>WTXI01000004.1:0-600000 GCA_022376515.1 Lactifluus volemus
CGTCCTTTTTTAGGAGGTCGGTGAGGGGTCGTGCAATTTCCGCAAACCGGGAATGAAAGGACGATGGTACCCAACACTCCCAGGGTGCTCCGCACGCCAGAGACGGTGCTTTGCTCAGTCGGCCACTCCAGGAGTCCCTGCCTCTTTGTTAGGGTCCAGGGAGATTTTTCCATCTCGACCACGATGCCTAGGTAGTGAACGCGTGGCTGCTCGAATGACATTTTGCAGCTTTCAGGAAGAAAGACTCGTCCTCGAAGCGCTGTAATACCTGGTGAACGATGGTTCGGTGAAGGCTAAGTCTGCTGCATTCCGGTTCGGGGGTAGCGATAAGAAAGTTGTCCATATAGATGTGGATGAAGTCAGGGTAGGCGTTTAGTAGATCGCGGAAGACGGTGTGCATGCAACGTTGAAAGGTCCCTGGTGCATTTCGAAGGCCAAGGGCATGACGTTAGGCAGGTAAAGACCGAAGGGGGTATAAAGGCAGCCTTCCATCGGTCTTCCGCCTTAATCCGGATATTGTTGTAACCCCAATGAATGTCAAGGGTAGTGAAGAGTTGTTTGCCTTCCAATTGTTCCAGGATAGTTTCAATACGCGGGAGGGGGTAAACGTCGGGTATGGTCCATTCGTTTACCTTCCGGTAGTCCTGGACCGGGCGTAGGGAGCCGTCTTGTTTCTTCACGAAGAAGAAAGGGGTTGCCCAAGGCGAGTCCCCCTTTTCAATGTAGCCTAGTCGCTCATTTTCATCTATCCATTTGCGCGCTGCCTCCATCTCCGCAGGCTGAGAGGATAGGTTTTACTTTTTATTGTGGTAGGGGCCCCCTCCTTCAACTTGATCTCGTGGTCATCTAAACGAGCTGGGGGGAAGCGATGAGACAGTTCCTCAGAGAAGACCCTCCAGTGGCACCCGTATTCCGTGGGAAGGGAGGAGTCCCCTTGCTGCCGTGGCGCTTTGATGGCCCATTCTGTGGCCACCGAGGTTTTGTTCAGGCCCGTAGGGGGTATGACTCGTGGTTCGGAGATTTTTGAGACTCCGTTGGGCCATTCCGGGAAGTACTCTGCCCATTGCTACAGCTCGGGGTGCTTGTCTTCTAGATCCTTCTTCTGGTTTGCTGTTAATTTATCGTCCTGTAGCCGGAGCTTCAGGTGGGCCAACATTTTGCGGGTGTTTTCCCGCTTGACGTCAGCTTGCCGGAGTCGCTGTTTAGCATGCTCCTCTACTCCTAGGAAGCGGGCCCTAGTGACCGCACGCGTGGCCACCTCGATGGGAAGGTCGTCCCAAGTCATGTTCGTCCAATCGATTTTTGGGTTGAAGGCCTTGAGCCAGGTGAAGCCAAAGATTACCCGGTCTTTCCCTAGGTTTGCAACGAGGAATAGCAGTTCTTCGCTCTTGTTTCCTCGGGTGACATGGAGCATGGCATATCGTGTGACTGCACCGCTCCGGTTGTGTGTTCCGTCCACATTGGTGACTTGCACTGGTATTGGGAGTCGACGGGTGGCAATTCCCCACCGGTCCACTGTTCTTTGATCAATAAAGTTCTCGCTTGCCCCACTGTCAACAAGGGCTGCTTCTCCAACCGTTCCACGCATTGATCGAAAGATAAAGGGCATGTTTATTGACTTAATGCCTCGATGTCGTACAAACAAGATGCATGGTTGTTCTGCTCCATGCCAGGTTGGCGGACAGGAGCCTAGAGAAAATCCTCCCCGTCTTCTTTCTGTAACTCGTCCCACACCCTCTCTCGCTCCACTTGGTTCATCTTTCGAAGGTGTTGTGCCACCTCCGCCGGAGCCCCAGGATTAATGGTGGGCGTGGAGTCTTCCGAAGAGGGGAGTAGGTCGATGAGAGGGGGGTCTCGAGCGGGGGCTTCCTGGTCGTCGTGACCACTCGCCGTCGCATATGGCGGGGGCCGTGGTATGTATGCCGGAGGGGGTTGACGCCAGTTCCCTGACCAGGTTCTGGGCTGGGCGTAGGATGTCCTGCTTCCAGACTGCTGCCCACTTTGCTGTCCTCCCCTAGCGGGTTGGGAGGCACGCCTAGAGGGTTGTCCCTTGGGGCAATTTTTGACAAAATGGCCAAATTGTCCACATCCCATGCATCGGCCTTCTTTACGGAATCTCTCTCGCTGGGCACGAGTTGCCAGGTTAGCTTCGGTGTGGGCAGTGTCAATGTCCATGGCGAAGGGGTCCCTCCTGGGCTGCGAGGGTCTCGGGGGCAGTCCTATCCCTCTTCTCAGTTGTTCCTGAGTCAGGGCTGGTCGGCTTGGCTGGCCTGGTCGCTGCCCCAAAAGGGCCGTCCTAGCCTTGTGTCGGTTGTTCTGGTTCCTAGCGTCTCGTTCCCACTGGTCTAGGGTGGTAGGCCAGGTCTCTTGGTTAAGGATAGCTTTCTTTAGTTCGTGTTTCAGTCCTGCTTGGAATAGGTCCATAGTTCCGGCATCGTTTCGTGACCATCCGGCTTGCTTGACTAAGGTTTCAAAACCTGCAATGTACGTATCGACGTCGTCATTAACCATCTTATGGTCCTTGAGTTTCTCGTAGGCGCGCTGTTTCTTATTTGAGTCGGTAAAGGCGTCTTTGAATGCCTGTTCGAACTCAGTCCAGATGGCCTCGTCATTGTGCGGGTGCGTGGTGCCTTCCAGTTTTGTCAACTGCTCCTCTTGCCAATCATTGACCCTCTCTCCTTTGATATAGCTGAGGGCCATGAGGACTCGGTTAAATGGGTTACTCATTTCGTCGCTGTTCCGGTTTATGAGTTTCCACTGTTTAAACTCTTTTAAGAAGAGGTCGCTCCTGTTTCGATCTCCATAGAAGATTGAGGGGGCCAGCCCTTTCAATCCTCCAGTCCCTGGGTTCGTAGGGGCGGTAGTGGTGGCGGTGATAGTGCTCCCCACATGAGCTGTTCTTTGGCTAGAGGAAGAGGCGGCGGCGACTGGTATGGGAGGTAGCCCACTAGGGGTACTGGGGGCGGCTTGAGAGGAGAGTAGCGGGGGAAGGAGGCTCCCTCCCTGTTGGTAGAGGTCATAGACTTGTGAGGATATTCGCTGTGCCATTTCGGGCGGTTGTTCGGGGGTAAGAGGATGGGTTCCTTGTAGAGTAACGATGGCACTAGTAGCTGCGGCGAGGGTATCGTCCACGAGGGGGTTTGGTTGTTGCTGGGGAGAGGCTGGAGGTTCTTCCTCGGCCTCTGAGTCGGAAGAGTTTGAGTTTGAGACGCCGAAACGCCCTGGTGGCCTAGGGGATCGGTACGCGGGGTGCTCCCTGTCAGTTTCTCTCCAGTAGCCTAAGCCTGCTGCAGAGCAATGTATGGGTTGTAAGAGGTTTCCTGAGCGGGTTCGGAAGATGTTTCCTTCTGGGTCTGGTTCGATGAGATACCAGGAGTTGTTTATGAATTCACAAAAGTCGTTGAGTAGATTTCCTCGTCCGTCGCGGGTGGTAACCTGATAGGCTCCCCTTCCAACGTCTGGGTTGATCAAGATCCACTGAGCAACGCCTTTTACGTGTGCAGGTAGGCCGTCTCTGATTCGAAGGGGGATATAAGTCCAATGATTATTGTCAGGGATCGGGGCGTTTAAGGACGTGTTGCCTGAACTGCTGCTGCTTCTGGTACTCCTAGTAGTACCAGTAGCGCAACCTTATAATAGCGGTAGGCGTTGAGTTTGGGCTGGTGGTGTGGGGCAAACTGTGGGTATTCCCTGATGTATTGTTCAATGAATTCGATCTCCCGTGTGATGTCGGCGAGTTCGTCGAGGGTGGATTGGATAAAACGGAGGCGGTCTACTTCTTCCTGTAAATCCTGGATCTGCTGGCTAGTTTCAAGACGGATCTCTTCTTCGTTCTCTGTCAGAGACTGAGGGTCTACTCGTTCGTAGGGGTTTGGGTTAGGTGGTCGAGACGTCGTGTGAGGTTTTCTCTGCGGTGAATGAGGATCCCAACAGCAAAGGCAATTATCCCTCCTGGGTCCGGGTGCTGTGTGAGGTGAATAAGGAGTAGGTCGAGGCTTTCTTCAACGTCGAAGAGTTCTGAGATAGTCTCGTCAATGAGAGCAGTGGTATTCTCAGTCAATGGTGACGTCGGTTCTGTTATATTCGAGGATATGTTGGAGGAAGAAACGGTATTGTTCAAGGAGGTGGATGGTGTTCTCGAAGAAGGTGACGAGTTCTGGTTCCTCTTCACGTAGAGAGGTGAAGAGGAGTAGGTCAGTATGGACCCACTCAAGTTCTAGGCGGATGTGGAAGATAAGGTCCCTTGGTTGACTTCGCAAGCGGTGGTTAAAGAGGTAGGGTCTGAGGTTGGCCCTGTTTAAAAGGGGAGTCCTTTCAGGTGCTTGCGGTCTTTCTGGGTGATCGGGTGCGTGTGAGGGATCTATCTTTTGGTGTGGTAGCGGCAGCGGTCTTCCTTGCAGAAACACTCGTGCTGAAGAGCGTGGATGTGGGTGTAATGTACCTTCTTCCCTGGTATGAACTCGTGGAAGGCGTGGGTGGTGTACGGTGGTCCTCGAAGTAGGGCTCGGAGGTCAAAGGTAGGAGGGGGAACGGGAGTGATGGGTTCCTGGGGGAGTCGAAGGGGTTTCCTTATACGAGGTATGATGACTAAGGGTGACAGGGGTCTTGGTAGGGCACAGGGTTCTTCCTCTGGGTGCGACAGTGCGACGGGGTTCTTCCTCTTCCTTCACTTATAAGGGCACGTAGCTCCTTCACAAGTGGAGGGTCAACTTTGGTGATGAGTGAGTGGACGTAGCTATTGGTTTGAAGACCAACTGAGGTCTTGTAGGGTTTAGGGTTGTTTACGAGACTTCGCTTTTGTCAAGGCTCAGAGGGGCCTTGGCGCACGACTGTGCTGTGACAGTGATCGAGGAGGGCTGAGCGTGGCACTAAGCCTCAGCACGACGAGGATCACACAAGTTCTTCCCTTGGCTTTACTATAGAGGAGAGCGTCGCGCTGACGGATGCACTCTACTGTATCGTCAAAGAAGAGGTCAAGGGCAATCACAAGACGAGACTAAGTCTTGGATGACAACGGTCAGGAGGTCTGACAGAAGGGAAGGAGGGTTCAACTAGTCTGATTGCAGACGAAGCGAAGTCTAAGGAGACAAGCTACAATGGACCGGTTTATATACTCCTAGGGTGTGATGCTGAGTCATAGAGTCCCAGGCATGTCACAGCGTGACATGCCTCCTAAATAATATATCGTAGATCGAACGGAGAAACTACGGAGATCTACGGAGATTCTTCGGAAAGATCCAGGGATCTGTATCGTACACGGAAAGATCCAAAGATCCGTATCGTAGATTGTCTCGGAACAAAGCGAAAAAGATACCCACAATCGCGTGGGGCCAACACATAAGCAGATCACGTGCCGAACCGTAACAGACGGGAGGTAATGTTACGGATTCATCTAGACCTCTGCCCCCCTGTTACCTCATGTTTTTCATTTCCGTCTACATTCTCGCTTACGGACAGAGCCTCACCTTGTACGACACAGAACAGCGTGTTCATGACTCACAGTGACTCTTATGATATCATTAGCCTAGAACTTCGATGACGTCGTAGTTAGACCCAGGCTCATGACATCATTACTGATGTCACTCGCCCTTTGCCCTGTACAGTATATAAGACCTCTCGACTTGTGTCCTTGCTCTCCAGCTTGGACTTCCCTCCAATACTAGCCTCTTGAACCCCCTCACAAACTCCCCTTGTGATCTCCTTTCTTTTCTCTCTTGAAGCCCTCTAAGTGCTATAACTTAGCTAGACCCAACTTAGACTCGCGTCTCTGTTGGTCCCTCCTGAACACTTGATCCTATCTTAGGAACTAGGAACAGCTAGTCCCTAACAGAGGTCCTGGATGACCTGGACGTCGACTTGGGCGATTGCTGCGAGGAAGTCCCTATCCTCGGGGCTGTAGACCGCTACTGGGCGGCGAGGAGTAGTGGGAGAAGAGTTATTGGAGGAGGAAGACATCGGAGGAGAGACTTGGATAGACCGGATGATGGTTCTTCTCCCTCCCTTTGGCTTCGCTTTTATGTCTTCTGCGAGCGCCTTCTTCAGATGTTTTCGGGTGAATTCCTTGAGGCAATCTGGGGCACGGATATTTCCTTCCGGTTCCCAGGTGTCATGTGCCTCGCTGTAGCCCTTCCATTGAACTCTATATTGACGCTTCCTATTGTTCTTGCCTCCACTCCACCGCATGTCGAGGATTTGATCCACCTCGTACTCCGTTTCACCTTCGATCAGGTCAGGTGGTGGTTCTTCAAAGTTCTCACCGTGTTCCTCCGTCTCCTTATATGGTGAGAGGAGAGAGGCGTGGAAGACATCGTGTATTTTCCACGAGGTAGAGAGTCGCAGTTTGAAGACCACCGGTGACACGACTTTGGTCACAAGGAAGGGTCCGTGCCGTTTATTGCTTAGTTTAGCAGTGGGGTGCGTCGTCTTCAGATTAGTCCCTTCTAGCCAGACCTTCTCACCTTCATGGAAGGGCCTGTAGTTACGTTGTCCCTTCTTCCTCTGGGCGTAGCGTTGCAACGTGTTTTGAGTGGCTCTGATCGATCGTTGAGCTTGCTCTCTTACACGTTCCAGGATGCGCTGTCTATCCTCCAGAAGGGGGACGTTGGTGGTGATCGGCTGGTCAGGTAGAGAGGGCGTGTGTCCCATGAGGAGTTCGAACGGTGTCTTGTTCGTGGTGGCGTTAGGCCACGACCTTTGTACATATTGCGCCATGGGTAACCAGGTAGCCCAGTCGTCTTGTTCATAATTCCCATAGATCCTTAAGTACTGCTCCAGCCATTGGTTAGTTCATTCCGATTGTCCGTCCGTCTGCGGGTGATAAGCCGTACTGAGGTTCTGAGCTGACCCCAGTATTCGACAGAGTTCTCGCGCGAAGTTGGCAGTGAAGCGAGGGTCTCGGTCCGAGATGACCTTTCTAGGGGCGCCATAGTGGGGGAATACGTGTTCGGCGTACAGGGAGGCTACTTCTGGTGCATCTATGGTTTTGTTACAGGGGAGGAAGACGGCTGCTTTGGTGCAGTCGTGGTCGGTGATCGTGAGGATAGAATCGTATCCTTTTGATAGAGGCAGGTCGGTTATCAGGTCTAGGGCTATGGTTTCAAAGGGGGCAGCGTTTCATTCTGTGGTGATGGGGAAGACAGGGATCTTGGGTTTGGTGGTGCGGCTCTTAGTTGCTTGACAGATGGTGCATCCTTGCACATAGTTTTTGACGAATTGTTTGATGTTGGGCCACCAGTAATCACGTGTGACAAGCAGGTAGGTGTAAAAAATTCCGGGGTGTCCTGCCGTTTGGTGGTCATGGTAGTGAGTATGTTAAGGTTCCAAGTGGGACCTTTGTACGAAGTGTACGTTCGTTCGTGAAGTCAAGAACTTAGACGTGCAAGTCAAGATCAAGGTTTCGATAAAGATGAGACTTAGTAAACGACTAAGTCAAGAGCGTTTCAGAGGTCAAGGGCTTTGGGCTTAGGGATAAGACCAAAGTGTCAAGAAGTCGAAGAGCGTGATGTCAAGAGGGTTCTCTCAGGTCTGATGCTTCTAGGCAAGCAAGGTTCTAATAGATAGAAGACTTGGATTGCGAAACAAAACTGAGACTTAAGGTCTCTGGGTAAAAAGTACAGGGTTTATATAGAAAGAAACGAAGCTATGTACACAGCCGTAGGGGCTGTGACCTTCGTACAGCTTTCAGGGTTTGAAACACGTTTCAGGAATCAGCAAGTCATCCTGTACATGTGGCTGTTGCTTGAGGCTGTACGGTGCTGTGCAAAGCTGTACCGTGAGAAAGATAAGTAAGCGATCTGAAACAAAGCGATCGGCAGTCCATTCACATAAGCAAGGGAGTCAGCGGAAATGAGTCATCAGTCCGAAATCGTATAGTATGAGTCAGCAAACACGTGTTAGTCCATAACACCATCCCCCGTCTAAGGCGCAGTTCCACCTGCGTTCATTCACGGTCAGCAGCATAGTCCCAGTCACTCATCTCCGCGTTGATCCAGCCAGACGTGGAGCGATCGACACCATGGCCATACCAGAGGTAAGCCTTCTTGTCGTCAGTGTACGGGCACGACCAATGCCAGTGAGGATGTTCTAAGGGGACTCTACAAGAGTCTCCGAACTTGCATTGCTGGTGGGGTTCATGACATGAAGGGCCTGGATGGCCGTAGTCAGCACACCACTCACACCAGTCGTGGAGGGGGCACTCGACGTAGAGGTGCCCGGGGTTTCGTCGCTTGCATCGACCACAATAGGGCGTGTGCGTGATCCTGGCTGCGGCACTATCAGCGGCGGTTCCACTGCTACTATTGACGACCCGTTCCATGCAAGTCTTGCAGTGAAGGGAATGCGTGCTGTCATGAATTGGACTCCTTGGCCACTCGTCGTCGTCAATGTTGCCGTCATTATCAAATGCCCATCCGAGTTCGTCGTCCTGGATAGGGGAGACAGATGAGGCGGGCGAGTCGCGGACGTTAGAGGCCGGTGAGCTTAGTAAGGAGGGTAGTTGGTTGTTTGGCGGGGAGGGGGCGGCGTCGCTCCGCGGGAGTCCACCAAAATCGGGGAGGTTCTCGTGCCACGTTGGCGATGCGAGGATGGGGAGTGAGGTCCGCGGGTGGTCGGAGGTAGGTGTGAGGTAGTCCCAAAGCGAACTCGTCGGTTTGGGTTGTTGTATGGCCCATTGTTAAGGTTCCAAGTGGGACCTTTGTACGAAGTGTACGTTCGTTCGTGAAGTCAAGAACTAGACTTGCAAGACGTGCAAGTCAAGATCAAAGGTTCGATAAAGACGAGACTTAGTAAACGACTAAGTCAAGAGCGTTTCAGAGGTCAAGGGCTTTGGGCTCAGGGTGAGACCAAAGTGTCAAGAAGTCGTGAAGAATGATGTCAAGAGGGTTCTCTCAGGTCGAATGCTTCTAGGCAAGACAAGGTTCTAATAGATAGAAGGACTTGGATTGCGAAACAAAACTGAGACTTAAGGTCTCTTTGGGCAAAATACAGGGTTTATATAGAAAGAAACGAGGCTCTGTACACAGCCGTAAGGGCTGTGACCTTCGTACAGCTTTCAGGGTTTGAAACATGTTTCAGGAATCAGCAAGTCATCCTGTGCATGTGGCTGTTGCTTGAGGCTGTACGGTGCTGTGCAAAGCTGTACCGTGAGAGAAATAAGTAAGCGATCTGAAACAAAGCGATCGGCAGTCCATCCACATAAGCAAGAGAGTCAGCAGAATGAGTCATCAGTCCGAAAACGTATAGTATGAGTCAGCAAACACGTGTCAGTCCATAACACCCATGCTGCGAACTCGCAGGCCTGAAAGAGCGATTCTCTAAGGGCGTCGTCGAGCGGGGTAATCCGCGGGTATAAGGTGGGAGAACGGGGGTCGGGGATCGGTTTCTCTGACGCCGTGTATAGGTCACTGGGATAAACGGTGGAGAGGCCGAACGATGATTGGTAGATGAGGGACGATGGGTGGACTGGGCGGATGGGACGTGGTGCGGGTAGGTCATATTGGGTTGGGACATGTTGCATGTAGCGAATTGTGAGGGAGTTTGGTAAAGGTGGTGTGGTGGTGGTAGTTGTAGTGGTGGGGATGAACGTTGGTGATGTCGTTTCTTGCTGAAGCAAGAGGGTTCTTATAGCTTTTGGTTGAGCTTTGTAAAAGGCTGTGAGCAGTTCTGGGGCATCAATATTTTCGGCTGGTTCCCATGTGTTGTGTGCTGCGGAATAGCCTTTCCACTTTAGGAGGTATTGGAGTCTGGTCTTGTTCTTTGGTCCAATACGTCTAGACCCTAGAACAGCTTCTACTTCGTACTCCTCTTCTCCGTCTATAAGTTCCGGTGGAGGCTGTTCAAAGTTCGGACCATGTTCGGGTGTTTCCGTATAGGGAGCGATCAGTGATGTGTGAAACACATCATGGATCTGCCATCGATCTGGGAGTTTGAGGCGTACAACTACTGGTGATATGACTTTGGTAATTGTAAAAGGTCCGTAGCGTTTTGGGGCTAGTTTGCTGTTAAGGTGCGTCATTTTGAGGTTAGTACCTTCTAGCCAGACCTTTTCTCCTACGGCATATTTTCGGTAGTGGCGTTGACCCTTCTTGTGTTCTGTGCGTTTGTGAAGGAGGGTCTGTGCGTGTTTCATCGCTGATCGGGCTTTTTCTCGGATGTTTTTGAGTTCTTCGGATCTTTTGTTGACATAGGGTAGATGGCTTGTGATCCGAGAGGTTGCGATGAGAGGGGTATATCCGATGAGGAGTTCGTATGGAGTAAATCCGGTTGTGGCGTTTGGCCATGAGTTATGGACGAACTGGGCCATGGGCAGAAGTGTGGACCAGTCATTCATGTAATCATTGCCGTAGATGCGGAGGTATTGTTCTACTCGTTGATTGCTTCTTTCCGATTGGCCGTCCGTTTGAGGGTGATAGGCAGTACTGATATTTTGCGATATTTTGAGTTTCTGGCAGAGCCCCGTGGCTAGGTGTGATGTGAAGCGGGGATCTCTATCAGAGATGATTCTTCGGGGAACGCCGTAGTTCGGAAAAACGTTGGAGATGTATAGGTCGATAACTTCTTCCGTAGTGATCTTTTTCGTACATGGTAAGAAGACGGCAGCTTTAGTGCAATCGTGATCAACAATCGTGAGGATGGAATCATATCCATGTGACTCAGGAAGATCCGTAATAAGATCCATCGCTACGACTTGAAAAGGAACATTGGACGTCTCTTGTTCTCGTGGTTCGATGGGAGCGATAGGGGGTTTTGGGCGATGGGTAAGGGGTTTTGTTGACTGGCATGTGGCGCATCCCTTGACGTATTGAGTAACATACTGCTTGAGTCCAGGCCACCAGAAGTTATGGAAGACTTCTATCATGGTGTTGGCGATGCCTGGGTGTCCAGCGAGCTGATGGTCATGATAACGCCAGAGTATATCTTTCTTCAGTTGGTCATCTTCAGGGACTACTGGAGCGTCTGCTTTCCACCACTGTCCTTTGTGATCTTGCTCTAGCTGATGTTCTTCGGCCCATTGTTTCATGAGGTCGTCGTTTTCTTTTTGTGCTAGCCAGACACGTTCTTCAATGGAGTGGAGTTCCATCGCTTGAACAAAGAGCTTGTCAGGTAACACCACAACGTCTTCATTGTCATCGTCGCCTTTGGGAATGGCGGGATGTCGTGACAAGGCGTCAGCACGATTTGTGGCGCCAGGTTTGTGAATGAGTTCAAAATTAAACTCTGCTAATTTGCTCAGATAGCGCGCTACTCTTCGTGCGATGTTGCGTGGTGAGCGATAAAATCGGAGATTGTTGTGGTCGGTGTATACTTTAATTGGGAAGGGTGAGGATAGTAACACATGTTCCCAACGAAGGAGTCCTCTGACGACTGCTAAGAGTTCGCAGTCGTAAACTGGATAATTTCTTTCTGCAGCGTTGAAGGTATGTGAGTCGTAACCAACTGCTCTTGGTTTGTTGTCTTTGTCTCTTTGAAGTAGAACTGCTCCAGTGGCATATTGGGAGGCGTCTACTTCAAGTTCAAAGGGTTTTGAGTAGTCGGGTCGGTATAGGACTGGGTCTTCTTGTACGCGTTGAAGTAAAATTTTTAGGGCATTACTGCACTCGTCAGTCCAGTCGAACTTCACCCCCTTCTTTAGAAGTGCAGTAATGGGGCGCGCGATGTCGGCAAAGCCACGGATGAAGGGTCGTTGAAAGCCAAGGACGCCAAGGGTGCTTCTGACGTCTTCTACTTTCGTAAGGACGGTGGGCCAATTGGCTAGGCCATTTCTTTTTGTTGGATCGATTGTTATCTTCCCATCACGGACTTCAATACCGAGGTATTTGACTTGTTCTTTCTCAAAGTGGCATTTTGACGCTTTGAAGAACAAGGAGAGTTCACGAGCGCGTGTGAGAACTGCGTGGGTGATTTCCCGAAGCTCTTCTAGATTGTCGGAACAAATGAGGACGTCATCCATATAGATTAGAATGTGTCCTGGGTATTTGTTGACAAGATCGGCGAAGGCGGCATCCATGAATCTTTGGAAGACCGCTGGTGAGTTTCGTAGTCCAAAGAACATCACTTTTGGCTTAAAAAGACCATAGGGAGTTTTAAAAGCGGCTTTCCATTGGTCTTCATCTTTGATGCGGATATTATGATACCCCCATCGGATGTCAAGGGTAGTAAAATATCGCATGCCATGGAGTTGTTCTAGAAGATTTTCGATGCGGGGAGAGGGTAGACGTCGGGAATAGTATGTTCGTTAACACGTCGATAATCTTGAACTGGTCTAGAACTTCCATCTGCTTTAGGGATAAGAAACCAGGGTGACGACCAAGGAGAGTCCGTTTGCTCGATATAGCCTTTCTCTTGGTGCTCTTTGAGGAATTTCTTTGTAATTTCCTTTTCTTCTTCAGTTAACGGGTAAACTTTGCAGTTAATGATGTCAGGTGCGTCTGGTTTCAACTTTATTTCCATGTCGAATTTTCCTCGGCTAGGAGGGAAGCGCTTTGCTGCTTCCTCATCAAAGATAAAGGCATGACGTTGATATTCAAGGGGTATGCCTTGAACAGCAGCACTGGAAGCCGTGCGTCGTTCAGTGTCTGCAATAGCCCACTCTTGGGACTTTCCAGCAGGTTCTAAAGCTCGTGCGAGTAAAACTCGAGCTTTTTCTTTGAGAGCAACTGCTGCGTGGTAATATTGGGATTCGAGGCAGATTTTCGGGTTTTCATCGTCTAAGGTTCGATTTTTCCAGTTGAGTCGTGGGTTAAACGTTTCTAGCCATGGATATCCAAGGATGACGCGATCCATGCCTAGATCAGTGATGAAGAAGTTTTGTAACTCTTCTAGTTTTCCCATACGAATACGTAAGGTAGAAAACTTCGTGACTCGTCCTAGTTTGTTTTCTGTTCCATCGACGTTAAAGATCTGGATTGGTTTATCTAGATCTTTTGTTCCTAGTTGCCATCTTTCTGCCGTTCGATGATCGATGAAATTACTGGTAGCGCCGCTATCAACTAGCGCTTTGTCTTCCTTCGTTCCGCCGTTATAGCTTGAATAAATAATAGGGACTTCCATTGATGAAATGGCATTTAAATACAAGCTATTCGGTACTAAGGCTCGGATCCAGGCGGGGAGATCAGAGCCCTTTAAAAAGACGGATCTTGGGAAAGGAATTCGGCAAGTTTGCTGCGTTCTTCATCGGTCATAGCTTTGAGGGCTTTAGCAACTTCCACGTTTGAAAGTTCTTTAGAAGGAGTAGGAGTGGGGTTCGTTGTTACTTCGGATGTTTCAGCAACACGAGCGCGTGTAGTGCCGGTAGTGTTGGCGTTTCGTTTCTTCTTAACAGGGCATTCTCGAGAGAGATGGCCTTGTTCTTTACAATAGAAGCAACGTCCTTCGCGTATGAGGCGTTCGCGGTCAGGGTCAGGGGTACGGTTGTTTTGGGTAATAGTGACGTCTACGTCCATAGCATCAGGATCGCGTTGTGGTCGTGGGGCTGGGCGCGGTGACTGTTGAGGACGACGTTGTTGTTGTTGTCCTCGCGCATTGCCGAGTAATTGAGTAATGCGTCCTAGTGATCCGCCACCATGTAGTTCCCTGAACAATTTTTGTTCTGTCCAAGCAGCTGAGTGTTTTCGTGCTGCTTCTTGCCAATCCGCAAGGGTTTCTGGTTTCGGCCATTCGCGATTCATGATGGTCATGTGAAGGGCTTCTTTGAGACCAGCACGATACTGAATGATGGTCCCTTGAGCGTCGGCTTCAAAGCCTGCTTCTTCAAGAAGGTCATTGAACGAGGTAGTGTATTCATCTAGTTCGTCTCCGACCATCCGAAGTTTCGCAAATTTTGTAAGGGCATCTTCTTTTGCGGCGGCATCTCGGAAATCATTAAGGAACCTTTGTTTGAAACCAACCCAAAGGTCTAGGTCGTCTGGGTCTCCTCCACGGTCTAGGTATCCTCCCAGGGAGTTAAGACGTGCTTGGGCCCAGCCTTCGCAACGTGGTCCTGTCATAAATGTGGTGAACATGAGGATTCGATTTGCAGGGTTCGACATTCCGGGGTTTCCTCGGTTTAATCTTCGGTAGTTTTCGAAGATTTCCATGAATCGTTTCGATCGCGACCTATTTCCATCAAAGGGTCTTGGGGGAATCCCCATTAACGCTCCTCCAGCAGCGGGGATTTGAGCAAAGCCTTGGCCTTGTTGAAGGGGAGCTGCTGCTGCTCCACCTCCTCCACCGCCGCCTCCACCTCCTCCAGGACTACCAGGTGCTCCTCCACCTCCTCCTCCAGGACTACCGGGTGCTCCTCCACCTCCTCCACCGCCTCCAGGAGTACCGCCTCCTCCTCCTCCTCCACTACCGCTGAAGATTGCTCCACTACCACTTGCCGTGGTGGTGGTTTTCTTTCCTTTTCCTTTAGGTTGGGAAAAGAGGGTCGTGGCGGGAGGTGTTACTGTAGCGGTTGCTGAGGCGATTTGGAAGGGGGGGAGTAGGGCGTAGCCTGCAACTCCTTGTGCAGCTGCATGAAAGGCTCGTGCCGCAAGGGATTGGATAGGTGAGGTGCTTGTGGAAGCAGGGGCTTTAGATTTGAATATAGTATTCAAGGCGAGGAGTTCCCGAGGGGTAAGTGGGGCGTTTGGGTCGGGTACTGGTTCGGGCGTCGGTTGCTTAGCAAATATTTTTCTCATTTGCTCAAGCTGTTCGTCAGTAGGACTTTCAGGTAAGAGGTCCATGGCTACGTTGTAGTTTGGTTCTTCGCCACTCCCAGAATCAGAGGGTGTTTCGGGTTGTTTTGGTTCAAGTGAAATCATAGGAGTATCGGAGTGGGCGCGGAGTCTAGTCCCTGCGGCCTGCGCAAGGGTTTCGTCGTCATCGTTGTCGCCTTGTGTAGGGCGATCTTGTTCAGGAGATTCTTCGGCTAACGCGGTGAATCTACCATATGGACTGCCTCTAGAGCTGTCTGACATGGTTCGTTCGTTCGTTCACAAATGTGAGAGTGAGAAGTCTCAGTTTGTGTTAAGGTTCCAAGTGGGACCTTTGTACGAAGTGTACGTTCGTTCGTGAAGTCAAGAACTTAGACGTGCAAGTCAAGATCAAGGTTTCGATAAAGATGAGACTTAGTAAACGACTAAGTCAAGAGCGTTTCAGAGGTCAAGGGCTTTGGGCTTAGGGATAAGACCAAAGTGTCAAGAAGTCGAAGAGCGTGATGTCAAGAGGGTTCTCTCAGGTCTGATGCTTCTAGGCAAGCAAGGTTCTAATAGATAGAAGACTTGGATTGCGAAACAAAACTGAGACTTAAGGTCTCTGGGTAAAAAGTACAGGGTTTATATAGAAAGAAACGAAGCTATGTACACAGCCGTAGGGGCTGTGACCT
This sequence comes from Lactifluus volemus, assembly GCA_022376515.1. Classification (NCBI taxonomy): domain Eukaryota; kingdom Fungi; phylum Basidiomycota; class Agaricomycetes; order Russulales; family Russulaceae; genus Lactifluus; species Lactifluus volemus. The sequence continues at coordinate 15,344 of WTXI01000004.1, forward strand.
TCGTACAGCTTTCAGGGTTTGAAACACGTTTCAGGAATCAGCAAGTCATCCTGTACATGTGGCTGTTGCTTGAGGCTGTACGGTGCTGTGCAAAGCTGTACCGTGAGAAAGATAAGTAAGCGATCTGAAACAAAGCGATCGGCAGTCCATTCACATAAGCAAGGGAGTCAGCGGAAATGAGTCATCAGTCCGAAATCGTATAGTATGAGTCAGCAAACACGTGTTAGTCCATAACAGAGTAAGTATCTCCCTTCTCAGGGTGTTGTCTACCACGACAACCGGTTTGTCATCGTGAAACCAGATATCGTCCCTCCTGTGCATACGGGGGTGGAGCTCCGACCAGTGGAGGAGTTCTGCTGGGGTACAGGATTGTGCTTCAAAGACACGCTCTTCGAGGGAGGAGAGGCTAATGGCGCGGACGAAGACCGAGTTGGGGAGAACCGTGACATCCTGGTTGTCCTCCTTCCCCTGGTCGTAGTCTGGGCGGCGCGAGAGGTGATCCGCCTTGTTGTACTTTCCAGGCTTGTGGATCAGTTTGTAGGTATATTCCGCAAGTCGTGGGATGTAACGGGCAACCCTCCTGTTGATTTTCTGTGGGTTGCGCCAGTGTTGGAGGTTAGCATGGTCCGTAAACACCAAGACTTCATGCTGCGCGCCCAGTAGGAGATGTCGCCAGTTCTCCAGTCCTTTGACTACTGCCATCAGTTCCCAGTCAAAGATGTCGTAGCCGCGTTCAGCTTCATTCAGTGTTTCTGAATGGTAGGCCACTGGCTGTTGTTTCCCATCACCATCACGCTGGTAGAGGATGGCCCCTATTACGTACTGAGAGGCATCTACCTCTAGTTCGAACTGCTTGGTTTCGTCTGGTCGGAAGAGTACAGGGTCGCTGGTTACTATGTCAATCAGCTTGTTCAGCGCGTCCGTGCACTCCTGCGTCCATTTGAACATCTGCCCCTTTTTAAGGAGGCTCGTGAGAGGCTTGGCAATATGGGCGAATCCTCTGATGAAGGGCCTTTGGTACCCTAAGACTCCTAGGGTGCTCCGCACTTGGGTCACAGTTGACAGTTGTCGCGGCCATGTTGCCAGCCCACTTCGTTTGGTCGGGTCTATGCGGATAGTTCCATCTTTCACGTAGATGCCTAAGTACTCAACCGTGTCCTTCTCAAACTCGCACTTGGGGAGTTTAAGGAATAGGCTGTGATCGCGGAATACCTGTAGGACTTTCCGTGTTATTAAGCGGTGGCGGGCCGGGTCTTTGTGCGTGGCTATCAGGAAGTCGTCCATGTACCCGTGGCATTCCCCAGGGAATTCATCGTAGATGGGTTTAAAGGCCCTGTCCGCCATGCGTTGGAAGGTGGCCGGGGAGTTGTTTAGCCCAAATAACATGACGTTAGGGTGGTACAGTCCGAAGGGGGTTTTGAAGGCTGCCTTCCAGCGGTCCTCTTCTTTGATGCGTATATTGTGGTACCCTGATCGGATGTCGAACTTGGTGAACAGTTCCTTGCCACTGAGCTCCTCCATGATCTGTTCTATCCTTGGCATAGGGTAGACGTCCCTGACTGTCCATTTGTTGACCTCGCGATAGTCTTGGATGGGACGGAGACTACCGTCTTTCTTTTTGATGAAGAACCAGGGTGTCAACCAAGGGGAGTTGGATTTTTCGATATAGTTTTTCTGCTCGTGTTCATCAATCCACTCCTTTGTGGCCTGTTTTTCTGCTGTGGTCAGGGGGTACACCTTGCAGTTAATAACGTCCGGTGCTCCTGGTTTGAGTTTGATTGCGTGGTCTTCCGGTCTGGATGGTGGGAATCGTTTCGATCCTTCTTCAGAGAAGACGTCGGCAAAGTCTCGGTATTGTGGGGGAATTTCTACTTTCTCTTTGTCTTTGTTTGCTTTTTCCGCCCACTGTTGTGCCATGTTGACTTTGCTGACTAGGATGATTTTGTCTCCTTCTTCCCAGGCAGGGTCTACGCGCGCTCTTCGTACGATCATTCGCTCCTGTCTTTTCTTTACTCGGTCGTACCACTTGGCCTCTAGGTGTACTGGAGGTCCTTTCAGTTGACTGGTCTCCCAGTCAAACTTCGGCTGGAACGCTTTCAGCCAAGGGTACCCCAGGATAATTCGGTCCAAGCCCAGGTTTGAGACATAGAAGTTCTGTACTTCTTCCTTGTCTCCTTGTCTGATCCTGAGTTCGCAGTAATGGGTGAGGGCTCCTGCTGTGTTAGCGGAGCCATCGGCATTGGTGATGGTTCGGGGGAGGGGGAGTTTCTGGAGGGCGACGTTTAGGAAGGAAGCGGTGGAGGTGTCCATGAGGTTTTCTGTGGCTCCGCTGTCCACAAGGGTTTTTACTTTGGCCATTCGCTGCATGGATCGGTAGGGCACATTCAAAATCATAGAATTCCGAGTCCTAATACCGATCCGATACAGTTCTATAGCTCTTTCCCAGGCCGGTGGGTTAGAGCCGCCTAAAAACCCTCGTCTTTCAGCATGCTGTCCATGAGTTCTTCGCGTTGCTCCCTAGTCATTCCTCTGACTTTCCCTAGAAAGTCTTTCTTATCGTCGTCTTCCTCTGGCTCTTCACTTGGTTCCGCACTGGCTGCAGAGGCTTCTTTTGTTACTACGCATTTGGGCGCGGTTCTCCAAGTGTTCGTCCTTCCCTTCTTCTTGGGGCAGACTCTGGCCATGTGCCCAGTTTCTTTGCAGAAGAAGCAAGCTCCTTTCTTCATGAGGCTGTCCTTCTCTGCGTCTGTCATGGCGTTGACTTGGACGTTGTCCACATCCATGGCATCCGATCGTCGGTCCTTCTGTCTGTTTTTGGCACATTCTTGCCAGGTGCGTCTGCCGTCTTTGCTTTCTTTGTACTTTTTGACACGTTCCTGGAATCCATGCGCGCCCCACTCTGCCCATTTGGCTTGTTCAGCCCTAGCCGCGTCCGCCCATTGCTGAAAGGTGCGCGGGGCTGGATTGATGTGGTAGAGGGCGTTGTGTAATGCCTGTTGGAGTCCTTGTCGGAACATGATGATGGTTCCTTTGTCTTGAAGGCTTCTATTTGCCTTCCTGGCGAGTTCCGTGAAGTCGCTGATGTAGGTGTCCAGCTCTCCTCCTTTCATCTGGAGGTTGGAGAGGTTCCTCTCCGCGTTTTGTTCTGCCGCTGTATCCTGGAACGCACTCCTGAATTCGTCTGCAAAAGTGTCCCACAGCCATTGGTTGTCATAACCGACTGGGTTCACGTTTCGCATCGTGACATTGTGGAGCCATTGAACCTGGGTCCTATTCCAGTTGGCAACTTTGGGTCCTTTAATGTAGGACAGACAGTTGGCGACTCTCTGGTAAGGGAGAGCGAAGGCGTAGTTGAAGGTGTTGTTGAGGCAGAAGAGATTCCATTCATCCATGAAATCGTCTGCCTTCTGTCGGTCTCCGTCAAAGATGGTGGGTGGTCGTCCAGTGGGCGCTCCCATAAGGTAGCCTGGTCCTGGCATCGGTCCTTGTGGCAGTCCACCTCCTGGGGGTCCACCGCCCGGGGGTCCAGCTGGGGGCCAGCCTGGGGGTCCTCCTCCATGAGGTGGGCCTTGAGGCAGTCCTTGCGGAGGGCCTTGAGGCGGTCCTTGAGGTGGGCCTGGAGGTGGTGCTCCCCCTTGGTTGAGCACCCATCCTTGACCGATAACTGGGGGAAGTGGTCCTTCCCCCCTTATCGCTCGGTTGGCCGTCACTGTTGGTGCTTCGGTCATGGTTGCTCTGACTTGTATTGGTTCTGGTTCTATCGTGATGGCGTCTACCTGTTCTGCCAGGTGGATCATTGGGGTGTTTGCTGGTGGTTCTTGGTAGGAGTGGGTGGATAGGGGGGTCGTCGGTTCTGGTTCCCCTGTACTCCCGTCGTCTTCACTGTCCTCCCTTATCGCATTGAGAGCACGGTTGTTCGGGTGTTGGGCGTCATCTTCGTGCCACCATCCTGCTCCTGCTGCTTCATTAAGCCTGAGTGCAGGGCAAGACTTGAGTATCTCGTGGTGGCGTAGTACGGCGTGCCAGACGTCGTTGATGAACTCTACGCGGACCGATTCTCCTTCTTGCGCAACACAATAACACCGGTCCGTGGGGTTCCAGTATATACCGCCTTTTACGTGCGCAGGTAAATCGTCGTTGTATCGGGTGGGCACTGGGATCAGTGTCTCGTTGTCTGGGAATTCTATTCTGAGGAGGGTCGCGCTCATATTGCAACTGCAAGTTCGCTGACTTCTGAGGCAGTTCTGGCAAAGGGATGAGAATCTAGGCGCCATCGTGTTCTAGTTCCGGGTCAAGCGTTTCCAATAGGATCGTCTCACTTCTGTAGTCTTCTAGATTGTTGCTCAGGATCTCGTCTGCTTGCTCGATGGTCTGAGCAAGTTCGTGGAGTTCCGTCAGGAGCCTTCGCTTCTTTTCACCTGTGGCTAGGTCGAGTAGGAGGAGTACTGTGTAGTATTCCTTCTCCGCGGAGATCCGGATGGCAAGCACCTCTACCAGATGTTCAATGCGGTCGTTCGGGGGTTCTGCCACCTTTCAGTGGTGCGTGGGAGCTTGGACTTATGTTAGGGACTAGCTGTTCCTAGTTCCTAAGATAGGATCAAGTTGGTTCAGGAGGGACCAACAGAGACGTGAGTCTAAGTTGGGTCTAGCTAAGTTATAGCACTTAGAGGGCTTCAAGAGAAAGAGAGAGAGAGAGATCACAAGGGGATTTGTGAGGAGGTTCAAGAGGCTAGTATTGGAGAGAAGTCCAAGCTGGAGAGCAAGGACACAAGTCAAGGAGTCTTATATACTGTACAGGGCAAAGGGCGAGTGACATCAGTAATGATGTCATGAGCCTGGGTCTAACTACGACATCATTGAAGTTCTAGGCTAATGATGTCATAAGAGTCACTATGAGTCAAGAACACGCCGTTCTGTGTCGTACAAGGTGAGGCTCTGTCCGTAAGCGAGAATGTAGATGGAAATGAAAAACATGAGGCAGCAGGGAGGCAGAGGTCTAGACGAATCCGTAACATTATCTTCTAGGGGCTGTGCATCGCTATTTTGGACGTGTATTTGACTCAGGGATCATGACTCAAATCTTGAGTCAGCATTCTTGACTCAGATCTTGAGTCAGACGCACTGAGTCAGTTCTTGAGTCATCAGAACTGACTCAGGTCCTTAGTCAATGGTCTTGACTTTGCTACTTTACTGTAACCTTTGTAGGATAGCTGGCTGGCCCTCTGTACGCATAAATAGGGCCCTATGGACGAGCTAAAGCCCCAGCTTCAGCTTCATCGAGAATCACAGTTGTTGCTTGACACTCAATCTCCCTCTCTTTTCTTGTGCATCCCCTCTTCATACCTTTGCGCCACAATCAGAACATCTGTTAGCCTGTTTATGCCCTTGTAAACAAGCTCACAGACACCCTGAACCTTGTACAAAATCGAGGGTGAAGGATTGTCTAATTCCTCCCCCTTCATTTCGCACAAACCTTAGTTCAACCTCCCATGAGTGTCCTTGGAAGGCGAGCATCCCTTGCATTCCAATCACACTCACGCCTGCGTTGCAGTTGAACTTACAGATCGTCCTTCATCCATCTGCCACCGTCTATCCTCTTTGGGAACGGTAACTCCAACCATCGCGTGCACCGGCCCGTACTACCCGCCTCACGCGATACAGAACCGAGAGTTCGCACAGTCAAGTCTATCCTTCACAGGAACTCGCCTGCGCATCCTTCATTGATTAATTGAAGCTCACTCCGAGCCATGGTCCCTGTGAACCATGACACAAATTTAAACAAAAAAGTATATTTAAGACCATTAAGACCACTAATCACCATTAAGCAACATGGACAATTGCTGATGTTGATACCTCTTGCAAAGCAAGGTAATTATTTGCATCACCAGGTCACATGAAAATGATAAATAAATTTACTTCAATTTATGCTAAGTCATTTCTCGTTGGGCCTAATCTCCCATACACTACCTTAACTATGGCACATAGTTCAGGGACATTACGACTCGGATACCCTGGAAGGATGAAACTATGGAACACGACGATTTATTTACTGTACTTTACCAAAGGCATAATAAGTACAGTGGCATTGTGGTCTGGGATTTGAAAGAGTGTGGTGCGTAGTTAACTATTCAGAGCATAGTGTAGAGCTGCCGCAGTCGAGATCTATTCAGAGAAGGAGGGGGAAGAACTTTGTAAAGAAGGTGAAATATCAAAGAGATAGTAGCAGCAGCGGAAACAGGTAAGACAAAAAGACACTGCAAAGAACACAATAAGGCAACATCTCAGGGGGGTCGAGCCTGCGTTCAGAACGGCTGCCGCAGCCTCGGCACCGGGGGAATCTTGTCCGCGTCGTATAACGCATCAATACGGGCAATCAGCCGTGAGCGCATCTCGCGACTACGCTCGCTGTCGGACACGCTCGAGCGCGACAATCGCTCCTTGTCTTCTGTAGCGCTGTCTCGATCGGGCTCGCCAAAGTAGTAGCTCAGGACGTCCGAGCGCTCAGATGGCATTGTCCCACTCGCGCGCGCGTCAGCGGACTGTAATGACGCGGCGAACGAATAAGTATACGTCGAACGCTCGTCGTCAGGCACGTCGAGCGAGTGGTGCTGACGTTCCCCCCCTTTGGGACTGGGCGACGCGTAAAGGTAGAACTGTGCGACATCTGGCCGCACCGATTCGTCGTCGGGCCAATCGAGTTCATCCTCATGTGTCCGTTCGACAGATGGACTCGGCGATGGCGGCATTGGGGCGACCCTATCTGCCAGCCATGGCAGGTCACGGCCCTCGTCCTCGTCATCGACAATGTTTCCCACAGTTCCTGACGGTACTTCTGCCTGTGCTTCCGCTTGGATTGTTATGTGGCGCTTTTGGAGAACGTCCTGCCGAGTGCGATCAGTGCGCTCGATGAGTCGGGATGCCTCCTGGACGGGTAAGACGCCTCGTGTTGGGAATGGCAATTGTCGTCCACGCCCCACTACGGGCGACTTCTGCGAGGGTAGGCCATGTGGTGGTGGTAAATCGGGTAGCGGGCATGTAGGGGGTGGGGACGGGGGTGGAATCTCCTCAAAGAAACGCGGGCGCGGACTTGGTACTATGAAGTCGGATGACGGAACAATTGATGATTCGGATAATGCGGGAGAGGCCCTATGTAGGGCAGGCGATGTCGAGGGGGCGAACATGAGCGGTGACGGGGTCGTACGAACGGTGCGAGACAGGAAAGGGAGGAGCGGTTCTGGCAGTGTGGAAATGGGGGAGCAGTCTTGCAAATTGGGAGGTACGGAGGAAGGGATAGAAACTGGACTAGACTTGTACCGGGGGGAATCCTGCGGTGAAGTCTTTGGACGTGGAGGCTGCTTTTCAGTAGCAGTAGGTGGAGACGGTTGGATGGGCAACGTGAGATCTGATGAGGGAAAGCGCCATGAAGGTGCAAAGCGGGCATTATGCTGATGTGGTGCTGCGGGTGCAGACACAGGCGTCTGCTCTCGAGGGTTGAACGCACGACTTTCAAGCTCATGTGATTGAAGGTATTGAGAATTGAATGGTGCAACTTCCCGAGTTTGCATAAGAGGCGTGATAGGTGAGTGCCAGCCCATTTCGTGAGATGAAGATGAAGTCAAATTCTCTGCACTTGCATCCACGCTCGTAGACCTGGAGGAGCTCCGAGAATTATCTATTGGTGGCCAAACCTTCCTTGGAAGGTATGGAGTCAAGATTGAGGAATCGTCCACGGACGGAGGGGCTGGAGAATGCATGACCTGGATAGGGATGCCGCCATTCGGAAGACTGCGGTCGGGAAAGCCGAAGGGAGTAGGACTACGAGCAAAACTCTCCGCATGTGGCAGTGGTACTAGTGGTAAGGCAGGAACAGGAGGGGGCTGAGTGTCGCTGGGCGCGCCACCTTTTCGCGCCACCGATGGTGAGCGAGAACGGAAACGAAAGAAAGTTTTTTTCTTTTTAAGAGATACCTCTGAAAGGGAAGCACCCTCCGAGAGATCGGCATCGTCTGACGGTGTGCGAGACTTGTTTGTCGATTTATGAGGTGTCCTTATCGACGAATCGGAACCAAGATTGTCAGTCACCTTGTCGCCTTTCTTGTCCTTCTGTTTCTTCTTTTTGCCTCTCTTCGTCGTGTCGGACAGGTATCCACCTTCAGATTGGTACTCTCGCTCTTGCGACGAATCCACATTCTTCTGTTGTGTTTTTTTGTTCGTTTTCTTCTTCGTGCCATCGCTAAGATAGCCATCGCTGTCGTAGCTGTCCTTACGTGCCTTGCGCAACTTTCTGGGTCGGTGTAAAGGCAGAAGAGTTGACACAAGGGAGTCTTCGGACGGCCCACGTACATCTTGCACCTGGAAATTCGGGGCAGGAACTACGTTGACAGGCTTGGGGATGGGCAACACGAGTTGCGTATGGATACCGGGCCACGCGGGAACTGATGGCCAAGATTCGTCGGAAGGTGCGGCGGAGGCAGCCGTCAAGGCAGGTGTGGTAGAGTCCTATGAAGACCGACAGTCAGACATTAAGAACAAATAATGATATGGACTCTAGAACACTAAAACGTATGCAAGCGAGCCAACGAGTCAGGGAGTGAAGCTCCCAAGTGGTACAAGCAGAAGCCCAAAACATGACACGCGATCAGAGAGGGGGATTGGTAACTCGTAATGAGGGGATCACTGAAAGTGAAGAATGATCCCACTGGGAAATATACATAGGACCACGTCTCGAAGGTCAAGTGAACCGAGGGAAGAGCGGCTTTTGCTAGGGCTTCCATTCATGATGAAAAATGCAAAGCTCGGCACCCGGTGTATGAGGCAAAGAAAAGAGAAAGCAGGCAAAGCAACAGGGAAACTCACCTCATCCTCCTCGAGAATAGAATCAAAGATTAGGTTTTCCACTGCGCGACTTGTACCGATGCCGAGTTCCAAAGCGACATCAAGGACAGATGCCCGAAGGGCATTCGAATCGCGACTAGATGCAACCTCGCGGGTACGCTGGGGACGGGCTCCTACGAGCGACGGGGATGCCATAGCCATGGGGAAGAGTAAACCAGTAGCGGAGAGCTCGGAGTCAAGATTCTGAATAACCGCCACTATGAACAAGAATGAAAAGTCGACGATGGATAGAGAGGTGGGCCACGGACTACTATACAACGCACGGCGTTGTCGAGCAGGACTTTTTTGAGAAAAAAGAGAGAAGAGAGTTGGGCTCTGTCAGCGGTTGCCAGTGGTGATCGGGATTTGAGGACTTTGAGTGACGGGGGAGGAAATTAGGCCAAATCCGAATGATTTATTTTGAAGAGTTAACTTTAATTGACCCAAAATCGTGGGTTTCCATTGTTAACGAAGGACTGGTTGCAAAGGATCGAAATAAATTGACCCGCAGCAGATGCCGTTACTGTAATCACTGCGAAAATTGTGCGCTTTTATTAATAATTTGTGATGATGACGATGATGTGAATTTCGGATCAGAGTGATCTCCTTGGACCTGAAATAATCCGGTACACCCCGAACCCCGGTAGCAACTAAACTGAAACACGTTTGCGGGGTGCTTTTTCCTAGCCATCCATCTTTGATGTTATACAGTAGGTATATATGTACTCTATACTTTGACCCTTCGCGTAAACGCGATACGTGCCTCATTCTAACTCCCCCGTTTCTTCTGAGGGCTCAAGTGACACAACCGCCATCCCTCCGTATCAGGCACGCCACGCCATCCAAAGTTGGCTCCGTGCGAAAGTTTCTGCCATAACTTACTCCAATGCTGCCAAGGCAGCAACGTCTCCCCTCGCCGCTCAGAATCCGTCCGTCGGGTTAAATACAGTAGGACCAACAAGGGTAGAACCGCTAGCCTGGGAGCGACAGCTCCCTTGTACTAGAGTATACTTCCATTCTTCCAAGTTCTCCCACCGAGTCAAGGCGGAAGACTCGATTTCCCGATATCTTCTACTATACCAAACACGGAACAACTATCTTCCCGACAGTAAAGCGGTACTCCAGACTGGCCATGTCACTGCGCCTCGCTGGCATGGAATACAAGACTCGAAAGGCCGCGCACCGGTGAGTTCGTAGCGGAGCACGAGAAGGATCGTGACCAGGTGGTTCCTTATCGCCGATTGGGTCTATGATATCTGCTCGGGCGACCAGAAGAAAGGGGCCGTGATACAGTACTGCACCTGCTTCGTGTCGGATGTCGGAAATACGACACTATCCATCCCCGCGGGTGTCAGGCTGCTTTCTGCCTTGGATACCTCCAAGTTCATATTGGTTACGTAAATTATATATACATTGTAAGTCATGCAACATTTCGCTTCGAGGTACAGTACAGCCCTGAAAACCTTTCCGATGGTCGCATTTGATTCATGCCGACCAGCAAGCCGAATTCAGGTAAATTTATACATTCAAGTTTCTATGCTCTACTCTTACAATCCACCCGAACAGACTCCTTCAACCCACTCCACATCACTACGCACAGTAGTGAAGTTCTCGGCGCCATCGGACGTGATCAACACAACATCCTCAATTCGCACACCACCCACAAGCTCGTAACGGGATAGCACATCGTGGTCAATTAATTCCGAGTTACGCACCCCGGCGAGCAAGTGCTGATGGAAATATATCCCCGGCTCTACCGTCTGAGCCAACTCGATATTAGTGACAGCTTCCAGGCGCGAACAAAGGCCAACGAGGAAGACAGCGGGAAGAGACGCACCACCACCATGCCAACCTCAAGCGGCAGCCGAAGCCTCAGATAATCATAGAATTTTTCGTGATCTGGCCCTGCATTCTCGCGAGCAATCGTTGGGTTCGGCGTTGGCTTGCTCGCACTGGGCACGTCGTGCACATCCAGACCGAGCGAATGACCTACGCCGTGTGGGAAAAACGCCGCGCTCACACCAGATACGAGCAATGCTGTCTCATCCGTCCCTGCTCTAAAAATGCCGAGTTTTTGGAAGCCACGGACGAGCGTGCGATGGCAAAGGAGCTGCACTGCATCCCAGTGCAGACCAGGCCTGAGTGCCTGCATTGAAGCCTTGAAACAATCGGTGCCCATTTCTAGTTGATTAGTGTGATGAAGTACATACCGTTTGCATTTCGAGTACAAGTTCATAGATGGCACGGGCCTCCCGGGTAAACTTGCCGCCGTTGCCCACGGGCATCGTGCGCGTGACTGAGTCCGATCAATGTAAAAAGGATGAAAATGGTGGTGCACCATGACATACTGTCGGACGCGTAATTGCCCCACTCGCAGCCCGCATCAATGAGAAGCACTTGTGGACGTAGTTGCCGCGATCCCTGTGCTTCACGCGTAAATGTAGCATGGTTGACATGATCACTGGCAGGTTCCGCAAGAGGACCCCAAGCAAACTCGCGTCATTGCAGCAATAATGCAGCGTCGCCGCGCGGGTTGACGCTGCTACAATGGCAAGTACGCCTGATGCACGGCACTGCGATATCATGTCATCAACGTGATACATCGGATAAAACCAGAAAAGGGGAGACGAGACGATACCCTTCACGCCGGCACGCCGCGACAAAGATCGCCTCGGCCTCAGCCTCTCTCTCGATACGCCACTCGCCAGGTAAGGGTGGACGATGTTGCGTGGCCTGAGTTGTAAGCGTACCACGGGCCCCGATGCCGAGAACACGCATGACTACCTCGTGTGCACGCGAGCTGATCTGGTTCGCATGACGGATGCGCTGAATCTCCGCATCAGACTTGATCAGACGCGCGCGGTGTAAAGCGAGGAGAAGATACGTGTCTGATTGGTTCGCGGCATCGTTCAAGGGTGACGGTAGAGTGGGGAATTGAGCGGTCTGTGGGAGCGTGTGGACGAGCGCGGTAGGCGCAGCGTTGAGGGCGGAGGCGAAGGTGGAGACAAAGGAACTGGTGTGGAGGACGTCTGCGACGTCGTGCGTCTCTCGCGCCGCCGAGATGGTTGGGGGTGGTATGGACCACATGAGGTCACCCGGATCTGCATTTGGAATGAAGAGTGAGATGACTGGATCAGATGTGATGGAAGGAGCAGTCAAGAGGAGTAGGGAGGATGGTATGGAACAGCCAGTTAGGTAAAAGAAGTTTGATTCCTGCGAAGCGTGAGCTCACGCAAGAAAAACGAACAACAGGTTTAGACCGTACCTGACGAAAGTTCAATTCGCGATCCGTGTCGTTGCGATAGGGTGTTGATGATCCCGCAAGAACGATGACTTGGGGCTGTTTCTTGCTTCAGTCCTTGTGAAGAGACGATCACTATGGGACAATCACCTTGTTTATATCTTCGGCGGGCAAAAGCGCAGCCAACTTCTGCAGGGTCTTCCGTGCATGTTCCTGTGCTAAATATCCATGTATCAAGTCTTTGGGTTGTTCAATAAATGTCTCACCTGGATATACCATTGCACGTTATTCAATATTCCACTGAAAGCACGGGCACATTAGGCGTCAGCACGATTAACGATGTTCCTCACTGAGCAGGTGTGCATCCTGTAAAATGGTTGGTAACGTACCGAGTGGTGAACCGGAGAGCCGCGTTGGCAGTTGGCCATGCGCACAGAGTAGCTTAACAGAATTTCAATTTGCTAACTACAGTATTACTGTAAATTTTCAAGAAAAGTCTCCCGCGAAAATGCAGCCAATAACTGCCAGTGAGGTTCACCACTCCTACACGAACAATTGAGTGTTCGGTGATGTTATGTTCCAAGCATTGTCTAGCCGGATCAAAGAAAAGGGCTGAGTGATTATTTTATATTTTTTTAGTTACACAGTACTCGTGTACGGTGAGCTTCAAAGTCCTTGGATAAGAATAAATGGCACATGTCGCTCTGGAGGGTAGGCAGTGTGTCTGTGTATGCGCGTGCGTGTGTTGAAGAGGGAGGTTCACCACGAGTTGGTGGCCCTTCAAGGCGTCGCACGCGTTATAAGCGTGGCACAGTCCCTTCTGGCATTCCGCGAGTACGGCAGAGAGCCCAAAATCAATGAGCAATAATAAAATCATGATAAATGCTGTATGCATAAAGCGGACGTGTACACCGGATAAGTTGTTCCCATTAGCTTCGCAGATAAAATCAAGTAGATGCCGTCAAATTGCGGTCTAGATTCAAGGGCTCGTAGATCGAAGCGTCACTCTGCAGATGATGTTGCTTTGCCGAGCAATCCAAGCAAGCGATGATTCCGCTGTGTTCGATGATGATTGGACCAGTCGAACCTATACAGAGTATTTGATTGAAACCAACCTTTGAGGATCTTCAAAGCAACACATCCGACAAACTACCTGTCCACATCCGCTCTCCGCTTCCTTCGTCTTCAGGGTAGTATCATTATCTTCGTCACGAAGACGCCTCCGACATGGAGATGAGGCGTTCGTGATACTTCGGGATAGAGGTGACGAATCGGATGGTGGACTGAGAGAACCTGCCCAGCAGCGGGAGCGAAGTATGGGATTGCCTGTGCACGCCCGCACACAGATCACGCAAGTTGATGCGCTACACCTGCGATAGTAAGGCATTAGTCGTGATTCCAAGCAAGGAGAAGACGACGGACCTTGCACAGACAAACGGGCTAGACTTGAGGCCGATAGTTCGGTGGCACGAAATGCATGTCGAGATTCTTGAGGGTTTGGGGGAAGTGAATAAGACGTCCGGCGGTGATACTGGAGGGATAAAATTTGACGAAACTCTACGGCGCTTCATAGGTGGTTGGTTTATAGACATGGGAGGGGTTGAGAAAATGAACGACAGCAGATACAACACAACGGAGACACAAAAAAGGAATTACACCGAACGGGAATCGAACCCGTGCCGCTTGCTTGGAAGGCAAGCATGATAACCACTTCACCATCGGTGTTGTAATACGAATGCAAAGTATTTTTTATGACATTTCGGAGGGTCCGAGTTCGCCGGCCCGTTGGCACTTGTCTTGGGGACAGAAGTGTCATCATCTATTGACAACCATGTCTCTCCAAACATTCGGTAAAGGCGCGCTCCGTGTCGCAAAGAACTACACAAAGGGTTACTCGGACGTACAGGCTAAGGTTCGAGAGGCCACTTCCAACGATCCATGGGGTCCCTCTGGCACACAGATGAACGAGATCGCCCAGATGACCTTCAATCAGTCTGTTTCCCCTTTTCACTTTACTCGCGAACTCCTTTCCAGCTCATCGTATATAACCAGAAATGACTTTGTAGAAATCATGGAGATGTTGGACAAACGTCTTAATGACAAGGGCAAAAATTGGCGCCACGTTTTCAAAGTATGTAGACACCGGTCTTGCACAGTACTTACAAGTTTATCACCTACTCGCAGTGTCTTACCGTTCTCGATTATCTTCTCCATGCCGGCTCGGAAAACGTCGTCGTCTACTTCCGAGATAACATCTACATCATCAAAACCCTTAAAGAATTCCAGTACATCGATGAATATGGCAAGGACCAGGGTGCTAATGTCCGTCAAAAGGCTAAGGATATCACAAATCTCTTAACGGATGAAACACGCCTCCGCCAAGAACGCCGCGCACGTGCGAATATGCGTGACCGAATGCTCGGCCAAGCTGGACTCGACGATGACAATGACGAGCCTCCGGCGCCAACTGGGGACGAGAACACTGCACGCCGCGCGAGAGGTGCCGGGGGCGATGATGACTTGCGCCGTGCCATCGAGGAGAGCAAGCGATCCCTCGCTGCGGAACAGGCGCGTGGCGCAGAAGATGATGACCTCGCTCGAGCAATCAAGCTAAGCGAGGAGGAGGAAGCTCGCCGGAAAGCCGCCCTTACCGACTCGGGTTCACTTTTTGACGACCAGTGAGCGACTGACTTCGTTTTTTGTTATTTTCTCCATAATCAAGGACGATGCTCGCAGAAACAACAACCTCATCGATTTACAGGGCCAAAGCAATGGACTACAACCACAATTTACGGTGCAACCACAGTTCACGTCCTTTAACCCATATCAACAGCAGGCACAGCAAGAGGCTATGCAGGTACGTGTGCTTACGCGATTTTGGGACGACAACTTGATTTGGCGGCCGTCGTCGTAGGCCGAGTGGGCAAGACAACAGCAGGAATGGATGTTGCAGCAGCAGCAGCAACAACAACAACAACAACAGCAACAACAACAGCAACAACAACAACAACAATTGCAGTTACAGGCACAGCAAGAAGAGTGGATGCGGCAACAACTCGCTCAGCAACAGGCGGCTCAGCAGCAGGCACTTCTGGCACAACAAGAATTTTTCGCGGCACAGGTCCAACAACAACAAACCAAGCTACTCCCGCAAGCAACTGCTTTTGGGTTTGGCCCGTTCAGATAAATTTTCTTTCAGGTGCGCTGACGATTCCCACGATAGCTCGAACAACCCTTTTGCCTCTGTTGCGTCACCAGCGCCAGCGCTACCTGCGGCATCACCGCAGCCCCCTGTCCCGTCTTTGTCTAATTTCTCTCTACCGTCGACGTACGATTCTCACGAGCCACCTCCACGCCGGGATTACCAGCCCTCACCGCAACCCGCGCCTGTGCCGTCTCCGCAACTCACACCCAAGCGTACCCAGACTCGTGCGGACCAGGAGCATGCGCACCTAGCGAACCTTTTTGCTGCGCGCGATGGAGACGGGGTAGATACATTTGGAAATGTCGGCGCCCTTCGGTATGCCTTTGTTCCTGCGTTGGGGGATATGTACTAATGCGAAGCGTTTTCCACAGTTTCGGCCAGACAGAATACGGCAAGCTCGTCGCACAAAAGACAGGGGCTACGACACAGAATGGCTTCAATCCATTTGCACAGCAACCGGGACAGGGACAGAATAACGAGCAGCCATTTTTTACTATCTGAAGGGCACTTTGTCCTTGAATGGCGTGGCAGTTTCTTAGTACTTTACGTCTTTTTCCTGCCCTCAATTCTATACCCGCCCATTTACCCTCCCAAACTCGCCTCACCTCCCTTTCGCTCCTGTATCTACATCTTGATTCGGAATGTCGGTTGTATGTATGTGTTGCAATGATTTCATGTACGCGGGGTTTTGGTCGATACTTGTTGAGGACAAGGTCTGGCGCCGCATTATTAAAATCTATGCCAGTGGGTCCTTAGCATTTTCAATTCTGAGTGTTGCAGGGGGGTGAATTAGTGTTGCTGCGGCTCATGAGCTGTTGGGCTAAAATCAGGTTGGCTCAGCACAATTTGGCCCAATGGCTCATGAACCGTGGCAACACTATTAGGGTGAATGACCTCCGAGGTTTTCTTGATATCGACGGATTAAAAGGTTTTGTACCACCAGCAATCACTCGGTTCAAGCTTCTGCGACTGCATTAGTATTGACTACATGGACCGTACCCACACCGGTTCGGAAACGAAGATACCATAATTCGCCGTAGAATACACACTACCGTGACACTGCTCGTTATACACATCTTCCAAGCATCAGCCTCAGGCTACGTTGGCCCTATATACATAGTCCACGTCTTCATACCTGATCATGCCAAACGTATCGAAGTACGGAATACACTCCTCACCATCACTTGTACATTCTGATCACAATACTCCGCAGCGCGTCACATTTGTGGATCGCGCTTCTCTTCAGTTCAGACGTCAAAGCTGAGGTGTGTCCGCGATACGAAACGTAATTTTCTGTGCGCTAACCTTAAAGGTTCCAAACAACGTCAGCGCCAATAGGTGGTAGTGTTGGTTGCATTTACCTTCCCTTCCTGCATGTATTGCAGGCCATCCTTCACGCTTGCAATGCCCTTGGGTAGGATGAGAATCGGGTTAGGTTTTATTTTGCCAGTGGCAAAGATTTTCCTGTGTAGATCAATGTACCACTTGGCCTTTGATTCCTGGGAAGTTATGAGTCCACAGCTGATGAGAGCGCGTTTACATGAAACGTACGGGTTTAAGCAAGTTGGGGAGGTTGCTAAAGACAACGCGCACGTCCGGACGAGCGTTCTCATATGGAAGTATGGCGGCCACTTTCCCGCCCTCATTCCCAATGGCGCTGGTGACCTGCTTCTGGGTCTCGCCTTGAGAGATGGTATCAAAAGCCATATCAAGGGCGTTGCCAGTTGCTGCACGAATCTTCTCAACAACATTCTCATCGCGGTAATCGAAGACTTCGTCTGCCCCGAGGCCCTTGAGAAGATCAAAATTCTTTGGCGAGGCTGTAGTTATAACGTGGAGGCCGCCGAGTTTGGCGAACTGGATCGCGTATTGGCCAATGGATGAGGCGCCGCCCCAGATGAGGAGGGTGCGTTTCGACCAGATTCGACTTCAAATGGTGAGGGTAGGTCTAGAGTTTCATGCAGGCACTGCAAAGCAGTTAATGGGGTGACACCGAGTTGAGCAGCTTCTTCGAACGACCAGCCCTCGGGGATAGGTAGGATGCCGTATTCTGCATCGGTCACAACAAACTGTGAGAAAACGCCATTGACTTTGAAGAGACCCTGGATCAGCGCGAGTAACCACGGCGTAGACGGAGGGAAACTGACGCCCGAAGATAGGGCCTCCAACGCCTGCGACATGCTCCCCAACAGCCCTTGCACCCTCTGGAACATCCGGTCCGAGTTCCTCTACCACGCCTGAATAATCGGTACCACAATTCCACCATACTTGGTTTCGTTAAGTGCCTGTCCAAGTAACATCCCTGAAATGGGCGGTGAGTTGCCTGTTGGTGCATTCTGAAGGTAGTAATAAACTGACAGTCTATGGGGTTCTGCGCTACAGCCGTCACCTTGATGCGAATCTGGCGGGGGCCAAGCGGCGGTATATCTACAAGACGTAAATCGACGCCAGTTTCTGTCACGACTGCAGCTCTTTGCTGGGAAGGGGCCATTGTTGGGGGACTCTCATCTTCATCAGCCGTTGATGCTTCTGTTATTAAGACTGCTTGGATAGGAGCCAGGAACCAGCCACCTACATCATGCTTTGTCACCTACTGGAGTTGGCCGAATGGCCTCTCGGGTAATTCAGACTCAGCCGCGGCAACACGGCAATATAAAATGTGTTTTGGCTAAATTAGCCGAAAACTCACTTTGCACGCGCGGCCGAGCTTGATCAAAGG
The DNA here is from genome assembly GCA_022376515.1 of Lactifluus volemus. Taxonomy (NCBI): domain Eukaryota; kingdom Fungi; phylum Basidiomycota; class Agaricomycetes; order Russulales; family Russulaceae; genus Lactifluus; species Lactifluus volemus. Next base: position 33,382 of record WTXI01000004.1, read on the forward strand.
CCACTGCAACACTTACCACTCGAGCTCGAGTTCTGGGGCTGCACAGAAATGTAGGAGGCAGATTTAGATTCCTACTCGATATAGTATAGCGGTGGCCGGGTGCAGTAGTTTTCTCATCATTCGGCTCCGACTCCTGCAAGGCTCGGCGTCTCGCTCAGGCTTGTATTTAACTGTAAGCCAACCTAACAATGACTAAAATTGAAACTGTGTTACGCCTTCTTTCCTCCCCCTGATCCGCGGCGCTGCGGCAAAGCTTATGCTATTGCAATTGAGGTTACATAATTACAACCAGCAAAAGGGCAACCTCAAAGTACTGTAGTTTGATACTTTCCAAACATTTCCAACAGCCTTCCTTTCTACAATACTGTATGCCAGATGACAGGACATGTTAGTCACACTTCATTAATTTCGTCACAGAGGCAATCCATACTACTGTATCAGTAATTCTACAAATTGTCCAAGTGGGAAATCTAATTTGAAGCGAGGGGTACATTTGGCTTGAAAAACTGTACACCATTGTGTTGCAAGAAATGGGAATCACAGGCCTTGTGATTACATAAAGTATGGCCTGCTAGAGGAGGAGATCATGGATGGAAGATTCCCTCAAAAACTAACGGGCGACGCTGTCACCGCACTAAGTCTTGACCATGATGGAAGAGCCTGATTGCACCACGCGGGCCGCCACCAATAATAAAAACGCAATCATCATGGCGGCACCACAAAATATTTGGGCGTGGACAAAATGCCCCGTTTTGAGGTTCAGGAGGGTGCCGCCGACGGGAGATCCAATGAGCAGGCCAATTCCGGCAACACTGAGGCTCATACCGAGACGGGTGCCGAACCTGTGCGGGTCTCTCGAAAGCGAGGCGTGGATGCTCGGGGGCAACGAAACGAATGAACCGGAGAAAAATCCATACAGGATCGCAAATGCGACAAGGCCGCCGGTGCTATGCAGGGAAATCCATACAAATACAAGCACGGCGCAAGCAAGGGTACATGGTATGAGTGTGTTGAATGGGCCGATACGATCTGCGAGGGCATTGGGAACGAGTCGGCCAAAGACGGATCCGGCATTGACGATCGGCACGAGGTAGAACGCGAGCGCCCTGCCGGCACCAGTTTTGAAGACGGCGTAGGGCGTGATGTACAAAAAGGGGATGTAGAGGCCCACGAAACCGAAGAAGAAACCCGCGGTGCAGAGTATGAAGGGTGCTTCGCGCAGCGCGGACATGTCGAAGAGTTTCCGGCGCATGGTAGGTCGCGCGCGCTGGCGGACGACGACATTGGTGAAGCCAAGGGTAAGTAATGCAATCAAGCCTATAATCCTAGTCGCCCAGCCAAAGCCGATCCTTGGTTGCAACCAGCGAAACATGATCGGGTAAATTACCCCACCTGAAGATGAGAGGTGCGAAGCTCATCAGTACCCGGGATACGCATAATTTCTGGGGTTCGCAAATGCAATCCCACTCAAATATGCTCACCAAAGCTGCTACCACTAGCGGCGATGCCACAAGCCAATGACCGGTGTTTGTCAAAGTAGGTGGATACTATGGCAACACTCGGTACAAAAAGGATGCCTCCCCCGATGCCAACGCAGACACCCTGCGCGAGGAGGGCCTGATAGTATTGCTTCACCAAGCTAGTCATCACCACGCCGAAAATAACGAGAAACGAACCCACACCCATGAGGGTGCGAGTGTAACCCGCATCAAAAAGCGGTCCGGTCAATGCACTGACGAGTAACAAGAGGAAGGCCTGCACTGAGCCAATCCACGAAATGGCGGAGGGTGTACTGGAGCGGAGGGTGGTGACTTCATAAAAGTTCTGGTATGCACCAAAGGTGTTAACGATGCCCCTAAATTGGCAGAATGAGTCCAAATTCGTCCCATTCAATACGGTAGGCATACCATGTATCCATGAAGACGAAAAATGAGGCGGCGACCTGAAGCCATGCGACCGCACCGCCATCTGGCGGGTCCATACTTGCGTTGGTCGGGCTGGCAGAAACTGAAACAGGTGGGGACCCCGAACTTTTCTCGAGAACGGAGTACAAGTCGAGAGATTTCCCACTGTGCTCGGTTCGAAGGGGGGAGCCCATGCCAGTAGGTGCCCTGTGCGGAGGAGGGGGAAAGTCGACCGGGTAGGGGGAATATTACAAAGCTATTATATGTCGTCGTCTTCTCTTCTCTTCTCTTCTCTTCTCTTTTCTCCACGCGGCAAATCGAGTCGCGCAATCGGTTGGACGACACGACAAGACCGTTTACGACATTGACTGAAACTGTCGAGCGCTAAATATGAGCGTTGGCTTGTTGGGGGTGAGCCCCGGTTCATCGTTGACCAGTTATTAAACAATATCGAGTATCCGCGACGGGTGAACTTTGTGCACTGAGCACGTCGTGGCTCAATGTTGGACCGGTCCTCGGCGCCTGATCTGACGGACGTCCAGCGAGTTACGTAAACATGACCTTCTTAATTTAGTACTCCGAGTCTATGCGCCCTCGTCAAAGCGGTATACCTATACAGCATATCGAATCCAATCGTACTGCACCCGTACATGCGATCATTACCCAACCATGCTTCGCTTACGTCCTCTCAATCGCACTATGCAACTCCCAGTCATTTGTTGTCAAAGCGCGCGTTCGATTGTGAACTCACCTTCATCCAATCTCCGTCCAATCGTCGTCCATTCTTTCCCAATCTTCCTCTTGTAAGCATCGAGAACGGAAGTGAACAAGGGCTTCGATTCCGGGTGTGTAGAAGCGAAGGCACGCTCTAATACATACAGATCTACAGCCTTATCTTCTATCAGCGTCGATGTGTAAGCCAACCCAAAGTCGACCAATACCTGAACCCGAATCGGTCAGCGCGGATTATTTAGATAGCGAGAGATATCGATGCACAAGTTGTTGGATGCCAGCAGAATGCCTAATAGATACCGGATGCCGCAACATCATGTTTGATGTTGTCAGATCGCCGTGAATGATATCGCGAGGTGCATCTTTGCGATCTCGGTGCCCACCATGACCATCAGTGCATCTGATTGTGCATGGCCAAGATATTAAAAAAAAAAACCGGCGATAGCTGTAAGAAGTCAGACCTTTCGACACCTCAAACTCGGCGAGGGGCGTCAGGACTTGATCGCCGTTGTCGTCGTCAATCGCTTCATCGCCTTCATCGCCTGAACCGAGCAGGAACCGAACACTTTTCCCATCGATCCATTCAATGCCCAGCACACCACTCGCCGTGTCAACGAAGCGCAGCCCAGGTACACTAACCCCGCATCTGCTTGAACCATAAATCACCAACCAAGCAAATAACCAAATGTTACGCACCGCAGACAACGCAAAAGTGCACGAGCCTCTCCAGCGACGCGTGCACGCGTCAATGACTTATCCAATGTAGCATGACGATACTGCTTCGGAAAGCGGTGCTTGAGCAATACTGGCACACCACCAGTATGTAAGGTTGCACGATAAACTTCTGCGAGTGGGAATTTTTTAATTTACTGTTTATAGGGTGAAGGATACTTGCAGCTTCTGCGCCCTGTGAGATTAAGGTGGATGAGCAATAAGAGTGGTGGTGGCCATAACCCTAACCCAATTCCCGTCAGCCTCAACTCAAGTGGTTAGAGCCTGCCCTAAACTTAACCTAACAATCTTTTTTGACGACACGCATATATTTTGGTGTCTCCACAACTCTCCTTGCATCACTCATCATGGCGCCCATGACAAAACCAGAGACAATCCTCAAGCAAGCAGAAGGCCTTGTTTCTGTCGGCCAAACCCATGCAGCGCTTCAGTCATTCACAGAGATGTTCTCGTCAAAGCGCTTCCGGACAACCCCGTTGGCCTCGCTGGAACCTATCATGATACGCTTTGTCGAGCTCTGCGTTGAGATGCGCAAAGGTCGTATCGCAAAGGAGGGACTTATGCAATACAAGAACACCGCTCAAAACACAAGTGTCGGCTCAATCGAAGTCGTCATTCAAAAGTTCGTCAGTCTTGCAGATGCTAAGCTCCAAGAGGCCCAGGAAAAGGCAGAGAAGGCAGCAGCCGATGCTGTCGCAGATGTCGACGACCTCGAGGCCACAGAAACCCCGGAAAGCATACTGCTTGGTGCCGTCAGCGGTGATCAGAGCCGAGATCGAACAGATCGTGCCCTTGTCACACCGTGGTTAAAGTTTCTGTGGGAAAGCTATCGCACGGCTTTAGAGACTCTCAAGAACAATGCCCGCTTACAAGCCATCTATCATGTGTGCCGCTTTTTTTTTTTTTGACTTCTCTCATGACCTTCTGACACGATATTACAAATCGATAGCAAATTGCACAGCAAGCGTTCCAGTTTTGTCTCAAACATCAACGTAAGGTCGAATTTCGACGTCTTTGCGAGACATTGCGTCTTCACCTCTCCAACGTTTCAAAATATGCCCACCAACCACACGCAATCAACCTCCAAGATCCCGATACCCTTCAACACTACCTCGATGCTCGCTTTGCGCAGCTCAATACCTCCGTAGAGCTCGAACTCTGGCAGGAAGCCTTCCGCTCTGTAGAAGATGTCCACAACCTCCTTACCTTGGCCAAGAGGGCGCCTCGCCCGGCGATGATGGCCAACTACTACGAGAAGCTTACAAAGATTTTTTTGATGAGCGGCAACGCACTATACCATGCCGCCGCTTGGGGTAAATTCTATGCCGTCATCACGACCATCGGCGGAAAGTCCGAAGAAGAGCTCAGTAGACTCGCCGGTCAGGTTCTCGTCAGCGCACTTGCTGTCCCCGTCAACCAAAAGGCAGAGATGTCTGTAGAGGAGATAAAGGGGAGGACGGGACGTCTGACTTCGTTGCTTGGACTGTCCAAGACACCCACTCGGATGGGCCTCCTCAAGGATGCGGTTCGTTTCATGTTGCCAAGCAGACCCTTAGCTAACAACTTTCTGCAGCTTTCGCGCAATGTTCTCAAACTTGCGTCGGAGACCATCAAATCGCTCTACACCATACTGGAAGTGACGTTTGACCCCTTGACTCTTTGTACCAAAGTTGCCCCGCTTTTCCGTATTCTTTCCGAGGACATTTCCTATGCACCGTATCTACCGTTGCTGCAGCGCGCTCTTCTTTCACGGCTCATCTCGCAGCTCGCACAAGTTACTCGTCCATTACGATCAAGAACCTTCTTGCTCTCCTTCAGCCCTTACGAGATGCACTCGCCGATTGCGGTGGTGACTCTACTATCTACCAGCCAGAGCAGATCGAAGCATACATCATGCGCGGCACTCACGCCGGTGAGCTCAGCGTCCGCGTCGACCACGCGTCTGGCACTCTCGAGTTCGTTGATGATCCTTTCACTGGTGCGGATGACTTGCAACCATTTTCCTCTTTACACGGCATCATCGTGCAGCCCGCGGCAGCATCACTCGTTCGCACACGCCTTAGCGGCATCGCTGGTGCGTTAAGCCATGCACTAGCTATCATCGAACCCCCTGTTGTTCCGCCGGCTGAGGAACAGCGGGCCCGGGTGGCCGCACTTATCACCGCGGCTGATGCTGAACGTAAGGCCTTGCAATTGCGCCGGGCGATAGTCGCTCGCCGTCGTGAATTGCTTTCGGAACTCGCTGCCCGGAAAGAGAAGGAGGAACAGAGCCGTAGGTCAGAGGAGTCGCGCCAGGCCAAGTTTGATGAGACACGGCGTGCGGTTGAGGACGCCCGTAGGCGTGAAATTGAGCGCGCACGAGCTGAGATTCAGCAGCGCAGGAACGAGGAGGCACGCCAGCTTGCTCAGAGCCTCAGGGAGCGTGGCAATCTGAAGGTGGATATCGATGTGAGTTCTTCATTTATCATTGTGGCGATGTGATTGACCTTCGATTCAGGACGTCGAAAACTTGAATACGGATAGCTTGATGCGGCTTCAAGTCGAGCAACTGGAGAAGGAGAAGAAAGAGCGTGAATCACGGCTACGTGTCATCGCCAAACGGATTGATCACATCGAGCGTGCATACCGTCAGGAGGAGCGGCCATTGCTTGCGAAGGATTACGAACTACAGCAGGCAAGCGACCGTGCAACGCATGAGCAAATGCAGAAGGACCGCATCGATACCGCGCGGCTTGCACACAGGCGCGATTTGGAGACGAAAGAGCGTCTTTCGCGTATGCTACCGAATTTGAGGCGCGCAAGGCAGTCATCCTAGAAAGACGGAGCGTTGAATATGGTCGGAAGCAAACTGCGGCACGGACCAAGGTCGAGGAGGAAAAACAAAGCGGCGTGCTGCGGTTCTCAAGGCACGCGAAGAGGAGCGTTTGCACCAGGAGGTGGTAGAGAATGCCCGCGCGAAGCAGAAGAACTCGAGCGCAGAAAGAGAGAGGGTACGCTTTACTGACTTGACGATCTGCCTTCTTTACGATTTTTTTATAACAGAGGAGGAAGGGAGCGGCGGCTGCAGAGGCTGCGAAGCAGGAGGAGGAAGCTCGGTGGCTCAGATGCGCGAGGAGCGCGAAAGACAGCGCGCAGCGGACCTCGAGCGCATCAAGCAACAACAACAACGCGAGGAGGAAGCGGCTCGGCGGGCCGAGGAGCGACGCAGGACACAGACCGTAGCCACCTCGCAGGATGGCGGGTGGCGGCGCGCCGGCGTACCGTCTGCCCCGACACCTCCACCGATTCGTACGCCCCCACGCTCCGAGAGCCCCGCATCCTCGGGTCCACCAAGGCTGATCGGTCGCGGTGGTGGCACCACCACTAGCTGGCGCGATCGGGCGAAGGCTACAGCGGCAACAACAAGTGCCCCCGTTCATTCATCAGCTGCGCCGGAGGAGCCAAAGAAGGCGGATAACAAGGACCAGACTGCAAAGAATGTTGGAAACCTTCGAGATTACGGGGTCAACAATGAGTTGAACGTGATGGTCGCTTTTTTGTGTGTTCTTTTTTTGCATTCATCAATACTTTTTACGCGTCGAACATTCAATGCGTTATGTTCAATCGATACTCTAGCTCCGGCACGTGCTGCTCCTGCTTTTTATAAGATTACTAGATATTCCACGCTGCTAATGGGGAGAGCACAAATAACAACAATGAGTGTAGTACAGATGCGAAGCCTAATAGATAAGCGAGAGATAGAAATGCCCAAAGTACGAGGAGGAAAAAGAATCTAATGGAAATTATACCGCTTTTTGTCAGGTTGTTTGAACCGGAACCATAATGGACATCTAATACGCGCTCTACTAGTAGAGTCATTGTTCCTGCTCCTCTTCTTCCTCTGCTTCATGCATCATCGCTATACACATAGGAAAAAAATCCTTCAGTGCCTGTGTTTTTGACAATCCTGCGACAAAACTCACCACCCCACGACGAACTTTGCATTGAGGCGAGCGCGTCACTACCATGGACGTCTGCAGAGAATTCACGGAGCACGGACAGGCTGCGACTGTTCCCAATTCGGAGACCGCAGGGTTAGCAACAGTATATATAAGGGGAGTTTCACCCTAATGGGTTCAGGCGCAAAAAGGGGACGTACGAGTAGCGTAATCCTAGGTCCGCAGAGAGAGCGCTCACGTCGCTTTGCCGACGATCACGTCGTAGCCTCTCGAAGCGTGGGTAGAAGGACCACTATCCCCAATAGGTGTGAAGTCTGAGATGTCGAACTGGTCCCGTCGTGTAGGAGTTTCAGGCTCGACCCAGCTAAGGCGCGACGCGTGATGTCCAGCCGAGGTAATGTCACGGCTACGGGGAAGTGGTGGTGGGGTAGATGGGATATCTTCGACAACGACGATCTCGGGCACTTCTAGGACAATCGGTTTGATCAGGATCACGCGAAAAATGAAAAAGGAATAATAATACCGTGGTTAGCGGTAGAACCCCGAGCTTCCTCCCGCATAACCAGTAGTCGTCGTCGATCGGCTTTGCACTTCAACAATGATCTCACGCGATCCAGATTAACGAGGTCATTGACGAGTTCATTGGTTTCCGTTCGCATGACCAGGTCTTTCAAACTGAATTAGATCAAGTCAGACACCATCCAAGCGGAGGCTCGTTCCGTCAGAATGGGCTTACACAAGGGCATCTTTATCAACGATCAGCTTGTAATGGGCCAGGAGAATGAGCATGTCAGTGAACGATATACCCTTTCCGCGCTGGTGCGTGAGGATCGCCTCGTGGTAGAGACCGCTGAAGAGTTGACGACGTCTGCGAATGGCTCCATCGTCAACTCTCGATAGCGTAGCGTTCAGCGACTCGACGTTGACACCATAGGTGGATCCAGTGTCCGACTTGTCTGGATCTGTATTATTTTACAGGTCGCCAAGATGTTGTGAACGCTGAACTCTGCCGGATAGATGCGAACTTCGAAGATGCCACCCAGTTTCTTCACGAAAGTGAATATCAAGACTGAATGGTTCGGGCACAAGCCCGGTACTCACTCTGAAAAAGGGGACGAATCGCGAACGCTCCAAAAATCCAGTCCTTGGATTTGCAAACTCTGCCCAGGTCTTCTTGAAAGCTCTCATCTCTTCTCTCGTTACTGCTTTCGTGCCGCCCGTGGACTGAAAAACATACGAAAAGTTCTCGACGACAATACCTACTTGATGTGAGCGCCCTGGGTAGTGAGGTGACGGTACAATATAGCTCACCAGTGAACATGTTCGCAAAGATGTACTAATGCAAGTCATCAAAATTAAGGTCGTCAAGGCCCTGGAAGGAGTGAACAACATACCATGCTCAGAATGTTCCACGCTATGAAAAGGGTGTAAGCCCACCCGGTGCTCCCGCAGTCCGAATCTGAATCCAGATCGTTGGGGATCGAATTGGTACATCTAGGATAAGTGTGGGTGCTGCAGAGTACGATGAGAAGAAAGAAGACAGTGGTCCGTGACAAAACAAGATCTGCTCACAAATCGTGCATGTATTGATTCCAACCTTCACTGAAGAGTGACCGTCAGGCGCGAAGTGAACGAATTTAACGTAAGCCCATAAATAGGACATACCCAGTGGTCATAAATGAGAGCATGACAAGCGCTTTGCCCATAGTAGAGTAGTTCTGGTTATGATTCTCCGCTGAGCCCCACTTGGTCATGCTGAAGTCTCCATGAAAAGGATACCAAAGAACATGAAAAGAACAATCCAGAGCGAAAGCAGGCTGAGAATGACAGGTAGACTGGCACTGAACAGTCGAGACCTCGTGAGAGAAGAAAGGATGAAGTCATATCGCGACGTACACGGCAGTCTTGAACAGCTTATTCAGCTGTTCATCCGCTGGACCAACTTGAGCGCAATGCTGACCAGGAAAAGCTTTTGTAGCTGTTCGATTATGTAGCCGTTGGCGTGCAGTCTCACAGATATGGTCGTGAGCAGAGTACCAGTGGCGACGAAGACATCAAAGATGTTCCAGCCATTGGCGCGGAAGCTTCGCCAGCCGAGCCCGTAAAGACGCACTGAGATGTCCACGACGTACATGACAGTGACGAAAAGGAAAAAGTCGTCTGCGAGCCGCATCAGGGAAAGCGGTTCAAACAAAGAGGGGACTTGGACTCACTTCGAACATCATTACTCAAGGTGTGAGGTGCGAACGTTTGCGTCCTAAAGGTTAAATTTCATCAAACGTCCCCTCTTCAACATAGATTTTTTTTTGGGGAAACTCACATCAGCGCCATTATGTGAAAGGTGAACAAGACCGTCATCACTCGCGCCCACCAACCGTGCTTGCGCACCGCGCAGTCGAAACACCAAGCTCTGAACCGCTGCGTGGGCCGCGTCTTGGGTCTCTCAGACGGCCGTTGGCGCGTGATCAGCTTTTGGAGATCGACCCATTCTCTCTGCGGCTGCGTCAGCAGAGCAGTCCCCTTCTTCGCGGTGAAATTTCCGATGATGATGCTAGCAGAAGTTTTGGTAGTCAACAAAAAATGCGTGCCCATTAGGTTGAGTATCTTACCTGACAAACAGCGTGAGGATGACGACGCCACCGAGCATGTTGTAGATGACGAAAAAGATGGCGTTGAATTGAGATGCATTCGTCTGCGGCTGCTGATCAGGGCCCGTAATGCTCGTCACAACACCCATGGCGTCGATCCAGCCCTCGAGTGAGACAATCTCAAAGAGGATGAGCAGGGACGAGCGGAAAGAATCAAAAGAGAATGTTGTCGACGGGGCTGGGTTCGCCCACACGCGCGGGACGGGAAATGCAAAGGCCGGGGCGGTATTGCTACTAGTTACGACGTTGTTCTGGTATTCGTTGATGCAATCTGACAGCCCAGATGCGTTCGTGTCATTGCACGCATTTACCAAACCCGCGAAGATGTTCAGCCCCACACAGCGTAGGGGATCATGTAGAGCATGGCGAGCAGGGCCGCGTCGAGGATACGTATGAAACCCGAGATGATCAGCGTTTCAAACGTCGAACGCATCTTCTCGATCAGTGTGATCAGCTTGAGCGCCCGTAGCGCCTTTAGCGCACGCGTGAACCGACTGAGGCCGCTGATGAAGATCAAGCCAACAGTGACGTTGACCAAGAGGCCGGCCATGATAAAGAAATCGAGGATGTTCCAAATGCTCCGGACATATGCATTTGGAGTGAAAAGGAGCCATCTGCGACGATCTTGATGATGAACTCCACCGTGAGGGTGACCCAAACGCGGATTCTGCAACGTCAAACCAGGATCCACGCAAGTGCCCGTGCTTGCATAGTAACTGTGGCGATACATAGGCGTTGCCACCGATTCGACGACAATCCCCCCGATGACGGTGACAAGTAGGACAAGCTGGAAGACAGTATGCGCGACCGGGGAGGGCGGCCGCCCGAAGATACGTTCGCCACCTGCGGGGCGAACAAGGGTCTGGCAGAACCTGCGTACTGCATTCTTCTGTGAAAACATCCAGAAGTCTTGTCGTACGAGGGATGATCGCGTATGAAATCGGCTTTCATGGCTTTGCGCTCATCTAGAGCGTCGTCGGTGTCTTGAGTACCAGCTCCTTCGTTATTGATGGCCACAAGCAAATCACTAACGAACACGTTGGTCAGGCAACGCGACTAACGAAGGAACTCACAGATGCCGCTCCGTTTCTTCATCAGTAGGGTTCTGTTGCGTGGAGCTTTGCATGCGAGCGTGCCTCAAAGTAGCAAGGGGCACGTCATCAGATGGCGTGTCGCCGACGAACAGACGTTGCAGTAAGTTGAGCGACTTGTTGTGACAAGTGGACCCCTTTCCGCTCCTTGCTGTCCGGGACTACATGAGGAAGGATCAGGGGGGCAAAAGGAGGGAAGGAAAGAAGGGAGAGAAAAGAATCTCACATAAGTAGGCCGGCGCTCGGGTATCCCATAGTCCTGTACAAGGGACTTTTGCATCGGCAGCACGAGATTCGAAGGCAAGCTCTCGACTGCAATGGCCCTCGGGGATGGCTTGAGCCATCGATACGGATTGAGCTTATGGATCCATGCTGCCCTGTTCGTATCGGGTTCCTGCGTCTGAAAATAGTAGTTAGCCTGCTGGCTACGCTTGGCTTCCTCGGCAATGCTGAAGTTCTCGTTGATGACGGCGATGAACATTTGTAGCACAATAACTGGTCACATTATGTGGTTAGGGAGATGCGAGAGGGCCACGAAAGAATGGAAGACGCAACAGTTGGCAAAAAATAACCATCCGACGAAAAAAAGAATCACGATCACAGACTGCCCCAGGGGTTCCTCCGCTTGTCCGAGCTGTACAGGACAGTTGTCCAATTTTCGGATGAGAAGATCTGGTAGATAGCCAAGAAGGAGGTGAATATTTGGCCAAAGTTCATACTCTGGGTGCTCTGCACATCGCCACGGAGTAACTGCACAGCAAACAATGCGGCGAGATAGTTGACAAGGAAGAGGAAGAGACCATATTCACGAGACCGTTCATGTTCCCGAACGTAGAGAGTAAGAGCGGCTCATACGGGGGAACTCGAGGATAACGCGGTAAAACCGCGCGAGCTGGAAGATCGTCAGCCACGGGTAGACCGGCGAGTTGTGTATAACAGGGATCTGGATGATCGTCGAGCCGATCGCGAGTGCGAAGTCGAAGTAGTTATGGCCCTGGATGAAAAAACCACGCCAGTCGGGCAAGTGCGCGACGAACCGGATTACGATCTCAATGTCGAACGCGATGGTCAGCACCAGTTCGCCAATGTTGAGAATTTCTCGTGGGTCGGACCAATGGCCCCATCTCGCGTGGCAGGAAGGACGAGCGACGCGAGAGCGAGAGCTATCCAGCACCACCGAGTGCGCTCGTACAGCTCCCGGACGGGGTTCCTTCGTGCCGTACCACGGGGACCGCCTGTACCAGTTGTCCATGCTCATCCTGTTCGTCAACGACGGGTTTGAGACTGATGGATGATCAGGTTTAAGGTGAAAGGGTCAGAGAGGGTACGATGAAGACTCACGGGGCAGCACTGAACGCGCTTTTGCGCGAAACTTGTCTAATGGCGTAGAACGTGTTCGTGATCACGGCAACAAACAGATTGATGAGCCAAAAGTTGAGGACGACAATACAAACGATAAAGAACACGCAGCAAATGAAGAACTCCGAGTCCATCATGGCATACATCAACGGAGACCACTACAATAAGTAAAGGATAAGTACATCCATTACGAGCTTAGCGATGATAAAACGTCTAGACCACCCACCCCGTTTGCTGATGCCACAATAAAAACCTGCAGAGCAGAGTGGTAAATAGTGTCGAAGCTCTGGATGTTACCCTGTGGATTGTGGCCCTGAACTTCCTGAGGAAACGTCAGAAAATCGCTTTGCCACGAGGGAAACGTCAGAACAGACCTTACAGACTTGACCAAGAGGACAGATAAATCCCTTGGGTTTAACGATATGCCCATTTTGTACGGAAGTGATATACGGCATGACGGAGAAATTTTGTGGGTCGACATAACCTCCGCATTGTTGGGAGAGTTGGGTCTCGGGCTCGCCAAGAGTAGGCTCCAAATAGCACGACCGTGCCAGCGAGCCGCTGAAAGTCTGGACACCGATGATCCTATGGAGAAAGAGAGTAAATCAGTCAAGCCCAATCGGAGAAGGCGGGAGAAAGCCAGACGAGAACAAAGCCATGGCAAAAAGAACAAAATACGCCACGCCAGCGAGCATTGAACGAGCAGTCTTGAGCGAGTGGATGATAGTCTACAGGGGTGACCTGCTGTGAGCCCCCAAAGAAGCATCGTGCAACGCGCTCAGTCGCTCACCGTCGTGCCAGTCGTGATGGTCAGTAACCGCGCGGTTCTCAACACGCTCAGCGCGCGAAATAAACCAATGTGGTGGGTCCCACGCTCAAGACCCGTTTGTGCAAGGATGAAGGCTATCCAAAAGGCAATCACAGACAACGCGTCGATGCGCGTCCAGCTGTGTCGGAGGTATGGCAGATTGCGGCGCGTGATGTCGCGCGCGAGGTTCATGCTGAATTGGAATGGAAGCGTGAGGGTCTCATGCCGTTGGGTTGAATAGGCTGTGACTATGGTTGAGGACGACGCCGTCTTCTCAAGGATCGAGGGAGCGTCGGGTCGCTTGCGGCCCTGCGAGGTAGGACCGATGAGGGTGGCAGTGGACGCAGTAGAGGAGGTGGAGCCCAGAGAAGAAGGAACGTATCCGGTGGAGTGGGAGATTGAAAAAGGCTGGGTAGCATTATCGTAGTACGACTGCAGGCTATGAAAGAAAGTGCCTTTGCGTCTGAGGTTCGTGGAGGTCATTGGGGCGGGGCGGACGATTGGCGTGGCTGTCATGTGACGCCCCGAGTTGCGCATCAGGAGAGAAGAGAAGACGGCACTGATGGGGACACCTGGGTCAAGAATTAATCCAGAGACGCACATTCGTGCGAAAGCTTCAATGCTGTGGCACATGTTAGTAGGCGAAGGGTGATAAAATTTGGAGAACATGCCTAAAGAATATGAAGAGGGCAAAAATGACATAGTCTTCCCATGAATGAAAGAAACCCACAATTCGAGGAGGCGAAGCGTTTGGACTGGAGAGAGTGAGGGTGCGAGAGGCTTGTATTGTGAGCAAAACGGCATAAAAAAGGATGGAACAAAGAATGACAGGCTCTGTCCACCTGCACGATAAGTCAGACAAGGGCTCAAGAGAGAACAGAGGTGGAAAACGCACCATGATATCAAAAAGTTGAATGTGGCTAAGCGAAGACGATTAGTTGGCCCAAAGAGTCCAAGCGTTCGTCCACGTAACGGGAGAACGTTGGTCGAGTTATCGAGAAGTGACTCTTCCGATTTCCCCATCTCATCGTCATCTCCGGTCACAGGGTCGCGGTTCCTTCCGGTCGCAGAACCGTCGTCCGGTAAACGCATATGGTCGTCGAGACCGACGCCAGCAAAATTGACGACACGCAACGAGACGCGACGGAGGCTTTGGGAAAACTTTTCGATGGCAGCCCCGGTATACTGCCTGGGTGAAAGACCGACGCTGTAGCGCGAGGTGTGACGACGGGTGCGTGGGGTAGCGGCGGCTACGTGCTCCGAGTCGGCTTGCCAGTTGATGTCATCGGTGGGATCAGCAGAGATGTTTGCGGTGAGGTGTGCGGCATCGTCAAAGGTGGATACGCTAGACCGGCGGCGGGAAGGGATCAAAGAAGTGGTGGAAGTACCGGCGCGGGGGTTGTTAGAGTAGGCGAAATTCTGTGCGGCATAATCTGGAGTCGTGGAGGGGTGGAACGGGTCGTCGCTGTTGGCAACGAATGGATTGTCATCAATCGCATATGGGGAAACGGGTTGCGGAGGATGGTCAAGACCGGAAGACGAAAGAAGGGGGTCGTTCATGACAGTAGTAGGCGGAGTGTCGAGGCGAAGGGGATCCTGACCAGGGTTGACACGGCCCCAACTGAGTCTACGCCTGGCAGAACCGTTGGGAATGTCACTTGAGGGTGAGAGTGAGGGTGAGCCCGGGATGACTGAAGGAAGGACGAGTTCTACGGCAGAAGAAGTAGAAGTACGAGCTTCGTTGTGAGCGCCGTCCATAGACTAGAAAAGATGAAAAGAGTAGCGTAGCGTGATAGACTCGGTTCACATCAATCAATATTAATCAATCCCAGTGACCGTTGTTGCGCGTTTACTGTAACCGAACAACGCAGACGCGGCCTCAGGCACCTTCCATTTCCACCCACGCTCTTACTGCAGCCAATAACTACCTCGCGTTGCCCCATCTGAGCTTAGGGGAGGGGAGACATTGGGCGCGCAGCTCTCAGGCTGTCGTTATGGTGCGAGATAGGATCATCGCGAAACAGACGGAGAACTGAGGCAGGTAGTAAGTAAGAACAGGTTACGTCTAGCTGATAAATCGTTGACCAGGGCAAAGAGAATACCATAGTTGAGGGAGGTGGATCGCCTCTGGCTAATAGGCCATCCACTCCACACACCACTAGAACGCTCCACACTATCTACGAGTACGGGCTCAGGGTACAAAACTTGGTTCCATCCGGAGCGCGGCCAAGTATTGTGACTGGGAAAGTCACTGGCGACAGGGGATCAGGGCCGTTCACGCTCCTGGTGAGTCTGCCAACAATTTTTTTTTACTTTCCATTCTTCGAGCTCACCCTAGATTGACTCTATGTAGGTGTTTCAATGATTTTATGATGGGTGTCGAACATACCTTGCCCGTGCGCGCAGTTTTGGCATATTATGTGCGGTATCGGACTACGGGTGCGTTTTCCTGCGACGGTCCATCCGTGCACTCGGACACGAGACTGTCATTAATCACAGTCGATTGGTAGATGGGGTGACTATGCGGGCGTACCAGGGCGGCTCGAGGAAGGGGCCAGGCTGTCTTTCACAGCAAAAAGAGCAAGAGGCATTGCCAAGTACGATACTGTGGGCAAGAATCAGGCCCAGGCGAAGGCGGGGGCACAGCATGGCGATCCTCGTGCGCAGCGAGGTGATCAGTAACAGTGCGTTTCATGTAGTTTTACTCGTATAGAAGCTGAGTCCAACATCCTTGAACAGTGGATTTTCGTGCACTTCCACGTCGCTCGCGCCTACCCCCTGCGCAACTAGCGTTCCCTAGAGCCTGCTAAGGGCGCTTCAAGTTGACCTATCCATGATTATCGTGACATCCTTTTCAACGTATTTCATCTCTAAACAAAGTACGTTATGATTGAACTGTTCGTATGTCACTGCCGCTCACACTCACTGGTGTTCAAGACGATCCTAGTCTGCGATGAGATCCCAACACTTAAGCAGCCCAACTGCACTTGGCGTTTTGATGATCATCACAGGCCCTTCCCTTTCCCCTCTCAGATTCTCTAATCACCCTTCAAACCAACATAGGAGAGAGAGAAATTTCATATACGAGGCTGATTTTGTACATAATACTATACAGGACAAGTTTGCTTGTTCCAAAAAAAAACAAGGACTTGTGACTGACATAGCGACAAGAAAAAAACAAGAGAAGGAGGACATGTAGGGAGTTGTAAGGAGAGAACGATATCAAACAAAAAAAGAGAGATAGCATAGAGCCAAGGACAGCAAACATATACACATACATCGACACAAGGCTCGAGAGAATTTAGGATTCGACTGCACGGGAAATGTAAAGCAAAGTCGTCGAATCGAAGATCAAAATTTCGAGTCTGACGGAGTCCGATCGAACAGAGACGGTTAAGAACGACGACAACGACGCCAGCGACACGACGACGAGGGAGTTTACACATCCAATGACATGTAGCACAAACAAAATGTAAGGCCGTCGAGTGGCAGGCGAATGCTGTCAAGGTCGGCAGTGGGCGAGTGAGCTAGAGTTCGGAGACTGAAACTTGTCCTATCCATCCTACGATATTGAAAAGGTTAACAACTGAACGTACTGAACCGGAGAAAAGAGGGGGGAAGAAGAGGCACAAGGCTCACCTTTACCGACAACACACCTTCCCTCTCCTTCCGTTCATTGAATAATCCCGCGTCAAAATCCACTGGTCCCTTGCGATGACGACGACATGACACTACAGAACTGTTTCTCACGGATCGAGTTTCTCCCCGCGTGCGAGTACGCGCACGACCTTACTCGGCTGCGCAACCATGTTCATCATAGCTTGAACTGCGGGCGGGCGTTCAACCATCCCGCCGCCACCGCCGCCACCTCCACCGCCACCTCCACCGCGCCCACGATGGTGATGGTGAGGGTGAGGATGATGCGCAAAGCGACGATCTTCCGGCGCTGCGCGGTCTTCCGAGGCGAGTCCAGTGGGAGGCACGTCGAGGACGGCGATGCGCGCGCGGCGCGCCCAGTATGCGACAAGGGTCCCAGTCACGCGAGGTTCGAACCTGTGCTGTTGCGGGTGGTGAGGAGCGGGGAGGGGAACAGGGGACGTGGGGGCTGGCTCGGAGTGTTGCAGTAGCTGCTGTTGTGGCGCATCTCCTCCGGGTGCCGTTGTTGAGGCAGAGGGCGACTGTTGTTGCGGGGCGAGCGTAGCCACGACTACACGCGGAAGTGCACTGTCGGCGTTTTCGGTCTCCCATTGCACGCAACAGATGGTGCGGCGGACCCATTCGGGGGACGGAGCGGTTGACGACGGCATCGCTGCTCCATTTGTACCAGCACCGGAGGTAGGTTCTTCATCAAAGGCAATCTTATCCCAGAGGATGAACGCATCATCCTGCTGTACGCGAACGCGGGGGTTGGTGCCCACTTGTGATTCTAGCACGCGGGAGGCGGTGCGAGCGCGCTGGGCAAGGGGCGTCGAACCCTTCTTGAGGAGGTCGAGGGTGTTTAGCGCTGGAGGCAGAGGGATCAGAACACGGAATCAGAGTGAATCGCCAACCCCACGCCAGTTTGCCCAGGGCTATCCGGGCGCTAAATGGCACTCTGTGACTCTGCGAGGCAACGGGGACTGCGCACGACTAGGAAAAACCTTCTGTGAACGAAATGAAAAGCGCACCTTCGAGTGGGACGATGATAATCTCCTGCTGGCCATCTCTACACCACTTCTTGACCTGCCCCAGAGCGTTGACTAGCACACTGGCATCGACAACGATAACGTCGGCCTGCTTGACGTTCGGAGTTTTGCGAGTGTCCTCGGCCCCGCGCTTCTTTGCAGAAGCCACATGACGCTCCTTCTGTTGATGGTTTGAGGCCGTAGAGGTGGTAGGGTTGGTGGTAATCTTGATACCACCGATGGGCAGCTGGCCGCGTTTCGAGTCGGAGGGTGGTGGAGGGTGTGGGCGCTGGCGATCCCGCCAGTTACCGTTGGCGTTGTTGTTGTAGCTACGAGAGGGAGAACGACGGGGTGGAGCGGCAGAGACGGTCTTTTCGAGTTGCTCGACTTGGTGAGTGAGGAAGGCAGCACCGAGCGCCTTCGACATGGCAATCTTGTTCGGGGCGGCGGAGCCCTAAGAATTGTTGGATAAAAGTGAGATTATGAAAAATAAAATGACACACGCTAGTAGTTTCTGCCATGTTTATGGAGAAAGGCAAAGTTGACTGAGCGAGCTCAAGACTGTGTGTGATATAATACGGTCATGGCCTCTCACGCCAGGCACTGCCTCAGACACACAACACCGCTTGGTCAGTTCTTCTACTCATAGTCCGTCACTGTCGGCAACAACTAATAGTTGAATTGGCACTACTACAAATGCCTGTGGCGCTGGCTCTAGAGATGGAGGCTGCAGTGTTAGGTGCCTGTACAACCAAGTTCGTGTATGTGGTGCGGTGCCAGTGGGCATGTTTCAGGTATTTCCGGGTACAGTACTGTGTCAGTAGCCTAGCGTGACATAGATCAACCATTCAGAAATTTAAATGACACGCGAGCACATGAAAACACTCGGAGTGAGCAATAATCGACCCTCTTGATGCCGACATCGCACTCTATTTATCCGATCATTGGGTTACACAGTATTGAGTCACAAATCTTTCTCTTGCTGTGCTCACCGACTCGCGGTACTGGATGTCAGTATCGATCGTGACAAAGATGGGTTTCAATCCTTGTTATTGGCATGGGCCTGGAGCTTTGATTGAATGATATTAACTAAATAACTCAAGTTATCCTGCTTCTTCTGTATCGTCTCCTGTAGCGTGTCAAGGTTCCCTTTGATGTACTCGATCTTATCTTCATAGTGCTTCACAGCCTGAGCCCGCGTCTGACCCGCGCGTGCGTGATTAACGGGATCATCACCAAGAGATGCAATCGTACCTTTTGAACATAGTACCCTGTCCCAACGTCCACGATCACATTCTCAACATCTCGCAGCTTTCCCGGGACGTAAAGCGAGCTTGTGAGAGGCACCAAAATAGCTTTGTCTTGATGCAAGTTTTGTCGTCTGATTAGGACGTAATGATCAGAGTACAGACAGTACCTTTGTTCTCTGGCTTTATCGAGTTTGTGCTTTCAATACAAGACCGGAATTTCGACTGTGCTTGCTTCAATTGTGCGAACGAGTTGGTCAGGTGCGAGAGCTCCTACAAATTTTCGTTAGACCCTGAAGCCAATCGGCGAATAGGTTCACCTCTTCGAGTTGTCTTTTCACTTCTGCAAGCTGAGGAAGCTGAAGATCAGCGACGTTGATTTGTTGAGGAGTAGTACCGGATGATGAGGCTGACATGGCTCACTTGTGAGAACGAATGAATGGTCGGGCCGAGTTCGTGAATCTTGTCACTCGGCGCTCTCTTTTCAACCCAACGACGATGGCGACTGGCTCGACAAGTCAACTTTCAAAACCACCACAAGATATCGGTACGAGAACCGCATAATGTATGAAATGCGATTCCATAACCTCAACTGAGTCGGTCTGCGCGGCAGTTGCGATATTCCATACTTCCTTTCACCCTACAAAGGGCAACAACCTCGATTGGTCTCTCAGAGCTAGTGACGGTCCTGATATTTCATTCTCGGAACTACACCCGCAAATTACTGACCGGTTTTTTCTTTAAGACATACAACTCGATGGCGTGGAATTCAGCTCGTTGCCAAGTGGACTGCACCTCGTAGAGCAGGACGTCGTGTACGTGTGCCGTAGCTTCTTGCGAGAATTCTGTGCCCCTTACTTCTCTGTCCCCACACCATCCTTTCCCATCAGTTACTTCTCCAATGATTCTCACAGAGGCGTCTGCATCTTCCGCCGTCGACAGACGTCTGAGCATGGCCAACGCGGCTTCCGCCTCTCCTCTCTCGGCATCCTCCTCGCACCCTCCGTGCGCCCCCGCCCATGGCAGCACGTCTCTGCGCTCAGGGCTCTTGCGAACGAAATCTATGGCTTCCTTGACGAGCATCCGCGCGGATCTGTAAGTGAACCGCAAGACGATGATTGGGCGCCCGCGCGGCGGTTCTTCGATGAGCGCAGGGTGCGAAGCACGGATCTAGGTGGTGCAGGTAACTGGCGCCAGTGGAGCGAGGAACTTGATCAACACCTTGATGTGCGTCTTTGTTTCCCATCCCGCGCGAGATTTCTAGATCATTGTTCTTTTTCAGTATCTTGATGCGGATTCATCCTTACACGTCAATGCCAACCCGACGCTCCGTCTTCCACACTTCCTGCGCATCCTTGGACCCTCATCCCTCACACTGTACAAGCATGTTCTCGGTCGCCGCCGCATACTTATTTACACGCAGCCCCCTGTCGAGGCTGCATGCATCCTCTGCCAGGTCGCAGCAGACATGTGCTTCGAGGATCAGACTGCAGTCGATTCCGTCGAAGGTGATTCCACTCACCCGTGTCAAAGGGGAAAGCAGAAGGAAGGCATCAATGTGCTCGGTGTAATCACGCTACATGATATCAACTTCCTCGAGCACGAGTCGAAAACTGGACGCGGTTGGATAGCATGTACTTTTTTGTGCCTTGATCTCCCATCCTTTTTCTGTTGGCTCATGGATTTCTTCAGGTACGACTGACGCCATGTTCATGGAGAAACCGCAATATTACGACCTCGTCATTGACTTGACATCTTTCTCGCCTGAGCGGGCGTCCCGCCCAGAATTGCAGCTCTCTGTAAGAGTGTCGAACGGCCCATCACACCGCCTCTCCACCATCCGCTTCACGTGGAGTGACGTCAAACTGGTATGTAGACCCATACCTTATAAACCACGCTCACGGAGCGATAAAAACACAGTGGAACGAGCTCGACCGCATCATACAACTCGACGCAGCTGCCAATGGCATCGCGCGTGCGCCTCCCTCTATTTGGACAGACGCCTGGCGCCTGTACGAAAACGTCTGTTTGGCCTGCGCGGGGCTCTGGACCGGTGGCCATGCGTGGCGTGGTGACAATGGCATGACCGAAGCCGACGACCAACTATATGCTTACGATCCCGATGCTGACTGCTCTATGAACGTGCGCGCGCGGGGTGAAGGCATCGAGGGTCGGCCCATCGTGAGCACGGCGCGGTCAAGCCGCTACGCAAGCAGGCGCTACACTCCCAAAGCACCACCGTCAACTCAGGCAGGCGGTCTGAGGGACGACCACCATGATGACGATGAGGGGCAGACGGAAGGACTCGGAGAGGAGGATACGGTGCTGGTGCACAACCGAAAGAGCAAGACGACGCTTGCGCTGCTCCAGACGTTGCATGCGCAGACCCGTTTTTGGGTCTCGCGCCTTGCTGCACTACTCCCTACTCCTGGCGAGGGGGATACGACAGTTCAGCTGGCGCCGCGCGATGTACTCGAGCTCGAACTTGGCCCTCTGAGCACTCTCGACGCGCACTTTATCGAATGGCTGGCGAAGGAGTATGGCGCCGGTGTGCAGGTGACCGTGCGGCGCGGCTGGCGGGACATACTCGGGCTCGTGTTTACCATCGGCGGAGGAGCGTCAGCACCGTCGTTGTAGGTGGAAAAAAAAGTTGACCATTTCTTTTTTATTTTTTCCTAATAAAACTGACGCACATGGCTGCATGGAGTTTTGTGGGCTAGGATGAACTTATACCCCATTCTTCCCATGCTTTATTATACAGTAACTTGTATACGTTGAAACAATTATAGTCCAGCCACTGCATCCCTTCTTCCGAGATCCGTACTCTACTAGTCCGACTCGGACATCGAATTGTCGTCGGTATCACGGTCACCACTGGCAGTGCCGGCCCGCTATTTCTGGTCAACCAAGGAGCTGCAGCCCTAGGAACCTTTTCTCTTGTCCTTTTGTGCGATGTCCATCAAAACGGCCAACGAAATATGGTCTCTTACGAGTATGCTTGCGAGCCGGATAGATAATAATCCCCGAGTTGTACTTGGCCAGCGACATCACAGCACGTGTCCATAGAGGTTAGTACGTCCTTGTTGTGGCTCTTTCAAATGGAGAGTCCAAATATTTGTGGCCGCGATCTGCTCACCAACTAGTAGAATGCACTAGAGACGCATGCTCACCTATCTAAACTCTCAACGATGATGTGCTTCTCAATATATTTCACATCTATCGACTGGATTTCCTGGATGACGATGAAGATGAGAATTTTGAATTTCACATTCCTTGGACTCTCGAACGGTGGCGGTACAAAACTGACGCATGTCTGGCGAGATCACCACCCTTCCGCATCATCTAACTTACTATCCATACGAGCACCGTGGGATATCTGCTATCATAGCTATGGATGGCCAATTCAAATATGAATCTTGGGCCGCCTCGGAAGAAGTCTTTCCAGGAACTTTTCAAGCACCCAATCTACGCCATTTCAAACTGTGGCCTTGCAATGGGATCCCCTTTATTCACAGCTACTGCTGGCCTCATCACACTCTTGCTTTTGAATGTCTCGGCTTACCTGATTTCCACTCCCCAGCTGGATACGCTCCTGATTGGCCGATTGGGCATCACTACCCTCTTCTATGATGTTGAGAGGCAGTTGTTACCTACTCCGTACCCAACTCAAGTCACAATTGCTAACCTACGCGAGCTTGTGTTCATAGGTACGAGCTTGGTTTGGAGGGTCTGATATCGCAAGTCGATCTTTTTACCCAGCCTCTTTCGCTGTTCCAAACCTCTCGCTGTTCATGAAAACATCTCGGAACCTCAAATTTAACGCTGTCAAGGTTACCTTCAATCTTCAGTTTCAAATCGAGTTCACACACCCCAACTGGCAGACTGCGTACGCAACGCAAATCCTATGTATACTCTTACCAGTACACTCTGTCATGGAGCAAGTCACGCTCAGCTGCGTGAAGCACAATCGATCATCAGAATTGCACATCGATGTCGATATACTGGAGGCGGTCCGGACGCGTTTTCCCTATTCATCGATATTCATCGATTGACGACCAGTAGCAAGGTCACTCTGTGCACCTGAACATGACGACCCATTATTCGGTATTTTGGCAGAAGTGGATTTGAGACATAGAGCATCCTTCTTCCGTATGCTCATACCCTACTAGCACACACAAAGAACTTTTCACCACATACCCATTTGCTTCAGCACCACCTCAACCCTTCTCCGGTTTCACCAACAATGACCTTCGCTGTCCTGTCCTTCCATGATGATCAGGTATCTATGTCCCATTGGAACATTACTCAACTATCTTTTTATTACCAAGGTGGACAGGCATGTATGTTTGCGATGGGCTCTAATTTTTTTCCAAAAGAATACCCCGTGAACGCAGCGAAAACTGGTGGCGAGTAGTTAACCAGGTCCGGGCATACTTTCGTATCCCGATTTCATGTTTTCCGTGTTCTCATTACCTCGGGTTTATTGACCCTGTCTGTTGAAAAGCTCCTTGGGCCTCCGCGTCCGCATGGGCCCCGCAACTCTGATTCGTGAATCATCGACTGATCGGTCTCAGCGAAGTGTTGTATGTTGATGAAGGCCTGCTCCCCCATATCTCGGATCAGGTCTGCATTCTGGGTGATCTGGTTACGAATGGCCGGGTATGTCATTGATTGTGAATTACGAGTGGTTGACGTTGCCCACGACGCTTGACGGCATCTGAGTGATCCGACTCGGAGACCACGGCTTTCCGTGATCACCGGGAGCTGTGGGACCTCCAATGGTGTTACCTGAGTTAGCCGAACAGGCATTCGGGGTATTAATTCTAGGAATCATTCCATGGCTTATTCCATGGTGTGATGGCTGCGCCAGGGAAGGATGAAGTTGTTGCGTGCACGTGTCACGGTCTCTAGGCCAGCGACCATCGTAGCCAAGGCACCCACGGCACCGCCATCCACTGGCACGCACGCTTCAATCATCCTATTTTTTCGCACCTTTCTGATATGTCTGATTCCGATTATCTGCCTACCTCCGACGTTCAAGTCACGTTAATTCCCAATATTTTTTAGCCGCGATCCGTTAATGTCTTGCAAGCAAACTACCATGAACGTCACCTGCGGCACGTGACGCTTTTGACTATCGCTTTCAATTTTCAAATCCCAGCTCCCACCGCTATTTACAAACCACGCTTTCAATAGCGAGTAAAAGATATTGGAAGGAGAATCCGGGGGTTGTGGGACCTGCCCAGATGTCATAGTGCTAGTGGATAACAGTCGTCCTACCGACCTCATAGCCGCGGAGAGGGTCACCGAAGAGTTTTGGCAAGTTGCGGATTCAAGTTCATTCGACGACAGGATAAAGACGCCGACATGGATTAAAGGCGATCTAGTTGGCTGTGCCTAGTCGTACCATTGGTGGTTGTCGCTCCATTGCCTTGAGTGGCAAGCTCGACCTTGTCTTGTCCATTTGTCGCAATAACCTTCATTTGCCGATTCATTCACTGACTCCGATACATGACATGAATGTTGCATATAGGTACAAAACGGAGATCAAAGACTGGACTCCCATCATAGGAAAACCATCGCGAAGAAATATAGAGGGTCCTGGTATGAAGGACGTTCAGGCTAGAGGTCGATTAGCTTCGCACTGCAAATACAACTGCGAGGGAATAAATATACTACCTGGGTAAACGAAACCGTCGATAATCATTAGGTGAGATGGTGCCAGCTGAGTTTGCTGCATTTAAGGAGCCCGCTCTCCGTTGTCCAGGGTAGTTCCTCAGAATGTCCACCAACGTCGGCCTTAAATGATGCCCTGGTGCGAGCTGATTATGTGGTAAGTGTTACACAAAAAATCCGCGACATTGAGAAGACATACACGGAACGATGTGAAGGTGAAAGGGCAATGGTGTATGTACAAGCGCCGACAGGGGTCGTAGGTTCAACCCAGAGTCTGCTTCCAAATTTTGTGATGAGGCGATGCGATGTATTTTAAGAAGAGAAGTAGTCGAATGCCGCGATACAGAACCTGAGAGACTTTTTTTTTTTCAAAGTCAGTATTTGTATTGTACCTTGCCGTAAATAAGCGATTGACGGTGGAGAGCAAGCAAAGCCTTAAGCGGTCCGAGCGGGCCACCCAGCGTTGAAACACGAAAGCAACCTCCCAAATATAAGAAGAAGACTGGCGGGGAAGAAAAGAAGGCGGTGACTTGATACCGGATTTGTCAACTGAGAGACCATTAACATAACATTCCTCAACTTCACGTTAGATTGAGACCAAACTTGGGTGGTCTATGCACAACTTTGTTCTGACAGCCTCGGCTCGATGCTTCGATTTGCAGTCTAACTCTCATTTTTCACAGCTCATATGGGGAACTCTGCTGTATTTAATGGGCTACCCCCGGGCTGGTCGTCCGAGCCTCTTGCTTAAAACTTGGCCGTTACCGTTTGGTCACTTCCACCGCCCTATCCCACCTTGTCGTCCACAGGTTGCGGTGTCCTGGAGGCTCTGTACATTTACGCCTACGGTTTCCTCATGTTCCATTTACCCGCTTCTAACCTTCTCGCCATTCTTCTTGCCACATCTGTCCTCGCCCAGAACCACACTTCTGAACAGTCCGAGGCTCAAATAGGCGGTGCGCCTTGTATCTTGTGTCCTTTTATACTCCTCGCTCACTTGACTACACGCGGGTGGCTTAGATCCCACCCTCGAGTGCACGCCGTATTTCTATCCTCCGTCTTCTCAGTACCTCCATACCCTTCCGCCGATATGGCTGCCTGCGACGATACTGGTGAATGATACTGCAGCCATGGCGAAGTGGAATAATATCTCGGGGAGCATTCCGACGAACATTCAGCCAAAGGGGCAGTTGACTGGAAGCACCATTGGAGTGAACTACGATGGAGCGCACGATCCAGACTGCTGTGAGTAGTCTTCTCTCCATTTTCCAGTGCATTTCAGATAGCCGGGGATCGCGAGACTCGAACCGTGTTGTGTTGTGTTGTGTGTAAGCGTTTCCAAGGGACATACGGATGTACGTAGCTTCAGCTCACCAACCGCGTGGTCCCGCGCAGAACCCCGAGACGACCTTCTCTTCCCCGGTGATGTGTCATCTGCGCCAAGTATAGAAAATTTGAAGCTCACGATTTCTGCTTCGCACATAGGGTGGACAATGACTAAATGCACGACGCCGAAGATCACGGGGCTATCCGCTGACGTGTCGAGCGTACCAGAGCCCCAGACGATGGGTTACGGGTTCGACGACGGCCCGAATTGCTCCCACAATGCGTTCTATGACTATCTCGCGAGCGTGAACCAAAAGGCGACAATGTACTATATTGGGAGTAACGTGATGGACTGGCCACTGGAGGCGCAACGCGCGCTCGCGGATGGCCACGAGATTTGCGCGCGTGAGTGCTACTCTCTGGAAATCAAGGAACTGATTGTTGTTGATGCGCGACTGTCAGACACTTGGTCACATCGCTATAGTGAGATTTTCTAGTTTTTGGCTGCCATTATGGAATCTGTTGCTGATGTCTCTTGGTAGTGACTGCATTTTCGAGCCAAGACGCCTTTGCAGAATTGTGGTACTCCGTAAGCGCCCGTCTATTTCCGCGAAGGGGTGCCAGTGACATCACCTGTCCTGATACGCTTTTTTCCTTCCTAGATGCAAGCTATCAAGCTCGTCACGGGTGTCACCCCGACCTGCTGGCGCCCTCCCTATGGAGACGTTGATGTACGCTTCTTGACTCTCGCCTCCCTTTGGAAAACTGTGATACCGACATCTTTTATCTTGATGTAGGACCGTATTCGAGCGATTGCCCATGCGCTTGGTCTGCAGACAATCATATGGGAGTATGACTCAAACGATTGGCGCGTTGGTTCGAACAACGTTACCACCACTACCGTTGATGCATCCTATAACACGTTTATGAACGACCAGGCCACCGGCGCATTCAACACCATTGGGGCTATCTTGCTCACAC
Organism: Lactifluus volemus; assembly: GCA_022376515.1. NCBI lineage: Eukaryota > Fungi > Basidiomycota > Agaricomycetes > Russulales > Russulaceae > Lactifluus > Lactifluus volemus. Next base: position 60,488 of record WTXI01000004.1, read on the forward strand.
ATGAGCTAAACAATTATACAATGCAGGAGGCGATTAAAAATTATCCTCAGCTTAAATCGACGTTCCATGTGCGTCATTTAGTTTGTCGCCACAGCTCAGATTCTGAGTCTCGTTTCTTCTTGTCTCCAGCATATTGTCCCTGTTGGGGTCGCGCTCAACAAGACGCAACCCTACCAGGAGACGGGCTATAGCCTCCCGACGTTCGAACAATGTAAGTTTTGTACAACATGTTGACAAAAGACTTTTTAGACAAGAGAGGCTCATCATAACCTGCTCTTCCTTGACAGATACAGCTGGCCAAACAACGATAACTAGCAACAGTTCGGTTCCTGGGACAGGCACCGCCTCCAGCTCAGGCATCTCTTCCCCCAGTTCGAGCTCTCGCACAGTTTCAGGAAAGGTCAAGTCGTCTGCACCTACCACTGCAGTGTCGAACGGTTCCATGTGGACGCTGCTCTCCGCGACGATGACTCTCCTCGCCGGCCTAGCATTATGACAACCATATCGTACCCTCTGGATGTCTCCCGGGCTGCGGCCTTTTTTTCTTCCATTAGACGCTTTGCTCTCATAATCTTGCGACGCTTTTATCAATTGGTTCAGCGCAGCGCACCATCCATGGTTGATACCTGCAGTCCCTAGGTTTCTTGGGCGGGATGCCCGCCGAAGTTCGGCCCTCTTTCTTCAATTTCGTACCATTGTTTAGCCATAAGCTGTCAGATTTATACGTCAATCACATACCTGACTACTTTCCTTGGCTTTAGTTTTTACTTTTACAGAGACCAGAGGACTCTTTCATAGGTGTTGAGTTGACGTACGGAGTGGCCCCATTGAAGCCATGGTTACGTCGCGACGTTGTATCGTGGCTTGCAGAATTGGGACCACCCCCGCGGCGCAGATCTCCAAGTACTTTTTGCGAATAAACAGTTTCGGTAGGGTGAGGGTCCGCGGCAGTCCGTTCATAACCTCCGGCATTTGCCGACTCGATGTGCCGTTCCAATGTATATGCGCTGCGCACACAAACGAGAAGAAACAGAAACTCACGGAAGCCCGTAACCACACTCAAGTTTTCGAGTTAAATGAGCAACGACTGATTTAAAATTGATATGGTACGAATCGGCGGCTCTGTGATGACGATCTATTGTACTGTCGGCCAGTGTCAACAGCTTGTGTCTTGTCCACGTATCGAGAGTTCGGGGCTAGTATGTCTATGTCTGGACCTGATTGAGTATTCGCCACAAGTTCTGGTGGGTCTTAGAAATAGATATATTTAAAGAAAAGCAAGGACCCTTTAAAATGACACACCCTTGTCCATCTTGATAGCGAAAGATAATCGACTCCGAGTCAGCAAGCCGCATTATATTGAGCTACATTTACCCATTGCTTCTGTTACAACGGTCTGAACTGCGACATCAAGCAAGCACATCTGGCTAAGAAGTACCTGTAACAGAGCTGAAGTGGTGCAGAAACTTTGGTGTGGAACGAATGAGTATGTGAAAAGATGTTTGTGGGTACCAGCAGGATGGGAAAACACATACTGGACACTCGCGACCGCGCTCCCCACGCTCCCTGGTTCCATCCTCGTCTACCCAAATACCAAAGAATCGACTGTCGTCAGATTAACAGGATGGCCTACTGCCTGTCGTTCATCTATGAACGCAGTAAATGGGTTCCGAGTATCGCTCCCTCCAGAATATCCAAGCTCCTTCAGATTGGGAAGGAGCTCCAGTGGCAATTCTCCGTCGTCAGATTGTAGAGAACGAGATATTTTTCCGACAAGCTCGTCTTGCACATGAAGAATCTTCGTATTAGTAAACGGTCTAAGAAGTTCGCGCCACTGTGTTCGGTCGACATCGTTGTGCAATTCTGAGGATTGACTATGCTTCTTGTACACAACGGTGACTTCCTCCACAGCGGAAAGTGCGGGTGAAAATGTACCGAGAATTTGCGCTGCTGACGCTACCTGCCAGTCAAGATGTCTGCATAAGATCTGTAATTGTAAGGGGGGAGACTTCCTCCTAGGGTCCGCCATGAAATGAACGGAACTGTAGTCGAAAGTGAGCTTGACGCTGCTAAACTTGATGTTCTCAGATGTTTGCATGAACTGCAAGAGGCGCGGAACAGTAAAAGAGAGCTGATTGGAAAGGTCGACACGAAGCTTGCTGAGGGAAGGAGCGCTGATCCGAGAAACAAGACTCTCCAAATATGTGCTTGTACCTTGAAACCGAAACCAGCGAAGGTTAGGAAGTGTGACTCGGGTCGTGTTCGGGGTATTGAGCTCAACATCACGCTTGGGGAACGGGGAACGAAATCCAATCGTGAGTTTCTTCAGCTGGGGCATAAGTGGTAGCCGGGTAAGCAAATAATTCGGGGGAAAATAGGCGGATGGCGGGATATCTGTAAGCTGGAGAGTGAGGAGGCCAGCAGTAGTTGCGAGTAAGGGTGATCGAGTGGGAATGGAAGCTGTCCACAATACGAAGTGACGCAGATTGGGTGCTTGAAACGTTATAGGCAAGACCACGTCAGTCCGAGAATTGATATGCATGCGTTGCAGAATTGAGAATTGGCCATCCATAGCCATGACGAGCTTCCTCAAGTTGATGGTTGGCATCCAAATGAAAATATTTTGTACGCGATCACGGTGCTGTGAGAGTGCGAGAAGTATACCCGATTCATCTTCAGCAGTTATCTCGCGATTGATGTGGTGATAGTGGATGGTGAGAGGCAGGGGGGGTGAATGTGCCAGCATGTCTGCTATGGGTACACCTTTGGTGCAGAATAGATGAAGGTCGAGCCGGGATGATGATCCAAGAATGAGGTTTCGCCACAGTCGACAAACGTGTACCAGTTTGTACCACCAACGTTGGCGGTGCCATTCCATAGTCAATTCGCCACATCCATCTTCATATTCGTCCGGGTCTGCCAGCCGATAGAGATAAAATATATTGAGGAGCACGTCACCGTTGAGAGTATAGATGGGTGAGTGTCTATTATTAGTAGGTTCTATTGATTTTGAGTTGGTGAGCGGGTCGCGGCTACCGTGACAAAGTATTGGGACTCACCACTTGCGAAATTTTGGCTCAGCCCTCCAACAAGAGAGAGAGAATTGGTGGTAGGGAGATGGTTGGACATATCAGAAAGGTGAGCGACAATAGGGGTGCGATTGAAGAGTCATGGTGTTATTTATCGACAACCCATGTCAGCAAGCATGTCAGTGCCACTGACGGTGCCTTGGCGGCGATGACAGGTGCTGGCTCTAGCCAGAATAGGACGAACGCAGGTCCAATACTCCCCATCCCTCAAAGCTTCAAACGCAGCACACCACGGAGTCTCCCATGATTAATGCCAGTTCTGTACTTCCAGATGACACTTTTGCCAGTGGAGACTCCGAGTTACTCACTCCATGGCTCTTCAAGTTCAAGTTAGCAGGTGATCACTTGAAAGGGAAGCGAAATCCAGACCCAGTTTGAGTCAGCAGTAGTAACACGAAAAGCTGACTCGAGCTACTAGATGTGATTCGTCATAGGTAGAGCTTTTGTCAGCCGCTGCGGCTGTCACGAACATTGACTCGGATGTGATTGCCCGGGCCGGGGCACCGCGAGTGGCTGACACAGGAATAAAACTCAAAAGGCATGAATGCGTGGTATAAATTTCAACGTACGCAAACATATGCCCCATTACATCCCGGAACCACTGAAGTTCATGCAAATCCGTGTGTTAGTTTACTAGGAAACTGATAACAGGCTCAATTGCATGAAGACACGTTTTCAACGGGTCAGTCACCACGACGATACTAGAGTAGTGTTGAAACCGGCCGAGGGTAAATACACTGGACATCTGCTGGCGGAGAAAGGTGCAGATTCCCCTGTCAGAGTCGTTGGAGAAGTAACTGGCAGGAGGTGGTGTGGGCACAGAGATGGTGAGTGGAACAGGACTCTCGCAACAGGCTGCGGCACATGTACGCGACGTCCCGCCTTGTAGACCGCTCTGCAAGGTGCTGAATTTCACGCTTCACGCGATCGAGTTGAATATCGAAGGGAAGGGACGGGGTTGGAAATGGGATATCGATAACGATCAATGGCTTGGAGACCCCATCGAAGACGTACAGTACTGTAACGGTGCAAGGTGGCACAGATGCGGTGCATGAAATCTTCCCGGAACATTTCAAGCACCGAATCTGCGTCATATTGCGGAAATTGACAACCCTTTATCGACCTGGTCGTTCCAAGGACGAGCTTCTGCAAACCCGATTTCGGAAGCTTGGCATCCAAGGATAGATACAAAACTGGACAACCAACGTTCAAGTTATGAGTACGCTCAGAAACACATCCGAGCCGTCGTTGAGCGTGTGGACCTGTAAATAGAATGAAGGCGAGGGTTGTGGGTGAAAGTGCAATCAAAGCCCGTGAGAGGCTCGGCCTTTGGCGCTTGCCGGGCGCTTCCAAAATTTGGTCAGTTGCCGAACGGACCGTGATTGACCTGGTTCCATCCGATCATCGTCCATCGAATCCAGGTCTCACACCCTGAATGCGGTACACATCCAACTGGCACAGCACCAATGCGGCACCGTGCTAGTATGACCCCTCTCGTTCCAAACGGTCTCTCCTTTTCTGAATACTTGTTCAGCGACAATCTACTACTAGTAGTTGTAGGCGTCTCCTCTTAGACTTCCTTCTCACTTCTCACGTGCCGCGTATCAGTTACCGACGTTCCTGCTCCCCAGGCTGTTCTCTGCGTGTGCCTTCCGATCTACAGCAAGTCCTCCAAGACTGCTAAGGTACCCTACTGGCAGCAGACAACATAATTGCAAATTCTAGCACTGTTTTCCGAGACTAGTAGTAGCTAATGTTGTCGCCTGGGCCGGTACCTCTACAGCTTGAAGGATGTTGGACTTCATATCGCGTAAGATTGTTTGCAGCAGATGGTAACGCCATAGCAACCACATTGTACTCATACAAACTGTAACATACATCAGCCGTGGTGTAAGATATTATCATATCTCGAATGCTACAGCTTTCACGATGAATTGAAGAGTTGGCGCGAGATATGGTAAACAAGTGAAGCGGGAGAACAAAGGTAGCGAGGGCGACGAAACCAGACAAACAAAGGGGAAGTGGAAGTGGAAAGTAAGAATTTAAAATATACTGGGCGGAGGTGACAATCCTTGAATGAGAACTGGGTTAATTGTGGGTGCCGGTGAAGAGAAGCGGATAGACAAAGACATACTACATTCCACAATGCTCTGTCTGTAGGTCTAACAGACCGAAGACATATTCCCCGACTAGTAGCTCCATCAAGGAGGCAATGACAGGCGCACAGGGTGGCCCGCGGCCTGTCGTTCGTTGATGAATGGCACAAATGAGTCATCGACATCGCTTCCAGAGTGACTGAGCTCTTCCAGGTTAGGCAACAACACCAGAGGCGGTTCTCCAACCTCCGAACGTAGAGAACGAGAGACTGTCCAGACGAGTTCATTGTTCACATGAAGTGTCTTCACACCGTTGAACAGCCCGAGAAGTTCGCGTGATCGGTCGACGTGGATCCGTCCTGACGATAGATCGTGACCCGTTTGGTTAAGAGTGAGTCTCTCTACGACAGAGAGTACTGGCGAAAGGGCACTGAGGATCCGCACCGCGAACGCTACCTGTGAATCAAAGAGTCTGCACATGATACGCAAGTTCGAGGGGCGTTTCCACCGTCTTCTATGTGAGTCCGCTATTAAATCAACGAAATTTCCTCCATTGAAAGAGAGCTCGAAAGTGTTGAATACGAGGTTCTCTGATGTCTGGATCAACTGAAGGAGGTGGGGTATAGGGTGTATGTGTTCATTGAAAAATCGAACATCGAGGGTGGTGAGGACGGGAGCGTTGATCCGAGAAAAAAGGCATTCCAAGTAAGCGCTTCCACCTAGGAATGAAAAGATACGAAGGTTTGGAAGGGTCACGTGCGGAACTTGAACGATGAGGGTAGCGTGGCTGGGACGAGGGGAGTCGAATCCAATCCCGAAGGTCTGAAGCTGTGGGATTAACGAAAGCCGTGTGAGGATATAACTCGGGGGAAAGTAGGAGAAGTGCGGGATACCCCCAAGCCAGAGATCGACAAGGCCCGCTGGCCTGTTAATTGTGAGTATGGGAGGATCTATCGAAAACGTAACGTGTCCGAGATGGATGTGGCGTAGATTTGGTGCTTGAAATGTTGTTGGAATTATCCAAATTGTATCATATTCGCTCTGAGACTCGATATACAGGTGTTCCAGGACTGGGAATCGCTCCATGGTCGTGATGAACCGCTCGAAACCCCGGGCTGGAATTTCAAGTGCAATACGACGCACACGATCACGGTGGCCCGGGGAGATCGCGAGCAGTGCACCCTCTTCGTCTTCTGTAGTCACCTCGCGATCGCCGTCCTGGTAAAAGATGATGAGTGGCAGGGGTGGTGAATGTGCCAACATGTCTGCTACGGGCACACCATAAGTGCAGACAAGGTGCAGATCCAGTATAGATGATGACCCAAGAATAACACGCCGCCATTGTTGGGAAACATGGGCCAGTTTGTACCACCAACGTTGGCGGTCCCACCTGCGGATGAATAAGGCATCCCCACATTCGTCTTCATCGTCAAGTCCAAGGTGGAGTCGATAAAGATAGATTATATTTAGAAGGACGTCGTCGTTGAGAGCACTACTAGGGAAACGTGACTCTAATCTCTTGCTAGTGAATTTGAGTAGATCGGGATTTGGTGCACGGAATAGGGACATAGAGCTTTGGGACTCCCGACTTCACAACCTCGGCAGCGATTCTTGATAGGGCGCAGACGACTAATTTGGTAGTAGTGAGCAAGTAATCTTGTGAACTTGGACGAGCGGAGAAGGGCAGTGACGGCAAGGTTGAAGCTGAAGACTGATCCGGGAGGACCTCCGAGTCATCGTTGAGCGTCTATCTTCGGACCTTGAAGTGTCTTGCCAGACCGCCCAGTGGCATTGCCAGAACATGTCACGGTGTAATTAGAACATCACAAATAATACACCGTCGATCGACGACTAGTTGTCTGCACCGTGGACTCAGACAACTAGACATCGTAGAAACGAGAGACATCACGTTTGACGCTGCATTTGCGCTATCCATTACCTTGCTTGCAAGGTCTATTGGCGGTCTATAATCGCCGTGCCTTGCAGGAACCATCAAAAAGTTATGTAAGACAAATTTCCTTGTTCGGATTTTCCGACCTGCCTGATGTATGCGATCCGACAGAACGCTCCTCGTTTTGAAATGATCTTTAGATTTGTGCAATCTCGGCCGTTCGATGTTTCCGACGTGCCCGAACACTCTTTCTTGGGCAACGAACTTTGCATTCATTTGATCTTCGCTGTTTGATGTGTTCCGAATACAAGCCAATGTGTTTTGTAAAAAAGCTGTGCGATACAATACAAGTGGTGAATAACGGAAACAAGTCTGGATCAATGAACCGTAACTGCTGCTTCTGGGATACTCTCGCGTTTCCGCTGACACACGTCGGTGTCCTCCACATGGTTTTAGATTGACGACTGGAAAAAAAAAATCTGAGCTTACAATTCATTCAAATTGTCTTGATGTCTCTCTATTCAGTCTTTCCAATCGTTTGTCCTCTAGTAACAGGTCAGTGTCCAGAGGAGTGCAAAACAGCTGATCATCGAAGTCTCGTAACAATCGAATTGAGGACCGTCCCATCAGCTTTTCTTATTTTCTCTTACTCTTTAGCAGTCACCCACTGCGCAATTTTTCGTTTAACACTTGTCTTCGACCATCTATTGAACCATTTACACATGCCTGAGAATGAAGGTGCGTCGTCACAGACGCAGGATTCACAATCGTCCCTTCCACAAAATTCCTTCGCTTCTGTTCAGAATCTCGGACGACCCGCCGATACGCCCATCGCAACAGTCTATCTTCGGGCATGCGATGACATTGTCTCCGACTTTCGTTGAGACACCATCTCCAGAGAACACCATCTCCAGAGACGACGCAATCATCTCCCTCCTGCGGTGGGCTGATCAAGAGCGGGAGCGTGCGGGCTTCCATGACCACGAGCACATTTATCGATCCATCGCGTTGTACTTTGATGCACTCCAAAATGCAGAAGATGAGAACTTCAAGGCAGGGCGAGAACGTGACAGACAGCGTCCCTCAGACCCCTATTGCAACGATGAGGTCGATCAACCCCGAGAGTGTCGATGTTCATGAGGGAAACGACATCACGATGACGACGATTCCTCAGATGACGAACCGCATACGTTCGATTTCTCCCGAGAGCGTCGACGTTCGCATCGGAAGCGACGTCGGGACGACGACAATTCCTCAGATGACGAACCTGACAGGGTCGATCTGTTGCTCATTCCGTTCGACAAATCGATGCCGTCTGCGACCATCGATGTGTGGAACCGTACCGCTCAAATGCAAGAAAATTACGGGTGAGACCCGAATCTCATCAAGAAGAAGGTGCTTGCGAGCCAAGGACGGCCGCACTTCCCCACTTCAGTCTGGTCCGACGTCATCTCGAATACCTATGTCGACCTCAATAAACTCTTTGATTTCCACTTCGCTACAGATGGACCATCGAAACGATCGATCCAACATTTCGCGGATCCGTACCAAGAAGCCGTTGTCTTCCTCTACCCTCATCGAGCCAGGGAAGTCACCGCTTATGCCAAGCACATTGTCGAAACCTTTATTGTGGTCGGATCAAATACGATAAACGCATCCACTCCCGTGTCGCTGAAAGTGTCGGACTTCTCCTCTCCGACACCGCGGCCTTCAACTCAGACTACACCCAATTTATCAACTGCCCCAAGAAGAGAAAAGAAACAAAGCGATCACAATAAAAGGAAGAATATCAGAGTCTTCACTGAGTTCGAATGGTATAGTAACATGTGACTTAAAAGATGTGAGAAAAAGAAAAAAAAAACCGGACTTGAATGTATATATTAGTGTATGTCTCATAAAATTTCACGCGATCCTTGACCGTCACGACATTGACAACGAAAATCACCTATCATACAACTTAGCAAGCAAGGTCGCCGACGACAACGTCGGCCTTTCCCTAGTGCGGAAGTGGTAGTGGTATAACAAGGATGTCCGGGCCGGGCCGGAACCCACGGTCGTTTCCTGCTCCTGGCAGCTCCGAGTCGAGCAGTCAATCCTTCAAGCTTCAAGATGGATGGATCCAAAGGGTAGACACGATGACTCTGGAAAAAGCTGTGAATCAGAACGTATTTGTTGTCCCGGCCATTCAAGTAGTTCCGAAGCATGTTGGCGGCTGAAAGAACCCCTGCGGAGGAGGTCCCTCTCCACAAGGGTATCGACCTATGATCCTTCGTGCCCAGTTCTAGACCTGTTTGTGGGGTAATTTATTTACAGAGCTCACGATGAGACATCTCGAGAAAATACCTGTTTTTTATGTACAGGTTAATGGATCAATACATCATTCCTATGAGCTTGCTGATATTCCTCACAAACGACGACCATCACTCACAAGCCACTTTAGACGGTGATGTCCAAAAAGTCCCCACCCGCAGCACGTTCGACGCCCTTCAGGAGTGCAGCCAGCCTCTTCTGCGCGTCCTCCCGACGAACTCTCTCCCGTCGTCCTCCACCCTCCTCATCGCTCCCATCACCATCACCATCACCATCACCACCACCACCACCGCTGCCACCGCCACTACCACCCGCACTACCACCCGCACCACCGGCTCCCGCACCACGACTAGCACGTTCGGCCATAAATTCGGCCACAAACCGCGCCACCGCCGTCTCGCCAATCTCGGCCGCTGCGCGCGGTCCCCATCGCCATTCCCAGGCCACGTCGTTGTCCTCGCCACCCCCTTGCTGCGTCGCGCCGCCACCGCGACCACCACGACTGCGCTTCTGTGAGGTACCGCCCACACCACTGCTACCGCCGCCAATGCGCGTGCGGTCGAGGTACCCTTGGCGCTGGAGTTGGACTAAGTATGCGTCAAAGGTGAGCGTGCGGTGTGGTGTGTGCACTGGGAGCGCCATTTGTGTTGGAGGGCGGAGACGCAAGCGACGGAGAAGTGTGCGTAGATCCACTGTATTTCGAAAAAAAAAAAAACCCCGTTGCCGCTCAGCTTTCTTTAAGAAGTAGTAAGGGGGAGTTAGACGTACTGTCGCTGATGACTTTGCCGCTCACGAGGATGAGCGCGAGGATGACGTGCAGGATGCCAAGCATCGCGAGCTGGTCAGCACTGTTCCATGCGATGAGACTGCCATAAGTACGCGCGCCAGGCCCCGTATCGTCTACATCGTCCGGGGCATCCGCAGCCTCCGCCTCGAGTAAGCGCTTGTTAGTCAACGCAGCACGTTCGATGAGCATAGGATCCAACGCCGAGCGAAGTATGTACGTCTTTGAACCCTGCGTGACGGCTGGAAAACCCAACAATATATAACAAATCAGACGGTCAAACAAGAAAAGAAGAAAAACGAGGACACGACACAGTACCTTTCTTCTTGAGTCCGGTGACAGCCTGCCGATCGCCACCATCATCGCCATTCTGCGTCGCCCCCACCGCCCTCCTCTCCTGATGATCTTTCTCCTGTTGCGTGGCGGCGCGCGTGGGCAGTTCGACGAGTTCCATGCCAAACGTGCGACGAAGTATAGATTGCGCTTCTTCAAATACGGCTTTAAAAGCGACACCCCGTTGCGAACCCATCACTTTTTTCGAAATTTCGTCACGGCGGAGCGTTTGACGCCGTTGCTCGTGGAAGAGCGCGAGACGGACTAAATTGATCGCGCGTTTTTTCAAGTCCTGCAGGGCATTTTTGCGTTGTTTAAAACAGGAAGGATGAAAGCTGGGCAACACACGTACTGTACCAGCGTCGTCTAGATTAGGCTCATCGTCGTCTTCAAAGTTTTGAGTCTCAATCACCTCTTCCTCGTCATCATCCTCGACGCGTCTCTGGCTACGACTGTAACGTTGTGTTTGCGTCTGCGAAGGCTGGCGTTGTGAACGAGAAGGGCCTGCGCGTGGCATTCTGTAGGATGTAAGTTACTCGGGATTTACGGCACCACCGCCACCAAACGCGTCCATTTCGAATTACGTAAATGCACGTGGGACGCGACGCGTTGATCCGGGGGGAACTTTATAATCGAGTTACGAGTATTTGGTACAGGCAGTCCAGATACAACCATGACACTTCTACTGATACTAGTCAAAACTAATGAGAGCTTGAATTCTCCTCAGGCCCATCGCTGCACAATAACGCTGTTGAGTAGACCGGCCGCCTCGATCGTCACATTGTCATCATCGAGCGTGCGGTTTGGGAATGTCGTCCCGATGGTATAGGGACGTGCATTATTCTCGGGACGTGAACTGAATAGAGTAGTTTAGGTAGATACGAAAAAGACTCTTTCAAGCAAAGGCACTCACGCATTGATAAAATTCCGAAGATCGCGCACCGTGTGCGTCGTGTTCATTCGAGCTACCATTCTACAAAAAAGCCAGAACACATGAGCTCGCACACACAAAACGTGTCGTATGGGCCCAAACCTAGTGCCGTCAGCGAGGCGGACCTGTACGCTAGTCGTCGGTTTCGTCTGATCGACAGAGTAGCGAGTAGAGATGCTTTCTTGATCGTGGGCTCGCGATGGAGCAGGAGCAGGCAAAGCGCTTTCCCCTGTTGGAAAAGTACCTGGCATTCCTGCCTGCGGCGCTGGTCCAGGCTCAGGGACGACCCCACCTAACCGGCTGCCCGAACCCGCGAACCCTCTCCGTGGCGTGGCCACGTAGTCTTCTTCCGTACGCCTAGCGACACGTAACCCTACGGGCTGTCCTGGCTGGACATTAAGGATGGAAGGAGGAGCGCGACTATGACACTCGTTAGCACGACGCTGACGACCCCGTAACATATAAGAACTGATACCCGGCATTGATCTCCGACAGAATCTGGGCCTGGGCAGGATCATCGTATCGTCTCAGATCCCCGTCTTCCACACTAAAACCATCGCGCCAGAAGGTTATATGACGGATCGCAGTCTCCTCAGCTGGAGATACTGGTCATATCGATAAATAGGGGGAGCAGTTAAGAAGTAGGACGAGACGAACCTGGGTTTGGTGGCCCATTCGGGTCTGGAATGTAGGTGCTTCCAACTTCGTCCGAGCCAAGGGTGTATCCACCTCCAGAAAAAGCGGACGATCTCTGAATTCCCTCGGGCTCAGGCTCAAGCGAACGATCGTTCTGCGCACGCGCCAGAAGATCGCGCATGAGATTACGACCTGGCATGTCAGGGTTCTGAACATTTATCCCACTGCGAGATGATAATAAAAAGTTAGTGACAGTTAGGAGAGAGAACAGACGTCACTGGTGAATACCTCCTCTCGCCGCCTGCGAAATAGTTCTGTGGTTCGTCGTCGCCCTCGTCACTGTCATCTCCGAGGGTACCAAATTGACGGCCAGCACTGTTGCACATGAGGTATGGGAGATCAGTAAGGTGAGATAGAGGATACGGAACACACGTCGGTGCCCCGCTTGCCCATCCACCGATGCGGCCGATGTTTGGGCGAGAGGATGCTGAAGGGTTCGCCCAGGAAGAAATCGAGTCATCTACATTGCCTCCACCAAGAGTGCGCGGTCTGTTTGAATTGTCATCGGACATTTCGCAGAGAGTGGGAGTGAGTATGCTCTGCGTATGCTGTCAAGGGTCACCAGGTCACTAGGTCACTCTTTAAGCTCATGCACACGTGTGCTAGTATGATGTAATCGGTAAGTCGACCTCATCCAAAACCTCATCCAAAGCCACAAAGCTGACTTGTAGACTTGTATAAGTAGTCTACAGAGACGCAGATCAAGATCAAGACGATTCACTCCTCATCCTCATAGCCCTGTACCAGCCGTCTGGATCTCTTCGGAACTGTAGCGCAATGTCAATTTAAAACCTCTAGAGGAAATTTGGACGAGAGGAGCGCACTTGGATACGTGGTCGGTATGGGCTCTGGAGGGCGATATCCGAACCGTTCACGGATGGGTGGCACGCCAAATGCAAGTACAGGACCAATGAGACCCAGCACAACGGAATAGAAAAGGACGGGTGACTCGTGAGCTTGCCGTTGCTGTGAGAAACCGTTACAACAGCCGTTAGAGAAACCAACATAAAATTAAATAAAGAGAAGTTTTCTCGGGCGTACCAGGTAGCGGTAGGAGTTGCGAAATGGGGAGAGGATGGACGCCATCATGGGCTTTTTGCTACAATATGCTACGTGCGACCTCTTAGGTTATGTTTGGTCTTGTTGTGCGCCACCACGGTTTGGGGTACTTTCACGGCTGACCGGACCGCCAGTGGACATTTCTCCGATCGTGTTCGCACTTGTAGCAGGAGCCGTTCTGGCCTGAACGGCTCTTGTTATACCAACCTATACATGGTGGCTTCCTGGGGTAGCGAGGCGCAGGTGCTGCGATCAGAAGTGCCACGGACGTGCCGGTGCACTAGTACACTAGTAGGCTCTGCGGAACTATTTCATGACGCTCTATTGAATTTGCGAGATACGCAGCCGCCATAGAACAGCAGCTTTACGACAGTATTCCTTATCGCCGAGCCCAGGAAGATGGGCAATTTTTTTACAGAAGCCGTCGCACACCAGATGGCACCGGCAAGTTGTATGTTGGATGGGAGCACTGGGCCGCATCGTTCAGAAAACGTTCGGCAAATTTTTCATCAACTTCGACGAGCGGGCTCCTCGACAGCATATCCTTCAATCGCAATATCTAATTACTGCCAGGTTAACGAAGGCATGAAAAATAGTAGTAAACGTAAAAAGCATAGCAGTCGTACACTGGCAGTAGACATGTATACCTCGCAGGCAAATGATGTCGTGCCCGAAACCTAGCTAACATGTACGCAGGGTTGTTGCCGTCACCAAGTGACGCAGGGAGGAGAGAAAACACAATAGTTAGAAAATCTCAGGAAGGGTGTGCGAACATGCAACGAAACTTGAAGGGTATGTGATAGTCATAAAGATACAAACGTCCATTTCAAGTCGATCAAGGTAAGTTAGTTATGCTGCTCATAACTAGGGATCCTGGCGAGCGTCATGAACGAGAGAGTCGTGAGCGTGAGTGATATATGTGTAGTCGTGTCGAGACGTACCTGGATCCACTATCCGCAGGCTCACGGGACAGCCTGCTACTTGTCGTTCATCGAGGAACGCGGCAAATGCGTCCCTAGCATCTCCTCGCCCAGAATATCCAACCTCCTTCAGGTTCGGCAGGAGCTCCAGTGGGGGCTCTCCATCGCCAGCTGGTAAGAAACGGGAGATTTTGCCGACGAGAACGTCTTGCACATGAATGGCCTTCGCGTTGGTGAACAACCTGAGAAGTTGACGCCACAGTGTTCGGTCAAAACGGTTGTGCCATTCCAATGACCGGCTGTACTCCTTATAGCCGACTGTGACTTGCTCAACTACAGAGAGCAAAGGTGAAAGTGAACTGAAGATTTGCACCACAGACGCCACCTGCCAGTCGAACTGTCTGCACTCGACATACAGCTGCAAGGGGGGGACCCTCCTCTGGGTATAACCGCGTAGTTGGACATAAGTTTCGTCGAACGTGACTTTGACAGCTCTAAATCTGAGACTCTCAGATGATTGCATGAACCGTAAGAGGCGTGGAACAGTAATGGGGAGTTGATGATGCCGATTTACAAGATGGACACGAAGGATTCTGAGGGAAGGGGCTCTGATCCGAGCAACAAGGTCATCCAAATATGCACTTGGACCTTGGAAACTGAACCGGCGTAAGTTTGTACATGTGAATTGTGTTATGCGCGGGGCATGAAGCAGCTGCATCTCAACATCACGACTGTGAAGAAACGGACGGAATCCAACTGCAAGCCTCTCCGAATGAATAAACCAAAGCTTGATACATAGATAACCTGGATGGACACCTGGTGGGATATCCAGAAGCGAGATAGTGACGAGTCGCCTAGCGTTGAAGAATAAGGATGGTCGAATTCGAAGGGAGGCCGGCATCATTATAAGATGGCATAGATTGGGTGCGTCAAACGTAACGGGAAGGTCCACTTCCGTGTCGGCCCAAGATTGGATATATAGGCATTCTAGAATTGGGAATCGATTGTTCATAACTGCGACAAACATCCACAATGTTGGGAGCTTTGAAAGCCGCACACGACGCACGCGATCGCGGTGCGAGAGTGCGAGAATTATACCGGATTCGTCTTTAGCCGGTACGTCGTGATCGTCGTCAGGAAATTGATAATCAATCGTTATTGGAAAAGGTGGAGAATGTGCCAGCATCTTCGCTACAGGAACACCAAAGGTGCAGTAGAGATTAAGATCGAACCCGGATGGGGATGCAAGGATGACATTTCGCCATTGTCGACAGACATGCGCCAGTTTGTACCACCAGCGTTGTCCGCTCCATTTGAAGACCATTTCTCCATCCTCGCGTTCATATTCGAGTGGGTCTGCGAGCCGATAGATATGAAATACGTTGAAAAGCACGTCATCGTTGAGGACATGGTTAGGTGCAGGCAGTGATCTACTGTTGAGCCCTATTAGTTTCAAAAGTTGTGAATAGATCGAGGACACAAAAAATTTACTTGGCTCACGTCTGCCGAGCCTTGTAATGCCAGTGAGGGGAAGACAAATTATGGTAGAGCAACTGGGCATTTTCATGGAGGTGATTGATAACGTGGTTGTGGTCAAAGAGTTTGTGTACTAGAAGATGTGTAAGCCTCAGGCCTCAACCAATGCCCCGTGGCGGCGGTGTCCTAGGTCACGGCCACGGAGAGCGACTAATAGTATATGAGACTCCTCCTTCGGACAGAGTCATCATTCGGCCAGTTCAAACCGCAGCGCGATGCCGCACAATGACCGGCCCGGCAGAGCCGGCCCGATCCAGACAGTGGACCCTTTTCCACAAATTCGCACACTCATCTACATTCTTATGCGCACACGTAGTACAGCGCAGACGGGGCAGGTCAATACCTTAACGCCTCCAAACAGCCCATTGGCAAGTACTTCTCACCAATACTCAGTCAGCCGAATTTCTATACAAAACGTCAGATGGGCGTCCTCACGCAACGCTGACAATCACCCCAGAAGGATGGACCTACGTACCTTGCTATATGGTCTTTAGCGGTGATATACACATGGTCACAATTGACTGATTCCGCGAAGTTGTTTTGTACTGAGTCTGCTGCTCCTGTTCCCCCTCCGCCCAGCGCCTCTCGCACTGCCATGGCGCCCGCACCCACGGCCGCAAGCGAACGAACCACAGACGAGACGCTTAATTGTAATGGGGGGCCTGAGCGGGAGGCTGTGGCGGGTCTTCAATGTGCGCACATAAGAAGAGTCCGCCGTGGCCGTGGGATATTGAAGATAGGGCCGCACTGCATGCCAGTGATGGACCTGCAGTTGGATTCGAATATGGGTGATGCCGACCATAACGAGTTTGTCCACATTTTTTTTCATGAGAGAAGGCTACTATATGTATGTGTACCAGGCCCTCTATCGTCCGAGGCGTATCATGATGCTGCATCCACATGAGGCTGCGCTTCCTCGCAAATGTGGCGCATGGTTTGACGAGCCCACAGTTCGGCGTTGAGCGGAGGATGTACCTCTTCGAGCTGTGAGACAGCCGGAATAGCCGAGCATATTCATAATCAGACGAACATGTATTCACAAAAAACGGAACTACACTGGCCAGACACAGGATCATGATGTTCTTTATTCCGATGACGGCTTACCGATCGCTTCTATCCTCGCCATTCTGCATCACCAGTTTCTCCTGAGCCTCAGTCGTGCCTGAAATATCGTACGTGAAAACGCCTCTCGCCGGAATGCTCATAAATGAAAGGCGACGAGAGGCGCCGACTCGGATCGCGTCGGTTGGACTTTCGACTAACAAACGAGGTTGCTCGCCCCTTTGTATCCTCGCTATACTGTACATAGCCTTCGACACGACAAGGACAATAATACCCTCAAGACGATCATTCGCGGCAGTAGCAGATCTGAACCAATTGATTTAGAAGATAGTTCCAGCTAGTTGAGAAAAAAAGGTACCTATCGATGAGGGTAGCGGAGTATTCTCAGCAGGTCACAGTAAACACGTCACATTCACAGCAGCTTCAAGTTACAGTGCAGACGCACGTCGACAAATTTTGAAAGGCCCGGTGGAGGGCCGGGCGCTGCCCCGAGGATGTACTGTAGTGGTTAGGGATGAATTCGCGTTGTTCGTGTTTAGCTCAGCGTCGGGTATGTACAATGTCCGCTACGCTTCCCACGCCTGTCATTCTTCGCCCTGCTG
Source organism: Lactifluus volemus (assembly GCA_022376515.1). Classification (NCBI taxonomy): domain Eukaryota; kingdom Fungi; phylum Basidiomycota; class Agaricomycetes; order Russulales; family Russulaceae; genus Lactifluus; species Lactifluus volemus. Next base: position 77,797 of record WTXI01000004.1, read on the forward strand.
CCCCGTCCCTAATCCCTACTCCACCGGGAAGGGTGACTGACTTGTGCACAAAGCAACGATGAAGAGACCTCTACTGAGATGCCAGAATGTGGTCAGTATGTCACAGATTGCAAGACCTGTCTGTGATAAGCGGTAGGCATACAGTAGCAGTCATTGTACGTAAATACATCGCAAGGAACTGACAGTACGCTCGAAACGAAAATAAAGATGGTCAACATGTATGCATAATTTTTGCAGTCACCAAGGAATGCAGAGAGAGATAAATTATACACGTGATAGTCATCAAGATGCATACAGTGCCATACACCTACTGATATGTTGACGAAGATAAGTTAGTTGAGCCGCTTAGTGTTGCAATCGCATCAACGAGGATATTGGTGGTCGTCATGAACAAGAGAGCAGACGTATCACAATGTGAGCACGACTAAGATGGGTAGTCATGTGAGGACGTACTTCGATCCACCAATTAGCTCCATTGCTGCAGCGCTCACACGTATAGATCGCTTGACAGAACCGGGGGCACATCGAACATCGAAGGATCCACCAAACGCAGACTGACGGGACGGCCTGCTACTTGTCGTTCGTTGAGAAGTCTGATCAATGCGTCCCGAGCATCGCTTCCTCCAGAATATCCAACCTCCTCAAGGTTCGGAAGGAGCTCCAGTGGTGGCTCTCCATCTTCAGATGGCAAGGAACGGATGATTTTGCTGACGAGATGATCTTGTACATGAATGGTCTTCGCGATAGCGAACGGCCTAAGAAGTTCACGCCACTGTCTTCGATCGACGTTGTTGTGCCATTCTGATGATCGATAGCACTTGTCGTAGCTGAATGTGACTTTCTCGACAACAGAAAGTACGGGCAAAAATGTGTTTAAGAATTGCACCGCAGACGCAACTTGCCACTCGTGAAGTCCACACCAGATCTGCAACAACAAGGGAGTGTCCCCCTTCCAAGGGACCGCATGTAAGGACACCGCAAGCCTGCCGAGGGTTACCTGGACAGCGGTAAATCTGAGGGCCTCGGATGTTTGCATGAACTGTAAGAGGCGTGGAAAAGTAAAGGAGAGCTGATTAAAAATAAGAAAGACATGAAGTTTGTCGAGGGAAGGGGCGCTGATCCGAGCAAGAAGACCTTCCAAATGTGTGACCGTACCTCGGAACACAAGCCAGCGTAGGTTGGGAAGTGTGGTCATGTCCGGGGTCTGGCGCAGCTGCCTTTCAACATCGTGGTTGCGGGTAGGGAATTGAAATATAATAGACAGTTTCTCCAGCTGGAGCATAAGTGCAAGTCGGGTAAATATATAACTTGGAGGAAAATAGTAGGATGCAGGGATATTGAGAAGCTCGAGAGTGACCAGTCCCGCGGCAGTTGTGAGGAAGGGAGATCCATCTGGAAGGGAAGCGGCCGTCCACAGTCTGAGATGGCGTAATTTGGGAGCTTGAAACGTTACACGAAGGAAGACTTCGGTTCGAGATTCGATATTCATGCGTTCCAGAGTTGGGAATTGACCATCCATAGCAGTGACGAACTTCTCCACATTTGGGGGGTGCCAAAAGTAAATGTGACGCAAGTAAATGTGACGCACGCGATCACGGTGAGAAAGTGCGAGCAATATACCCGATTCATCTTCTGTTGTTATCTCTTGAGCATTGTGATAATAGATGGTGAGCGGCAAAGGTGGTGAATGTGCGAGCATGTCCGCTACAGGCACACCATTGGTGCAGAGGAGATGAAGGTCGAGCCGGGATGGTGACTCAAGAATAACATTTCGCCATTGTCGACAAATATGTGCCAATTTATACCACCAACGTTGGCGGCGCCAAACAAAGATCGTCGCAAATCCGTCGTCATGTTCGTCTGCCAGCCGATAAAGATGAAATATATTGAGAAGCACATCATCGTTGAGGATATTGATAGGTGAGTGTCGTCTATTGCTGTTGAGCCCTATTAATTCGCAAGTTTGTGAACAGATCAGAGAACAGAGCTTGAAGGATTTAGAACTCACAACTTAGTTCACGTCGGCCGCCGGCGAGCCTTCTAATGAGGGTAGAGCAACAACCAGACATTTTCAGGGAGGTGAGTAATGACGTAGGATATGATTGAAAAGTTCACGGTAGCGATGGTGGTAGTGTGCAATGTGCATGGACGTGCCCCGTCACGGTCCTCGTGACCGTGGTGTCATTAGGCGCTGAGCTATCCAGAATGGGCATGTTCATATGCGTGCCACCGAGTGCGTATCGTGACACAGTGCGAAGCCTCATTGGCTACAACCAGTTCAGTTCGAGAAGTTCCCACTGACACCTCCGTGAACACGTTCTACACAAAACCCCATGCGCGCATCTGCGCAGCGCTGATGAGCGTCCCACAAAGATGGACGTACAGACCCTGCTACCTGCAACACCAGATGGATTCTTTGTCGTCCGTTGTTCCCTCCTCCTAACGATCCAGGGATTTTGGCCCGAAAGGTTCGATCGCTAGCGTGGACACTGCTGCTCTCGTATCGCCTCTCCGCACTCACGAACACAAGTAAAGACGAGCTGCTGAATACTGGGAAAGGTAAAATAGAGGTCGAACACGATATCCCACAGCTTAGGCTAAGCTGTGGGATATCGTGTTCGATCTCTATTTTACCTTTCCCAGTGCGTGGAGCCGCGCAAATGTCCGGACCAGGGCCGAGACCAATAGCTGCTGGAGTTGGAGGCCGTGGCGGGTCCTCCAAGTGCGTGCGTGAGGAAGGTATTCTGTCCTCGGATATGGGGCTGTACCGCATGGGTGGACCCGTCATCAGTTTCGGTACCCAACACCCACTGTGTCGAGTGGTGCCATGCCTAAGTTTAACTCTCTCAACAGAGCTTTGGAGCTACATTCCATGGAAGGAGAGTGTACATTGTTGCACAACGTATACGGACAATTCATTGAGTACCAGATTGGGTCTATGAAGGGTAAGAGGGCATACAGTTGTAGTAATTATATGTAAAAAAGGTGAAATCTGAAACAACGGCATCGAGCAAGACATGTGCATGCACCAACGACGACGAGAACGTAACCGCAAGGCAAGAAACGAGAGAAAGAACAGTTTGGAATGGAGAACAACGCAGACAAGGACGTAGGAAGGGGCATAGTTGGCAGTCGACAAGCGAGAACAAGGAGAGGGGGAACATGGAGGTTCTGACATCGAAGTCTTCGATGTCAGAACCTCCATGTTCCCCCTCTCCTGACTCGAAGACGAAGATGCTGGCTTCGAACTTCCTCAGCTACCTGTGAGAATGCATGAGGTGGAAGAGACGAACCTTTGGAATGACCTTCTCTGGTTTACCAAGAAGTGCGGAAGAAGTCAGCATAGGGAAACTTCGCTTTGATGTTTGCTAGGAGCTTTTCGCCCGGGGTGCAGTAAGTCACGTGGTTGGTAGTGGAACCACCTTTGTTCTGGGCCGAGTGAAGCTGACCGACAATCAAAGCCTTGCCATTCTTCATGTGCCACACCAAAGCACCCGAGTCTCCCTTCTCTGAGAAGGCTTCAGCAGTCTCGCAGCCGGAGTTATAGATGCCGATCTCGATAGAAGTGACACCGACATCATTCTCGGTGAAGGAGACAAGACCAGCGTATCGACCGAAGGTAAGGTCCGTAGTATTGCCGTCTTTCGCGACCATGACGAAGCGCTGGTGCTCGCTGTCAATATTTTCGGGGACTCCGAGTTCGTCCAAAGTCGACCAGCCTTCAATCCGGAGCTTCCCCTCCTCGGGGAACTTGAAAGTGGTCGGACCACCACCGAGCATCATGCTGAGCTGATAAAGAGTGTACTTCGTGCCTAAAAAAATGAGTTCCGTTGTATGAGGTGAATACGAGACCAAAAACAAGTCGAAACGCACCTAAGCACACGACGTTGCCTTCAAAAGCATCCTTGACCTTAGCGTCGGCGGCAACGAAGACACCCCAGTCGGAAGTAAAACGACTGCCGCCCTCGTCGACGGTGATGGCTGGAGCAAATTGAGTATACCCGATATTGCGATGGAGACTAATATGCGACCAGTTCCTGGTGGCGTTGAGATGGAAGGCTGTGAGGTCGTTGACGGCCTTGGTCTCTCGATCCAGGTCCCACTGCCTCTCCTTGATCACTTCGGCGTTGTCGTCGGCCAACCTCGACTGCAGTGTGGCTATCTCCCGAGTCAAGGCCTCAGCATCCATAGCGTGATTAGCGATTTCGCGAGTAGTCTCGTCGAGGCCGCGATCGAATCGACGACCTCCGCAAATTCGGACATAGCTTTTAGGTGCGCCGCCTCTGTGCTCGTAGTCGACGGTCGGGTTCCTCCGGAGAACATGGCAGTTCGTGACGCCAAAGACCTTCGTGCTGGGGTTGCCGTCTTTGTCGAGTTTCTCGTGGAACCAAAGCGTAAGCGTGCCTTGGGCGTTCTTCCTCTCCATGTCGTCGGCAGCAAGTGAAACGCCGTGAAGAGGGGTGAGGAAGCGGCGAACGTGGTGAGTAGCATCGTACCTGGTAACGGCGGGCAAGAGGGGGGGACCTGCCAGCCTCTGGAGAACCGACTCTCTCCACTCTATTACGACACCCTCGATTCCTTCGTCCTTCAGGAGGCCAAGGATCTCCAGGGAGACCTCGTGGGCCGTCTCGGAAGAAGTAGTACCGGGTTTGACCCCAACCCAAATGACGACGGGACCCAAACTCCCCTTCCCTCCTTCGTCCTCCGGGTGGGTGTAGAATCTAGCAGGATCGACGGACGTCAAGCTGACCTTTCGTGCCTTGATAATTTGCACGATCTGAAGGCCGAGAGGGATCCAGACATTGTCCATGTTGAGCGGTGTGTCGAAGACTCCATGGATAGATTTGACGGGGAGAGAGGCGAATCTGCCAGTCGGTTTGTTGAAGGGCGTGGTGCCGTGGTTAGATCGGTAGAGGAGAAGGGGATGGTCGTCGTCACCCGTGATGCCGTTATAGTAGGCTGCACGTTCGAAGGGGCTAGGACTGAACTCGGAGACAACAGGAGCTTCGCTGGCCATGGAGAGAGCTAGGCAAGGGAGGGATCTCGGATTTCCGAGTTACGAGATTGATCCATTCGAGGAATGGAGGCGGTATTGACCCCTCAAGTCTAAGTATAAGGCCCCTAATTATTTGGGCAAAAGAAGGATCCACACGGGCCGATACGTTAATGTACACGTATAGGTGATTTTGGCCCGAAAGGTTCGATCGCTAGCGTAGAGAGGCTACTGCTCTCGTATCGCCTCTGCCTTCCGCCTCGAGTACTACTGCCAGTGCCACGGCTCTCGCACTCGCAAACACAAGTAAAGACGAGCTGCTGAATAAGCCGTGGGATGTCGAATTCGATCTGTATTTTGCCTTTCTCCGGTGCGTGGAGCCGCGCAGATATCTAGGCCAGGGCCGAGACCAATAGCTGCTGGAGTTGGAGGCCGTGGAAGTGTGTGTGAGGAAGGCATTCTGTCCTTGGATATGGGGCTGTTCCAGTACCGCATGCCAGTGGTGGACCCGTCGTCAGTTTCGGTACCCAACACGCACTGTATTACTGCAAGTGGTGCCATGCCTACTAAGTCTATCTCCTCAACAGAGCTCTGGAGCTACAGTCCATGGAAGGAGGGTGTACGTTGTTACGCAACGTATACGGAAAATTCATTGAGTACCAGATTAGGTCTACGAAGGGTAAGAGGGCATACAATTGTAGTAAAAAAGTGAAATGTCATCATGTCTCTCTCACGCTTTGTGGGATTTGTGAAAGGAGGTAAGGACTCGAGATACGGGTAGATCCTCATGGCAAGGTTGGCGTTAAATGGGTTCAGCAGTTGTCATAGACTTCGGTGAGCTGCTCAATGAGCTCTGCACGCTTCTCAGGTCACAAGCTCAAAAAACGAATGGGTAATATTTCATTGGATTCGAAAACTTGGAAGCTATGTAGGACGATCGTGCCTTTTCACTAGTAGCAAACGAGGTTGCTCACACCTCGTTAGATATAGCCTTCCACACGACAAGGTCAACAATACCCTCAAACTGATCATTTTGCGACAGTAGCGCACCTGAACCGGTTCATTCAAAAGAAAGCTCTGGTGATGTGGGAAAAAAAGTACCTATTCCTGAAGGTGGCCGCGGCGGTATCGTCAGCTGATTGCAGTAAACACGCCACTTTCATCGCGGCTTCAAGTTTTTGCGCAGACGGATTGCCGACAAAAACAAAGAAAAGAGGGTGACTGGCCTGCGCGAGGGCTAGCAGAAGACTCCAGCAGTACGTCACAAGATCGCAGGACCTGATAAGTGGTTGTCATAGCAGTCGTAGAGTGTACATAAATACATCGCAAGGAAATGACACCGCGCCTGAAACGCGAATAGCTCGGGCCAACATGTACGAAGAGACAAATTATACGTAGAGACTTTGAGGAAGGGTACGTGATAAGAAAAGCTAGCTGGGCCGCTTTGTTGCGATCTCATCAATGACTAAAATCTGGCGGTCATGAACTGGAGAGTAGGCACGTATCACGGCGTGAGCGCGATTAAGATATGGGTAGTTGTGTCGAGACGTACTTTAATCCACCAATTAGCTCGATTGCTGCAGCGCTCACACCCATTCATCCCGAGGTGTATCAAACATCGAATGATCCACCAAACGCAGGCTGACAGGATGGCCCGCTACTTGTCGTTCATTGAGAAATTTGGTACATGCGTCCAGAGCATCGCTTCCTCCAGAATATCCAATCTCATTGGCAGAATATCCAATCTGCTCAAGATTCGGAAGGAGCTCCAGTGGTGGCTCTCCATCGCCCGATGATAAGGAACGGAAGATCTTGTGGACGAGATTGTGGTGCACATGAATGGTCTTCGCGTTGGTGAACGGCCTAAGGAGTTCACGCCACTGGGTTCGGTCGACACTGTCATTGTTGTGCCATATTAATGATAGAAAGTGTTCTTTGTAGCTGACTGTGACCTGCTCGACAACAGAAAGTAGAGGTGAAAGTGTACCAAATAATTGAACCGCGGACGCTAGCTGCCCGTCCAGATTTCTGCACATGATCTTCAACATCAAGGGAGTGTCCCACTTCCAAGGGTCCGCATGTAAGGAAACAGAAAGTGCACCGAAATTTACCTGGACAGCGCTAAATGTGAGGTTCTCGGATGTTTGCATGAACTGAAAGAGGGGTGGAACAGTAAAAGGGGGCTGATCGAAAAGACAGACACGAAGGGAGCTGAGGGAAGGGGCGCTGATCTGGGCAACAAGGTCCTCCAAATAGGTGCTCACACCTTGGAACACAAACCAGCGTAGGTTGGGAAGTGTCGTTATATCCGGGGTCTGGTGAAAGGCAGGGTTAAGGATAGGTGATTTAAATTCAATGGACAGCCTCTCCAGCTCGGTCATAAGCGGAAGCTGGGTAAGTATATAGCTTGGAGGGAAATAGGCGGATGCTGGGATATCGTGAAGCTCGAGAATGACGAGTCCCGCGGTACTCGTTGTGAGTAAGGGAGATCCAATTGGAAGGGATACCGTCCACAATTTGAGCTGGCGTAGATTGGGGGCTTGAAACGTTACAGGAAGGACCACTTCAATTGAAGATCCAATATACATGCGTTCCAGGATTGGGAATTGATCATCCATAACCGTGACGAACTCCTCCACATTTTGCATCCGAAGGTCGATGTGATGCACGCGATCACGGTGCAAAAGTGCGAGAAATATACCCGATTCATCCTCTACTGTTATCTTCCAATTGGCGGCGGTATAATAGATGGTGAGTGGTAGAGGTGGTGAATATGCGAGCATGTCCGCTACAGGCACACCATTGGTGCAGAACAGATGAAGGTCGAGCCGGGATGGTGATTCCAGTATGATATTTCGCCACTGTCGACAAACTTGGGCCAGTTTGTACCACCAACGTTGGCGGGACCAGGCAGTGGCTATCTCAGTTTCATCATCATATTCGGCCAGCCGATAAAGATGAAATATGTTGAGAAGCACGTCGCCATTGAGGGTATAGATAGGTGAGTCACGCTGTCTTCTATTGCTGGTAGGCTCTATCGGTTCCCGAGTTGGTGAGCAGATCAAGGCCACTGGCACGGTTTTGAGACCCACCACTCAAAGCAATTGAGCCTGGCCCTCCATTAGAGGGGATGGAACCAATGGTAGGCAGGTAATCAGACATGTGAGAAGGGGTGAGCGACAACTTGAACGAGGGTCGTCATGGAACCAGTTTGTTCAATGTTCATTTCCGTGACCTCGTGACCATGTCGGTGAAACTTGTGCCTCAGAGTCACCAACGTTCCTGAGGCTCGTAAGCGCAGATACGGCAGGCCAATACCTCACCATCTACAAACACTCCGAGCACTGCCCATAGATACTCAGTCATGAACGCGGACACAAAACGCCAACTAAGTGGCTCCTATGCTCAATGCTGACAAATATCCGATTGGATCTTGCCGCATGCACACACCAGACTCCATATTGAGAGCATACGCTCCGGCGTTATTAATAAGCAGAAAATGTATGTTTCGGTACAGCTTGCCGATTGCTACTCTGCATACGGCCTTCTTCTGTGTCTTTAGTATCATTCGGAAGCATGCCGCTTGCCTTAACTCCCGTGGAACATACACTGACACATTTTGAAGCCGCTTCGATGCACCCGAAAATACATGAACTGTCCGGTTCTCCGATTTGGATGCTGTGAAGATGGTTGGACTCTTCATTGTCAAAGGAGGTCGATCACTTCTATACGCCCCTGTGTTGTATAGACTTCGACGGTTCGACTGAACAAGGTCAACAACGTCCTCGAGCTCAGGCTGATTCTCCACGTCAATGGGATCATAAACCGCAGCAGCCGCCATATGGAGCTTTGCCCAGCTGGATCTAGTTGATCACTCACCACTGGTTCATGTTGATGAAAGATAGCCAACGAAGGGGAAAAAAAATACCGCCGCATCTGCTAATCGATAGTAATCGTTTGTTTGACTCTAAAATAACACTTATAGCCTATATGCATGGATAGAACCCCGCAGAAGAATGCACCTGTATGCCAGTTACCGCACATAACACCAATACCATATCCGAGTCGTCGAAAAACGGAAGCGAAAATTAAATAGCGGCGGACGTACCAGGGGTCCCGATGATATTGGTCCCATACGTTTCCTCTTTGATGCCAGTGACCTACTTGAACCACTGGGCCCACGTTATCCTTCCTTCTCACTTTCGTCACGAATAGATGGACGATTGGCGTCTATAAGTATCGCTGTGCATGCGAAGACGTGGCGGAGTATCTTGAGCTGGTCGCAAAGAAGGGTTCATATTTGTGGCGACAGTGAGCAGAGAGGACCGACGATGAAAAAGAGTGAAGAGAAGAACGATGAATAACTTGGGAACAAACCAACAAGCACTAGTCTCAGGTCACGGGATCGCAGGTTGATTACTGCCACAGTACTAGTACATTTGCAGTAAACGTAAATGGCATAGTAAATCGTACAGTATATGCACATACAACACGGAGAAACGACATTATACCCAGAAATTATAGTCAGGGAATCCGATGAAACGTGTGCGCTTACAAAACGAAACTGAAAGGCGCTCACAGGGCTGTCGATTAGGATAAGCTAGTGTCACGATATCGAGGTTCTAGCGGTCGGCATGAACACGAGAGTTGGTCAGTGTGGATGCTAGTAACATACGAGCAGTTGAATTAAGACGTACCTTGATACACGATCAAGTCCGTTCCTCCAGAGCCCACCAGTACTTAGGGTTCTGGAACCACCGAGTACAGGTCACGGGATGGCCTGCCACCTGTCGTTCATCGACGAAGGCGGTAATTACGTCCTGGTCATCGGCCGGTCCAAAGTATCTAACCTCTTCAAGGTTCGGCAGGAGCTCCAGTGGTGGCTCTCCATCGTGAGATAGTGAGGGACATAAGATTTTGTCAACGGGAGCACCTTGCACACAAATAGTCTTCGCGTTGATGAACGGCCTAAGGAGTTCACGCCACTGACTTCGGTGGATATTGTTATACCATTCTGATGATTCATCATGGCGCTCGTAGCTGAGTGTGACCTGCTCGACAGCAGAGAGTAGGGGAGAAAGTGTACCGAAGATTTGCACCGCAGACGCAACCTGCACTTCCAGGATACCGCATAGGATGTGCAACTCCAATGGGAATCTTTCCCTCCAAGGGCCTGCGGTGACTTGAACAACGTAATCCATGAGATCGAGTTTGACAGAGCTAAAACTGAAGCTCTCGGAAGTTTGCGTGAATTGTAAGAGGCGTGGAAAAGGAAAGGAGGGCTGATGATAAAGTTCGACATGAAGGAAGCTGAGGGAAGGGGCGGTGATCCAAGGAACAAGGACATCCAAGTAGGCGCTCACACCATAAAACACAAACCAGCGTAGGTTGGGAAGTGTGATCGTGTCTGGAGTCTGGTGCAACTGCCCTTCGACATCGTGGTTGGACATAGGGGATTTAAATCCAATGGACAGTTTCTCCAGCTGGAGAAAAAGCGAAAGTCGGGTAAGTATATAACTCGGAGGGATTTCAGGGATATTTGAAAGCTCGAGGGTGGAAAGGCTGGCGGTAGTTGTGAGTGAGGGTGCCAGTGATCCAATTGAAAAGGTATCCGTCCGCAGTGTGAGATGGCGTAGATTGGGGGCTTGAAACGTGACAGGAAGGTCCACGGTCTCAGAATCGATATGCATGCGTTCCAGAATTGGGAATTGATCATCCATAGCCGTGACGAACTTCTCCATATTTGGGAGCAGCGAAAAGTAAATGTGACGCACGCGATCGCGGTGAGAAAGTGCGAGCAATATGCCCGATTCATCTTCTGCTGTTAGCTCCCAATGAGTGTGATAATCGATGGTGATTGGTAGAGGTGGTGAATGTGCAAGCATGTCTGCTACAGGCACACCATTGGTGCAGAAGAGACGAAGGTTGAGCCGGGATGGTGATTCAAGAATGATATGTCGCCACTGTCGACAAACTTGGGCCAGTTTGTACCACCAACGTTGACGGTCGTGTCTGAAGAACAACCAGCCATTCTCATCTTCATATTCGTCCAGTTCTTCCAGCAGATAAAGATGAAATATATTGAGAAGCACGTCATCATTGAGAATGCGGATTCGTGAGGGTCGACTATTGTTGTTGAACCCTATTAATTCATGTTGGTGAACAGATCAGGAACACAACGATCACGATTTGGAATTGCTTACATTGACCGAGCCTTCTGATGAGGGGAGGATAAGTTATGGTAGAGCAGCAAACAGGCATTTTCAAGGGGGTGAGAAATGGCGTGGATGTGATTGAATACAGTACAGTACTGTAGTGTGTATAGTAGGGCTCATGGAAGATGTCAGTGCCTCGTCGATGCTGGCAGCGTCTTTGGCGCTGAGCTTTGTCCAGAACGGGCAAGTTCCATTGGACTTTCACACGCCCATCACGTACGTACAGCGCAGACGAGTTCAGGCCAATACCTCAACACTTCCAAACAGCCCAAGTACTGCTCACCAACACAGTCACAGACATGTATACAAATGCCATATAGGCTTCCTCACGTAACGCTGACAAGCATCCAGGATTTGAAACTCACCGTGACGACTTGACTGAGTTGAGTCAGTTGACTCACGTATGCCAGGCATTTTCAGGAGAGGTTGTTACTGGTGGTAGGTATGATTCAGCAGTGTTTAGTAGTACAGTACAATACGGTACTGTGGAGGCTCATGTACAACCGATTCCTTAGGGGCAGAGGGTGTCCCCGGTCGGTTGTAACTGGGGCTGAGCTATACCCAGAATGGGATGCTGGTGTCAAATTTCGTTGTCGCATCGTCATGAACAGCACACCCTTTCCCACCTTTTCGCAAACTCACCCACATTCATATTCGCGTACATGCAGCGCGGATGTGGCATTGTGGCAGACCAATACTGGACCTCATCACTTACTAGCACAAAAACTTCAAGAACTGTCCACCGCCGCCCCCTTCGCGTCGTGAACATGTGTAACACAGAGCGCCATACCAATTATAAGGTGCGTTCGATAGCTTGGCAACACTTGGTTTTCTCAAAGTCTATATTAGTATGCTGATGTTGTTTAGTATTTCAGCTGGTGGACTATCGGCCTTTGTAAGGAATCGCTGGGTGAGTGAGGGCGGTGGAGTATCCTTAGCTGATCGCAGAAATGGATTCATATTTGTGGCTCAGAGAAGCGGAGAGGCATGGCGACGAGAAATGAATAGAGGAAGGGTAAATAATGTCTTGGACCAAAACGCACGCGGTGAACGTTCCGAGTCGGTGAACTGGTGGAGAGGCAGCATAAAGCACGGCCTTAGTCACGGGATCGGAAGACTCGGAGTGAGTTGATTACTGTGATAGGTTGAGGTCATGAAGAAGAAGTACAAGCTTTTGAATTGAAAGTGCATAGAAATCGTATATGTACAAATATCACGGGAAAATGGTTCCACACCCAGGAATTCTAGTCAGGGAATCTGAGGAAACGCCGAGTGTGCGCTACCATGATGGAACGACACTGAAGGGCAGGTCGTCATCAAACCGCAAAAATCTAGAGCAATGAGCACGAGTGTGGGCGCTAGTAATATACGAACAGTTGAATCACGACGCACATTGCTCCACAATCAAGTCCCGTTCACCGCAGCATTCACCCGGCACTAGGTATATCCACAAATCTCAGGTTCACGGGACGACCTTTTGCCTGTCGTTCATTGAGGAATGCGGTAAATAAGTGCCGAGCATCGCTTGCTCCGGAATGTTCAACCTCCTCCAGGTTAGGAAGAAGCTCCAGCGGCGGTTCCTCGTCGTCAGATTGTAGAGAACGAGAGATTGTCCCGACGAGATCCCCTTGCAGATAAAGAGTCTTCGCGTTAACGAAGGGCCTAAGAAGTTCGTGCCACTGTGTTCTGTCAATCTCATTGTGCCATTCTGATGATCGATGATGTTTCTTGTGGCTGAGCGTGACTTGCTCGACAACAGAGAGCACAGGTAGGAGTGTAAGGAAGATTTGCACTGCGGACATAACCTGCCAGTCGAAGTGTCTGCACTTGATCTGCAACTGCAATGGGGGGACCCCCGAGGCCCTCTGAGTTTCCGCGTCAAAATGGACGCAATCCTCGTTGAAAGCGACATTGACGGCGCTAAAGCTGAAATTCTCAGATAATTGCATGAACTGCAACAGGCGTAGAACAGTAAAGGAGAGTTGATTATAAAGGTAGACACGAAGGACGCTGAGGGAGGGAGCGCTGATCCGAGCAACAAGGCCCTCCAAATACGCATTTGTACCTTGGAACCCGAACCAGCGTAAATTAGGAAGTGTGACCTGGGTAATGCTCTGGGTATGGCCCGTATGGGCCAACTGCCTCTCCACGTCACGGCTGGGGAGAGGCGAGTCAAATCTAATCACAAGCCTCTCCAGCTGAAGCATAATTGAAAGCCGGGCAAGTAAGTAACTTGGCGGGAAGTAGGAAGATACCGAGATATTTGTAAGTGAAAGAGTGACGAGTCCCAAGGTAGTTGTGAGTAAACGAGATCCGATTGGAAGGGAGGCCATCGACAGACAGAGGCGGCGTAAATTGGGTGCCTCAAACTTTATAGGAAGGACCAAGCTTGTGCCCTTGGGGCGAGGAAATATATACATGCGTTCGAGAATTGGGAATTGATCGTCCATAGCCGCGATGAACTTGTTCAAGTTTGGGGTTGACATCGAGAAGAAAATGCGACGCACGCGATCACGGTGTGATAGTGCGAGCAATATATCCGATTCATCTTCTGCAGTTATCTCTCCATGGCGATTCTCGTGCTGATAATAGATGGTGAGTGGCAGGGGTGGTGAATGTGTCAGCATGTTCGCTATGGACACCCCATTGGTACAGACGAGAGTAAGATCAAGCCGGGATGGTGACGTATAATGACATTCCTCCACAGTCGACAAACATGCACTAGTTTGTACCACCAACGGTGGCGTGACCACCGAATCCGCAATCCCCCGTTTTCATTTTCATATTCGTCAGGGTCTGCGGCCAGTCGATAGATACGAAATACATTGAGAAGGATGTCGCCATTAAGGGTACGAATGGGTGAGAATCGTCTATTGCTGCTTGTAGGTCCTACCAGTATTTATTACCGAGTATGGTGTGAAACTTGGAGGGTCAGGGCGACAGAGTTTAGCGACTTACGACTGGCACTCGAAGCATTCTGGCCTGGGCAGGCAGGCCTTCCATCAAGGGGGAGAGAATTAAGAACAGGTGTGTAATCGGACATGTCAGAAAGGTGACTGGTAGCGAGGATGAGGATGTGCGGAACAGACCTCTTGGAGCGGAGTCACGGTGGCGGTGACTTTGTCAACTTGGGCGCTAAGTTTTATCCGAAAGTTGCCATTGGCGCTCTCTCCGTGAGCCTCATCGAGAACCACGCTCCTTTTTCCATACAATTTAGTACCCTCACCAACTTTAATGTCCATACGTACACGTGTACAGCACAGATTGGGCATCTAACGAGTCGAGCTGATCATCCCAAGCTTGGATCATCCACGCCAATGGGAACCTGGACTACGGAAGCAGGCCGGATCCGGTTGATTACTTGCCATGGATCCACACACAGGTTTATAAATACTCACCTTGAAAGGGGCTCAGGCTAGTTGAAAAAGTGGAGAGGGATATCGACAAAACAAAGCAAACCGAATTAAGAGCAGTCCAAGGGTGGAGACGCCAAATGTCTTAATCAGCACGTCACTGGCACGTTTACTACAGGCTGTCGGTTAGTAGGCCAAGTCGACCAATGAAAAGGAATTACAGTGACCGTAAGGATAGCCCAAGACATACGCACGGTTTTTTCAGTCGTCAAGGGATGTGGAGGGCGAGAAATTATGGTAAGAGAAACTGTGAACTTGAAAGAGAAGAGTGTACAATCATGGAGCGGAAGCCAAAGGGTATGTGATAGTCGACAAGATGTAACGTGAGTGTATATGTCCTTACAACTCAATTGTTCGAAGGCACTGATACTGAAGTCCATAGTAGCTACTAATATGCTGCAATAAAGTCCAAACATGTGTGAACACGAAGAGATGACGAGCAGGCGCGCTCGGAAATAAGTAGAACTATATAGATCAGTTCGAAACATGAAGTGGGTATAGTGAAACGGCCTGGGTGTCCGCCCCCGACAAGGAGCGTCCGTGATCCATCCCGGGTCACCCTCAGGCCGCCGATGACGATGGCGCGTCCTTCCTCGGGCTCCTCTGGCCTCCCGCGGATAATCTTCCTCCCTCCTCGGCATCCAGCATCCCCACCCAGAGCGCTAATATATTCCAACATCTAGATCTATGTTTATTAGCTCGAGGGCACTGGGAATTGCTGCAACGTTCACACGTACTTTGGTCTATCTATCCACAAAAATCGAGCGATTCACCATGCGCAGGCTTACAGGGTGGCCTGCTACATGTCGCTCATAGAGAAATACGTTAAATGCGTCTTCAACATCGCGACGTCCAGGACGCGAATATTCAACCTCCTCAAGGTTCGGAAGAAGCTCCATTGGTGGTTCGCCATTGGCAGATGATAGGGAGAGGCAGAGCTTGACGACGAGTTCACCTTGTATACGGATAACCCTCGCATAGGTAAATGGTCTAAGAAGGTCACGCCACTGCCTTCGGTCAACATCGTCGTGCCATTCTAGTTGTTTGTGCTCTTCGTAGCTGAATGTGACTTGCTCGACAACAGAAAGTACGGGTGAAAGAGTACCGAAAATTTGCGCTGCAGACGCTACCTGCATGTCGAGCTGGTCGCATATGACTTGCAACTCAAACGACTCGGAGGAGCCTACCCCCCAAGGGTCTGTGGTGACATGAACAGAATTCGCTTTGAAAGCGAGCTTGACAGAGCTAAAACCAAGGCTCTTGGATGTTTGCATGAATTGCAAGAGGCGTGGAACAGTAAAGAGGAGCTCATGAAAGAATTTGACACGAATGAATCTGAGGGAAGGGGCGGTGATCCAAGCAACAAGGCCCTCCAGATAGGTGCTCAAGCCGGTGAACGCAAACCGGCGTAGGTTGGGCAGTGTGGTCATAATTGGGGTATGGTTCAACTGCCTTTCGACATCACGGTCAAGAAGGGGGGGATTGAATCCGATGGACAGTGTCGTCAGCTGGAGCATAAGCGAAATTCGGGTAAGTATATAACTTGGAGAGAAATAGCCAGTTGCAGGGATATTGAGAAGCGAGAGAGTGGTGAGTCTCGCGGCAGTAGTGGTAAGTAAGGGTGATCCAATTGGAAGGGAAGCCTTCCACAGTCTGAGATAGCGTAGCTTGGGGGTTTGAAACGTTGCAGGAAGGACCGCTTCGGTCAGAGAATGGATGTGAATGCGTTCCAAAATGGGGAATTGATCATTCATAGCCGTGACGAACTTCCCGACATCTGGGAGCATCCAAAAGTAAATGTGACGCACGCGATCACGGTGCGAAAGTGCGAGCAATATACTCGATTCGTCTTCTGCCGTTACCTCCCGCCGGTCCATAGTGTGATAATTGATGGTGAGTGGCAGCGGTGGTGAATGTGCGAGCATGTCCGCTACAGGTACACCATTGGTGCAGTAGAGATGAAGGTCGAGCCGGGATGGTGATTCAAGAATAAGATTTCGCCATTGTCGACAAACGTGCGCCAGTTTGTACCACCAGCGTTGGCGGTGGCAAACAAAGACCGTCCCAATTCCATCGTCATATTCGTCCGGATCAGACAGCCGATAAAGATGAAATATGTTGAGAAGTACGTCGTCATTGAGGATATAGACAGGTGATTGCCGCCTATTGCTGTCGCGCCCTATGAATTTGCGAGTTTGCGAACAGGTCAGGACACGGTAACAAAGATCGATCATGCACGGTTTGGAATTGCTTACGTCGGCCGAGCCTTCTAATTACTAGTAGCGCAGGCCAAATTATGGAAGAGTGGCGACCAGACATTTTCAGGGGGGTGAGCAACGACGTGGATGCGATTGAAGAGTGGACAGAAGTGTGTGGCCCTCTTGGACGACTGACAACTCAATGCCATCACGTTGACGGCGGTGTCCTTGGTCACTGCCACTGTGACTGGCAAGAGGGCGCTGATCGATATCCAAAGTGACGCTAGCATCCGCCTTCCCTCTCATACTGCGGCTGACGCACGGTTGGGTTCGAACATGGATGAAAATCATGATGAGAATAGGCCCACTGCCCTCAGCTGCGCATTATGGCGTGGCTGGGTAGCAACAGCCCTTAGAGCTATTACGTTAGTTACGTGCCAGAATGCTTCGTGCTTACTCCCACGCCTGTCAGATCAGTCGAGTTTATCTGGCCGATTCTCTGCGAAGGAAGTCTCTTATACAGTATATATAAATCAGCCTTTCTTATTATCGGCCTTATATCAGGACTATGTTCCATGGAAGGTTCAATGATTGCCAGTGTATACCTTCAGATATAACGGCATAGTCGGATTCTGCTAAGGGAATAAGGTGGAGCATTAGTGGTGTACCTGTACATTGTGCTGTGGTCGTGTCAATTACGAGGACATCAAGGGGACTGCCGACAATCAAGATGAACGTGTCAACAGGTGTGACTCGGAAGGCCTGAGGGAAGAGGCTCAAAGTGTCTAGAAAAACGGTCCAGATATGTCCGAGTCTCACTTTCAGTATGACACATAACGAGAAAAAACAACCCTCACGATGTCGCCCGATATTTTCCTTTTGATTCGAAAAAAAAAGTGCCAGTGTATACCACCAGCGTTGACGGTGCCACATAAAGGTCAATTTGCCATTCCCATCTTCATATTCGTCCTGATCTGCCAGCCGATAGAGATGAAATATACTAATTAGCACATTATCGTTGAGGAGATGGGCAATATATCCATATGCTCAACGATAACGTGCTTATCAGCAATGGACGACACTCACATGATGTGAGTGTCACTGGCGTCGACGCCGTCGAGACCTATTACCAGTAATTCGCAAGTCTGTTAACAAGATCAGGGACACAAAAAATTGAAGCTCACGTCGGCCGAGCCTTTTGATGAGAGGATAGGTTAGCAACCAGGCATTTTCAGAGAGCGAGTAATAACCGTAGGCCGGGGATGTGATTGAGCGGCGTTTTATAGAGGCACGTGCCAATGGGAGCACGTGCACGCTGGCGTCCCGCCGTCCCGTCCCGTCCGGACCCGTCGCCTCGTCCTGACGTCACAGCTTACAAACACTTTAAGAACTGCCCACAGACGCCCTGTCGCGAACACGTATCACACAAGTTGCCAAGGGTGTGCGTTTGTGCAGAATACTTCTTGTGTACTACACCATCTGGACCCTCTTGTCATCGAGCGTTGTTAGCGTCACTGGGTAGCAGCAATCCCCACAGCTAAGTGTTAGACAACGATAACATCATGATATATTCGATTTTAATCCCCGCTTCCATGCCAGTCAGATCATCTCAGAAGATGAAGCGATGGAATACGAATAGTGTTGCTGAGTACTAGGTACGGAAGAAGGCATCCAGTAGCACTTGCAGGGTACAAGTACACAGAATGACATCACGTCTCAAATATGAAGGGCGGCTTGTAGGATGTATTATAGTCACCAAGGAATGAAGAGGGAGAAAAGGTATAATTAGTGAGTCTAAAAGAAGCAGCGAGCAGCGAACCACGCGACTGCTACCATTCTGATTTTTGCCGCTGCGCGTGGTCCCCATCACAACGCCCAAACTTCATCACTGTTCTCGCCACCACCGACCGCGCCTTGCTGCGTCGCGCCGCGAACACAACCACGCCTATGTGAGCTGCCACCCGCGGCGCAAATACACGTGTGGTTGAGGTATCTTTGGCGCTGGAGCTGAACGAGGTATGCCTCAAAGGTGAGCATTCGGTGTCGTGTGTGGAGGCGCAAGCGACAGAGAGGTGCACGTAAACCGAGGGTGTTGGACTCGGCTTCTATACAAGTAAAGGAAAATGGGGAGAGGGAGGGGGTAAAGGGAAAGTATGCCGCACTGTAGTTGATAAACTTGCCACTCACAAGGATGACATTAGTGTGCAAAAATCGGGAGGAACGAGCGGTGGCAGCGGCGGCAAACAATAAAACGGGGGAGCGGGCAGGCGTGCGCGCGGAACGGGAACAGTAGGACGAGACTCATTCGGAGTCTCGTCTGGTTACTATATATTGTTCTATAGACTAGTGGAATTGCTAATTGAAGAAGGGGGACTAGTAGTTTAGGGAATGGTCTCGATCTTGGCCTCGAGAGCGGCCGCTCGTAGTGAACGTGGGCGCGGGACTAAGTCCTCGGCGCGGGGAATATACTAACTAAATAAAAGGGGTGTCGAGGATAGAAAAGGAATGGTATAGTAGGTAAACGGCTGTGGGCGATCGCCCCCAACGGGGAGCGGTCGTTGTCCACACCGGCGGGTCCTCGGGGTGCCTAGGACGTTGGCTGTCCCGTCCTTGGTACCCCCTAACGCTGGGCGCCGTTCTCGGCCGCCAGCCTTTCTCCCGCGTCCTCGTGATTCCTCGTCACTCCCCCGCGAGCGCCGTCGAGGGCCTGCAACAGACCGAGTCCGGCAGCGTGCCGCGTGATCCTCCAGGCCGGTAGCGCCTTCGTGAGGATGTCGGCTGTCATGTCGTCGGTGGGGCAGTAGGTGATGGATAGCTCCCCCGTGTTGATGACTTGTCGGATGTAGTGGTAACGAATGTCGATGTGCTTTGTTCTGGCTCGATAGTTATCATCAGTGGCAATCTTAAGGGCTGCCTGATTATCACAGTAGATCATGGTTGAATTTTCGAAAGGAGTTAGCAACTCTCCTTTGAGGCGGCGAAGCCACACTGCTTCCTTCGCAGCGTGGGTCGCCGCCACGTATTCTGCTTCCGCGGTGGACAGGGTGACGATCTCCTGCTTGCGAGATCGCCACGAGATCGCCCCTCCATCGATAAGGAACGCGTAGCCCGATATGGCGTGGCGGTGCGGCTGCGATGCGCCGTCTGCGTCCGTGTATCCGATGAGGTCGTGCTGCTCACTGCCGTAGGTGAGCTCGAGGTGTCGCGTGCCCGATAGGTAGCGCAGGACGCGTTTCACCGCGTCCCAATGCAGCTCCCCCGGGTTCTCGAGAAATTGGGAGAGGGTCGAGATCGCGAACGCGATGTCGGGGCGCGTGGCGACTGCGGCGTACATGAGGCTTCCGATTGCCTCTCGATATGGTGTTTTTCGCATATGGGCTACCTCTGTCTCATCAGCAGGGCAATCATCTTTGGAATAAAGTATGTTTGGGATCATGGGTGAGCTCTGAGCCTTGGCATCACCCAGTCCATATCTCGCAACAATAGACTTGATGTATTCTGATTGCGAGAGCGAGATGGTGTGCGCGGCGCGGTCTCGGGTGACTCGGATCCCGAGGAGCCAACTGATCGGCCCCAAATCGGTGAGGGCGTAGCGCGCGTTCAGCTGCGCCTTGTACCGTTGCATGAGCTCGCTAGAGCTGCTCGTAATGATGCAGTCGTCGACATGGACTGCAAGGATTAGGACGTCGTCCTTCTCCTGCGCTCGGAAAACGCCCGGGTCGGATTGCGTGACGCGGAGGCCGAGGTCGTTGAGCGCGCGCGTGAGGGTGTCGTACCATTGACGCCCGGCCTGCTTGAGCCCGTAGAGGGACTTCCGCAGCCGTTTCACGCTGCCGCTGCTCTCCTCGAAGCCCGGGGGTTCCTGCATATAGATCTCTTCCTCCTCCCCCAGCTCACCATTTAAGTAAGCGCTATTAAAATCAAAAGTGTCTATGTCCCAGTCGTAGCGCGCAGCGATCGCGAGGATGGTGCGAATGCTGGCTAGTTTCGCAACCGGGGAGAAGGTGTCGAAGTAGTCGACGCCGTAAATCTGTGTGAACCCGCGCGCGACAAGGCGCGCCTTGTATTTGTCGATCGCGCCGTCGGCCTTACGCTTGAGTCGGAAGACCCACTTGCTGCCGACGACGTTTTTGCCTTCAGGGCGGGGAACTGTGTCCCAGGTGCCCGCGCGTTCGAGCGTCTCGATCTCGCGTTCCATCGCGCGCTGCCACTCGGGCCAGTCGGGGCGGGATCGCGCCTCGGAGACGGAGCGCGGGTCGCCGTTCGCGTCGTGCGCTGCCGCGGTCATCGTCATATCGATCTCTACATGAAATGCCATCTCTGCATAGCTAGGTTCTTCAGGGGCTGTGACAAAAGACTCGTTAGCTGAGTCTGTTCCGCGCTGGGATAATGTCACCCGGCGCGCGTGCCCTCGGAGGCTGGTTTCTGGGGCATCTTCTTCTCTGGTGGCCTGCTCGCCCTGCGACAGCTTCGCTATTCGTGCCGATCGGCGCGGCGGCTCGGATCGTATTTGCGGGGGCGGCTTCACTTTCTTCGGCGCTCGGGGCGGCTGTGGCGGTGGTGGTGCTGGCTCCGGTGGTGTGATCGGCGACGGCATCACATAGTCGTCTTCTGCCGCTTGGTCCGGGGCCTCGGCGTCGTTTTCTGGCTGTTCCGAGGTCGGGTCGGGTTCCGGAGCGCCGGCGTCGGGATGCCGCGTTTGGGGCGTCGGGATGACGCTGGGCTGACTTTTCGGGGCTACGACTTTGTTCTGGACTTGTACTTGAGGTTGTGAGGGGATGTACACTGTCACTGTGTCAGTGGTGAACTTTACATCTCTCTCAGCTGTGATGGAGTGCTTCTCTGGCCAATATATCCTGTGGGCATGGGGGCTCTCTTTATCATAGCCTACCCATCGTGCTTGCAAGGCCCGGGCATCTAGTTTCGAGCCCTTGAAGCTTTTGACCCACACCCGCTGGCCCCATTCCGGAACGCCGGCCAAATTTGGCTTGTGTCCGTGGAGGCGTTCGAAGGGGGTGATCGCGCCTAGCGCGCGCGTGGACGTCCGGTTCTTCAGCCAGGTGGCATGCTGGAGTGCCTCGCCCCATAGAGATTTGGGGAGGCCGGACTGGTGGAGGAGGGCGCGGACGCGTTCCATGAGGCGCCGGTTGAGCGACTCCGCAATGCCGTTGTGCTGCGGGGTGTCGTGCGTGGTGAGCCGTTGTTCCGTCCCACGTTGCCGGAGGAAGGCCTTGAGATCATTGCTGGTGTACTCGCCCCCTCGGTCGGAGCGGAAACGGCGTATCGTCACGCCATGCTGCGTGCGCGCCCATGCCGCGAACTCCTTGTAGGCGGCGGCGGCGTCCGATTTCGCTTTGAGGGTGTTGGTCCAGGTGTACCGAGAGTAATCATCAGTGAAGGTAATGTAGTAGCACTTCCCACCAAGGCTGTTGACAGGAGAGGGCCCCCACACATCAGAGTGGACTTCTTCTCCAAAGAAGGTGGCAGGTGGGGCTTCTCTTTCAGGTCTGATGGCTTTTCTGGTCGTCTTAGCATAATCACAAGAGTCACAAGTGAAGGGGGATCCTTCATCAATAAGATCCACTCCTTGGATGGAGTTGTGTCGAACGAGAGAGCGTAGGGTGTCGACGCTGACGTGGCCCAGGCGACGGTGGAGTTCGAAAAGTGTGACTCGTTCGGATGTGACTGCGGCCGAGGCTGTCACGGGGTGCTCGACTCTGTAGAGTCCGTTCGCGTTCGCTTTGATGGTTCCGACGACTTTTCCCTTTGCGTTTTTAATGGTGCAGCTTTCCTTTTCAAAGGTGACTGAATTTCCCAGCTTGGTGATTCGTGATATTGATACTATGGTCATAGCCATGTCAGGAGCATGCAGGACTTCTCTCAAGATGACTGAAGTGGAAGACTCCCCATGAGGGACCTCTATCTTGAGGTCCCCGACGCCTATCGCATAAAATACCCGTTTATCGGCCGCGATTATCGCACGCGGCGCGATTTCTCGATATGTAGTGAATTTTTCGCGGAAGGGGGACATGTGGGTGGACGCCCCGGAGTCGTAGAGCTCGGCGTCGATCGTGGCGGTGCGTGGCGCGCTGGCTGCGGCAACCGGGTGGTCGCTGACTTCTTCTATAGCTGCCCACGCCTCGATATCGTTTGGTTCGGCCGCTGTCGTCGCGGTGTTCGCGCCAGCGCCTCTGCGTTGCGGGAACTGGCCTTCCTGGCCCCCGCCTTTTTGCCAACATTCGGCTTTGATGTGGCCTCGTTTTTTGCAATTGTGGCACTCGATATCGCGTCGTTTTCCTCTTCCCTTCCCTTTCTGCGAGGACGCGGCGAACGCTTCGTCCGCGTCCTGTTTCGTCTTGTCTCCTTGGAGACGGTCGTACTCGTCCATCGCGAGTCGAATCACGTTCGCGGGCGCGATGGTCGCCTTCGCGAAGTCAGCCGAAGCGTTTATAGCGCTGACTATTCCCTGGTATGAAGGGGGAAGTGACCGGAGCAGAATGTAAGCAAATTCCAGATCAGAAATGCTACTTCCCAAGGATGCTAATTTTTCCTTCATATTTTGCAGGTTTTCGAAGTGTGTGCGGAGGTTCTCGTCGTCTCCGCACTTGATGGTGCCGATGCGCCACCGCAGCTCGATCGCGACTAGCGGCGATCGCGTTTCGTGGAGCTCCTTCAGGGCCTCCCACACTTCCTTCGCAGTCGTCTTATTTTTGATGCTGTTGAATGCGGAATCGGGGATTGACGACGCGATTACGTTTATTAGCGCGGCTTCGTCGTCTTCCCATCGCTCGTCGGGTGTGGCGCCGTTTATGGTGCCACCAACGATGTAGCGTTGCGTCGGCTTCGTATTGGTCAAGTGGTCCTTCCACTTATGGGACTTGATTACGAGCATCATTCGGTCGCGGTAATTTTCCCAGTTTGTGCCATCAGCTGCCAGCTGGACTATTTTGGTGCTCTGACCTTCAACCATTTTACAGGATGTTGGTTTTGATGGAGAGAGGAGGTGTAAGTGTTTTTAAGCTCTGAGGGTTCTCGTACTGATTTTAAGATGCAACAGCAGGGCCCATAACCTGTTGACATAGAAAAATGACCAGACTGGGGATTGAACCCAGGACCTCCTGGATATATACCAGACGCTCTACCACTGAGCCATCTGGTCCTGGTTCACTAGGACCTGGATCTTCTATATCACTTCCCAAGTGTGCCTCAGCATTATCACTTCCCAAGTGTATAGACAGATTGCCAGTCCAATACTCCCCCTCAATCTGTCATATCTAGCGCCAGGGCCCATAACCTAGTGTGCAAAAATCGGGAGGAACGAGCGGTGGCAGCGGCGGCAAACAATAAAACGGGGGAGCGGGCAGGCGTGCGCGCGGAACGGGAACAGTAGGACGAGACTCATTCGGAGTCTCGTCTGGTTACTATATATTGTTCTATAGACTAGTGGAATTGCTAATTGAAGAAGGGGGACTAGTAGTTTAGGGAATGGTCTCGATCTTGGCCTCGAGAGCGGCCGCTCGTAGTGAACGTGGGCGCGGGACTAAGTCCTCGGCGCGGGGAATATACTAACTAAATAAAAGGGGTGTCGAGGATAGAAAAGGAATGGTATAGTAGGTAAACGGCTGTGGGCGATCGCCCCCAACGGGGAGCGGTCGTTGTCCACACCGGCGGGTCCTCGGGGTGCCTAGGACGTTGGCTGTCCCGTCCTTGGTACCCCCTAACGCTGGGCGCCGTTCTCGGCCGCCAGCCTTTCTCCCGCGTCCTCGTGATTCCTCGTCAGACATGTTAGATGTCAAGACTAACAAGCTGGTCCTCGCTGTTGCATGAGATGAGGCAACCATACGTACGCATGCCGGGCCCAGTGTCGTTGATACCATCCGCTGCCCCCGCTTCGACGATGGGCTTCATCGCGAATCTGACATGTCAAGACACAGACATTTCTTCTTCGCTGGCTGCCGTTCTGTTCGAATTTGAGGGTGAGAGATTCGAGTAGTTCATATATATGCGGTCGTACCAGGGCAGGTTGAAGAAGGGCGACGTATTGACGCGGCCGGAACGAGCCGAACTAGCCGCGCACTCGCAGGGTCCACGGCGCCATGATACGGATTCACAAGACAGGCAGCTGCCGTCGAAAAGCGGTTGCATGACAGCATTCTTTATCAGGAAACCCAGGAAGGGGAGTAAAGATTTGAGAAACGGTCGCTGGCCGCGTGGTCAGTCGTGTTTCAGATGGGATTGCATCGTCCGGGGAAATTTTCAGCGGTTGTCATAGACTCCGGTGAGCTGCCCGATGAGCTCTGCACGTTTCTCGGGTCAAAAAAGCTCAAAAATGAATGGGTGATTTCTCGTTGGATTTGAAAACTTGGACGCTATGGAGGATGATCGATGATCGCGCTGGTTCGACTTTTCACTAGCAAACGAGGTTGCTCACCCTTTTGTACTCTTGTTATATATAGTCATCCACGCGACAAGGACAAAAACACCCTCGAGCTGATCATTTCACGAATAGCGGACATGAACCAATTCAGTCAAAAGAAAGCTCAGGCCATGGGAAAAGACGTACCTAATCATGGGGGGTGGCTGGAGTATCGTCAGCTGATTGGAGTGGACACGTCACACTCGTAGCAACTTCAAGCTCCAGCATGCCGACAAAAATGAAGAAAAGAGAGGTAACTGGCTTGCGCAACAGCATGAAGAGCAGAAGACGCCAAGTGTCTTAGTCAGTACGTCACGAGATTGCAACGAAAGAAAACAACTGTACGTAAACACATCGCAAGGAAATGACACCATGTTCGAAATGCAAATAACAGATGGCCAACATATATGGAGAGACAAATTATAATTAAGGAATCTGAGCCTGAGGAAGGGTACGTGATAGTCATCAAGAAGACACACGCCTATGAAGACTAAGATAAGCTAGTTTGGGTCGCTTTGTTGCAACCTCAACGATGATTCAAATCTGGTTGTCATCATGAACATGATAGTAGGCGGGTGTCACGGTGTGAGCGCAATTAATATATGAGTAGTTGTGTCGAGACGTACTTCAAACCACCAATTAGCACCGCCCACACGCTACAGATAGTGAGGTAGATCAAATATCGAACAATCCACCAACCGCAGGCTCACAGGATAGCCCAATACTTGTCGTTCATTGAGAAATGTGATAAATGCGTCCCGAGCATCGCTTCCTCCAGTATATCCAATCTCCTCAAGGTTCGGAAGGAGCTCCAGTGGTGGCTCTCCATCGTCAGATGGTAAGGAACCGAAGATTTTGCTGATGAGATGATCGTTTACATGAATGGTCTTTGCGTTGGTGAACGACCTGACAAGTTCACGCCACTGAATTCGGTCAACATTTTCGTACCATTCTGGTGGTTGATAGTGGTCTTCATAGCTGAATGCGACTTGCTCGACAAAAGAAAGTACAGGTGAAAGTGTATCAAACAATTGAACTGCAGACGCAACCTGCCAGTCGAGACGTCCGCACATGATCTGCAACATCAAGGGAGTGCCCCACTTCCAAGGGACCCCATGTAAGGAAACGGCACGGGCACCGAAAGTTACCTGGACAGAGTTAAATGTGAGGTTCTCGGATGATTGCATGAACTGCCAGAGGCGTGGAACCGTAATGGGGAGCTGATTAAAAAGATTGACATGAAGGATGCTGAGGGATGGGGCGCTGATCCGGGAAACAAGACCTTCCAAATATGTGGCCGTACCTCGGAACAAAACCCGGCGTAGGTTAGGGAGTGTGGCCATATCCGGGGTCTGGTGCAACAGGCTTTCAACATCACGGTTCGGAATAGGGGAATGAAATGTAATGGACAGCCTCTCCAGCTGGGCCATAAGCAAAAGTCGGGTGAGTATATAACTCGGAGGGAAATCGCCGGTTTCAGGGATACTGAAAAGCTCGAGAGTGACGAGCCCTGCGGCAGTAGTGGTAAGTAATCCAAGTGGAATGGAAGCCGTCCACAGTCTGAGATGGCGTAGATTGGGGGCCTGAAAAGTCATAGGAAGGACGACTTTGGTCCGAGAATCGATATACATGCGTTCCAGAATTGGGAATTGACCATCCATAACCGTGACGAACTTCTCCATATTTAGGAGCATGAAAAAGTAAATGTGATGCGCGCGATCACGGTGGGAAAGTGCGAGCAATAGACCCGATTCATCTTCTGCTGTTATCTTCCGATCAGTATAATAGATGGTGAGTGGTAGAGGTGGTGAATGTGCGAGCATCTCCGCTACAGGCACACCATTGGTGCAAATCAGATGAAGGTCGAGCCGGGATGGTGATTCAAGAATAACGTTTCGCCATTGTCGACAAACGTGTGCCAATTTGTACCACCAACGTGAGCGATGCCAAACAAAATTGAAGGACGTCGCAACTCCGCTGTCATATTCGCCTGCCAGCCGATAAAGATGAAAAATATTGAGAAGCACGTCATCATTGAGGATGTTGATAAATGAGTGTCGTCTGTTGCTGAGCCCTATTAATTCGCAAGTTTGTGAACAGATCAGAACACACAGCCTGAAGGATGTGGAACTCACGACTTGGTTGAAGACTTGGTTCACGTCGGCCGCCTTGGAGGCTTCTAATGAGGGATGGACAACTTATGATAGAGCAGCAACTCGGCATTTTCAGGGAGGTGAGTAACGTCGTGGATGTGATTGAAGACTCGGAGTTCACGGTGTAGCAATGGCGATAGTGTGCATGGGCCTCGTCACGGTGCGTCCCTAGGCGCTGAGCTATTCAGTGTATGGGGATGTTCATATACGTACCACGTGAGCATTATGACTGGCAAGCCGATACCTCATCGTCTCCAAACAGCTCAAGAACTTACAAGAACTGCCCGCTGACACTTTCATGAACACGTTCTACACAAAACGCCAAGCGCGCGTCTGCGCAGCGCTGATGGGCGTCCCACAAAGATGGACTTACAGACCCCACTAGAGCAGATGGAATTTTTTTCGTGTGTGTTGTTTCTTCTCACACGTGGCGACGACTCACTGACTCTTATGAGGGTCGCACAGGCGGATGCTGCGCAGCTATCCCGTCCCGAGAGATTCAATCGCTGGGGTAGCGAGTCTGCTGCTCCCGTGTCGCCTTTGCCTTCCGCCTCGAGTACTGCCACACTCGCGAACGCAAGTCTTCACGAGCTCTGTGGGATATATCGAGTTCGATCTCGATCCCCAGAGTATGGAGTCGCGCACTGCAGACCAGGGCCGAGACTGGGCAGCTAGAGCGAGGACAACGGTCGCTGGCTAGTACTAGTAGTTCTCCCCGTACGTACCACAAAATCATGATATATTGATATCTACCTCAAGTACGATGTAAGCTTAACTTGTGCAGCCACCGAGGGATGGGGCTGGAACAGAAATTTTACTTGGAGAATCCAAGGAAGCAACGTGGCGTGTGATTGTCGTGGCATTGCCGATCTCTGCCGCTGTGTGCAGTCATTCAGTTCTCACTACGCTCAACCTACGTCACTGTCCTTGTCTACCACCCCACCTTGCCGCATCGCATCGTGCGAGCCACAGCGGTCACAGCCATGCTTCTGTGAGCCGCAATCGCACCGCTGATGCACGTGCAGTCGATGTATCCTTATCCTTGTATTGGAGCCGGACATGTATGCGTCAAACGTGAGTGTGCGGTGAGATGGATGCGCGGGGCGTGCTGAGGCCGGTGGAGATCTCCACACAACGACGGAGAAGTGAAAAGTCACGGGATTGCAAGACTCGGTAAGCGGTAGGCATACTAGTAAACAAACTGTAGCAGCAATCATAGAGCTAGAGTATGCTCAGGTTGTACGTAGATACATCGCAAGGAAATGACACCGTGCTCGAAACACGAATAATGATGATCAACATGTATGGAGAGACAAATTATACTTTGAGAATGTGAGGAAGGGTACGTGATAATCATCAAGAATGCATACGCCTAGGTTGACTAGGATAAGCTTGTTGGGGCGCTTTGTTGCGACCTCGTCAATGACTAGCTTTGCAGTCGTTATATGAATGGGAGTGTAGGCGGGAGTGTGAGCGCGAGTAAGATATAAGTACTAGTTGTGTCGAGACGTACTTCGATCCACCAATTTGTTCCATTTGTGCAGCGCTCACGGCCACCGATCCTCAATCCTATCGAACGTCGAATGATCCACCAAGCGCAGGCTGATGGTATGGCCTGCTATTTGCCGTTCATTGAGAAATGTGGTAACTGCGTCCCAAGCATCGCTTCCTCCAGAATATCCGACCTCCTCGAGGTTAGGAAGGAGCTCCAGTGGTGGCTCTCCATCGACAGATGGTAAGGAACGGAAGATTTTGCCGACGAGATCATCTTGTACATGAATGGTCTTTGCATTGGTGAACGACCTAAGAAGTTCACGCCACTGTCTTCTATCAACATTGTAGTGCCATTGTGATGATTGATTGTGCTTTTCGTAGCTGAATGCAACTTGTTCCACAACGGAAAGTACAGGTGAAAGTGTACCAAAGAATTGCGTGGCAGACGCAACCTGCCAGTCGAGATGTCTGCATTTGATCTCCAACATCGCAGGACAATTCCACTTCCTAGGGACCGCATGTAAAGAAACAGAAAGTGCACCGAACGTTACCTGGACAGAGCTAAATGTGAGGTTCTCGGATGATTGCATGAACTGCAATAGGCGTGGAACAGTAACGAAGAGCTGATTAAAAAGACAAACATGGACATTATTGAGGGAAGGGGCGCTGATCCGAGCAACAAGGTCCTCCAAATAGGCATTCGTGCCTTTGAACGCAAAGTTCCATAGGCTAGGAAGTGTGATCATGTCCAGGGTCTGGTGCAACTGCCTTTCAACATCACGTTTGGGTATAGGAGATTCAAATCCAATGCAAAGCCACTCCAGCAGGGCCATCAGCGAAATCCGGGTAAGAATATAACTTGGAGGGAAATAGGAGGATGCCGGGATATTGACAAGCGAGAGAGTGACGAGTCCCGCGGCAGAAGTAGTAAGTAAGGGTGATCCAATTGAAAGGGAAGCCGGGTGCAGTAGGAAATGGCGTAGATTTGGAGCTTGAAATGTTACAGGAAGGACTACTTCAGTCCAAGTTTGGATAGACATGCGTTCCAGAACTGGGAATTGATCATCCATAACCGTGACGAACTTCCCCACATCATGATTTAGGAACATCCAAAGGTCAATGTGATGCACGCGATCACGGTGCGAAAGTGCGAGCAAGATACCCGATTCATCTTCTCCTGTTAACCGGCGATAGTGTGATAATCGATGGTGAGTGGTAGAGGTGGTGAATGTGCGAGCATGTCCGCTACAGGTACACCATTGGTGCAGTAGAGATGAAGGTTGAGCCGAGATGGTGATCCAAGAATAATACTTCGCCACAGTCGACAAACATGTGCCAGTTCGTACCACCAACGTTGACGGTCGTGTCTGAAGAACAACCGGCCATTCTCATCTTCATATTCGGCCGGATCTGCCAGCCGATAAAGATGAAATATATTGAGAAGCACGTCATCATTGAGGGTATGGATAGGTGAGCGTCGTCTATTGCTGTTGGGCCCTATTAATTCGCAAGTTTGTGAGCAGATCAGGGGCACAAAGGTTATGATTTGGAACTGCGTACGTCGGCCGAGCCTTCTGATGAGGGGAGGACAACTTATGGTAGAGCAGCAACCAGGCATTTTCAGGCAGATGGGTAACGACGTGGGTGCGATTGAAGAGCGGTCAGCAGTGTGTAGGCCTCTTGGACGACCGATGCCCCATTCCCGTGGCGGTGGCAGTGTCCTTGGCCAAGGTGGGCGCTGACCTATATCCAGAATTTCACGCTGGCGTCCACCTTCCTCACCATCACCATTGCCTCCTCACCTCATTATGCCAGTGAGCCACACCTCCTATTCCTCACTTTCACACACATCTACATATACAGTATACGCCCGGATTATGGGCATGTTCATATACGTGCCGCGTGAGCATCATGACATGGCAAGCCGATACCTCATCGTCTACAAACAGTTCAAGAACTTACAAGAACTGCCCACTGACACTTTTGTGAACATGTTCTACACCAAATTTCTTTCGAACGCGCGCCTGCGGAGCGCTGACGAGCGTCCCACAAAGATGGACTTACAGAGCCCGCTATAGCAGATGGAGATTTTTGGCGTCCGTCGTTTCTTCTCCCAACGACTCGGATGACCAGAAAAGCACACGTGGTGATGACTCACTGACTCTTAGGAGGATCCAACAGGCGGACGCTGCGCACCTATCCAGGAATTTTCGCCCGAGAGATTCGATCGCTGGCTGTGGCGAGTCTGCTGCTCCCGGGTCGCTCCAGTTGGAGGCTCTGGCGGGTCCTCCTAGTGCGTGCGTGAGGAGAGCGTTCCGTCCTTGGAAGTGGGGCTGTACCGCATCGTGGACCCGTCGTTAGTTTCGGCATTCAACACGCACATGCGTCAAGCGGTGCCATGCCTGACTAGCTTAAGTTGAGATGAGAATGGCTGATGGTCGTTGGGTGGTAGCAACTGAATCCACACACATGCCAGATGATGAGAATGTTATGATATATTCAGTTATATAGCTAGAGTACATGTCATCATGTAGAAATGATGCAGATTCTCTCTCTTCCGAAATCGCTTCATCCGCTATGAAGATCAATAGAGCATAAGCAGGGAGTGCTATGTACTAGTTGTATTAGGCGGGGGGGCACATGCGACGGAGAAGTGCACGTCGATCCTGTTCGAGAACGTCGGGCTTAGCTTCCGTACGAACAGCAGTAGATAGTAACTCGACGTACGGGTGAGGGGGAAAGGAAAGATGCCATGCAACGAAAGCTGGTCTGTTCCAAAAGATAACTTGAAGTACGGAAGGAGAGAGCGGGTAGGGGAAAGTAAGCCAGATGTACTGTCGTTAATAATTCACAAGGATGACGCGCAAGATGCCAAGCCTAACGAGCTGGTCCTCACTGTTGCATGAGATGAGGCAACCATACGTACGCGTGCCGGGCCCAGTATCGTCGATATCACCTGCTGCCTCCACCTCGACGATACGCATCATCGCGAATGTGACGTGTCAAGACACAAGACGTTTCTTCTTCGCTGGCGGCTGTTCTGTTCGAATGTGAGGGTGAGAGATTCGAGTAGTTCATATATATGCGGGCGTACCAGGGCAGGTTGAAGAAGGGCGATATATTGACGCGGCCAGAACGAGCTGAACTGGCCGCGCACTCGCAGGCTCCATGGCGCCATGGGTAAACATGACACGCTCTGTGGAATTCACAAGACAGGCAGCCGCCTTCTAAAAGTGGCTGCATGGCAGCATTCTTTATCACGAAACCCAGGGAGTAAAGACTTGAGAAAGGTTCGCTAGCCGCGTGGTCAGTCATGCTTCAGATGGGGTCGCATCGTTCGGGGAAATTTTCAGCGATTGTCATAGACTCCGGTGAGCTGCCCGATGAGCTCTGCACGTTTCTCGATTCAAAAGCTCAAAAATCAATGGTTGATTTTTCGTTGGATTTGAAAACTTGGACGCTATGGAGAATGATCGCGCTGGTTGGACTTTTCACTAGTAAACGAAGTTGCTCACCCTTTCTACCCTTGTTAAACATAGCCATCCACACGATAATATCAATAATACCCTGATGCTGAACACTTCACGACTGTAGCGGACCTGAGCAAATTCATTCAAAAGAAAGCTCAGACCATGTGCGAAAAGACGTACCTATTCATGAGCTGATTGCGGTAATACAACACATTCGTAGCAGCTTCAAGTTTCCGTGCAGACGCATGTCGACAAAAATGAAGAAAAGAGGGGTGATTGGCTTGCGCAAGGACATGAAGAGCCAGATGTCTTAGTCAGTACGTCACGAGATTGCAAGACTTTGATATAGCTTGATAAGTGGGCATAAATAGTCGTAGAGTGTACGTAAATACATCGCAATGGACACCGTGCTCGAAATGCGAATAACAGATGGCCAACATATATGGAGAGATAAATCATATTTAAGGAATCTGAGGAAGGGTACTACGTGATCGTCATCAAGAAGCAGTCAAGAAGACATACGCCAATGAAAACTAAGATAAGGTAGTTTGGGTCACTTTGTTGTGAACTCATCAATAATTAAAATCTGGTGGTCACCATGAACAGGAGAGTAGGCGGGTGTCACGAGGTAAGCGCGATTAAGATATGGGTAGTTGGGTCGAGACGTACTTCGATCCACCAAGTAGCGTCTAGCACCGCCCACACGCTACGGATACGAACTCGGAGGTATATCGAACATCGAAAGATCCACCAAGCGCAGGCTCACGGGATGGCCCAATACTTGTCGTTCCTTAAGAAATCTGGTAAATGCGTCCCGAGCATCGCTTCCTCCAGAATATCCAATCTCCTCAAGATTCGGAAGGAGCTCCAGTGGTGATTCTCCATCATCAGATGGTAAGAAACGGAATATTCTGCTGATGAGACCACCGTTTACATGAATGGTCTTCGTATTGGTGAACGGCCTAAGAAGTTCACGCCACTGACTTCGGTCCACTGGCACATCGTTCTGCCATGCTAATGGAGAATTGTGCGTGTCGTAGAATGCAACTTGCTCGACAACAGAAAGTACCGGTGAAAGTGTACCAAACAATTGAACCGCACACGCTAACCCCCTGTCGATCTGTCCGCGCAAGATGTGCAACACCAAGGGAGTGTCCCACTTCCAAGGGACCGCATGCAAGGATATGGCAAATATATCGAAATTTACCTGGACAGCCCTAAATGTGAGCTTCTCGGATGATTGGATGAACTGCAAGAGGCGTGGAAACGTGAAGGGCAGCTGATCATAAAGATTGACACGAAGGATGCTGAGGGAAGGAGCGCTGATGCAACCAACAAGGCCTTCCAAATATGTGGCCGTACCTCGGAACGAAAACTGGCGTAGGTTACGAAGTGTAGTCATGTCCGGGGTCTGGGGCGACTGCCTTTCAACACCGTGGTTGGGGGTAGCAAACGAAATGCAATGAGCAGCCTCTCCAGCTGGGGCATAAGCGAAAGTCGGGTAAGTATATAACTTGGAGGGAAATAGGCGGATTCCAGGATATCGATAATCGAGAGAGTGACGAGTCCGGCAGTACTAGTTGTGAGTAAGGGTGATCCAATTGGAAGGGAAGCCGTGAACAGTACGAGATTGCGTAGATTGGGGGCTTGAAATGTGAGAGGAAGGACCACTTCGGTCTCAGACTCGGAATGGATATGGATGCATTCCAGAACTGGGAATTGATCGTCCATAACTCTGACAAACTTCTCCATATTTGGGAGCATCCAAAGGCCAATGTGACGCACGCGATCACGGTGCGAAAGTGCGAGCGATATACCCGATTCATCTTCTGCTGTTATCTTCCCGGGCAGACCCATAGTGTCATAGTAGATGGTGAGTGGTAGAGGTGGCGAATGTGCGAGCATGCTCGCTACAGGCACGCCAAGGGTGCAGAACAGATGAAGGTCGAGCTTGGATGGTGATTCAAGAATTATATTTCGCCATTGTCGACAAACATGTACCAGTTTGTACCACCAACGTTGGTAACATTGGCCACGGTGGCAACATTTATCGCCCAATCTATTATCTTCATAAGTCTCTTCATATTGGTCCAGTTCTGCCAGCCGATACAGATCAAATATATTGAGAAGCACGTCGTCGTTGAGGATATCGATAGGCGAGTGACGTCTATTGCTGATGAGCCCTATGAATGCGCAAGTTTGTGAACAGATTAGGGACACAAATATTTGGAACTGCTTACTGTGACGTCGACAGAGCCCTCGAATGAGGGGAGGATACGTTATGGTAAAGCAGCAGCCAGGGATGCTCATGGAGGTGAGTAATGACGTGGATGTGAGTAATGACGTGGATGTGATTAAAGAATGTACAGTAGTGTGTCCTCTTGGACGACTGATACGGCGATGTCCGAGTCCTTTGGGCGCTGACCGATATCCAAATGGGACGCTGGTTCCCACCTTCCCTCTCATCTGTGGGCCTGCACTGCCATGAGTCCACGGTTGGACTCAAACACGGACGACAATGTGAATATGGTCATCGCCCTTATAGAGTGGTAAGCAGTCGCTGCTGACTGGGTAGCAGCAATCCTACGACTATTATGTCAGCTAAGGCCTCAACCGTTGTTCATTTACTCCCACGCCAGTCAGATTAGAGAAGTACGTGAATTGGAATTAGAATTTTTCATGGCTGGTTCTGTCTCATACTGTATTATGAAGCCTTGGTCCAACTCTCTTATCAGGACTATGTTCCGTCGACGGTTCGATATATATCCTCAGACACGACACACGGCAGAGTCATTGAGTCTAGTAGTCCAACGAAGCAATGAATCGTGTAATCATCACGGCCTTGCCAATTTCTACCGCACACATAGCCCAGTCCCAATCACCACACCCAAGCCACGTCACTGTCCTCAACACCACTACGGCCCACCCTGTCGCGTCACTGTCGTCATACCACCACTGGGACAACAACCACGCTTTGTGAGCTGCTGCCCAGCTGCGATACACGTTGGAGGGTCGGGCGTTGCCTCAGAGAGGATGTAGTGGTTGGGGATGAAGTCGCGTTGTCTGTGCTTATCTCAGCATCGGCAATGTCCGCTACGCTTCCCACGCTGTCATCCTGACCCCGCTGTCCCCTTTATATATGTGTGAAATACATTGTAACGAATTTTCTTTTGACGAAGTGAGATTCAAGTTACCCTTTCTGTGTTCCCCGGCCTCTCCTGGACCTTGGCCTTACCCCCAACGTCGGAGGTAGAAGCGCCTCTTCAAGTTCACCGAATGCCCGTGGATGATAACTTGGTCTTTCTATTCGAGTTGACGGGGCCGAAATGAGCTGAACTGAACTGATCGTACATGAGCAGGCTCTGTGGTTTCACCATGTGCGACTCGGTCAATCTCACACTTTGTAGGATTTGGGGAAGGAGGGAAAGACTTGAGAGACGCTCGCAGGAGCTGGATCGCCATGACTAGTTGGGCGTTAAATGGGGTCGCATCGTTCAGGGAAAAGTTCATCAATTGTAGACTTCAGTGAGCTACTTGGACGCTATATAGGGTGGTCCCGCTGGTTGGACTTTTCACTGGCAGCTCACCCTCTGTACCCTTGTTATATATAACCTTCCACACGACAAGGTCATGAGGGTGGTGCCACTGGAGTACCATCAGCTAATTGCAGTAAACACGTCACATTCGTAGCAACTTCAAGTTCTAGTGCAGACGCGGCATGCCGGCCAAATTAAAGAAAAGAGGAGTGACTGGCTTGCACAACAGCCTGAGCGGATGACTCCAGATACTGTATCTTAGTCAGTACGTCACTGCAGAGTGTACGTAAATACATCGCAAGGAAATGACACCGTACTCGAAACACGAATGACGATGGCCAACATGTATCGCAATACAAATTATACTTAGAGAATGTGAGGAAGGGTATGCATAGTCATCAAGAATGCATACACCTATGTTGACTAAGATAAGTTAGTTTGGGCCGCTTTGTTGCAACCCCATCAATGACTAAAATATGATGGTCATCATGAACAGGAGAGTGCCAGTGGTGTCACGGTGTGAGCGCGAGTAAGATTTGGGTAGTTGTGCCGAGACGTACTTTGATCCACCAATTAGCTCCATTGCTACAGCATCCACATGCTACCAATTCCCAGGTGTATCGTACTTCCCACGATACACCCGCCGCAGGCTCACAGGATGGCCCGATGCTTTTCGTTCGTTGATAAATGTCGTAATTGCATCCCGAAATTTGCTTCCTCCAGAATATCCAACCACTTCAATGTTCGGAAGGAGTGGCTCTCCATCGTCAGATGGTAAGGAAGGTAAAATTTTGTTGATGAGACCAGGTTTCATATGAATGGTCTTCACGTTGCTGAACGGCCTAACAAGTTCACGCCACTGATTTCGGTTGACATTGTTGAGCCATTCAGATTGTTGATGCTGCTCGTCATAGCTGAATGCAATATGCTCGACAAAAGAAAGTACAGGTGAAAGTGTACCAAAGAATTGAACCGCAGATGCAACCTGCCAGTCGAGACGATTGCACTTGATCTGCAACATCAAAGGAGTGTCCCACTTCCAAGGGACCGCATGTAAGGAAACGGCATGGTCACCGAAAGTTACTTGGACAGCCCTAGTGGTGAGGTTCTTGGATGATTGGATGAAGTGACAGAGGCGTGGAACAGGGAGGGGGCGCCGCGGCTCATTAAAAAGATTGACACGAAGGATGATGAGGGAAGGGGCGCTGATGCAAGCGACAAGGCCTTCCAAATATGTGGCCGTACCTTGGAATACAAACCGGCGTAGGTTAGGAAGTGTGATTGTGTCCGGAGTCTGATGCAACTGGCTTTCAACATCACGGTTGGGGATAGAGGAATCAACTATAATGGACAGCCTCTCCAGTTGGGCCATAAGCGAAAGTCGGGTAAGTATATAACTTGGAGGGAAATAGGCGGATGCCGAGGTATCGATAAGCTCAAGAGCGACGAGTCTCGCAGTAGTAGTGGTAAGTAAGGGTGATCCAATTGGAAGGGAAGGCATCCACAATCTGAGATGGCGTAGACTTGGTGCTTGAAACGTTACAGGAAGCAACACTTTGGCCCGAGACTGGATATACATGCATTCCAGAATTGGGAATTGATCATGCCAAAGCCGTGGCGAACTTCGCCACATTTGGCAGCCAAAGGTCAACGTGGCGCAGGCGATCACGGTGCGAAAGTGCGAGAAATATACTCGATTCATCTTCTGCTGTTATCTTCCAATCGGTATAATAGATGGTAAGTGGTAAAGGTGGTGAATGTGCGAGCATCTCCGCTACAGGCACACCATTGGTGCAGTAGAGATGGAGGTTGAGCCGGGAAGGTGATTCGAGAATAAGATTTCGCCACAGTCGACAAACATGTGCCAGTCTGTACCACCAACGTTGGCGGTGCCAAGCAATGGTCGTCCCAGGTTCGTGGTCATGTTCGACCGGATCTGCCAGCTGATAAAGATGAAATATAAGGAGAAGCACGTCGTCGTTGAGGATATGGATAGGTGAGTATCGTTGTTATTGATAATCCCTGTTTATTCGCAACTTGAAGTTTGTGAACGGATCAGGGAACACAAACATTTGGAACTCACGGATTGGTTCACTGTGAAGCATTCCCTGATACATTATACTAGAGCATCAACTTGAACCAGGTATCTTCAGGGAGGTAGATAATGAAGTGGATGTGATAGAAGAGCGTACACTGGCAGCAGCGTGTAGGCCTCATGCCAGTGGATGATCGATCCCATGTGGCGGCTGCGGAGTCCATGGCCAAGGATGGCGCTGACCTATATCCAGGGTTGGACTGGCGTCCACCTTCCTCGTCATCATCGTCGTCGCAGTCGTCACTTCATTATGAACCACTTTTTCATACTTCCACGCACACTTACATTTATAAAATATTCGTGCCGATACAGGTCAACACCCCAGCACCTTCGAAAAGTTCAGGCCACCAACGCCACGTCATGCCGAACACTGGCACATACCGCACAAACAGCCACGAATATGGGATGTACAGCCCTGCTAGATGGACGTTTCTGGCGTGCGTTATTTCTTCTCCCAATGATAACCAGCAAAATCGTCATTACACACCTGGTAATGACCGACTGACTGATTCCCGCCAAGTGGGCAATATCCAGGATTTGGCCCGAGAGACGTTGCACGGATCAATACGATCTTGTTTCATTCTGCACGACGCCATACTCCCATGGCCCCACGAACGCAAGTGAATATGGTAGATCGAGTTCCATCTCGATTCGCCTTTCCGGGAGCTGCGCAAATATCCGGTCCGGTGGG
The DNA here is from genome assembly GCA_022376515.1 of Lactifluus volemus. NCBI lineage: Eukaryota > Fungi > Basidiomycota > Agaricomycetes > Russulales > Russulaceae > Lactifluus > Lactifluus volemus. The sequence continues at coordinate 116,471 of WTXI01000004.1, forward strand.
AAGTTGAAGTGATCTCCGTACGTACCACAAAATCATGATATATTTCTATGTATTCGTGCTTCCACATCAGTCAGATGGGTGGAGTATATGAATGGGTATACCTTGAATACGTCATGATGAATTCTCTTCTTACGAAGTGATATATACCCGGGGCTCATAGTTCACAATGAGTCCCCTCCCTCCCCTTTCCTCAATCCCCGCAACGACCCCTTCTGAACCAAGAATGAATACAAGCCATAGACGATTGAAATGGCAGCCTAAGCGGAGGATGCGGTGGATCATCCAAGTGCGCCCGTGAGTCGGAGGAGAGCCCATTGTGGGATATTGAAGATGGCGCTACAGGATCTGTAATCGGATTCGAAGATGGATAAAGTGGATGTAGATCCACTGTTCAAGAACCTTGGCTCACCTTCTGTACGCGTGTATGGAACAGGGATGACGTGCAGGATGCCAACTATAACGTGTTTGTTCCCATTGTTCCGTGAGGTGAGGATACCATATGTATGCGTGGTCCTATATCTTCGAAATCGTCTGAGGCGTATGCTGCATCTCGACGGTGCGCTACTTCGCAAATTGGCATGTTTACCGAACCCACGCCGACGGTCCGGTGTTGAGCAAAGGATGTACCTGAGAGACAGCCGGACCAGCATCACATATAATCAGACGGACATGTATTCACAAAAACGGAACCTACAAAACTCAGGATGTTCTTCAGTCGGGTGACAGCTTACTGATTACTGCTATCCTCGGATTCCTCGCCAGTTTGCATCCCCAGCTTCTCCTGGGCTCTGGCCTTGCCCAAAATGTCGTTTGTGAAAGTGACTCTTGCTTGAATGCCCATGAGTAATAACGTGGCCTGACTGTTGAGGGGAGATTTGGGTAGCTCGTATCATGATATAGCTTATACGGGTGTACGTGTCCAACCGAACAGTATAGTTGGTGAGTCCAGGAAAGCGCTGAGCGGCGCGCACGACTGCGGCCGCCTTTCCAATTTCTGCCGGTTCCCATGACGACACCCGAGCTTCTAGCCCACCTTGCTGCGTCGCGCCGCGACTGCGCTTCTTCACGAGTGTGCTGGAGGTGGCGATTGCAGCGCGACGCCGCGCAATAGCTTCAAGTCGGCTGACTGAGCTGCCCTGGGAGCCCGGACATTGATATGGACATCAGATTGTACATACGCGCTCTGTCATACCCTCATTGCTACACTTTAAACATTCTCTTCTGAACGGTGCATACACCTATGTTGACTAAGATAAGCTAGTTGGTCCGCGTTGCTGCGATCCTCTTTAAAATCCGGTGGTCATCATGAACAGGAGAGTAGGTGGGTGTGTGAACGCGAGTAAGATATGGATAGTTGTGCCGAGACGTACCAGTACTTCGATCCACCAATTAGCTCCATTGCTGCAGCATCCAGATGCTACAGATTCTTAGGTATATCAAACATCGAACGATCCACCCGCCGCAGGCTTACGGGATGGCCCGATACTTGTCGTTCGTTGATAAATGTGGTAATTGCGTTCCGAGCTTTGCGTCCTCCAGAATATCCAATTTCTTCAATGTTCGGAAGGAGTGGCTCTCCATCGTCAGATGGTAAGGAACGCAAGATTTTGCTGGTGAGACCATCTTTCATATGAATGACCTTCACGTTGGTGAACGGCCTAACAAGTTCACGCCACTGATTTCGGTTGACATTGTTGAACCATTGGGAATCTTGATAGCGCTCGTTGTAGCTGAATGCAACTTGCTCGACAGCAAAAAGTACAGGTGAAAGTGTACCAAAGAATTGAACTGCAGACGCAACCTGCCTGCTGAGATGTCCGCACCTGATCTGGAACATCAAGGGATTGCCCCGTTTCCAAGGGATCGCATATAAGGCAATGGCAGATGCACTGAAAGCTACTTGGACAGCCCTAACTGAGAGGTTCTTGGATGATTGGATGAACTGCCAGAGGTGCGGAACCGTGAAGGGGCGCTGTTTAAAAGGTGGACACGAAGGATGCTGAGGGAAGGGGCGCTGATCCGAGAACAAGGCCATCCAAATATGTGGCCGTACCTTGGAACGCAAACCGCCGTAGGTTAGGAAGTGGGATCATATCAGGGATCTCGCGCGACTGCCTTTCAACATCATGGTTGGGGATAAGGGAATCAAATGTGATGGACAGCCTCTCCAGTTGGGCCATAAGCGAAAGCCCAGTAAGTATACAACTCGGAGGGAGATAGGCAGATGCCGGGATACCGAGAAGCGAGAGAGTGGCGAGTCTCGCGGGACTTGATGTGAGTAAGGGCGATTCAATTGGAAGGGAGGGAATCCACAATCTGAAATGGCGTAGATTTGGGGCTTGAAACGTGACAGGAAGGTCCACTTCGGTCAGAGAATCGATATACATGTGTTCCAGAAGAGGGAATTGATCATCCATAACCGCGACGAACTTCCCCGGATTTAACATCCAAAAGCCAACGTAATGCACGCGATCACGGTGCGAAAGTGCGAGAAGTATACCCGATTCGTCCTTTGCTGTTGACTTGTGAATAACAGTGTTGTAATAGAGTATGAGTGGTAGAGGTGGTGAATGTGCGAGCATGTCCGCTACAGGCACACCAACGGTGCAGTAGAGATGAAGGTCGAGCCGGGACGGTGATTCAAGAATAATATGTCGCCATTGTCGACAAACATGTACCAGTTTGTACCACCACTGACAATGTCGACGACCCCAGTTAAAGTTCAACATGCCATTCTCATCTTCAATTTCATCTGGAACGGCCAGCCGATAGAGATGAAATATATTGAGAAGCACGTCATTGTTGAGGATATGGATAGGCGAGTGATTTCTATTGCTGATATCGATGAGCTCTATTAATTCGCAAGTTTGTGAACAGATTAGGGACAAAGGTTTGGAACTGCTTACCGTGGCTCGGACGTCGGCCTCGCCTTCTAATGAGGGGAGGATAAAATATAGTAGAGCAATAACCAGGCATTTTCAGGGAGGCGAGTAAAGATGTGGATGTGATTGAATAGTCTACAGTGTGTAGGCCTCTTGGATGACTATTGTTTCCTTGTGGCGGCGGCGGCCGTACTAGGGCGCTGGCCGATATCCAAGGTTGGACGCTAGCGTCCACCTTCCTCGTCACCATCGTCGTCGCCGTCGTCACCTCATTATGAACTACTTTTTCATACTTTCACGCACACATACATTTATATAACGTCCGTGTGGATACAGCGCAGACAAGTCAACACCCCACCACCTCCAAAAAGTCCAAGCGCTGTCGGTCCACCGACGCCACGTCACCCCGAACACTGGCACATACCGCACCAAGCGCCACGAATATGGGACGTACTACAGCTCTGAGAGATGGACGTTTTACAGCGTGTGTTGTTTCTTCTTCAAATGATGATGGCCAGCGAAACCATCATTACACACGTGGTAATGACCGACCGACTCTGATTCTTGCAGGATCATCTGGTGCAGGCGGACACTCCCAAGTGGGCAACATCCCCGAGAGGTCGCACGGATCAATACGATCTTGTTTCAGTCATCGTTCCGTACTCCCATGTGGCGCCCACACCCACGAACGCAAGCGGAGAAGAGTGGTGAACATCCTATGGGAGATTTTTCCCCGAGCGTGGAAATGCGCAAATATCCGGTCTAGTGCCAGTTAGAGTGGGAGGTTGAGAGTGGACGACGGTCGCTGGCTAGCAGTGAAATCATAATATATTTGTATCCACATCACTCAGAGTATATGAATAGGTATACTTTGAATACATCATGACGAATTCTCTTCTCGGGCTCAGTGCTCATCGTTCGCAATGAGTCCAACCATACGCGCGCACTTGGAAGGCCCACCACCGCCTCCCTCTCAATCAGGCTGCCATTTCAATCGTCTGGTTATAATTCTTGTTTTCACTCTTGGTTAACAAGGGGTCGTTGCGGAGATTAAAGAAGGGGCACACCGCTGTTCATTTGGGTACAGACAAAAATATTTCCTTCGGACTGGAATCGAACCAGCAACCTTGGGATATCGCAGATGCCTTGTTATAGTCCCATGCTCTTCCAGTTGAGCTACCAAAGGTTGACTGTCAATACAGTGGTATGAACGACGAACAAGATGCATGTGGTCAAAATTGCCTATTGTACCACACCATCATGACTTGGAAGAATAGGAGACAAAAGGATGCGTCAATAAACAGTTCGTACTCCTCACCGACAGCACTGGCAGTTTGTACCGAAAACGAAAATGACGACGATTCATTTGAACAGAGAAAAAGATTTCCTTCGGACTGGAGTTGAACCAGAAACCTTGGGATGCCAGATGTTCTGTTATAGTCCCATGCTCTTCCGATTGAGCTACCGAAGGTTAACTGCCATTACAGTGGCACGAGTGATGACTTCTATGTTTCGCACGTGACTCAGGTATGGGTCGAGGCGTCGAGCTATCTCAAAGGACTCACCTTCTATACGCGTGTAGGGCATAGAGATGACGTGCAGGGTGCCAACCATAACGTGTTTGTTCCCATTGTTCTATGAGATAAGGATACCATATGTATGCGTGCCTGGCCCTATATCGTCGATATCATCTGAGGCGTATGCTGCATCTCGACGGTGCGCTTCTTCGCAAGGTATGTTACCGAACCCACGTCCGCGGTCAGTGTTGGGAAAGAGGATGTACCTCTTCCGAACTGTGAGACAGACGGACATGTATTCACAAAAAACATAACGTACAAGCCTCAGGATGTCCTTCAGTCCGGTGACAGATTACAGATCGCTGATATCCTCGGATTCCTCGCCAGTCTGCATCACCAGCTTTTCCTGCGCCTTAGCCTTGCCCGAAATATCGTATGTGAAAGCGCGTCTTGCTTGAATGCACATGGATGATAACCTGGCCTGTCTGTCGAGGGGAAATTTGGGTAGCTCATATATAGCTTATGCGGGTGTACCAGGACTGCATAAAGAAAGATGGCGAGAGGTGCTGATAGGGCCGGAACAAGCTGAACAGGGCGCGCACTTGCAGGCTCCGTAGCGCCATGTGCAACAACCTAACGCTCTGCGGTATTCAAGTTCGTGGAAGGACTTGAGATACGCTCGCAGGCCCCGTCGCCCTGGCGAGATGAGCTTTCCAAGTTGCAAGCTCAAAAACGGACGTTGAGATCTCGTCGAATTTGACAACTTGAACGCTATGTAATCTGATCGCGTCAGTTGCACTATTCACCAGCAAGCGAGGTTACTCACCCCTTTTTAATCTCGTTAGATATAGCATTCCCCGACAAGGTCAACAACACCCTCGAGCTGACCATCCACATCAACGGGAACTAGAAGGAGGTATGCGGAGCTGCCGGATCTGGCTGTTTGATCACTCGCAAAAGCGAACGGGAACGAAAGCGAACGGGTGAAGAGCAGCCGAGACGCCAAATGTCTTAGTCAGCACATCACGGGTTTAGGACCACCTTGCTGCGTCACGCTGCGACCAGCCATAACCACGCTTCTGTGGGCTGCCACCCGCGCCGCAAATACACGTGGGGTCGAGGTATCTTTTGTGCTGGAGCTGAATGAGGTATGCGTCAAAGGTGAGTGTTCGATGTGGTGTGTGCGCGGGGAGCGATACGGGGGGTGGAGACGCGACAGACGGGTGCGTGTAAATTCAATGTTAGAGGATGTTCCGCTCAGCTTCTATACGAGTAAAGGTAAACCGAGAAGGGGAGGTGGTAGGGAGAAAGTATGCCAGACGCACTATCGTTGATAACCATCCCAGTCGCAAGGATGACGCGCAAGATGCCAAGAATAACGAGGTGGTCCACACTGTAGCATGGGATGAGGATACCGTAGTACGTACGCGTGCCGGACACAGTGTCGTCGATATCGTCTGCTGCCTCCGCCTCGACGACGCGCTTCACTATCTTCGCCATTCTGCATCCCCGGCGTCACCTGTGCCTTAACCGATAGCCGTTCTGTTCAAATCTGAGGGTGAGAAATTCGGGTAGTCACGTATATGCGGGCATACCAGGGCAGCTTGAAGAAGTTGACGCGGCCGGAACGGGCTGAACTGGCCGCACTCGCAGGCTCTGCGGCACCACGTGTGAACATGACACGCTCGGTGGAATTCACAACATAGGCAAACGCCATCGCCAAAAAGCGACTGTGTGACAGCATTCTTTATCGCGAAGCCCAGGAAGGGGAGTAAATATTTGAGAAATGGTCGCTGGCCGCCAGATCTCCATGGCAGTTGTGCGTCGCATGGCCCGACTCGCATCGGTCGGGGAAGGGTTCAGAAATTGTCAGACTATAGTGAGCTACTCGATGAGCTCTGCACGTTTCTCGAGCGGTGATGTTTTGTTGGATTCGAAAACTTGCACGCAATTTAGGATGATTGCGACGTAGGACATCTCACTAGTAAATGAGGTTGCTCGCCCCTTTTTTGCCCTCGTTATATAGCCTTCCACACGACAAGGTCAACGACACCCTCAAGCTGATCATTTCATGAGGGTGGCGGAGTATCATCAGCTGAAAAGAGAGATGAATGGCTTGGGCAAAGGCATGGAGAACAGAAGACTCCAGATATCTTAGTCAGTATGTCACGAGGTTGCAACACTTTTTTTAATGGCTTGATTAGTAGGCATTTACAGTCGCGGAGTGAACGAAATTACAACGAACGGAAGTGACCCCGTGCTCGAATCGAATAACGATGGCCACCATACCGCAAGACAAAATTATAGTCATCAAGATAAGCTAATTGGGCCGCGTTGCTGCGATCTCATCAATGACTAAAATCTGGTGGTCATGGTACTAGTAGGTGGGTGCTTGGGTGGGTGTGTGAACGCGAGTAAGGTATGGGTAGTTGTGCCGAGACGTACTTCGATCCACCAATTAGCTCCATTGCTGCAGCATCCACATGCTACAGATTCCCAGGTATATCGTACTTCCCACGATACACCCGCCGCAGGCTCACGGGATGGCCCGATACTTGTCGTTCGTTGAAAAATGTGGTAATTGCATCCCGAGAATCGCTTCCTCCAGAATATCCAACCTCTTCAATGTTCGGAAGGAGTCCATCGCCAGGTCGTATGGAAGGTAAAATTTTGCTGATGAGACCACGTTTGATGTGAATGGCCTTCACGTTGGTGAACGGCCTAACAAGTTCACACCACTGTCTTCGGTTGACAATGTTGAGCAATCCGGATTGATGGTGCTCGTCGTGACTGAATGCAACATGCTCGACAAAAGAAAGTACAGGTGAAAGTGTACCAAAGAATTGAACTGCAGATGCAACCTGCCAGTCGCGACGGTTGCACATGATCTGCAACATCAAAGGAGTGTCCCACTTCCAAGGGGCTGCATGTAAGGAAACGGCAGATGCACCGAAAGTTACCTGGACAGCCCTAAATGTGAGGTTCTCGGATGATTGCATGAACTGACAGAGGCGTGGAACCGTGAGGGGGCCCTGATTAAAAAGATTGACACGAAGGATGCTGAGGGAAGGGGCGCTGATGCAAGCAACAAGGCCTTCCAAATATGTGGCCTTGCCTCGGAACAAAAACCGGCGTAGGTTAGGAAGTGTGATCATATCGGGGGTCTGGTGCAACTGGCTTTCAACATCACGGTTGGGGATAGGGGAATCAAATGTAATGGAAAGCCTCTCCAGCTGGATCATAAGCGAAAGTCGGGTAAGTATATAACTCGGAGGGAAACGGGCGGATGTCGGGATATCGAGAAGCTCGAGAGTGACGAGTCGAGCAGTAGTGGTGAGTAAGGGTGATCCAATCGGAAGGGAAGCCGACTTCAGTCTGAGATGGCGTAGATTGGAGGCTTGAAACGTTAAAGGAAGCACCACTTTGGTCCGAGAATGGATATACATGCATTCCAGACTTGGGAATTGATCATCCATAGCCGTGACGAACTTCTCCACATTTGGGATCCAAAGATCAATGTGGCGCAGGCGATCGCGATGCGAAAGTGCGAGAAGTACACCCGATTCATCTTTTGCAGTTATCATCCAATCGGTATAATAGATGGTGAGTGGTAAAGGTGGTGAATGTGCGAGCATCTTCGCTACAGGCACACCATTGGTGCAGTAGAGATGAAGGTCGAGCTGAGATGGTGATTCAAGAATAACATTTCGCCATTGTCGACAAACATGTGCCAGGCTGTACCACCAACGTTGGCGGTGCCAAGTAATGGTCGTCCCAGGTTCGTCGTCATATTCGTCTGGATCTGCCAGCCGATAAACATGAAATATATTGAGAAGCACGTCGTCATTGAGGATTCGGATGGGTGAGTATCGTCTATTACTTTTAAGCCCTGTTAATTCGCAACTTGAAGTTTGTGAACGGATCAGAGAACACAAATATTTGGAACTCACGGATTGGCTCACTGTGAATCCTTCCCTCGATGGGATGATACATTATAGTAGGCCAGCAACTTGAAGCAGGTATTCTCAGGGAGGTGGATAATGAAGTAGATGTGATACACTAGCAGCAGCGTGTAGGCCTCTTGCCAGTGGATGACCGATCCCTCATTAATGTGGCGGCGGCGGTGTCCTTGGCCAAGGATGGCGCTGACCTATATCCAGGGTTGGACGCTGGCATCCACCTTCCCGCCTTCCTCGTCGCCGTCGTCATCTCATTATGAACCACTTTTTCACACTTTCACGCACACATACATTTATATAATATGCGTGCGGATACAGCGCAGACTCAGACGGGTCAACACTGGTCCACTAACGCCACGTCTGGCACATACCTCACAAAAGCGCCACGGATACGGGACGTACTAGCTCTTCTACATGGACATTTTAGCGTGCGTTGTTTCTTCTCCAAATGATAACCAGCGAAACCATCGTTACACACGTGGTAATGACCGACTGACTGATTCTTGCACACCGCTAAGTGGGCAATATCCCAGGATTTGGCCCGAGAGAGGTTGCACGGATCAATGCGATCTTGTTTCATTCTGCACGACGTCATCGTTCCGTACTCCACGAACGCAAGTGAAGAAGAGCTATGGTAGATCGAGTTCCATCTCGATCCGCCTTTCCCCGAGCGTGGAGCTGCGCAAATATCCGGTCCGGTGCCAAGGCCAGCAGTTAGAAGTGGGAGGTTGAGAGTGGACGACGGTCTCTGGCTAGCAGTGATCTCCGTACGTACCACAAATCATGATATATTTGTATATATGAATGGGTATACCTTGAATACGTCATGACGAATTCTCTTCTCACAAGTGATATATACCCGGGGCTCATCGTTCACAATGAGTCCCCCTCCCTCCACCTTCCTTAATCTCCGTAGCGCCCTTCCGAACCAAGAATGAATACAAGAATTATAAACACAGACGTTTCCAATGGCGGGAGGCTGCGGTGTGTCATCCAAGTGCGCGCGTGAGGAGAGTCCATCGTGGGCTATTAAAGATGGCGTGCCAGGACGCCCGTGCAACAACCGAACACTCTGCGGTATTCAAGTTCGTGGAAGGACTTGAGATGCGCTCGCAGGCCACGTCGCCCTGGCGAGACGAGCTTTCCGAGTTGCAAGCTCAAAAACAGACGTTGAGATCTCGTCGGATTTGACAACTTGGACGCTATGTAATCTGATCGCGTCAGTTGCACTATTCACCAGCAAGCGAGGTTACTCACGCGTTTTTAACCTCGTTAGATATAGCATTCCCCGACAAGGTCAACAACACCCTCGAGCTGATCATCCACGTCAACGGGAACTTGAGTAACAGAAGGAGGTATATGGAGCGTTGCCGGATCTGGCTGACTGGTCACTCACCAAAGCGAACGGGAACGAAAGCGAATGGGTGAAGAGCAGCCGAGACGCAAATGACTTGGTCAGCACATCACGGGTTTACCGGTTTACCCAGCTATCAATCAGTCGACCAAGTCGAAAGCACTACAGTGACATTCACGATGGCCCAAGACATAGACACAATTTGTGCAGTCATCAAAGAATGCGGGGGAAGAGAAATTATGTGAGAAAACCCGTGGGAGAATGTATAATCATGGAACGGAAGCCGAAGGCAGTCATCAAGATGTAACGTGAGTATATGTCGATTAAGATAAGCAAGTTGGGCTGCTTAGCCTTGCGGTCTCATCGGTGATTAGGGTCATCATGAACAAGAGATCTAGACTCAGTGTGAGCGTGAGCACGAGTGACATATGGGTAGTTGTGTCTGGAAGTAGGTTGGTTAGCTCCCAGGCACTGGCAATTGCTGCAACGCTCACACGTTGCAGGGGCGTGTCCTGCCAGTCGAGTCGTGGTCTGGAGTCAAGAACCCCTGTTCCTGGTTACATCATCGGTCTAACTACGTACTCTTTTTTTTTTTTTTTTTTTTTTGAATTGGAATTTATTGTCCCTGCTACAAGCAACAAGACATAGCCTACAAGACAAGTAACGACACAAGGAAGGTACCGTAAGAGACATAATAGAAGGGAGGCGTCGACGAAGGTGGTATGGAAAGGAGTACATATGGAGGCGGACGAGGCAGAGGAGACATAAAGGGACTTACATCAGCCGCTGTCCAACGGAGTCATTCAAGGGGGGTCTGGTCTGGGTGGCAGGGGACGAAGGGTGGCTTGGGTGAGGAAGGTGAACTGGGCTAGGTTACGGCCGCCTTGCTCGGAGGAGAAGATTGAGGCGGAGGAGTAATGGGAGAGGGTGGACGACTGCTGTTCAGAGTAGAGGGGGCAGTCAAAGAGTATGTGTGACAGGGTGGTGCAGCGGGTGAAGCCCGGGCTGGGAGGTGGTGAAGAGGGATCAACGTAATTGCATGGGCAGCAGGTGTTGTCCCCAGCATTGGGCCGGAAGCGGTCGCTGTAGTCTGCGATGAAGCCGTGACGGGAGAGTAGTTGGAGGCCATTGGAGAAGAGGGTGCGATTGCCGTGAGAGAGGAGGCCTTGGACAAAAGGCGGTGGGTCAGGGGAAGGGGTGGGTGGGCAGGCGATCCAGGCATGGTGGCCGGGCTTCCTGGTGGCGAAACCCAGGAGGATATCCTGATGCCAGAGGTGAAAGGCGAGTTGTTTACGAGGAATGGGGGGGTTGACGACCAATTCTGGTTGGGTAGATGCCAATAGGTGGGCGAGGGTGTCCCTGCCGGGGACCACAGACCAAGACTTCTTGAAGAGCCGAAGTTCGGCACAGCGAGCAAAGTCAGCGTTAAGAAAAGAGTCAAGTAGAGAAGTAAAGGAAGAGGCTAAGGGAAGGAGACGAGACTTCGTACATAAATCAGTCAAGGAAGAAAGTAGAGACTTATTGGGTAAAAAGAGACAGAGAGAGGACCCCGAAGGGTCGGTGGAAAAAATTTTAAGCCCCGCAACAAGGGCGCCGAACAGCGACGAACGCTGGTCGGTGTCAGTAACGACCGACGACTCCAGCAACCTCTCCCCACTGTATAGTAAGTAAGCGGAAGCAAAGGAAGGCGACGGGACTGGGAGAGTATGTACGAACAAAGAGTGGGAGAAGGGAGGGGGTAGGCCGATAAGGGCGCGGGAAGAGCGGGAAGAACCCGCAACAGTAGTCAGGTCAAAGTAACGAGGGTGGGACCAGGGTGGTGTATATAGAGGAAGCGGGAAAAGAAAGGGGGGTGCGCTGGGGTTCAGGGACTCAACCAGACGCGTAAGATTGGTAGGTGGAAAGAAGGTGTGGTGCCAGTGCGTTAGCGGATTGTCAGAAACTGCGGTGCGTAAGGGAGAAGTGGGCGGCAGGGTGGAGAGACGAGCAGTATACTGAAGTCTGTATTTGCGTAGAGTGTAAAGTATGGGGGGAATGCCAAGTAGGTAGTGGAGGGGGTCGGTAGAGGTAGTACGGAAGCAGCCGCTGATCTTGCGGCAGGCCTCGTTCTGAGCAACCTGAAGGATGCCAACGAGGCCTTTCTGTTTGACGTCAGTAAACCAGACGGGTGAACCGTAGGTGAGAATAGGTAGGACAATGGCATGGAAGACCTTACGCCAGTTGGCAAAGTCTAGGCCACGAACAGAGTTACCTAAGACCCCCAGGGCGACCAAGGTAGATCGCGCTCTGGAGGCCATGATGGTGACATGCTTGCGCCAGTCAAGCGTTGGTGTGAAGAAGACCCCTAGGTAGCGAACAACAGGGGAGGCTGTGACGGGGAACTCACCGTTGTAGGGGTCGCTGAGGGCGATGCGGGAGAGTAATGGGCCAAAACGGGCCTCGGAGTGACGACCGCGGAAACACATGAAGTCCGTCTTGTCACGGTCAAGTTTGAGGCCGTTCTCGAAGAGCCATGTGGCGGCGCGTTCGTAGGCCGCGGCGGCCTTTCCGGCTGCGGAGCGGTACGTTTCACCGCTAGCGGTAATACAGCCGTCGTCGACGTAGAGTTGGAAGGAAGTGAAGGGGGAGGGGTCCGAGTCATTCAGAAGCGAAAGGAGGGGTGCAGTGTAAAGAGCGGAGAGGATGGGGGAAAGAGGGGAGCCCTGCGGGGTGCCAAAGGAGAGATCGGCAGGGTCATGGGTGTAGTTGTTGAAAGAGAGAGAGGCAGAGCGAGAAGAGAGGAAGGAAGAGACCCAATTGACGAGGCCGGGCGGAAAGCCGTAGAGGCGGAAGAGATGGACGAGGCGGGTGGGGCAAAGGTTGTCGAAGAAGCCTTGAATATCGAAGAATATTGTAGCGGCTACGCAGTCCGAAGTCTAACTACGTACTCGCGTGCCTATCTCCTAGTCAGGGGTTCTCTCCCCGGCCTGTCTCTCGTCCCCCATTCCAACGTACCTTTGGCCTATCTATCCACAAAAATTGAGCGATCCACCATGCGCAGGCTTACAGGGTGGCCTGCAACTTGTCGCTCATCGAGAAATGCGGTGAACGGCTCCCGGGCATCACTTCCTCCAGAACATCCAACCTCTTGGAGGTTCGGAAGAAGCTCAAGTGGCGGTTCATCGACACCGCCGACGGATTGCAAAGACCGAGAGATTCTTCCGACAAGCTCCTCTTGCACATAAAGAGCCTTGGCATTGTTGAAAAGTCTAAGGAGATCACGCCACTGCGTTCGGTTGACGTTGTTGGGCCATTGTGATGAGAACAGACTATGCACCATGTGACTGAGAGTGACTTGCTCCACGACAGAAAGTACGGGTGAAAGTGTGCCGAGGAACTGCACCGCAGATGCGAGGTGTCTGCATTTGAAGCGCAACTCCAACAGGGGGACTCCCCTCCGAGTATCGGCATGTAATAGGATCATATCCTCGTAGAAAGCGAGTTTGATAGCGCTAAATATGAGATTTTCAGATGATTGCATGAACTGTAGGATGCGTGGAATAGGAAAGGAAAGCTGATCGAAAAGATAGACACGAAAAACACTGAGGGAAGGGGCGCTGATTCGAGCAACGAGGCCATCCAAATAGGCGCTCACACCATGGAACACAAACCAGCGTAGGTTAGCGAGTGTGACTTGAGTCATGTTCGGGGTCTCGAGTAACTGACTCTCAACGTCATGGGGAATAGAATAATGAACATCAGAATCAATGCTGAGCCACTCCAGCTGGAGCATAAGTGAAAGCCGGGCAAGTATATAACTCGGAGGGAAATAGGCGGATGGTGGGATATCTAGCACAAGAGTGACAAGGCCGGCAGCAGTTGTGAGTAAGGGTGATGCCCTCTGAAGGCAAGCCATCGACAATATAAGATGGCGTAGTTTGGGGGCTTGAAACGTTGCAGGAAGTTCGGTCCGAGAATTGATATACATGCGTTCCAGAACTGGGAATTGATGACACATAACCGTGATGAACTTCCCCACATTTGGGAGTTTCCGAAGGTCAATGCGGCGAACGCGATCACGGTGTGAAAGTGCAAGGAATATACCCGATTCATCTTCTCCTGTTATCCCCCCATAATCGATGGTGAGTGGTAGAGGTGGTGAATGTGCAAGCATGTCCACACCATTAGTGCGGTAGAGATGAAGATCGAGCCGAGATGGTGATTCAAGACTAATATTTCGCCACTGTCGACAAACTTGTGCCAGTTTGTACCACCAACGTTGACGGTCCCATCTGTATTTCAACACAGTTTTCTCATCTTCGTATTCGTCCAGTTCTGCCAAACGATAAAGATGAAATATATTAAGAACGCCATCGTTGAGGATGTGGGTAGGTGAGTGTCGGCTATTGCTGTTGGGCCCTATTAATTCGCAAGTTTGTGAACAAATAACTTAAGGGATGTGTAGAAGTGGAAATGAGTACGAAGAGCATACTCTAGAACGGCGCGATCTTGGGCTGTAATTCTTGGAGCTGACTGCTGTCCGCCCATATTCTTGTCAGTCTTGAGTGCGTACTTCCATGCGGCAAATATGGCACGCTCGCGGCCCGGTGACTACAACTAATTACAGATGGGTATATTGAACCGTATTTCCGCCAAGATACAAGGTAACAAATGGATATTTATATAACGTTCAATACGTCATTGGCAGGGGGAGATTGCCCCTGAATCAATGAATCCTCTCCGAGACGATGCGCCATTTCTGGCGCCGTGTATGGCGGACCACCTGAATTGGGGGAAGGCCCAGCAGCGCTGAAGTTGATAACAGAATCAGGCCTGCGATCCGAATGAAGTGAGAAGGACTGATCGTCGGGATCCGGGTCATGAGGTAGCAGATCGGGACGTATATAAGCATATAGCATTACGTTCAATAGGCCAGACAACAGGTAAAGGCCATCACCGAGGATTACGACACTGGTAGGCGTGTGACTCTTTGGGTTATCAAATTCACTAAAGCGTGCCGCGCTCAGTGGAAGAACCTAACAAATAAATATGAGCAGTGTGGTGGAAGAAGGAAGGAAGGGACATGCTGTTATGATATAAATGACTGGATAACTAGGGTGGCGTCAGCATCTACAAGGATTGGCAACATGAAAAGCGATTCTCACGCAAGCATTTTGTAGGCCACGCGGCGAGAGGAAAAAAGACTGGCTAAATGTGGAGATTGACGTTCGTTCGTCCATCGGACACGCCATCCTTCCGTTTCGACGAAACCCCCTAGCACAAGGAAAACGGGCACATAAGCCAGCACACTGGAGAAGGCGGAGATCCACATCCACAGAAAGTCGGCTACGATCTTTTGGACCGAGAATTCCCCTGATATCCAACACCCTTTGCAACGAGTCAGTTTTGGGCTCGCAAAAACGCGAAGAATAAGCCTACAATGTCCTGTGGGCCCATAAAAGCGCGAAATCCCATTGACAACGACGTTGATGGCCACATTAAGAATGATGGCAATCCATATGCCAACCACTATGAGCCCGGCACGGAATAGATCTCTATCCAGCTTGAGCCGGAATATGATAGTGCTAAATGTGAGAATAGCGACGCTCTACATGTTCATGTCACGATCTTCTGGGCGAAAAGATTCAGGACACGTTCACGTACTCCTGCCCTGGGTCCAACAACATGAGTTTAGTCGGGGATGAATGCCAAGCTGCAGAATCACTCACGAGAAAGCGGTCCCAACATCAGCAAGCTGCTTTATAAGACCTATAATCACAGAAGTTTATGAATGGCGTTCATTGTAGGGGAAAGCGCATACCTTGCGTTTGACAGAATGTCCCTTGATGCACGCTCTGGGTGTGTCAGTCGATACGTCAGCTCGTAGACTGAAAAGAGTGGGCTGTTCATTCACTCCGTCGAACACCCACTTCAAATTCATCAGCCCCCCTTGTCTAAGTCAGATGATGCTAACTCGTTCAATAGTGTGCCGCTTACCAAGAGCCTGAATCATGTCACAAACGAGCTGGTTGAGAAGAAAGAGATGGACTGCAGATTCTAATTTCCATCTGCGCGTTGCGCCCTTACGAATACTGAGGGTACTGTACTGTTGCGAAGCAGAGGGAATTAGCGATGTCGCCCGGATGATTAAATTCAAGGAAACGCACGGCGATATACAGCAAGAGGCCGATAACGGAGAGGGCTGAGACTGCGGAGATCTCAGCAAGAATGAAAACCCCAAGGCGGTGACCGAAAGAGAGTGGCTGGGATGTGGGCGACATCTGACGGGGGAGAGCGCGGAAGGTATCATCAGACCAAGTAGAGCTTTATATCGCTAAAGCAACGAGGAGGGAGGCTGTGGAGACATAATCGCCCATCTTCTTTCCAGTATTGGAAACCTAACACCGCCAATAACTGTAGTGGTTCTTACCTTTCCGTACACCGGGTTAAGGGTGACATTCTTTTCAGTGGATCACCTACTAGTAGTACCCAGACCTGGTTCCGCGCGTTGTAGTACTTTTTAGGTCATAAGGACCCCCCCCCCCCCGATCATCTGATTCTTCTGATGGTCAATCGAGCTGTGTCTCCACCTGTCGGCGATGCTATGCTCGTACTGTCAAATAAATAAATAAAAGAGTATGGACAGTGAATCAAGTGACGACCTGTGGGAATATGAGTGGGCGGTACACGTCAAAATCGTGCCACCACTACAGGCTGGCATGTTCTGATCTCTCTCAAAACAAAATTTGATCCATATCGTCGGTGGGCGTCTTGCACCTCGCCTATTCGGCGGATGTCACGTTCCCGAGAACTTGAAACCGAACTCTAACTCAAATGACCCTTTCCCATGTGCTCCAAATGCAACACCATAGAATCGATGGCCCACGTCCTCGTCCACTGTCGCGAAAAACCGGTCAATACGATTTGGTCCCTAGCACGTACGACCTGGCCCCACTCACCTGACTCCTGGCCACAGATCGACCTAGGCATCATCCTAGGTTGTGGATCCATCATGATACCCCAAGCCCAAGGAAACGAAGCTCACCAGAACGGCAGATCCCCTGACCTAAGAGGCGCCACCCGCCTTCTTCAAATCCTCATCTCTGAATCAGCCCACCTGATCTGGGTCCTCCGGTGTGAACGCGTTATCCAAGAACGCAGCCATAACGAAAACGAAATTAAAACGCGGTGGTACAAAGCCATCAACACAAGACTCACCAACGATAGAATCACGGCTACAAAGATCAAACGAAAAAAGAAGTTCACCAGAACAGTTTCCCACACCTGGGATCTCATCTTAAGACAGCATGGGGAACCCCCATACAACTGGCTCTATAATCGTGAGGTTTTAGTGGGTAGGATGCCATGATAGCTGACCCCAGGTGAAGTGGCCTGAGTCCCACACTATCCCTTTCCAGGGATGTTTTTTTTTTTTTTACTAAGCGATGTATTAGGTAGAGAAGATAGTAATCTAGGTTACCTAACAGCTCTAGCCTAATGCGCTGAAGCGGGCCACTAGGGTCCGGACTCGGAGGGAGGATAAAAAATGCGTTTACGCACATCCCGGATATGGGATAGTGTGGGGCTCAGGAGGCGGGGCTACCGCGTTTACTACCCACTAAAAAACCTCGTCTCGAGTGATCCAATCTGGATGGAGTTCCTGGAATTTCTTTTTAAGGGCATTTTCCCAGGTTATTTTAACCCTTGTCATTGGTGATTTCGCTCTCAAGGTTTTTGTCACCGCTACCTTGTCATCGGGTTATCGTGTTCTTTGTGTGTATTACTTTTGTCTTATCTCCAATTTATTCTTATTCTTTCTCTAGCATTTTGACATCAGGGAGGAAGGGTGATGGCGGCATTTTTCGCTTGTTGTTGGTGCACAAGGGGCCTGTCTTGCGGCAGTGACGGGTGGCAGGGGTGGGTCTCGGTTGGCATATTAGCTGATTGATGGTGCCTTGTTTTCCAGGGGGTTGGTTTCTCTTCGGGGTTTGTTCCGAGCGGGTGTCTGAAAGGGCTCTTTTTCCGCTTTGGAGTTGGTCTGTGGGGGGAATGTGGGGGCGTCATCCATTGGTGAGGGGTTGGGGCAGTTTGGTTGGGTGTTCGTTACAGCGTTCAGTGCATGCTGTCAGGGGGGGTTCGTTACAGTTTTGGATAGTGTACCTTACAGTTACAGGGGGGGTGGTTCTCGGACTTGCAGTGGGGGGTCTTACAGTAAAATCAATATAGGAGGTGATTAAGGTTGGGGTACACGGTTTTATTTGTTTTCTGGGGGTTATTACGGGGGTGAGGGGGTAGCATTGTCTAGGCTAAGGGGTTGTATAGGACCGGTCAAGTGGTCATAGAGGTTCAGTCTCTCTGGCCCTCTGGGTCTGGAGGGGGTCTGCGGTGGTCTACGCATTTCTGGAGTGGTCATCTCCTAGGGGGCGGTTGGTGTCTCCGAGAGTGAGTTGTATGCTCTTTCTCAACCTTGCCTTCGCCGGAGCGAAGGGTTGTCTAACCTGTAACCATGGTGGTGGTTCGGGTTCAAGGTCCCCCCCTTTCCAGGGATGTGCGTAAATGCATTTTCGTCCTCTCCCCGGTCCACTGGCCCGGCTCCAGCGCGCTAAGATAAGCTGATGGTAAATCTCCTGATACTTAGCACTTTATTTAGGTAGTTAGCGTCTAGTTAACTCACCAATAAAAAGCGCTTTCCAAAAAAAAAAAAAAAAAAAGACCCTTTCACTCCTTCGCGCTTGGCATTTTCCCCACCCCTCTCATTTGCGTGCCTGCCTAGCATTTTATCACGATTATGTACGTCATGCAACCCCAGGTATGATCCAGTTCGGCAGACGTTTCCTGTGCTCATCATGCGAGTTAGGTGGCATCGTGCGTATTCCCTTATCCTCTCCCAAGGTGATTGGCGTGGCAAATTCTCGTGGAGAGCGGGAGTGAGATTGAGGTCTATCCGCCAGCATTGGAGCCCTGACAAATGGCCTCTAGCTATCAAGAGGACTTTCATTCATTTGCAACACTATCGTTGAACCCAGAGGAACTTCGTTTGACCGTGTCCAGACATCTCGGCATCGACTGGGATCCAGAAAACGTAGGAAATCCATTCTCTAGGCAAGCAGTCTTTGTGGGTATCTATGACGGGTAAGCTCACACTTGCCACGATCCGTTTCGGGGCTCACATGAGGTGTAGGCATGGAGGTTCGACCGTGTCACAATACCTGCGTCAGGAGCTGCATGGTCTCCTGGAATCAGTCGACAAGTCCCATATACCCGAGATGTACGAGTACATCAAAGAGATCGGAGGATATTTCAAGCGCTTTCAAGGCGGTCTACTGTCCTCTTGGATCAACCCGTTTTCGAGGGACGTGGGGGAAATGGACCTGCACACGAGGGCGACGCTCACGTTCTTCGAGGTGAGCATCTTTTCACATTCTTGGAATTTGCAAATTATCTCCGGAAATGAGCCAGACTACAACCACTGTAGATCGATAGAACCCTCGAGGCAGAAGCTGCCGCTAAAGTATGCGGATCCACCGCTTCGATCGCTATCCTTCATTCCTTGGATGGCGGGACTGCCCACGCGATGACCGAGAACCATCGCGTTGACGGTCGTATTGAATCGGTCCGCTTAAGACGAATGATGGGCACAGGAGTTATCACTGACTCGTTTGGGGATGCCCGGTGCGTCCAGCCTCTCTTCCCAGGGCACCAAAGTTGACCAATTCGCAGGTGGATGGGCGCACTTGAAAACACAAGGAGGTGCAACCCGTCCCTCGTTTGTTTTTCTACTTTCGCTAATTGGACCTGGTCTTGACTTCGGGCTCTGCCGTAACCCCTAACGGCTTCCACTTCAAGTCCCCCAAGCTAAGCTGGTTGACGGTGATAGCTGACCTTCGCCACTCGCAGGATTTGAATGGGCATTCATGGTGTTAATCTCAGATGGTATTTCATCTGTCGTGTCAGATCAGGAAATAGTAGACCTCACCCGCGGAGCGACGTGCCCAAAGCACGCTGCAACGCGCATTTTATCGTTTGCCGAGGAGATGGGAAGTTCGGACAACCTGACAGCCATCGTCTTGCCTTTTATTGGCATCTCGCTTGTTTGGAAATGTCGTTTTTAAAATTTATACCTTTGCTTCAAGTTGGCGCTGAGCGTCAGAAACGGATGTAGTTGTTCTGATTCCGAGATTGTATCTTAATCAAACAAAGCAAGCACTTTTTTATTCCTTTTTAAACTAGATCTGTGCGGCCGCATGCCCGTCTCCACGGGGATCCGATCCGGCTCCCCACACCGTTTGACCAGATTTATCGTTGATCTTTTGGATCACCTGTCCACGCCCGAACATTCTTCTCGTGAATCCAGAAGTGATACGAGCATCATGTCCCATGGCTGACCATTGTACAGGGTAAGTAGGAACTCGAAGGCCAAGTCGAGATTACCTTTAAGCTCTTGCACGACTTCGGGGGATATACCATCTTCAAAGTACACCTCACTATTTACGTCGCCAGTCCGATCCGTATTCGCGACAGCAGCATCTGGACTCCCCGGTGATATGCAGAACCGTGGTGCGTCGAGGGCTGCTTGAGGGCCGAAACCTCGCAGTATGTTCATCAGCACCTGGACGTGACCCTGGGGCTAGACCATCCGCTCAGCCTCAATAAAACCAATAATAGAACCGTGGCGATACACCTGCATGAATGCACCCATCACGCCATACGACAGGAAAAGATCATCACCACGGGAGGCGTTGGAGTTACTGGGATGAGCGCATACATTTCCTTCTTCCCTTTCCTCTCCTTGTTGCATAACACATACACCACAGCCTATGCCGGCACGTTACGTCCGCCTCGGCTTGGGCAGGTCATTCTTTTTTGGTGAGGGTCCCGCATCATCATAACAGGGACAGAAAGGTCATGATTTGGAACTGCTTACGTCGGCCGAGCCTTCTAATGAGGGGAGGATAAATTATGGTAGAGCAGCAACCAGGCATTTTCAGGGAGGCGTGGATGGGATTGAAGAGCGTTTAGCAATAGGTAGGCCTCTTGGACGAACGATGCCTCATTCCCGTGGCGGTGCAAGGGGCGGTGACAGTGCCCTTGGCCAAGGTGACTTATATCTAGAATTTTCACGTTGGCGTCCACCTTCCTCGTTATCATCACCGCGTTCTCACCTCATTATGAGCCACACCTCCTATTACTCACTTTCACACACATCTACGTTTATACAGTATGCGCGCGGATTATGGGCATGTTCATATACGTGGCCGCGTGAGCATCATGACACAGCGGATGTGGCAAGCCAATACCTCATCGTATAAACAGTTCAAGAACGTTCTACACCAAACGTCGAGCGCGCGTCTGCGGAACGCTGACGAGCCTCTCAAAAAGATGGACTTACCGACCCCTGCTACTACAGCAGATTGAATTTTTTTGGCGTCCATTGTTTCTTCTCCTAACGATGACCAGCAAAGCACATGTGGCGATGACTCACTGACTGACTCTTAGGAGGATCGCACAGGTGGACGCTGCGCACCTATCCAGGAATTTTGCGCGAGAGATTCGATCGCTGGCGTGGCGAGTCTGCTGCTCCCGGGTCGCTCGAGTTGGAGGCTCTGGCAGGTCCTCCTAGTGCGTGCGTGAGGAGAGCGTTCCGTCCTTGGATATGGGGCTGTACCGCATCGTGGACCCGTCGTTAGTTTCGGCATTCAACACGCACTATACGTCAAGCGGCGCCATGCCTAACTACTTTAGGTTGAGATGAGAATGGTTAATGGTCGTTGGGTTGTAGCAACTGCATCCCCACACATGCCAGACGATGACAACATCATGATATATTCAGTTATATAGGTAGAATACATGACATTATGTAGGTAATCTCTCTTCTCCAAAAGCCTCTTCATCCGCTGTGACGAGAGCATCACATCCACAAGATCCCTGAAGGACGATGTGAGACACCACCACATAGACGGCGGAGTCATGGGGTACTAGCCAGGTTATGTAAAGGATGAATAAGAACGACTAAGATACAAACGAATCGCACTATAGCACCCCGCCAATTTCTGCCGGCACCAGGCGCGGTCCCCATCGCCACATCTTGTTGCGTCGTGCCGTCCGCCCGCCGATACGTGTGCAGTCGAGGTATCCTTGACGCCAGAGCTGGATGATGTATGCGTTGGAGGTGAGTTGTGGGGCATAGAACGTGAGCAAGGTGTGCTAGTTATGTTGAAGGGCAGAGACACAGCGATGGAGAAGTGGGCGTAGATCCACTGTTCGAGAACGTCGGGCTTAGTTTCTGTACGAGCAGAAGTCAATAGTAAGGGGAAACGCGACGTAAGGGCGGGAAGAAAGGAAAGAGGCCGTGCAACTAAAGCCGGTCTACTTCCAAAAGATAAGTATGCGCGGCAGGCTCAACATTCCGACATCACCTAGGATGTCGGCAGCCGCTGCCCCGATGATGCACTCGTCCGTCAAAGTGAGGGGTTTGGCGAGTACAGTCAAGCATTGAACGGAAGATGTATACCTTCGACTCCTGTGAAATAGACGAAAAAGACACAGCATTCTTCATCTTGAGTCCAGGGTAGCCTTGTCATCTTCATCATTCCTCGTGAAAGTAGACTGACCCATTTTCGAGTTACCCTCGTACACCCACATAAACGTGAACTGCCCGAACCTCCTCCACAAGCTTGAACGTAAGGGCGACAAGATACGCATAGGCGGTTACACGGCGAGATTCGGAGCTTAGAAAGATGGACAGAAATATCCGATAGACAGGTTGAACTCAACGTACAAAAATTCAAAAAAAATGACAGACGCACCATGGGTATTCTATCGATGTTATTGATAGACAATTTGATACCTATCTCGCGCTCCAGCTCCATGCTCTTCATATTTGGGCCGATACTATTCTTTCCTCTTACCTGCATCACGCATACATTCGTCTCAGCGCCGGCGGTGAAAAGAAGGATGGGTGGAGAAAATACGGACCTTGTGACTATCACGTATCCTGCCAGTGTGGTATAAAATGCGTTCGGTAAGTGTCGTTTTTCCAGAGTCTACAGTATCGGTCGAAGTTGCAGTGTTGTTAATACTTTGACCAGTGACGATCGGGCCCGTTGGGGAAAATAAGAGTGGCGAGGAATTATTGATTATTAACTTTAAGTTTCACATTCGTAGCAGCTGCAGGTCACGGTATGGAGGCATGGCGATGGAAAGCGAAGAAACGAAGGGTGACCTGAATACTATTGGTCGGAACATCACGTGATCGAAAGACACGATAGTGTCAAAGGGAAACACATTTTGTAGTCCACATGTACATACATCACAGGGACATGCTATCTAACCTCAAGTTATAGTTGGACAGTCGAAGGGACAGTGCGTGAACACGAAACAAACATATGCCTAGACTGAGGGCTGTGATAACTACCTGCTTGAACGCTGCGATTTAATTATATGGTCGTCATGAACTAGGCAGCTGGTATGAGAGTGAGCGCTAATGAGATATGGTCATTTATACTGAGACCCACTGTGTTCTACCACCTATTATCTCCGTCGCTGCAGCGCTCACACGCAATGGCTTATCCCGAGTCTTCGAGGAACACTGAATAATCAACCATGCGCAGGTTCACGGGATGCCCCGCTACGCATCGTGCATCGACGAACGCATTAAGTGCGTCCAGAGCATCGAGCCCTCCAAAATATCTAACCTCCTCAAGGTTCGGAAGGAGCTCCAGTGGTGCCTCTCCATCGTGAGATGGTAAAGAACCGAAGATTTTCCCAACAAGATCACGTTGTTCTTGTACATGAATAGTCTTCACGTTGGTGAACGGCCTAAGAAATTCGCGCCACTGACTTTGGTCGATATTGTCGAGCCATTCTGATGATTGATGGTGGCTGAATAAGACTTTCTCGACAACAGAAAGTACGGGTGAAAATGTACGAAAGAATTGCACTGCAGCCTGAGACGAAACCTGCAAGTCGGGAGGTCTGCACCTGACCGCCAATTCCAAGGGAGCGTCGTCCCACTTCCAAGGGACCGCACGTAAGGAAACGGCACGCATACCGAACGTTACCTGGGCTGCGGTTATGGTGAGGTTTTCGGAGGTTTTCATGAACTGCAGGAGGCGTGGAACAGTAAAGGAGCGCTGATTAAAAAGGTAGACACGAAGGATGCTGAGGGAAGGGGCGCTGATACGAGAGACAAGGCCTTCCAAATAGCCGCTCACGCCGGTGAACGCAAACCAGCGTAAGTTAGAAAGTGTGGTCATATCCGGGGTCTGGTGCAACTGGCTTTCAACATCACCGTTGGGGATAGGTGATCTGAATCCAATGGACAGCTCCTTCAGCTGGACCATAAGCGAAAGCCGAGTAAGTAGATAACTTGGAGGGAAATAGGCAGATGTTGGGATATCGATAAGCTCGAGAGTGACAAGTCGTGTGGCAGTTGTGAGCGAGGGGGATTCAATTGGAAGGGAAGCCGGCCACAGTTTGATATGGCGTAGATTGGGGGCTTGAAACGTTACAGGAAGGACAAATTCGGTCCAAGAATGGATATGCATGCATTCCAGAATTGGGAATTGATCATCCATAACCCTGACGAACTTCTCCACATCATGATTTGGGAGTTCCCAAAGGCCAATGTGACGCACGCGATCACGGTGCGAAAGTGCGAGCAATATACCCGATTCATCTTCTGCTGTTATCCCCCCGGGCCGACCAATGGTGTCATAATAGATGGTGAGTGGTAGAGGTGGTGAATGTGCGAGCATGTCTGCTACAGGCACACCATTGGTGCAGTAGAGGTGAAGGTCGAGCCGGGATGGTGATTCAAGAATAATATTTCGCCACAGTTGACAAACATGTGCCAGTTTGTACCACCAACGTTCACGGGCCCAAATAACAACCGTGACATCCAGTCGATAAAGATGAAATATATTGAGAAACACGTCATCATTGAGGATATCGATAGGTGAGTGTCGTCTATTGCTGTTGGGCCCTATTAATTCGCAAGTTTGTGAGCAGATCAGGGACAGAGAGGTCATGATTTGGAACTGCGTACATCGGCCGAGCCTTCTAATGAGGGGAGGATAAATTATGGTAGAGCAGCAACCAGGCATGTGAGTAACGACGTGGATGCGATTGAAGAGCGTGTACAGCAGTGTGTAGGCCTCATGGACAATCGATGGCCCATTCCCGTGGCGGTGGCAGTGTCCTTGGCCCAGGCTTGGCCAAGGTGGGCGCTGACCTATATTCAGAATTTCGCGCCTTCCTCGCCACCACCATCGCCTCCTCACCTCATTATGAGCCATACCTCCTATTCCTCACTTTCACATAAATCTACATTTATAAAGTAAGCGCCCGGATTATGGGCATGTTCATATACAGTACGTGCCGCGTGAGCATCAGTGACACAGCAGATATGGCAAGCCGATACCTCATTGTCTACAAACAGTTCAAGAAGTGCCCACTGACACCTTTGTGAACACGTTCTACACCAAATGTCGAGTGCGCGTTTGCGGAACGCTGATGAGCGTCCCACAGAGATGGACTTACAGACCCGCTACAGCAGATGGAGTTTTTTGTCGTCCGTTGTTTCTTCTCCCAACGACTCGGGTGACCAGCAAAGTACACGTGGCGATCACTGACTCTTAGGAGGATCCCACAGGTGGACGCTGCGCACCTATCCAGGAATTTTTCGCCCGAGAGATTCGATCGCTGGCCGTGGCGAGTCTGCTGTTCCCGGGTCGCTCGAGTTGGAGGCTCTGGCAGGTCCTCCTAGTGCGTGCGTGAGGAGAGCGTTCCGTCCTTGGATATGGGGCTGTACCGCGTCGTGGACCCGTCGTTAGTTTCGGCATTCAACGCGCACTATGCGCCAAGCGGCGCCATGCCCGACTAACTTAAGTTGAGATGAGAAGGTTAATGGTCGTTGGGTTGTAGCAAGGGCATCCCCATACATGCCAGACGATGACAACGTCATGATATATTCAGTTATATAGGTAGAATACATGACATTATGTAGGAATTATCGCGGAATCTCTCTTCTCCAAAAGCCTCTTCATCCGCTGTGACGAGAGCATCACATCAAAACATCCACAAGATCCCTGAAGGACGATGTGTGACACCACCACATAGACGGCGGAGTCATGGAGTGCGAGCCAGGTTATGTAAAGGACGAATAAGAACGACTAAGATACCAATGAACCGCGTCATAGCACCCCGCCAATTTCTGCCGGCAGTCCCCATCGCCGCATCTCGTTGCGTCGTGCCGCCCGCCGACCACGGCCATGCTTCTGCGAGATGCCATCCACGTCGCCGATACGTGTGCAGTCGAGGTATCATCCTTGACGCCAGAGCTGGATGATGTATGCGTCGGATGTGAGTTGTGGATAGAACGTGAGCAGGGTGTACTAGTTATGTTGAAGGGCAGAGACACAGCATTGGAGAAGTGGACGTAGATCCACTGTTCGAAAACGTCGGGCTTAGTTTCTGTACGAGCAGAAGTCAATAGTAAGAGGAAACGCGACGTAAGGGCGGGAAGAAAGGAAAGAGGCCATGCGACTAAAGCCGGTCTATTCCAAAAGATAAGTATGCGCGGCAGGCTCGATATTCCGACATCACCTAGGATGTCGGCAGCCGCTGCCCCTATGATGCACTCGTCCGTCAAAGTGAGGGGTTTGGTGAGTACAGTCCAGCATTGAACGGAAGACGTACACCTTCGAATCCTGTGAAATAGACGAAAAAGACACAGCATTCTTCATCTTGAGTCCAGGGTAGCCTTGTCATCTTCATCATTCCTCGTGAAAGATAGACTGACCCATTTTCGAGTTACCCTCTCCGAATCTCGCCGTGTAACCGCCTATGCGTATCCTGCGAATCCCGTGGAGCTTGAAGTTCTGCTCCATCCAGTGATACTACGCCGCTTGTTTAGCTCGTTCTGGCCGTGGCGGCGCTCGTCGCCCTTACGTTCAAGCTTGTGGAGGGGGGAGGTTCGGGCAGTTCACGTTTATGTGGGTGTACGACTTACAAAGATGGGCAGAAACATCCGATAGACAGGTTGAGCTCAAAGTACAAAAATTCAAAAAAAGTGACAGACGCACCATGGTTATTCTATCGATGTTATGGATGGACAATTTGATACCTATCTCGCGCTCCAGCTCCATGCTCTTCATATTTGGGTCGATACTATTCTTTCCTCTAACCTGCATCACGCATACATTCGTCTCAGCGCCGGCGATGAAAAGAAGGATGGGTGGAGAAAACACGGACCTTGTGACTATCACGTATCCTGCCAGTGTGGTATAAAATGCGTTCGGTAAGTGTCGTTTTTCCAGAGTCTACAGTATGGGTCGATGTTGCGGTGTTGTTAATACTCTGACCAGTGACGATCGGGCCCGTTGGGGAGAACGAGAGTGGCGAGGAATTATCGATTATTTAGCTTAAAGTTTCACATTCGTAGCAGCTGCAGGTAAGTTAGTATGGAGGGCATGGCGACGGAAGACGAAGAAACGAAGGGGTGGCCCGAAATGGCACAAAAGGTCAGCACATCACGTGATCGAAAGTTGCAGGCCGTATAAATGAACGATAGATGCTGGTTCTGTCAAAGGGAAGGAGGAAAAGGCATTTTGTAGTGCACATGTACATCACAGGGACATGCTATCTAACCTCAAGTTATAGTTGGACAGCCCAAGGAACAGTGCGTGAACACGAAACAAGAATAATAAGCCCAGACTCAGGGCCGTGATAGCTATCTGCTTTGACGCTGCGATTTGATTATGTGGTCGTCATGAACTTGGCAGCTGGTATGAGAGTGAGTGCTAGTGAGATATGGTCATTTATGCTGAGACCCACTGTGTTCCACCACCTATTATCGCCGTCGTCGCAGCGCTCACACCCAATGGCTTATCCCGAGCCGTCGAGGAACATTGAGTGATCTACCACGCGCAGGTTCACGGGATGCCCTGCTACGCGTCGTGCATCGACGAACGCATTAATTGCGTCCAGAGCATCGAGCCCTCCAGAATATCTAACCTCCTCAAGGTTCGGAAGGAGCTCCAGTGGTGGCCCTCCATCGTCAGATTGTAAGGAACGGAAGAGTTTCCCGACGAGATCATCTTGTTTTTGTACATGAATAGTCTTCACGTTGGTGAACGGCCTAAGAAATTCGAGCCACTGACTTTGGTCGATATTGAGCCATCCTGATGATTGATGGTGGCTGAATGAGACTTTTTCGACAACAGAAAGTACGGGTGAAAATGTACGAAAGAATTGCACTGCAGCCTGAGACGAAACCTGCCAGTCAGGAGGTCTGCACCTGACCGCCAATTCCAAGGGAGCGTCATCCCACTTCAAAGGGACCGCATGTAAGGAAACAGCACGCACACCGAAATTTACGTGAACTGGGGTAATTGTGAAGTTTTCGGAGGTTTTCATGAACTGCAGGAGGCGTGGAACAGTAAAGGAGAGCTGATTAAAAAGGTAGACATGAAGGATGCTGAGGGAAGGGGCGCTGATACGAGAAACAAGGCCCTCCAAATAGGCGCTCACGCCAGTGAACGCAAACCAGCGTAGGTTAGGAAGTGTGGTCATATCCGCCGGGGTCTTGTGCAGCTGCATTTCAACATCACCGTTGGGGATAGGTGATCTAAATCCAATGGACAGCCTCTTCAGGTGGGTCATAAGCGAAAGCCGGGTAAGTAGATAACTTGGAGGGAAATAGGCAGATGTTGGGATATCGAGAAGCTCGAGAGTGACGAGTCTGGTGGTGCTCGTTGTGAGCAAGGGAGGTTCAATTGGCCTGGGAATGCAGGTCGCCCACAGTCTGAAGTGGCGTAGATTTGGGGCTTGAAACGATTCAGGGAGGTCCACTTCGATCGGAGAATGTATATGCATGCGTTCCAGAACGGGGAATTGATCATCCATAACCGCGACGAACTTCCCGACATTTGGGAGCAGCGAAAGGCGAATGTGACGCACGCGATCACGGTGCGAAAGTGCGAGCAATATACCCGATTCATCTTCTGTTGTTATCTTCTGACCATGATAATAGATGGTGAGTGGTAGAGGTGGTGAAAGTGCCAACATTTTCGCTACAGGCACGCCATTGGTGCAGTAGAGATGAAGGTCGAGCCCAGCTGGTGATTCAAGAATAATATTTCGCCACAGTCGGCAAACGTGTGCCAGTTTGTACCACCAACTTTGGCGGTCCCAAACAAAGACCGTCGCAATTCCGTCGTCATCTCCATCTGCCAGCCGATAGAGATGAAATATATTGAGAAGCACGTCATCGCTGAGGATTTGGATAGGTGAGGGACGTCTATTGCCAGAGCTGTTGAGCCCTATTAACTCATAAGTTGGTGAACAGATCAAAGACACAAAGATTTGGAACTCACGACATGGCTTTTGGAACTCACGACATGGCTCAGGCTCGCGTCTGCCGAGTCTTCTAATGAGAGAATAGATTATAGCAGAGTAGCAACCAGGCATTTGTAGCGAGGTGAGTAGAAACGTAGATGTCGCGTAGAGAGAGGCCTCATGAACAACCGACGGATGCCACCCGGGCGGTGTGCCTGATATTTGGGCGCTGAGCCATATCCAAAATGGGACGCTCGTGTCCACTATCCCTGGATTCCCTGCCGACACACATTTTCCAGACTTTTGTTCCCTCATCCACGTTAATACGCACATACATACAGCGCGGATGTGGCAGGCCAGTACCGGACCTCACCACCTACAAATACGTCAAGAACCGCTCATCGAGGTGGCGCTGTCGCGAACTTGAACACGTATCAGTACTAGGTACGGAAAGAAGGCATAAAGCACTTCTTGTAGCGTACAAGTACATACATCACCGCATAATGACATCACTGGCACGTACGACTTTGATAGTTACCAAGGAATGAAGAGGGAGAAAAGGTATGATTGGCGAGTCCAAGGAAGCTCGACTGCAGCTATTCCGGTTTCTGCCGCTGCCCGTGGTCCCCATCATAGCACCCAAGGTTCATAACTGTCCTCGCCACCACCGACCCCACCTTGCTGCGTCGCACCTCAACCGCGCCCACAACCATGCTTCTGTGAGTTGCCACCCGCGCCGCAAATAGTACAAGTGTGGTCGACGTAAGGTGTTGTTGGACTCAGCTTCTGTATGAGTAGAGGTAAAAGGAGAGAGGGAGGGAGTAGGGGGAAAATATGCCAGATGCACTGTCGTTGATAATTCACAAGGATGACATGCAAGATGCCAAGCCTAATGAGTTGGTCCTCACTCTTACATGAGATGAGGCCACCATACGTACGCGTGCCTGGCCCACTATCGTCGATATCACCTGCTCCCTCCACCTCGATCATGCGCTTCATCGAGAATGTGACGTGTCAAGACACGGAACGTTCTTCTTCAGCCCAGTGGCATATTACCGATCGCTACTATACTCGCCATTGTGCATCCCCGGCTTGTTCGATTCTGAGGGAGAGAGATTCGAGTAGTTCATATATATGCGGGCGTACCAGGGCAGGTTGATGAAGGGCGACGTATTGACGCGTACGAAACGAGCTGGGCTGGCCGCGCGCTCGCAGGCACCGCGGAACCATGTGTGAACATGACACGCTCGGTGGATATCACAAGATAGGCAGACGCCATCGAAAGGCAGCTGCATGACAGCATTCTTTATCACAAAACTCAGGAATGGGAGTAAAGATTTGAGAAATGGTCGATAGCCGCCGGACATCTGTGGTCAGCTGTGCTTGAGCTGGGGTCGCATCGTTCGGGGAAAAGTCCAGCAAGTGTCATAGACTTCGGTGAGTTGATCGATGAGCTCTGCACGTATCTCGAGTGAAAAGCTTAAAGATGAATGGGTGATTTCTCGTTGGATTCGAAAACTTGGACGCTATGGAGGATGATCGTGCTGGTTGGACTTTTCACTAGCAAACGAAGTTGCTCACCCTTTTGTACCCTTGTTATACATAGCATTCCACAGGATAATATCAATAATACCCTGAAGCTGAACACTTCACGACTGTGGCAGACCTGAGCCAATTCATTCAAAGGAAAGCTCAGATTGTGTGGAAAAGCCGTACCTATTCCTGAGGGTGGCGGGGTATCGTCAGCTGATTGCGGTAATACGTCACATTCGTAGCAACTTCAAGTTTCAGTGCAGACGCATGTCGGCAAAATTGAAGAAAAGAGGTGACTGGATTGCGCAAGGGCATGAAAAGCAGAAGAACTCCAGATGGCTTAGTCAGTAGGTCACAAGATTGCAAGACTTTGACATAGCTTGATAAGTCGTAGGCATGAACAAGACGTAAATACATCGCAAGGGACACCGTTCTCGAAATGTGAATAACAGATAGCCAACATGTATGGAGAGACAAGGGATCTGAGGAAGGGGACGCGATAGTCATCAAGAAGGCATAAGCCTAAGATAAGCTAGTTTGGGATGCTTTGTTGCAATCATTAAAATCTGGTGGTCACCATGAACAGGAGAGTAGGCGGGTGTCACGGTGTGAGCGCGATTAAGATATGGGTAGTTGTGTCGAGACGTACTTCGATCCATCAATTAGAGTCTAGCACCGCCCACACGCCACACTTCCAGATACTCAGGTGATCAAAGATCGAAGGATCCACCAAGCGCAGGCTCACGGGATGGCCCGATACTTGTCGTTCATTAAGAAATCTGGTAAATGCGTCCTGAGCATCGCCTCCTCCAGAATATCCAATCGCCTCAAGATTTGGAAGGAGCTCGAGTGGTGGCTCTCCATCGTCAGATGGTAAGGAACGGAAGATTCTGCTAATGAGACTATCGTCTACATGAATGGTCCTCGTGTTGGTGAACGGCCTAAGAAGTTCACGCCACTGACTTCGGTCGATATTGTCGTCCCATGCTGATGAATGATAGTGCTCGTCATAGCTGAGTACAACTTGCTCGACAACAGAAAGTACAGGTGAAAGTGAACCAAAGAATTGAACTGCAGACGCTACCTGGTTGTCGAGATTTCCCCACATTATCTGCAACATCAAGGGATTGCCCCGCTCCCAAGGGAACGCACGTAAGGAAACGGCATGCACACAGAAAGCTACTTGAACGACCCTAAATGTGAGGTTCTCGGATGATTGGATGAACTGACAGAGGCGTGGAACCGTATGGGGAAGCTGAGTAAAAAGGTTGACACGAAGGATGCTGAGGGAAGGGGCGCTGATCCAAGAAACGAGGCCATCCAAATATGTGGCCGTACCTTGGAAAAAAAACTGGCGTAGGTTAGGAAGTGTAGCCATGTCCGGGGTCTGGCGCGACTGCCTTTCAACATCAAGGTTGGGTTTAATTCCAATGGTCAGTCTCTCCAGCTGGAGCATAAGCGAAAGTCGGGTAAGTATATAACTTGGGGGGAAATAGGCGGATGCTGGGATATTAAGAAGCGAGAGAGTGACGAGTCCCGCGGCGGTAGTTGTGAGTAAGGGTGATCCAATTGGAAGGGAAGCCGTCGACAGTCTGAGATGGCGTAGATTTGGGGCTTGAAACGTTACAGGAAGGACAACTTCGATCCAAGATTGGATATTCATGTGTTTCAGAACTGGGAATTGATCATCCATAACCGCGACGAACTTCCCCGGATTTGGGATCCAAATGTCAATGTGATGCACGCGATCACGATGGGAAAGTGCGAGGAATATACCCGATTCATCTTTTGCTGTTATCTCCTGACCGTTGGTGTGATACGAGACGGTGAGTGGTAGAAGTGGTGAATGTGCGAGCATGTCCGCTACAGGCACACCAACGGTGCAGAACAGATGAAGGTCGAGCCGGGATGGTGATTCAAGAATAAGATTTCGCCAGAGTCGACAAACATGTGCCAGTTTGTACCACCAACGGTGGGGGCGCCATGTAACGTCCAATATAGTATTCTCTTCATATTGGACCGGTTCTGCCAGCCGATAGAGATCAAATATGTTGAGAAGCACGTCATCGTTGAGGATACGTATAGGTGGGCCTGAGTATCTTCTATTGCCGTCGAGTCCTAATCTTTACGTTGGTCAACAGATCAGGGATACAAAGATTTGGAACTGCTTACCATGACATCGGCCGAGCCTTCTAATGAGGGGAGGATCAATTATGGTAGAGCAGCAAACAGACATTTTCAGGGAGGTGAGTAATGACGTGGACGTGATTAAATCGTTCACGGTGAACCAATGACGGTAGTGTGCATGGGCGCTGCTTAGGCGCTGAGCTGCATCCAGAATTGCATGTTCATATGCTTGCCACGTGCGCATATGACACAGCGCAAGCCGAAACCTCATCGTCTATAAACCGTTCAAGAACTGCCCACTGACACTTTTTGTGAACACGTTCTACACCAAATTTCGAGCGCGTGTCTGCGGAACGCTGACGAGCGTCCCACAAAGATGGACTTACCGACCCTACTACTAGTACAGCAGATTGAATTTTTTGGCGTCCGTTGTTTCTTCTCCCAAAGGTGACCAGCAAGGCACACGTAGCGATGACTTACTGAGGATTCCACAGGCGGACGCTGCGCAGCTATCCCGGAATTTTGGCCCAAGAGATTCGATCGCTGGCATGGCGAGTCTGCTGCTCCCGGGTTGCTCGAGTTGGAGGCTCTGGCGGGTCCTCCCAGTGCGCGCGTGAGGAGAGCGTTCCGTCCTTGGATATGGGGTTGTACCGCATCATGGACTCGTCGTTGATTTCAGCATTCAACATGCGCTGTGTGTCAAGCGGTGCCATGCCCGACTAACTTAGGTTGAGATGAGAATGGTTGATAGTCGTTGGGTTGTAGCAACTGCATCCCCACACATGCCAGACGATGACAACGTCATGATATATTCGGTTATATAGGTAGAATACATGACATTATGTAGGAATTATCGCGGAATCTCTCTTCTCCAAAAGCCTCCTCATCCGCTGTGATGAGAGCATCACATCAAAACATCCACAAGATCCCTGAAGGACGATGTGAGACACCACCACATAGACGGCGGAGTCATGGAGTGCGAGCCAAGTTATGTAAAGGACGAATAAGAACGACTAAGATACCAATGAACCGCACTATAGCACCCCGCCAATTTCTGCCGGCACCAGGCGCGATCCCCATCGCCACATCTTGTTGCGTCGTGCTGCCCGCCGACCACGGCCATGCTTCTGCGAGATGCCATCCACGTCGCCGATACATGTGCAGTCGAGATATCCTTGACGCCAGAGCTGGATGATGTATGCGTCGGATGTGAGTTGTGAGGCATAGAGCGTGAGCAGGGTGTGCTAGTTATATTGAAGGGCAGAGGCACAGCGATGGAGAAGTTCACGTAGATCCACTGTTCGAGAACGTCGGGCTTAGTTTCTGTACGAGCAGAAGTCAATAGTAAGGGGAAACGCGACGTAAGGGTGGGAAGAAAGGAAAGAGGCCATGCAACTAAAGCCGGTCTATTCCAAAAGATAAGTATGCGCGGCAGGCTCGATATTCCGACATCGCCTAGGATGTCTGCAGCCGCTGCCCCGATGATGCACTCGTCCGTCAAAGTGAGGGATTTGGCGAGTACAGTCCAGCATTGAACGGAAGACGTACACCTTCGAATCCTGTGAAATAGATGATGAAGACACAGCATTTTTCATCTTGAGTCCAGGGAAGCCTACCAAAATGCAGCCATCTTCATTATTCCTCGTGAAGGATAGACTGATCCATTTTCGAGTTACCCTCATACACCCACATAAACGTGAACTGCCCGAACCTCCCCTCCACAAGTTTGAACGTAAGGGCGACAAGATACGCATAGGCGGTTACACGGCGGGATTCGGAGCTTAGAAAGATGGGCAGAAATATCCGATAGACAGGTTGAACTCAACGTACAAAAATTCAAAAAAAGTGACAGACGCACCACGGGTATTCTGTCGATGTTATGGATGGACAATTTGATACCCATCTCGCGCTCTAGCTCCATACTCTTCATATTTAGGCCGATACTATTCTTTCCTCTTACCTGCATCACGCATACATCCGTCTCAGCGCCGGCAGTGAAAAGAAGGATGGGTGGGGAAAACACGGACCTTGTGACTATCACGTATCCTGCCAGTGTGGTATAAAATGCGTTCGGTAAGTGTCGTTTTTCCAGAGTCTACAGTATGGGTCGATGTTGCAGTGTTGTTAATACTTTGACCAGTGACGATCGGGCCCGTTGGGGAGAACAAGAGTGGCGAGGAATTATCGATTATTTAGCTTAAAGTTTCACATTCGTAGCAGCTGCAGGTAGTACTGTATGGAGGGCATGGCGACGGAAGACGAAGAAACGAAGGGGTGGCCCGAATGGCACAAAAGGTCAGCACATCACGTGATCGAAAGATGCTAATGAAGGCCGTATAGCTGAACGATAGATGCTGGTTCTGTCAAAGGGAAGGAGGAAAAGGCATTTTGTAGTGCACATGTACATCACAGGGACATGCTATCTAACCTCAAGTTATAGTTGGACAGCCCAAGGAACAGTGCGTGAACACGAAACAAGAATAATAAGCCCAGACTCAGGGCCGTGATAGCTATCTGCTTTAACGCTGCAATTTAATTATGTGGTCGTCATGAACTAGGCAGCTGGTATGAGAGTGAGCGCTAGTGAGATATGGTCATTTATGCTGAGACCCACTGTGTTCCACCACCTATTATCGCCGTCGAGGAACATTGAGTGATCTACCACGCGCAGGTTTACGGGATGCCCTGCTACGCGTCGTGCATCGACGAACGCATTAATTGCGTCCAGAGCATCGAGCCCTCCAGAATATCTAACCTCCTCAAGGTTCGGAAGGAGCTCCAGTGGTGGCCCTCCATCGTCAGATTGTAAGGAACGGAAGAGTTTCCCGACGAGATCATCTTGTTTTTGTACATGAATAGTCTTCACGTTGGTGAACGGCCTAAGAAATTCGCGCCACTGACTTTGGTCGATATTGTCGAGCCATTCTGATGATTGACGGTGGCTGAATAAGACTTTTTCGACAACAGAAAGTACGGGTGAAAATGTACGAAAGAATTGCATTGCAGTCTGAGAGGAAACCTGCCAGTCGGGAGGTCTGGACATGACCGCCAATTCCAATGGAGCTTCGTCCCACTTCCAAGGGAGCGCATATAAGGAAACGGTACACATACCGAACGTTACCTGGGCTGCGGTAATTGTGAGGTTTTCGGAGGTTTTCATGAACTGCAGGAGGCGTGGAATAGTAAAGGAGAGCTGATTAAAAAGGGAGACACGAAGGATGCTGAGGGAAGGGGCGCCGATACGAGAGACAAGGCCCTCCAAATAGGCGCTCACGCCAGTGAACGCAAACCAGCGTAGGTTAGGAAGTGTGGTCATATCCGCCGGGGTCTTGTGCAGCTGCATTTCAACATCACCGTTGGGGATAGGTGATCTAAATTTAATGGACAGCCTCTTCAGGTGGGTCATAAGCGAAAGCCGGGTAAGTAGATAACTTGGAGGGAAATAGGCAGATGTTGGGATATCGAGAAGCTCGAGAGTGACGAGTTTGGCGGTACTCGTTGTGAGCAAGGGAGGTTCAATTGGCCTGGGAATGCAGGTCGCCCACAGTCTGAAGTGGCGTAGATTTGGGGCTTGAAACGATTCAGGGAGGTCCACTTCGATCGGAGAACGTATATGAATGCGTTCCAGAACGGGGAATTGATCATCCATAACCGCGACAAACTTCCCGACATTTGGGAGCATCGAAAGGCGAATGTGACGCACGCGATCACGGTGCGAAAGTGCGAGCAATATACCCGATTCATCTTCTGTTGTTATCTTCTGACCATGATAATAGATCGTGAGTGGTAGAGGTGGTGAATGTGTGAGCATGTCTGCTACAGGCACACCATTGGTGCAGTAGAGATGAAGGTCGAGCCCAGCTGGTGATTCAAGAATAATATTTCGCCACAATCGGCAAACGTGTGCCAGTTTGTACCACCAACTTTGGCGGTGCCAAACAAAGACCGTCGCAATTCCGTCGTCATCTCCATCTGCTAGCCGATAGAGATGAAATATATTGAGAAGCACGTCATCGCTGAGGATTTGGATAGGTGAGGGACGTCTATTGCCAGAGCTGTTGAGCCCTATTAACTCATAAGTTGGTGAACAGATCAAAGACACAAAGATTTGGAACTCACGACATGGCTCAGGCTCGCGTCTACCGAGTCTTCTAATGAGAGAATAGATTATAGCAGAGTAGCAACCAGGCATTTGTAGAGAGGTGAGTAAAAACGTAGATGTCGCGTAGAGAGAGGCCTCATGGACAACCGACGGAGGCCACCCTGGCGGCCCGGGTGTGCCTGATATTTGGGCGCTGAGCCATATCCAAAATGGGACGCTCGTGTCCACTATCCCTGGATTCCCTGCCGACACACATTTTCCAGACTTTTGTCCCCTCATCCAACGTTCATACGCACATACATACAGCACGGATGTGGCAGGCCAGTACCGGACCTCACCACCTACAAATACGTCAAGAACCGCTCATCGAGGTGGCCCTGTCGCGAACACGTATCACGAAGTGTGTGCCAGTGATTGTGCGAGACTTTTTCTTCATGCCGTATGGATACCCGCCCTTCCTGCTCATTGATGATCATCGAGCGTTTTCAGCGGTTAGCGACAATCCTCATAAATCATGAAATATTTTCATCCTCATAGATGAAACGATAGAATACGAATATTACCAAGGAAACTTCGTTCCATGGCAGGACGATTTATACCCGACATTTACAGCGGTGTCGCTGAGTACCAGGTACGAAAGAAGGCATACAGTAGCACTTCTTGTACTAGCGTACAATCACATACGTCATATCACGTCTCAAACACGATGTAAGGATGACTCTTATAGTCACCAAGGAATGAACAGGGAGAAAGGGTATGATTGGGGAGTCCAAGGAAGCAGCGAACCCTTGAGCGGAGCCGCTCGACTGCCGCTTCAAGTTTTTCGATTTCTGCCGTTGCGCGTGGTCCCCATCATAACACCCAAGTTTGATCACTGTCCTCGCCACCGTCGACCCCACCTTACTGCGTCGCGCGTCAACTTCGGCCACAACCATGCTTCTGTGAGTTGCCACCCGCGCCGCAAATACAAGTGTAGTCGAGATAAGCTGATGTTGGGCTCAGCTTCTAGATGCACCGTCGTTGGTAATTCACAAGGATGACGTACAAGATGCCAAGCCTAATGAGCTGTTGCTGCTGCATGAGATGAAGCTACCATACGTACGCGTGCCGGTCCCAGTATCGTCGATATCACCCGCTACCTCCACCTCGACGATGCGCTTGATCGCGAATGTCGACATAGGAGTGACAGGACGTTTCTTCTTCGGCCCAACCCGGTGACATCTTACTGTTCTCGCCATTCTGCATCCCCGGGCCTCAGCCGGCGGCCGTTCTGTTCGAATTTGAGGGGAGAGGTTCGGGGAGTTCATGTATATGCCGGGCGTGTCAGGGCAGGTTTAATTTGAAGAAGGGAGACGTGTTGAGGTGGCTGGAACGAGCTGAACTAGCCACGCACTCGCAGGCTTCGCGGCACCATGTCACGCTTGTGGAATTCACAGGATAGGCGGATGTCATCGAGAAGCGATTTCGTGACAGCATTCTTTATTGCGATGCAAAGGAGGGGGGTAAGTTTTTGAGAAACAGTCCCTTGTTGCCCAATTTCCGTGGTCGGTTGTGCTTCGCAGCGGCTTCAGATGGGA
Source organism: Lactifluus volemus (assembly GCA_022376515.1). NCBI lineage: Eukaryota > Fungi > Basidiomycota > Agaricomycetes > Russulales > Russulaceae > Lactifluus > Lactifluus volemus. The sequence continues at coordinate 154,839 of WTXI01000004.1, forward strand.
CACATCGTTCGGGGAAAGTTCAGCAATTATCGTGAGCTGCTCGATGTGCTCTGCACGTTTCTCGAGCCACCAACTCAAGAACGAATGGGTGATTTTTCGTTGGATTCGAAAACTCGGACGCTATGTAAGATGATCGCGACGAATGGATATTTCACTAGCAAATGAGGTTGCTCACCCCTTTGTTGTCCTCGCTATATATAGCCCTCTTCCACACAACAAGGGTAAAAATACTCTCAAGCTGATCATCCACGACAGTAGCGGACGTGAATCAATTCATTTAAAAGAATGTTCAGGCTCAGGGTGGCAGAGTATCGTCAGTTGATTCAGCAAACTTGAACACGTCACATTCGTAACAGCTTCAAGTTCCAGCGCAGACTCATGCCAACAAAATGAATAAAAGAGAGGTGACTGGCTTGCGCAACAACGTGGAAGAACAGAAGACCAGATGTCTTACGCAGTACGTCACGAGATTCCAAACCTGAGATATAGCTTGATAAGTGGTAGGCATGAACAGTCGTAGAGTGTACGTAAATACGTCGCAAGGAACTTGAAATGACACCGTGCTCGAAACGCAAATAATGATGGCCAACATATATGGAGAGACAAATTATACTTAGAGAATGTGAGGAAGGGTACATGATAGTCATCAAGAATGCATACTACGCCTCTATTGACTAAGATAAGCTAGTTGGGCCGCTTTGTTGCGACCTCATCAATGACCAGCATCTGCAGTCTTTATGAACAGGAGAGTAGGCGGGAGTGTGAGCGCGAGTAAGATATAGGTAGTTGTGTCGAGACGTACTTCGATCCACCAATTTGCTCCATTTCTGCAGCGCTCACACCCACATATCCTCAGTAATATCGAAAATCGAACGATCCAACAAGTGCAGGCTGACGGTATGGCCTGCTATTTGTTGTTCATTGAGAAATGTGGTAACTGTGTCACAAGCATCGCCGCTTCCTCCAGAATATCCAACCTCCTCGAGGTTAGGAAGGAGCGGCTCTCCATCGTCAGATGGTAAGGAACGGAAGATTTTGCCGACAAGATCATCTTGTACATGAATGGTCTTCGCGTTGGTGAACGGCCTAAGGAGTTCACGCCACTCACTTCGGTCGACATTGTTGTGCCGTACTGATGGATGATAGTGCTCGTCGTAGCTGAATGCAACTTGCTCCACAACAGAAAGTACAGGTGAAAGTGTACCAAAGAATTAAACTGCAGACGCAACCTGCCTGTCGAGATGTCCGCACCTGATCTGCAACATCAAGGGATTGTCTCGCTTCCAAGGGACCGCATGTAGGGAAACGGCAAGCACACGGAAAGTTACCTGGACGGCCCTAAATGTGAGGTTCTCGGATGATTGGATGAACTGACAGAGGCGTGGAACCGTGAAGCGAAGCTGATTAAAAAGATTGACACGAAGGATGCTGAGGGAAGGGGCGCTGATCCACGCAACAAGGCCTTCCAAATATGTGGCCATACCTCGGAAAAAAAAACTGGCGTAGGTTAGGAAGTGTAGTCATGTCCGGGGTCTGGCGCGGGTGCCTTTCAATATCATGGTCGGGGGTAGAGGAATGAAATGTAATGGACAGCCTCTCCAGCTGGAGCATAAGCGAAAGTTGGGTAAGTATATAACTTGGGAGGGAATAGGCGGATGCCGGGATATTAAGAAACTCGAGAGTGACGAGTCCTGCGGCACTGATTGTGAGTAAGGGTGATCCAATTTGAAGGGAAGCTGTCGACAGTTTGAGATGGTGTAGATTGGGGCATTGAAACGTTACAGGAAAGACAACTTCGGTCCAAGAATTGATATACATGTATTCCAGAACGGGAAATTGATCATCCATAACCGCGACGAACTTCTCCACATTTGGGAGAATCGAAAAGTGAATGTGACGCACGCGATCACGGTGCGAAAGTGCGAGCAATAGACCCGATTCGTCTTCTGTTGTTATCTTCTGACCGTGATAATAGATGGTGAGTGGATCAGAGTGGTAGAGGTGGTGAATGTGCCAACATTTTTTGCTACAGGCACGCCATTGGTGCAGTAGAGATGAAGGTTGAGCCCAGCTGGTGATTCAAGAATAATATTTCGCCAGAGTTGACAAACATGTGCCAATTTGTACCACCAACATGGGCGGTGCCAAACAAAGACCGTCGCAATTCCGTCGTCATATCTATCTGCCAGCCGATAGAGATGAAATATGTTGAGAAGGACGTCATCGTTGAGGATTTGGATAGGTGAGGGTCGTCTGTTGCCAGTGCCGTTGACATGGAGCCCTACTAGTATGAACTCACGAGTTTGTGAGACACAAAGATTCGGAACTCACGACTTGGCTCGCGTCTGCCGAGCCTTCTGATGGGAGCATAGATTATGGCTGAGTAGCAACTAGGCATCAGAGAGGTGAGTAAAAACGTCGATGTCGCGTAGAGTTCCCATGGAAAATCGACGGATGCCACCCGGCGGTGCCTGGTCTGTTGGCGCTGAGCTATATCCAAAATGGGACGGTCCATTCGTCGTCGCCTCTTCACACTGGAAGACACATTTTCCACACTTTTGGCCCTTAATTCACGTTCATACACACGCACGTACAACGCGGATGTGGCAGGCCAGTACCGGACCTCACCACCTACAAACACGTCACGAACCGCTCATCGAGGTGGCCCTGTCGCGAACACGTATCACGAAGTGTGTGCCAGTGATTGTGCGAGACTTTTCTTTCATGCCGTATGGATACCCGCCCTTCCTGCTCATTGATGATCATCGAGCGTTTTCAGCGGTTAGCGGCAATCCTCATAAATCATGAAATATCCGATTTTCATCCTCATAGATGAAACGATAGAATACGAATATTACCAAGGAAACTTCGTTCCATGGAAGGAAGATTTATACCCGACATTTACAGCGGTGTCGCTGAGCACTTCTTGTACTAGCGTACAATCACATACGTCACATCACGTCTCAAACACGATGTAAGGATGGCTTTTATAGTCACCAAGGAATGAACAGGGAGAAAGGGTATGATTGGGGAGTCCAAGGAAGCAGCGAACCCTTGAGCGAGCCGCTCGACTGCCGCTTCAAGTTTTCCGATTTCTGCCGCTGCGCGTGGTCCCCATCATAATACCTAAGTTTCATCACTGTCCTCGCCACCGTCGACCCCACCTTGCTACGTCGCGCCTCAACCGCGACCACAACCATGCTTCTGTGAGTTTCCACCCGCGCCGCAAGTACAAGTGGGGTCGAGGTAGGGTGTTTTTGTGCTCAGAATCTACATGAGTAGAGGTAAAAGGAGAGAGTGAGGGGTAGGGGGAAAGTATGCCAGATGCACGTTGATAATTCACAATGATGACGTGCAAGATGCCAAGCCTAACGGGCTAATCCTAAATGTTGCACGAGATGAGGCAACCATACGTACGCGTGCCTCCGCCTCAACGATGCGCTTCATCGCGAATGTGTCATGTCAACACACAGGATGTTTCTACTTCAATCCGGTGACCTCTTACCGATCGCCGCTATACTCGCCATTGTGCATCCCCGGCTTGTTCGATTCTGAGGGAGAGAGATTCGAGTAGTTCATATATATGCGGGCGTACCAGGGCAGGTTGATAAAGGGCGACGTATTGACGTGGACAGAACGAGCTGAACTGGCCGCGCACTCGCAGGCTCCGCGGCACCGTGGTCAGTTATGCTTGAGCTGGGGTCACATCGTTCAGGGAAGAGCCCAGCAATTGTCATGGACTTTGGTGAGCTGATCGATGAGTTCTGCACGTTTCTCGAGTCAAAAGATCAAAAAAGAACGGGGTTTGTTTCATTGGATTCGAAAACTTGGACGCTATGTAGGATGATCATGCCGGTTGGACTTTGCAAACGAACTTGCTCGCCCCTTTGTACCCTTGTTATACATAGCCTTCCACACGACAAGGTCAATAATACTGAACGTTTCATGTGAGCAGCAGACCTGAGCCAATTCATTCAAAAGAAAGCTCAGACTATGTGGGAAAAGACGTACTTATTCATGCAGATACTCAGGTATATCGAACATCGAACGTGCCACCAACCGCAGGCTCACGGGATGGCCCAATACTTGTCGTTCATCAAGAAATCTGGTAAATGCGTCCTGAGCATCGCTTCCTCCAGAATATCCAATCTCCTCAAGATTGGAAGGAGCTCCAGTAGTGGCTCTCCATCGTCAGATGGTAAGGAACGGAAGATTCTGCTCATGAGAGCACCGTTTACATGAATGGTCTTCGCGTTGGTGAATGGCCTAAGAAGTTCACGCCACTGACTTCGGTCGACATTGTTGCCCCATGCTGATGGATGATAGTCCTCGTCGAAGCTGAGTGCAACTTTCTCGACAACAGAAAGAACAGGTGAATTGTAGAAAAGAAGTGAGCTGCAGACGGTTGCTCCCAGTCGGGATATTCGTAAATGAGCTGCAACGTCAAGGGATTTCCCTGCTTCCAAGGGACCGCATGTACGGAAACGGCAGGATAACAGAAAGTTACTTGGACAGCCCTAAATGTGAGGTTCTCGGATGATTGGATGAACTGCCAGAGGTGGGGAACCGTGAAGGGCAGCTGATTAAAAAGGCTGACACGAAGGATGCTGAGGGAAGGGGCGCTGATCCAAGCAACAAGGCCTTCAAATATGTGGCCGTACCTCGGAACAAAAACTGGCGTAGGTTAGGAAGTGTGATCATGTCCAGGGTCTGGCGCGACTGCCTTTCAACATCACGGTCGGGGGTAGAGTAATGAAATGTAATGGACAGCCTCTCCAGCTGGAGCATAAGCGAAAGTCAGGTAAGTATATAACTTGGGGGAAATAGGCGGATTTCTGGATATTAAGAAGCTCGAGAGTGACGAGTCCCGCGATACTCGTTGTGAGAATGGGTGACCCAATTGGAATGGAAGCCGGATCCAGTGAGAGATGATCCAAATGTCAATGTGATGCACGCGATCACGATGCGAAAGTGCGAGGAATATACCCGATTCATCTCCTGACCCTTAGTGCGATACGAGACGGTGAGTGGTAGAAGTGGCGAATGTGCGAGCATGTCCGCTACAGGCACACCAAAGGTGCAGAGCAGATGAAGGTCGAGCCGGGATGGTGATTCAAGAATAACATTTCGCCATTGTCGACAAACATGTACCACTAACGTTGGCGGCGCCATGGACCCTTCAATATATCTTCTTCATGTTGGTACAGTTCTGCCAGCCGATAGAGATCAAATATGTTGAGAAGCACATCGTCGTTGAGGATACGCATAGGTGAGTCTGAGTGTCTTCTATTGCTGTCGAGTCCTAATCTTTACGTTTGTCAACAGATGGGGGATACAAAGATTTGGAACTGCCTACCATGACGTCCGCCGAGCCTTCTAATGAGGGGAGGATGAAATATGGTAGAGCGACGACCAGACATTTTCAGGGAGGCGAGTAAAGATGTGGATGCGATTGAATAGTGTACAGCAGTGTAGGCCTTCGTGGATAACCGATGACTCATTCCTGTGGCGGCGGCGGCGTCCTTGGCCAAGGAGGGCGCTGACCTATATCCAGGTTGAACACCTTCCTCGTCATCACCATCGCCGCCGTCGTCACCTCATTATGAACCACCTTTTCACACTTTCACGCACACATACATTTATATAATATGCGTGCGGATACAGCGCAGACAGGTCAACACTGGGCCACCAACGCAACGTCACGCCGAACACTGGCACATACCGCACAAAAGCGCAACGAATATGGGACGTTCTACAGCTCTGCTAGATGGACATTTTACAGCGTGCGTTGTTTGTTCTCCAAATGATAACCAGCGAAACCACCGTTACACGTGGTAATTGACTCTGATTCTTGCAGGATCATCTCACGCAGTGGGACACCCCCCAAGTGGGTAACATCGGCCCGAGAGAGGTCGCACGTATCAATGCGATCTTTTTTCAGCCATCGTTCCGTACTCCCATGTGGCAGACGCACCCACGAACGCAAGCGGAGGAGGGCGGTGAATATGCTAGGAATAGCGCTAAAGTCGGCACATCACGTGATCTAGTTGATAACGAAGGCCGTACCACTGAACGATAGATGTTGGTTCTGTCAAAGGGAAGGAGGAAAAGGAATTTTGTAGTACACATGTACATACATCACAGGGAAATGCTATCTAACCCCAAGTTCTAGTTGGACAGTCAAAGGAACAGTGCGTGAACACGAAACAAACATAACCCTAAACTGAGGGCTGTGATAACTATCTGCTTTAACGCTGCGATTTAATTATGTGGTCGCCATGAACTAGGCAACTGGTATGAGAGTGAGCGCTAGTGAGATGTGGTCATGTATACTGAGACGCACTGTGTTCTACCACCTATTAACGCCGTCGCTGCAGCGCTCACAAGCAATGGCTTATCCCGAGTCTTCGAGGAACACTGAATAATCTACCATGCGCAGGTTCACGGGATGCCCCGCTACGCATCGTGCATCGACGAACGCATTAAGTGCGTCCAGAGCATCGAGCCCTCCAAAATATCTAACCTCCTCAAGGTTCGGAAGGAGCTCCAGTGGTGCCTCTCCATCGTGAGATGGTAAGGAACCGAAGAGTTTCCCGACGAGATCATCTTGTTCTTGTACATGAATAGTCTTCACGTTGGTGAACGGCCTAAGAAATTCGAGCCACTGACTTTGGTCGATATTGTCGAGCCATTCTGATGATTGATGGTGGCTGAATGAGACTTTCTCGACAACAGAAAGTACGGGTGAAAATGTACGAAAGAATTGCACCGCAGCTCGAGACGAAACCTGCCAGTCGGGAGGTCTGCACCTGACCTCCAATTCCAAGGGAGCGTCGTCCCACTTCCAAGGGACCGCATGTAAGGAAACGGCACGCATACCGAACGTTACTTGGGCTGCGGTAATTGTGAGATTTTCGGAGGTTTTCATGAACTGCAGGAGGCGTGGAACAGTAAAGGAGCGCTGATTAAAAAGGTAGACACGAAGGATTCTGAGGGAAGGGGCGCGCATACGAGAAACTAGGCCCTCCAAATAGGAGCTCACGCCAGTGAACGCAAACCAGCGTAGGTTAGAAAGTGTGGTCATATCCGGGGTCTGGTGCAACTGGCTTTCAACATCACGGTTGGGGATAGGTGATCTAAATCCAATGGATAGCCTCTTCAGGTGGACCATGAGCGAAAGCCGGCTAAGTAGATAAGTTGAAGGGGAATGGGCAGATGTTGGGATATCGTGAAGCTCAAGAGTGACGAGTCTGGCGGTACTCGTTGTGAGCAAGGGATGTTCAATTGGCCCGGGAATGCAGGTCGCCCACAGTCTGAAGTGGCGTAGATTTGGGGCTTGAAACGATTCAGGGAGGTCCACTTCGATCGGAGAATGTATATGCATGCGTTCCAGAACGGGGAATTGATCATCCATAACCGCGACAAACTTCCCGACATTTGGGAGCATCGAAAAGTGAATGTGACGCACGCGATCACGGTGCGAAAGTGCGAGCAATATACCCGATTCATCTTCTGTTGTTATCTTCTGACCATGATAATAGATGGTGAGTGGTAGAGGTGGTGAATGTGCCAACATTTTCGCTACAGGCACGCCATTGGTGCAGTAGAGATGAAGGTCGAGCCCAGCTGGTGATTCAAGAATAATATTTCGCCACAGTCGACAAACATGTGCCAGTTTGTACCACCAACTTTGGCGGTGCCAAACAAAGACTGTCGCAATTCCGTCGTCATATTCATCTGCCAGCCGATAGAGATGAAATATGTTGAGAAGCACGTCATCGTTGAGGATTTGGATAGGTGAGTGTCGTCTATTGCCAGAGCTGTTGAACCCTATTAACTCATAAGTTTGTGGACAGATCAAAGACACAAAGATTTGAAACTCACGACTTGGCTCAGGCTCGCGTCTGTCGATTCTTCTAATGAGAGAATAGATTATGGCAGAGTAACAACCAGGCATTTTCAGAGAGGTGAGTAAAAACGTTAGATGTCGCGTCGAGAGGCCTCAAGGACAACCGACGGATGCCACCAAGCAGTGTGCCTGGTCTGTGGGCGCTGAGCCATATCCAAAATGGGACGCTCGTGTCCACTATCCCTGCCGACCCCTCATCCACGTTCATACGCACATGCGTACAGCGCGGATGTGGCAGGCCACTGGAAATACCGGACCTCACCACCTACAAACACTCAAGAACCGCTCATCGATGTGGCTCTGTCGCGAACACGTATCACATGAGTGTGATTGTGCGAGACGTTTCTTTCATGCCGTATGGATACCCGCCCTTCCTGCTCATTGATGATCTTCGAATGTTCCCAGCGGTCACTGGGTTAGCGGCAATCCTCATAAATCATGAAATATTCGATTTTCATCCTCATAGATGAAACGACGAAATACGAATATTACCAAGGAAACTTCGTTCCATGGAAGGAAGATTTATACCGACATTTACAGCGGTGTCGCTGAGTACCAGGTACGAAAGAAGGCATACAGTAGCACTTCTTGTGCTAGCGTACAATTGCATACGTCACATCACGTCTCAAACACGACGTAAGGATGACTTTTATAGTCACCAAGGAATGAACAGGGAGAAAGGGTATGATTGGCGAGTCTAAGGAAGCAGCGAACCCTGAGCGGAGCCGTCGACTGCCACTTCAAGTTTTCCGATTTCTGCCGCTGCGCGTGGTCCCCATCATAACACCCAAGTTTCATCACTGTCCTCGCCACCGTCGACCCCACATTGCTGCGTCGCGCCCCAACTTCGGCCACAACCATGCTTCTGTGAGTTGCCACCCGCGCCGCAAATACAAGTGTGGTCGAAATAGGCTGTTGCTGGGCTCAGCTTCTAGATGCACCGTCGTTGGTAATTCACAAGGATGACGTGCAAGATGCCAAGCCTAATGAGCTGTCGCTATTGCATGAGATGAAGCTACCATACGTACGCGTGCCGGTCCCAGTATCGTCGATATCACCTGCTACCTCCACCTTGACGATGCGCTTGATTGCGGTTTCTTCTTCAGCCCGGCCCGGTGACATCTTACTGTTCGCTGCTATCCTCGCCATTCTGCATCCCCGGGCCTCAGCCGGCGGCCGTTCCGTTCGAATTTGAGGGGTAGAGGTTCGGGAAGTCCATGTATATGCCGGCATGTCGGGGCAGGTTCAATTTGAAGAAAGGAGACGTGTTGAGGTGGTTGGAACGAGCTGAACTAGCCACGCACTCGCAGGCTTCGCGGGACGCTTGTGGCATTCACAGGATAGGCGGATGTCATCGAGTAAGCGACTTTGTGACAGCATTCTTTATTGCGACGCAAAGGAGGGGGGTAAGTTTTTGAGAAACAGTCCCTTGTTGCCCGATTTCCGTGGTCGGTTGTGCGTCGCAGCGGCTTCAGATGGGACACATCGTTCGGGGAAAGTTCAGCAATTATCGTGAGCTGATCTATGTGCTCTGCACGTTTCTCGAGCCACCAACTTAAGAACGAATGGGTAATGTTTCGTTGGATTCGAAAACTCGGACGCTATGTAGGATGATCGCGACGAATGGATATTTCACTAGCAAATGAGGTTGCTCACCCCTTTTATATATAGCCTTCCACACAACAAGGGTAAAAATACCCTCAAGCTGATCATCCACGACAGTAGCGGACGTGAATTAATCCATTTTAAAAGAATGTTCAGGCTCAGGGTGGCAGAGACTGCAGAGTAGTATCGTCAGCTGATTGCAGCAAACTTGAACACGTCACATTCGTAACAGCTTCAAGTTCCAGCGCAGACGAATGCCAACAAAAATGAATAAAAGAGAGGTGACTGGCTTGCGCAAGAATATGAAGAACAGAAGACTCCAGATGTCTTAGTCAGTACGTCACGAGATTGCAAGACTTCGATATATAGCTTGATAAGTGGTAGGCATAAACAGTCGTGGAGTGTACGTAAATACGTCGCAAGGAACTTGAAATGACACCGTGCTCGAAACGCAAATAATGATGACCAACATATATGCAGAGACAAATTACACTTGGAGAATGTGAGGAAGGTACATGATAGTCATCAAAATATATATTGACTAGGATAAGCTAGTTGGGCCGCTTTGTTCAATGACTAGCATCTGCAATCTTTATGAACAGGAGAGTAGGCGGGAGTGTGAGCGCAAGTAAGATATAGGTAGTTGTGTCGAGACGTACTTCGCTCCATTTCTGCAGCGCTCACACCCACATATCCTCAATCCTATCGAAAATCGAACGATCCACCAAGCGCAGGCTGACGGCATGGCCTGCTATCTGTTGTTCATTGAGAAATGTGGTAACTGCGTCACAAGCATCGCCGCATCCTCCAGGATATCCAACCTCCTCGAGGTTAGGAAGGAGCTCCAGTGGTGGCTCTCCATCGTCAGATTGTAAGGAACGGAAGATTTTGCCGACAAGATCATCTTGTACATAAATGGTCTTCGCGTTGGTGAACGGCCTAAGAAGTTCGCGCCACTCACTTCGGTCGACATTATTGTGCCGTACTGATGGATGATAGTGCTCGTCGTAGCTAAATGCAACTTGCTCCACAACAGAAAGTACAGGTGAAAGTGTGCCAAAGAATTGGGCCGCAGACGCAACCTGCGAGTCGAGGTGTCCGCACCTGATCTCCAACATCAAAGGACCGTCCCACTTCCAAGGGACCGCATGTAAAGAAACGGAAAGTGCACCGATTCCACTGAACGTTACTGGACAGAGCTAAATTTGAGGTTCTCGGATGATTGCATGAACTGGCTAAGGTGTGGAACCGTAATGGGGAGCTGATTAAAAAGGTAGACTTGAAGGATGCTGAGGGAAGGGGCGCTGATCCGAGAGACAAGGCCCTCCAAATAGCTGCTCACGCCGGTGAACGCAAACCAGCGTAAGTTAGAAAGTGTGGTCATATCCGGGGTCTGGTGCAACTGGCTTTCAACATCACCGTTGGGGATAGGTGATCTAAATCCAATGGACAGCCTCTTCAGCTGGGCCATAAGCGAAAGCCGAGTGAGTAGATAACTTGGAGGGAAATAGGCAGATGTTGGGATATCGTGAAGCGTCAGAGTGACGAGTCCGCAGTACTAGTTGTGAAAAGGGAGATCCGATTGGAAGGGAAGCCGGCCACAGTTTGATATGGCGTAGATTGGGGGCTCGAAACGTTTCAGGAAGGACAAATTCGGTCCAAGATTGGATATACATGCGTTCCAGATTTGGGAATTGATCATCCATAACCGCGACGAACTTCCTCACATCATGATCTGGGAGTTCCCAAAGGTCAATGTGATGCACGCGATCACGGTGCGAAAGTGCGAGCAATATACCGATTCATCTTCTGCTGTTATCTCCCGATCAGTGTGATAATAGACGGTGAGTGGTAGAGGTGGCGAATGTGCAAGCATGTTTGCTACAGGCACACCATTGGTGCAGAACAGATGAAGGTTGAGCCGGGATGGTGATTCAAGAATAAGATTTCGCCATTGTCGACAAACATGTGCCAGTTCGTGCCACCAACGTTGACGCTCCCATGTAAGGTTCAACATGCCATTCTCATCTTCATATTCTTCCGGATCTGCCAGCCGATAAGATGAAATATATCGAGAAGCACGTCATCATTGAGGATATCGATAGGTGAGTGTCGTCTATTGCTGTTGGGCCTATTAATTCGCAAATTTGTGAGCAGATCAGGGGCACAAAGGTCATGATTTAGAACTGCGTACGTCGGCCAAGCCTTCTAATGAGGGGAGGACAAATTATGGTAGAGCAGCCACCAGGCATTTTCAGGCAGGTGAGTAACGACGTGGATGTGATTGAAGAGCGTACGGCAGTGTGTCGGCCTCTTGGACGACCGATGCCTCATTCCCGTGGCGGTGGCACTGTCCTTGGTCAAGGTGGGCGCTGTCCTATATCCAAATGGGACGCTGCCTCACTCTCAGTTGGCTGCGCCGTAATGGACCCGTGGTTGGACGGACAACAATGAGAATATGGCCATCGTACTGCGCATTATTGTTGACGATTGTTGAACGTGGCAAGCAGTCACGTGGTAACGGCAAGTCGTTACAGCTAAGTACCAGACCGTGACAACGAAAAAATCATGATATATTCGATGTTCATCCTTACTCCCACGCCCGTGAGACCAGTATTGTACGCAAATTGGCGTTGCTAGTAGAATTTATTATCGTGACCGGTTCTTCCTAACTTGAAGCCATGAAGACGATGGTTGAACCGTAGAACCAACATAGAAGGTTCGAGTTTATACCCTCAGGCACCACACATGGCGGAGTCAGGGGAAGGAAGAAAATTATACTTGGAGAGTCCAATGAAGCAACAAATCACGCAATCGTCAAGGCCTTGTCAATTTCTACCGCTGTGCACACATCACACCCAAACGTCACGTCCTTCCATGCCATACATATCCTCGTTATATAAATCTGGGTTCAAACAAAAGACAAAAATCCGAGTCCCACATAGTCGATATTATCTGAAGCCTGCGTACCTTTGCCTTTAAGATACACTTCTTTGCGAATGTGGCATAATAGACGACCTTTGGCTTTGAGGCTTTGAGCGGAGGATGTACCTCCTCGAACTCTAAACGAGTCAAGCATACATATCTATAATCAGATGAGCGTTCGCAAAAGAGGATCTACAAGACACAGGACCTGACCTTTCTTCAGTCCAGTGACAGTTTACTGATCGCCGCAGCCTGAAGCACATCTTGCTTGAATTCCCGGGGACGACAATGTGGCATTTCTGTTCGAATCGGAGGAGTGGAGATTCGGGTAGCTCATGAATATGCGGGTGTACCGGAAAGCTTGAAGCAAGGTGACGACAGGTGTTGCCGCAGCCGGAACGAGCTGAACTACCCGCGCACGCGCAGGTCCGGGCTCCGGGGCTGCCTGGCAACGGCGCGGCATCATGTTCTTTATTGCAAAGCCCAGGAAGGGGGGTAATTTTGAGAGATGGGCTCGCCATGAATAGTTGTGGTATCGCATCGTTCAGGAAAGGTTCGGAAGTTTCGTCATGGAAATTAGCGAGATGCTCGATGAGCTCTGCGCGTTTTCGTCGTTTCGTTGACTTGGACAACTTGGATGCTATGTAGGATGATCGCGTCAACCTGGACTTTTCACTGGCACAACAAGTTTTCTCACCCTCGTATGTATAATCCTCCACCCGACAAAACATCTTTGGGTTGATGATCCACACAAATAGAAATCTGAACCATAGCCGTCGGTGTGGGGAGCTTCGCCGGATCTGGTTGATCAGGGTGGGTTGAAAAAAAAGACCTATCCATGAGAGTGGTGGAGTATCGTCAGATAACCGCAGCGAATACGTCACATCCGTAGCAGCTTCAAGTCCAGTGCGGACGAATGTCGACAAAAAAATGAAAGAAGTGACTGACTAGGGCACAAAACGGGATGAAGATGCAGAGACGCAGCAGAATGTCTTAGTCAGCATGTCACGAGATTGCAATTTACCAGGTAGAAAACATGAAAGCGTAGATGTATGCATGATTTGTGCAGTCACAAATTGAAGGAAAGAGGCGACTTGGAGTGAGATATGGATAGTTGTGTCGAGATGTACTTCGATCAGAACTCACGAGTACGTAAGAAATGCAGTAAATGGGCCCCGAAAATTGCGCCCTCCGGAATATCCAACGAGATTATCTGCACAACTGGCACGAATAGCCTTCGCGTTGGTGAACGGCCTAATAAGTTCAAGTCAATGTCTTCGGTCAACATGATTGTGCGATTCTGACGACTGATCGTGCTTGACTTGCTCCACAACTGAAAGTATGGGTGTAAGTGTACTGAACATTTGCACCACAGACGCTACTTGCCAATCAAGTGTCCGCACTTGATTCGCAACAACAAAGGAGTATTCCACCTCCAATCCAACAGGATGCGCACCTAAACGTTTCTCGACAGCTTTACATCTGGGTGATTAAAAAGATAGATATCGAGTATCATCTTCATATCCGTCCAGATCTGCCAGCCGCCGATACTAGAGATGAAGTACACTGATAAGCGCGTTATCGTTGAGTATATGGATAGATATCCATATCCTCAACGATAACGTGCCTATCAGCAATAGACGATACTCAGTCATCATGGGGAGTGTCGTCTATTGCCGTTGAGCCCAACCAATTCCCAAATTTGTTAACAAGATCGGGGACGCAAAGATTTGGAGCTCACGTCATCCGAGCCTTCTAATGAGAACATGTTATGGTAGAGCAGCTACCAGGGATTTTCAGAGAGGAATAGCGGAACAGCCGTAGATGTGATGGACTGAGCTTGTCGAGGCACGTGCCAGTGGGAGCACGCTGGTGTCCACTTTCCTCATTACCATCGCCGTCGCCTCGTCCTGAGCCACACAACCTAACCTCATCGCTAACAAACACTTCAAGAACTGCCCATCGATGCCCCGTCGCGAACACGTATCATACAAAATGCCAAAAGTGTGTGCTTGTGCTAATTATTTCTTGTATGCTATACCATCGGGTGATTGACCCTCTTGTTCGTCTTCGTCAATGGTCATTGAGCGTTCCTAGCGTCACTGGTTAGCGGCAATCCCCACAGCTAAGTGTTAGACAATGACGAAGTTATGATATATTCGATTTCATCTCCGCTTCCATGTCAGTCAGATCACTGCATCTCATAACATGAAACGATAAATTACGAAGGTGACTTCGTGAATGTCACTGATTAAGGGGTACGGAAAGAAGGCATAAAGTAGCACTTCGTTTAGCGAACAAGTACATACATCACCGCATAATGACATCACTGGCACGTACGACTTTGATAGTTACCAAGGAATGAACAGGGAGAAAAAGTATGATTGGCGAGTCCAAGGCAGCAGCGAATCGCGTAACTGCCACTTTTCCGATTTCTGCCGCTGCCCGCGGTCTCCATCACAATGCCCAAGCTTCATCACTGTCCTCGCCACCACCGGCCCCACCTTGCTGCGTCGCGCGCGACCACTACCATGCTTCTGTGTGTTGCCACCCCCGCTGCAAATAGTACAAGTGTGGTCGAGGTAGGGTGTTGTTGGGCTCAGCTTCTATATGAGTAGAGGTAAAAGGAGAGAGGGAGGGGGTAAGGGGAAAATATGCCAGATGCACTGTCGTTGATAATTCACAAGGATGACATGCAAGATGCGAAGCCTAACGAGATGGTCCTCGCTGTTGCATGAGATGAGGCGAATGTGACGTGTCAAGACACGGGACGTTCTTCTTCAGCTCAGTGGCATCTTACCGATCACCGCTATACTTGCCATTGTGCATCCCCAGCTTGTTCAATTCTGAGGGAGAGAGATTCGAGTAGTTCATATATATGCGGGCGTACCAGAGCAGGTTGATGAAGGGCGATGTATTGACGCGGACGGAACGAGTTGAACTGGCCACGCGCTCGGAGTCGCGGGCTCCGTGGTACCATGTGTGAACATGACACACGGTGGAATTCACAAGATAGGCAGACACCATCGAAAGGCGGCTTGCGTGACAGCATTCTTTATCACGAAACCCAGGAAGGGGAATAAATTCTTGAGAAACGGTCGATAGCCGCCGGACATCTGTGGTCAGTTGTGCTTGAGGTGGGGTCGCATCGTTTGTGGAAAAGTCGAGCAACTGTCATAGACTTCGGTGAGCTAATCGACGAGCTCTGCACGTTTCTCGAGTCGAAAGCTCAAAAATGAACGGGTGATTCATGAGGGTGGCGGAGTATCGTCAGCTGATTGCAGTAATACGTCACATCTGTAGCAGCGTCAAGTTTCAGCGCAGACACAAAAATGAAAAAAAGAGGGGTGACTGGCTTGCGCAAGGGTATGAAGAGCAGAAGAACTCCAGATGTCTTAGTCAGTAGGTCACAAGATTGCAAGACTTTGACATAGCTTGATAAGTGGTAGGCATAAAGAGTACGTAAATACATCGCAAGGGACACCGTTCTCGAAATGCGAATAACAGATAGCCAACATGTATGGAGAGACAAGAGATCTGAGGAAGGGTACGTGATAGTCATCAAGAAGGCATAAGCCTATGAAGACTAAGATAAGCTAGTTTGGGATGCTTTGTTGCAATCTCAACAATGATTAAAATCTGGTGGTCACCATGAACAGGAGAGTAGACGGGTGTCACGGTGTGAGCGCGATTAAGATATGGGTAGTTGTGTCGAGACGTACTTCGATCCATCAATTAGCGTCTAGCACCGCCCACACGCTACACTTCCAGATACTCAGGTGGATCAAAGATCGAAGGATCCACCAATCGCAGGCTCACGGGATGGCCCGATACTTGTCGTTCATTAAGAAATCTGGTAAATGCGTCCTGAGCATCGCCTCCTCCAGAATATCCAATCGCCTCAAGATTTGGAAGGAGCTCGAGTGGTGGCTCTCCATCGTCAGATGGTAAGGAACGGAAGATTCTGTTAATGAGACTATCGTCTACATGAATGGTCTTCGCGTTGGTGAACGGCCTAAGAAGTTCACGCCACTGACTTCGGTCGATATTGTCGTCCGATGCTGATGAATGATAGTGCTCGTCATAGCTGAGTACAACTTGCTCGACAACAGAAAGTACAGGTGAAAGTGAACCAAAGAATTGAACTGCAGACGCTACCTGGTTGTCGAGATCTCCCCACATTATCTGCAACATCAAGGGATTGCCCCGCTCCCAAGGGAACGCATGTAAGGAAACGGCATGCACACAGAAAGCTACTTGAACGACCCTATATGTGAGGTTCTCGGATGATTGGATGAACTGACAGAGGCGTGGAACCGTAAGGGGAAGCTGAGTAAAAAGTTTGACACGAAGGATGCTGAGGGAAGGGGCGCTGATCCAAGCAACAAGGCCTTCCAAATATGTAGCCGTCCCTCGGAACATAAACTGGCGTAGGTTAGGAAGTGTAGTCATGTCCGGGGTCTGGGGCGACTGCCTTTCAACATCATGGTTGGCGGTAGAGTAATAAAATGATATGGACAGCCTCTCCAGCTGGAGCATAAGCGAAAGTCGGGTAAGTATATAACTTGGGGGAAAATAGGCGGATGGTCGGATATTCATAAGATCGAGAGTGACGAGTCGTGTGGCAGTTGTGAGTAAGGGTGATCCAATCGGAAGGGAAACTGTCGACAGTCTGAGATAACGTAGATTGGGGGCTTGAAACGTGAAAGGAAGGTCGAATTCGGTCCGAGAATTGGCATACATGTATTCCAGAACGGGGAATTGATCTTTCATAACCGCGACGAACTTCTCCACATTTGGGAGCTTCAAAAAGTGAATGTGATGCACGCGATCACGATGCGAAAGTGCGAGCAATATACCCGATTTATCTTCTGCTGTTATATTCGGATTCTTAGTGTGATAATAGATGGTGAGTGGTAGAGGTGGTGAATGTGCGAGCATGTCTGCTATAGGCACACCGTTGGTGCAAAAAAGATGAAGGTCGAGCCGGGATGGTGATTCAAGAATAAGATTTCGCCATTGTCGACAAACATGTGCCAGTTTGTACCACCAACGTTGGCGGTGCCAAACAACAACCATTGGCATCACAGTTCCATTTTCATCATGATATTTGTCTGGACCATCGACCAGCCGATAAAGATAAAATATATTGAGAAGCACGTCGTCGTTGAGGATACGTATAGGTGAGCCTGAGTGTCTCCTATTGTTGTCGAGTCCTAATCTTTACGTTTGTCAACTTGAACGGATTAGGGATGCAAAGATTTGGAACTGCCTACCCTGACGTCCGCCGAGCCCTCTAATGAGGGGAGGATGAAATATGGTAGAGAAACGACCAGACATTTTTAGGGAGGCAAGTAAAGGTGTGGATGCGATTGAATAGTGTACAGTAGGGTGTAGGCCTCGTGGATAACCGATGCCTCATTTCTGTGGCGGGTGGCGGCGTCCTTGGCGCTGACCTATATCCAGGGTTGGACGCTGGCATCCACCTTCTTCGTCATTATCATCGCCGCCGTCGTCACCTCATTATGAACCATTTTTTCACACTTTCACGCACACCTACATTTATATAATATGCGTGCGGATACAGCGCAGACAGGTCAACACTGGTCCACCAACGCCACGTCACCCCGAACACTGGCACATACCGCACAAAGCGTCACGAATATGGGACGTACTACAGCTTTGAGAGATGGACGTTTTACAGCGTGCGTTGTTTCTTCTCCAAATGATAACCAGCGAAACCACCGTTACACGTGGTCATGACCGACTGATTCTTGCAGGATCATCTCGCGTAGGCAACACCCAGGATTTGGCCCGATCTTGTTTCATTCTACACGACGTCATCGTTCCATACTCCCATGTGGCGCCCGCACCCACGAACGCAAGTGGAGAAGACCGGTGGATAAGCTATCGAGTTCCCTCTCGGCTCCCCTTTCCCCAAAGTGTGGAGCTGCGCAAATGAGAATAGAACGTTGAGCGACAGTTTCTGGCTAACAGTGATCCCCGATTCCCCGTATGTACCACACACAAATCACGATATTTTCATTTGTATCCGTCCCTCCACATCGGTCAGATGGGTAGAGTATATGAATAGGTATACTTTGAACATATCATGACGAATTCTCTTCTCGTGCTCAACGCTCATCGCTCACATTGAGTCCCCTTCACCGCTGAAAGCGGGGAACTCTCCCTGCTTGTGAGTTCAAATAAAATGAAGAGAGGTGGACAGAGGGGCGAGGAGAAGAAAGAAGGAGAGCAGCGGCAAGTAAAAAGAAGGAACGCGTAGAAGTCTGAAGTCGGGGGATCTAAGCGAGATAAGCGGAGGCGAGAGGGAGAATAGACGAGGTTTTTGAAGGTGGAGAGAAGTCAAAGAAACTTGAGGGAAACTTAGAATCAGACGATATTTCGAGAACAGAAGTGAGCGGCGAGATTTCGCTGGCTCGTTTGTACATTTCCAAGTCGTATTTATGTACATTCGAGCCGTAATCTATAAGGGGGCAAAATGCGTCGAGAACGGGGTAGCAGGTAAAACACAAAGTAAGCGGGCACGAAAATATCAGACGAGAAGTAAGTAAGAAACCTCGGAAGTGAGATGAGGATGAAAGGAAAGGGTGTGAAACATCTAAAGTCGCAGGGGAACAAAGGGAATGGGGTTTAAATCATGAAAGATAAGAAGTCAAAAATACAACCTTCGAAGTCGCGTGCACCCTCAGAAAGCTTCACGGGATGCTCGCGGTCTCATCGAGAGGCCGATAGGCCGTCAGCCTAGAACGTGGGCGCGGCGCGAGTCACAGCACGCAGCCCGAGACGAAAGGAAGAGAGACTAACACGCAAACGGAGAAACGCCAAACTGAGCGAACAATAGGAAACGCGAGGCGCACTAGCACGGAACGGGAAGCATAGGAGACTCGAGACATGAAAGAGAACAAAGAGAAAAGCAGGAAAAAGTCGTGCAGCGCGAGGCCGCAGAGGACGGGCGTATGGCCGAGGCGTAGACGCATCGTGGCCGAGAGGGGTTCGTGGCCCCGTTTGAGATCGAAACGCACGGAACGAGATCTAAGGCATGCGAGAAATACGGCGAGCGGCAGCACGAATCGAGACGAGAGGAAACGTGAGTTGGGCGTACGAAGTTGCGTAGAAAGAGGTTTCGGGGCCAGCCGCTAAGCTGACCCTACACCGCCCTTCCTAATCCCCGCAACAACCCCTTCTTAACAAGAATGAATACAAGAGTCATAGCCACAGACGATTGCAATGGCAGCTTGAGCGGAAGGCTCACCGGGTCTACAAACATTCATCTTTAAAAAGGCTCAGGCTAGTTGAAAAAAGTGGAGAGGCATATCGACAAAACAAACAAGCGGGATGAAGAGCAGCCTAAGGTCCGAGAGATCTGAGACGCCCGAATGACTTAGTCAGTACATCGCGGGTTTACAAGTCGAACAATAAAAAGGAATTACAGTAACCGTAATGATGGCCCAAGACATACGCATGATTTGTGCAGTCACAAGGAACGCAGGGGAAAGAGAAATAATAATTGGAGAGACCGAGGAAGGGTGTGCGATCATGCAACGAAATCGAAAGGGTGTATGATGGTCATCAACTTGCGTCTTGAAGACGCAAAGTGAGTATAGACCCACGTCGATTCAGATAAGCAACTTGGGGCTACTCAGTATTGCGATATCATCGACGACATGAATCCTGGCGGTTGACATGAACAGAAGAGTCGGTGTGAATGTGAGCTCGACTGAAATATTAGTTGTATCGAGACGTACCTCAATCCTTCCAACCAGTGCTGCAGCGCTCACACGTACTTAGTAATATTGATCCTTGAGCACCGAGCGATCCACGATGCGGAGGGTCACAGGATGGCCTGCTACCTGTCGTTCATTGAGAAATGTGGTAAATGCGTCCCGAGCATCGCTTCCTCCAGAATATCCAACTACCTCAAGGTTTGGAAGGAACTCCAGTGGTGACTCTCCATCGTCAGAACAGAAGATTTTGTTGACGAGATCATCGTGAACATGAATAGTCTTCGCGTTGGTGAACGGCCTAAGAAGTTCACGCCACCGACTTTGGTCGACATTGTTGTGCGATTCTGATGATTGTTGGTGCTCTTCGTAACTGAATGTGACTTGCTCGACAACAGAGAGTACGGGTGAAAGTGTACCAAATAATTGCGCCGCAGTCGTAACCTGCCAGTCGAGATTGACGCACGAGATCCGCAACCACACCGTCCGACTCGGAGGGACCGCATATAAGGAAAGGGCAAAGGCGCCGAAAGCTACCTGAACAGCGGTAAATCCCAGGTTCTCGGACGTTTGTATGAACTGCAAGAGGCGTGGAAAAGTAAAGGAGGGGTGGTGAACAAGAAAAACTTGAAGTTGGTTGAGTAAAGGGGCGCTGATCCGAGCAACGAGATCTTCCAAATATGTCGCCGTACCTTTGAATAGAATGAAGCGTAAGTTAGGAAGTACGATCATATCCGGGGTCTGGTGCAACTCCCTTTCAATATCGCGGTTGGAAGGAGGGAAACGAAATCCAATGGACAGCCTCTCCAGCTGGGCCATAAGCGAAAGCAGGTAAAGTAGACAACTTGGAGGGAAATAGCCGGATGCTGGAAGGAGCTCGAGAGTGACGAGTCCCGCGGTAGTTGTGGTAAGTAAGGGTGATCCAATTGGAAGGTAAGTCGTCGTCAGTTTGAGATGGCGTAGATTGGGGGCTTGAAACGTTACAGGAAGGTCCACTTCGGTCCGGGAATAGATATACATGCGTTCCAGGATTGGGAATTGATCATCCATAACTGTGACGAACTTCCCCATATTTGGCAGCTCGAAAAGGTTAATGCAACAAACGCGATCACGGTGTGAAAGTGCAAGCAATATACCCGATTCATCTTCTGCTGTCATCCCCCGATTCAAGGTGTGATAATCGATCGTGAGTGGTAGTGGTGGTGAATGTGCAAGCATGTCCGCTACAGGGACACCATTAGTGCAGTAGAGATGAAGGTCGAGCCAAGATGGTGATTCAAGAATAAGATTTCGCCAGTGTCGACAAACTTGTGCCAGTTTGTACCACCAACGTTGACGGTCCCATCTGTAGTTCAACAAGCCATTTCCATCCTCGTATTCGTCCGGTTCTGCCAACCGATAAAGATGAAATATATTGAGAAGCACGTCATCGTTGAGGATGTGGATAGGTGAGCGTCGATTATTGCTGGCATCATGATTACTGTCGAGCCCTATTGATTCGCAAATTTGTGATCAGGAACAGATCAGCGACACAAAGATCATGATTTGGAACTGCGTACTAGTACGTCGGCCGAGCCTTCTAATGAGGGGAGGACAAATTATGGTAGAGCAGCATCCAGGCATTTTCAGGGAGGTGAGTAATGACGTGGACGCGATTGAAGAGCGTACGGCAGTGTGTCGGCCTTTTGGACGAACCGATGCCTTATTCCCGTGGCGGTGGCACTGTCCTTGGTCAAGGTGGGCGCTGACCTATATCCAAATGGGACGCTGCCTCACTCTCATCGGTTGGGCTGCGCCGTGGTGGACCCGTGGTTGGACGGACGACAATGAGAATATGGCCATCGCACTGCGCATTATTGTTGACGATTATTGAACGTGGCAAGCAGTCACGTGGTAACGGCAGCCTGTACCAGACCGTGACAACAAAAAATCATGATATATTCGATGTTCATCCTTACTCCCACGCCCGTGAGACCAGTATTGTACGCAAATTGGCGTTGCTAGTAGAATTTATTATCATGACCGGTTCTTCCTAACTTGAAACCATGAAGACGATGCTTGAACCGTAGAACCAACATAGAAGGTTCGAGTTTATACCCTCAGGCACCACACACGGCGGAGTCAGCGGAAGGAAGAGAAATTATACTTGGAGAGTCCAATGAAGCAACAAATCACGAATCGTCAAGGCCTAGTCAATTTCTACCGCTGTGCACACATCACACCCAAACGTCACGTCCTTCCTTCCATGCCATACATATCCGCACCTATATAAATCTGGATTCAAACAAAAGACAAAAATCCGAGCCCCAAATAGTCGATATTGTCTGAAGCCTGCGTACCTTTGCCTTTAAGATACACTTCTTTGCGAATGTGGCATAATAGACGACCTTTGGCTTTGAGGCTTTGAGCGGAGGATGTACCTCCTCGAACTCTAAACGAGTCAAGCATACATATCTATAATCAGATGAGCGCCAGCAAAAGAGGACCTACAAGACACAGGACCTGACCTTTCTTCAGTCCAGTGACAGTCTACTGATCGCCGCAGCCTGAAGCACATCTTGCTTGAATGCCCGGGGACGACAATGTGGCATTTCTGCTCGAATCGGAGGAGTGGAGATTCGGGTAGCTCATGAATATGCGGGTGTACCGGAAAGCTTGAAGCAAGGTGACGACAGTTGTTGCCGCAGCTGGAACGAGCTGAACTAGTTGGAAAGCCCAGGAAGGGGGTGTAATTTTGAGAGATGGTCGCAGGCCAGATCGCCATGAATAGTTGTGTATTAGATGGCATCGCATCGTTCAGGAAAGGTTCGGCAGTTTTGTCATAGAAATTAGCAAGATGCTCGATGAGCTCTGCGCGTTTTCGTCGTGTCGTTGACTTGGACAACTTGGATGCTATGTAGGATGATCGCGTCAACCTGGACTTTTCACTGGCACAACAAGTTTTCTCACCCTCGTTATGTATAATCTTCCACCCGACAAAACATCTTCGAGTTGATGATCCACACAAATAGAAATCTGAACCATAGCCGTCGGTGTGGGGAGCTTCGCCGGATCTGGTTGATCAGGGTTGGTTGAAAAAAAAAGACCTATCCATGAGAGTGGTGGAGTATCGTCAGATAATCGCAGCGAAGACGTCACATCCGTAGCAGTTTCAAGTCCAGTGCGGACGAATGTCGACACTGACTAGGGCACAAAACGAGATGAAGCGTACTGGATGAAGCGTACTGGAGATGCAGAGACGCAGAATGTCTTAGTCAGCATGTCACGAGATTGCAACTTACCAGTAGAAAACATGAAAGTGGAGATGATTAGTGCAGTCACAAATTAAAGGAATCCGGGGAAAGGGGCGACTTGGAGTGAGATAGGGTAGTTGTGTCGAGATGTACTTCGATCAGAACTCACGAGTACGTAAGAAATGCAGTAAATGGGCGCGCCCTCCGGAATATCCAACGAGATTATCTGCACAACTGGCACGAATAGCCTTCCCGTTGGTGAACGGCCTAATAAGTTCAAGCCAATGTCTTCGGTCAACATGATTGTGCGATTCTGACGACTGATCGTGCTTGACTTGCTCCACAACTGAAAGTATGGGTGTAAGTGTACTGAACATTTGCGCCACAGACGCTACTTGTAATGCGAATAGCAGATGGCCAATATGTATGGAGAGACAGATTATACTGAGGAAGGGTACGTGATAGTCAACAAGAAGGCACATGCCTATGAAGACTAAGATAAGCTAGTTTGGGATGCTTTATTGCAATCTCAACAATGATTAAAGTCTGGTGGTCACAATGAACAGGAGAGTAGGCGGGTGTCACGGTGTGAGCGCGATTAAGATATGGGTAGTTGTGTCGAGACGTACTTCGATCCGTCTAGCACCGCCCAGACGCTACACTTGCAGATACGCAGGTGTATCAAACATCGAAGGATCCACCAAGCGCAGGCTCACGGGATGGCCCGATACTTGTCGTTCATTAAGAAATCTGGTAAATGCGTCCTGAGCATCGCCTCCTCCAGAATATCCAATCTCCTCAAGATTCGGAAGGAGCTCGAGTGGTGGCTCTCCATCGTCAGATGGTAAGGAATCGAAGATTCCGCTAATGAGACTATCGTCTACATGAATGATCTTCGCGTTGGTGAACGGCCTAAGAAGTTCACGCCACTGACTTCGGTCAACATTGACGACCCATGTTGATGGATGATAGTGCTCGTCATACTCGTCATAGCTGAATACAACTTGCTCGACAACAGAAAGAACAGGTGAAAGTGTAGCAAAGAATTGAACTGCAGACGCTACCTGGTTGTCGAAATGTCCCCACATGATCTGCAACATCAAGGGATTGACCCGCTCCCAAGGGAACGCATGTAAGGAAACGGCATCCACGCAGAAAGTAACATGAACGACCCTAAATGTGAGGTTCTCAGATGTTTGGATGAACTGACAGAGGCGTGGAACGGTAAGGGGAAGCCGAATAAAAAGTTTGACATGAAGGATGCTGATGGAAGGGGCGCTGATCCAAGGAATAAGACCTTCCAAATATGTAGCCGTTCCTTGGAACATAAATTGGCGTAGGTTAGGAAGTGTAGTCATGTCCGGGGTCTGGCAGGACTGACTTTCAACTTCACGGTTGGCGGTAGAGGAATAAAATGATATGGACAGCCTCTCCAGCTGGAGCATAAGCGAAAGTCGGGTAAGTATATAACTTGGGGGGAAATAGGCGGATAGTCGGATATTCATAAGATCGAGAGTGACGAGTCCCACAGCAGTTGTGAGTAAGGGTGATCCAATTGGAAGGAAAACCGTCGACAGTCTGAGATAGCGTAAATTGGGGGCTTGAAACGTTACAGGAAGGGCCACTTCAGCCTGAGATTCGATTTTCATGTGTTCCAGAACAGGGAATTGATCATCCATAACTGCGATGAACTTCTCCGGATGTGACATCAAAATCTCGACGTGATGCAGGCGATCACGGAGCGAAAGTGCAAGCAATATACCCGATTCATCCTCTGTTACTATCTCCCGACCATGATAATAGACGGTGAGCGGTAGGGGTGGTGAATGTGCGAGCACGTCTGCTACAGGCACACCGTTGGTGCAAAATAGGTGAAGGTCGAGCCGAGATGGTGATTGAAAAATAAGATTTCGCCATTGTCGACAAACATGTGCCAGTTTGTACCACCAACGTCGGCGGTGCCAAACAATGACTAACACAGTCCCATCTTCATATTCGTCTGGATCATCGGCCAGCCGATAAAGATGAAATATATTGAGAAGAACGTCATCGTTGAGGATACGTATAGGTGAGCCTGAGTGTCTTCTATTGTTGTCGAGTCCTACTAGTAATCTTTACGTTTGTGAACAGATTAAGGATACAAAGATTGGAACTGCTTACCGTGGCGTCCGCCGAGCCTTCTAATGACGGGAGGATAAATGATGGTAGAGCAACAACTGGGCATTTCAGGGAGGCGAGTAAAGATGTGGATGTGATTGAATAGTGTTCAGCAATGTGTAGGCCTCTTGGATGACCAATGCCTCATTCCTGTGGCGGTGGCAGCGTCCTTCCGAGAGGGCGCGGACCCAGGGTTGGCCCGGGCTGGCGTTCACCTTCCTCGTCATCATCATCGTCGCCGTCGTCACCTCATTATGAGCCACTTTTTCCCACTTTCACGCACACCTACATTTATATAATATGCGTGCGGATACAGCGCAGAAAGGTCAACACCCCACCACATTCAAACAGTTCAAGTGCTGTCGGTCCACCAACGCCAGGTCACGCCGAACACTAGCACGTACTACAGCTCTACTAGATGTACGTTTTTTGACGTGCGTTGTTTCTTCTCCCAACGATAACCATCAAAACCATTGTTACACACATCGTAATGACCGACTGACTGACTCTGATTCTTGCAGATCATCTCGCGCAGGCGGACACCCCCAAGTGGGCAACATCCCGGGATTTGGCCCGATCTTAGAAGACCGGTGGATAAGCCCCAGTGAAAAGTGGATTTAAGTAAATTCAAGTAAATTAAAGTAAATTGAATCAATTCGATTTTTATCAATTAGTGAGACTATTTGTGATTGAATTCAATCCGAGATCGAATGTGATTGAATGCACTCAAATTCAATTGAATACTTGGTTTAATCAGATCAAATTCAATTGATTGGTAGATTGAATCAGATTAAACCCCATTATATTTTCGATTTATGGTACAATTGTATTTAGTTTATTCTACCCTCGATACAAATCACCTCAGCCCCGGTCCGGCCATCGAGCACAAATCCAGCTCCAGCTCCAAGTCGAATTAAAGTGAACGCGAGAAAGGACTGTGATGGCCTTGTTAGTACCATATATTGGGGATAGTTCATGATGTACATACCTTATCACACTGACTTCAAGAGTTTTAGGAGAGTATGTGGGTGTAGGATGATGCATCGATATGGTTTTGTACGCTGGGGGGTCCCACATTGGTGAAAGGGGCCAATATTCGTTGATTCTTGCACACTGGGAAGAGCCTGGAACTTCCGCTCCGCACATGTAGTTCAGATCTTTAGATATGGCAGCACTCGGAGAGATGAAAAAAAAGGTGGACGTACATTCCCCTTCCTCAGAAACTCGGTAGCAAGCACGAAAAACTTGCCTGCGTCGCATCTATTAGTAATGTACCGTACATGACACGAATGACGATCGACCCACCAACTCAATTGAGTCCAACCACGAAGGACCAATCTTTGATCAAATAATGCTACAGCCATCTGCCACGCGCGTCTGCGGGACCACGCCTGGAAAAACCCCGACCGGGGCTCAGACTAGGAGTCTGACCGACGTGCTGACCGACGTTATTGCTCGGCGTTCACCGCCCTGCTGATCTTTGCTGCGTACCGACGAGTCTGCGTGGCGGCGGTGCCCGACTTCGTCTGTCTGAATCGTTTCGGAACGCGCTAGAGGTGGTAGGGTGGATAGCGGTAGCAGCAGTTTTGGTTGGTGTACATGTTTGGTGTGGTGCTGCTCACGTGGTGGAGGTGATGGGGAACGTCGCTCATGGTTACTGACGTGGTCAGGTGGCAGGAATGGAGATGGGGGATGCTGGCGGTCGCTCAAGTGTGGCTGTTGTGGAAACGATGACGGGGACGCTCACACGTGGTGGGAGCGAAGATGGGTTCCCAGTCACCGAAATGTGAAGACGGTGACAGGAGAGGCTTCCGGTCGTGGTCGTACGCTTGTGGGCGGGCGTGGCGATATCTCTCGTGTAGTGGTGGTGATGTCGGTCGTCGGTCGGTCTGGGCACGCTCACGTGGATATGGATGGAGAGGTGGGCGAAGTCGTTAAAGCCGTGTAGGGACTTGATCCACATCTCGGGGGGGGGGGGGGGGGGGTATAGTGAGCCAACCCAGTCAGCACCACTAAAATTAATCTGATATCAATGTCACAATTTTCGAGGCGATCGGACACGCGGACAGCTTCATCCACCAGTCAAATTGAAAGTGTGCCCTCTGAAGCACACAGGCAGTGGTGGAGTGTTGTGTATATGGGTGTGCCAGTGTGAGGTAAAAGTGTCGGATGCACTCCCAGGTCGAGGTGAAATCAACCATACAACATGTAGATGCGGACAAGGCACAGGGCTCCATGAGGGTGATTACAAGTCAGCTTCAGTGAGTTGGGAGCACCTTAGGACGTACCATATATTAAATTCTTCTGAAATTGAGGGGGTTCGCTGCTTGAATTCGATGAGGGCCCATTTGAGAGAAGAAATGGGTCAGCAGTCAGTACATCATCCACCTTACCATAGTCCCATCCACTGCCTGTTCTGTGAAATTAGCCAAGGACAAGTTGTGACATGCTTTTTTTTTTTTTTTTGTAATCAAATTTATATAGCGCAGGGGTGTGTGTAACGAAGTACTTCCTACAAGAGAGTCGGTACTAGAAAGGTCCAAAGTAGCACCCAGACACGCTGTGTCTAGACCCTGACAGAACTACAACTCAGGGTTTATCGATCACGGATTCCATCACCCTCCGCCTCGTGCCCCTCTTCGCCGCGGTGTTGAGCCGGTTTGAGTGACGGGCCGGGGGAGCCTCTACGTTAGGCTGCTCAAAGAAGGTTGCTGGCCCCGCTACCGCTAAGTCGGTTTTGGGTGCGTGCCTCTTGGCCGCCTCGAGGGGGGTAGTGGGTGGTGGGTCGACTTTGAAAGTGGGGGGTGCGGTGGGGGCTTTTGGGGGAGCCTTCGGCTTGTTCGAGGTGGCGGGAGTTTTGGTTTTACCCTTGCCCTTCGCCTCTCCACCCTTCCCGCTCGCCCCCTTGGAAATAGGGCATCGGTGTCGCTTCTGAGCCTTGCGGGAGGCGAACTTACGTCCGCACTCCTTGCAGGCACGTTGTGATTGGCCGGCGGCGGCTTCTTCGGCAGCCCGGCGTTCTCGCCTCGATGCGCGATTCCTTTTCCGTGCAAGGCGTTTCTTCTCCTTCTGGGCCTTTGACGCGAGGCTCGGGCCCTTTGTGAGGTCGAAAAAGGCTTTGGGGGCCTCTCCGTTGAGTGTTTCTAAGACGTACGCAAACATCACCTTTTTCACCTTCTGGAGGGGGCGAGGCACAAGTGCAACAGCGCACTTGACCAGGTGGGCGTGGTACGGGGGAGTGAACTCGACCCAAAAAAGTTTTCCATCCTCGGCTTTTTGGGCCGAGACGACGTTAGTCATGAGGTGGTCCCGAGAGAGGAACCAACGACGACGGAAGATGTTGTGAATGTCGAAAACTGAGAGCTCGTCATTCGCAGTAAGGGCCCTGCACGGGGGAAGTTTCTCCTTTGGTGGGAAATACCTCGGTTCCTGCGAGGGTTTGCCCACCCCGCCAGCCGTATCCACTGGGGGGGTATCAACTCGGGGGTTGAAGAGGGCTGAGAAATGGGGGTCCCAGTAAAAACCGGTGGTGAAAAATCCTGGGAATTGGTGCCAGCCTCGTCCTGCGAGCCTGAAGGCCGGGGAGGTGCCACAGAGGGAGTGGGAGGGGGGAAAGGTCTTGCCGCCGCGGACTCTGCCATCGTCTTCCTGCCAGCTGCCCGGAGTGCGGAGCCCAGGTTGCCAAGCTTAAGGGAAGGGGAGAGAGGGGAGGGAGACATGGGGGGGAGGACATCGTCACAAGATCGATGGTGGTGGTAAGAAGTCAAGAAGGCTTGGTTGTGACATGCTTCAGCAACTAAGTTAACCCACACTTAAAGCAAACCTTTGTGCAGACTTGAAGTGTGGGACGTTGTTGACAATAACGACGTCCAGCGGTTTGACACCTTGTCAATGACCTGGTCATGTGATTGAAAGTGTCTGGATTTCTCTAAGTCGACAATGCGTTGTGTACTCGTTTCACAGATTATCTGCTTTCTCGATTGAGTTGTGTTCAATCCAATTCAATCGCATTCGATTGGCCAAGGCACCCCAAGAAACCATATCAATTCAATTCAATCATATTCAATGCAATCGGACAATATTCAATTCACTTCGATTGAAATCGACTTGATGTTATCAGTATCATTTGTAATAAATTTACTTTGATTTTAATCAATTGGGTTAAATTTACTTAAATTTACTTAAATCCACTTTTCACTGGGGATAAGCTATCGAGTTCCCTCTCGGCTCGCCTTTCTCCAGAGTGTGGAGCTGCGCATATATCCGGTCCAGTGCCAAGGCCAGCAATGAGAATGGGAGGTTGAGAGTGGACGACGGTTGCTGACTAGCAATGATCCCCGATTCCCCGTACGTACCACAAATCACGATATATTTATTTGTGTCCATTCCTCCACATCAGTCAGATGGGTAGAATATATGAATAGGTATACTTTGAACATATCGTGACGAATTCTCTTCTCGGGCTCAACGCTCAGCGCTCATCGTTCACACTGAGTCCCCTTCACCCCCCTTCGTAACCCCCCTACTTAACAAGAATGAATATAAGAGTTATAGCCACAGACGATTGCAATGTCAGCTTGAGCGGAAGGCTCACCGTGTCTACAAACATTCATCTTAAAAAAGGCTCAGGCTAGTTGAAAAAAGTGGAGAGGTATATCGACAAAACAAACAAGCGGGATGAAGAGCAGCCTAAGGTCCGAGAGATCTGAGACGCCCGAATGACTTAGTCAGTACGTCGCGGGTTTACAAGCTGTCAATAAGTCGAACAATGAAAAGGAATTACAGTAACCGTAATGATGGCCCAAGACATACGCATGATTTGTGCAGTGGCAAGGAACGCAGAGGGGAGAGAAATAGAAATTAGAGAAACTGAGGAAAGGTGTGCGATCATGCAACGAAATCGAAAGGGTGTATGATGGTCATCAACTTTGCGGCTTCAAGGCGCAAAGTGAGTATAGACCCATGATAAGCAACTTGGGGCTACTCAGTGTTGGGATATCATCGACGACATGAATTCTGGCGGTTGACATGAACAGAAGAGTCAGTGTGGATGTGAGCTCGAGTGAAATATGGGTAGTTGTATCGAGACGTACTTCAATCCTTACAACCAGTGCTGCAGCGCCCACACGTACTTAGTAATATTGATCCTTGAGCACCGAGCGACCTACAATGCGGAGGGTCACAGGACGGCCTGCTACCTGTCGTTCATTGAGAAATGTGATGAATGCGTCCCGAGCATCGCTTCCTCCAGAATATCCAACTACCTCAAGGTTTGGAAGGAACTCCAGTGGTGGCTCTCCATCGTCAGAACAGAAGATTTTGCTGACGAGATCATCGTGCACATGAATAGTCTTCGCGTTGGTGAACGGCCTAAGGAGTTCACGCCACCGACTTCGGTCGACATTGTTGTGTGATTCCGATGATCGTTGGTGCTCTTCGTAGCTGAATGTGACTTGCTCGACAACAGAGAGTACGGGTGAAAGTGTACCAAATAATTGCGCCGCAGCCGTAACCTGCCAGTCGAGATTTTCGCACCAGATCCGCAACCACACCGCCCGACTCGGAGGGACCGCATATAAGGAAAGGGCAGAGGCGCCGAAAGCTACCTGAACAGCGGTAAATTCCAGGTTCTGGGATGTTTGTATGAACTGCAAGAGGCGTGGAAAAATAAAGGGGGGCCGGTGATTAAGATGGAGTTGAAGTTGGTTGAGGAAAGGGGCGCTGATCCGACCAACAAGACCTTCCAAATATGTCGTCGTACCTCTGAATAGAAAGAAGCGTAGGTTAGGAAGTACGACCATATCCGGGGTCTGGTGCAACTGCCTTTCAACATCACGGTTGGGGATAGGGGAAAAAAATGTAATGGACAGCCTCTTCAGCTGGGCCATAAGCGAAAGCCGGGTAAGTAGATGACTTGGAGGGAAATAGGCGGATGCGGGGATATCGAGAAGCGAGAGAGTGACGAGTCCCGCGGCAGTTGTGAGTAAGGGTGATCCAATTGGAAGGGAAGTCGCCGACAGTACGAGATGGCGTAGATTGGGGGCTTGAAACGTTTCAGGGAGGACCACTCGCGCTTTGGGATGAGAATAGATATACACGCGTTCCAGAATTGGGAATTGATCACCCATAACCGTGAAGAACTTCTCCATATTTCGGAGGTGCCGAAGGTCAATGCGACGAATGCGATCGCGGTGTGAAAGTGCGAGCAATATACCCGATTCATCTTCTGCTGTTATCTTCTGTATCGGAGTTTTGGGATAATACATGGCTTGGGGATAATAGATGGTGAGTGGTAGAGGTGGTGAATGTGCGAGCATGTCAGCTACAGGTACACCAAAGGTGCAGTAGAGATCAAGGTCGAGCCAAGATGGTGATTCAAGAATAATATTTCGCCAGTGTCGACAAACTTGTGCCAGTTTGTACCACCAACGTTGACGCTTGTATCTGAGGGTCAACCAGCCATTCTCATCTTCATATTCGTCCGGATCTGCCAGCCGATAAAGATGAAATATATTGAGAAACACGTCATCATTGAGGATATCGATAGGTGAGCGTCGTTTATTGCTGGCATCATGATTGCTGTCGAGCCCTATTGATTCGCAAATTTGGGATCAGGAACAGATCAGCGACACAAAGATTATGATTTGGAACTGCGTACTAGTACGTCGGCCGAGCCTTCTAATGAGGGGAGGATAAATTGTGGTAGAGCAGCATCCAGGCATTTTCAGGGAGGTGAGTAATGACGTGGACTCGGATGTGATTGAAGAGCATAGTACAGCAGTGTGTAGACGACCGATCCCTCATTCCGTGGCGGTGGCAGTGTCCTTGGCCAAGGTGGGCGCTGACCTATATCCAGAATGGCACGTTGGCGTCCACCTTCCTCGTCATCATGAGCCACGCCTCATTTTCCTCACTTTCACATACTCACCTACGTTTGTACATTATGCACGCGTATACAGCGCAGACAGTCCAATGCCTTCAGTTATGACCTTCAAATACTTCAAGTTACGAACACAAGCCACACAGAGCGCCACGGGTATGGACGTTACAACCCTCGGGTTGCTAGATGCAAGTTTCTGGCTTTGGTCACAGCGAGCACTAAGCTTTATCCACAGCACACTCCCCTTCGGACGGACAAATATCTCACTCCCTTTCGCCTAACTACCCTACGTATACAATATACAGCAAATGCCAAGCGAGCTTCCGCACGCAGCGCTGACAAGTCCCCAGAATGATCAACGGACGTACGGACCCTGCTGAATAGAGCTTTTTTTGTGTGCGTTGTTTTTCCCAAGGGTAACCAGACTGACTGACTAGGCTCTTGGAGGGTCGCACAAGCGGAAGCTTCCGCAGCTTCTCAGCGAAAGAGGTCACACAGAGCTTGTCTTGTACTAGCACGACGACTCTGCTTCAGTTCACCCCATCCAGCTGTCCATCTGCCTCAGTGTCTATTAGTACTCCTGTGCCACCTCTCCTCCGCCTCTAATATTGATACTAGTACTAGCTGTGGCACCCGAACCTGCGAACGAATTACAGACAATCCGCTCAACAACGTGTGGGACATCTAGCTTGACCTCATTTTACCTTACCCAGAACGCGGATTTGGACTTGCGCATGCCCGAAGTGCGAATAATAGTGGCCAAGATGTACACATAATTTTTTCAGTTACCACGGAGAGAGATTAGAACCTAAGGAATGATGTGCAATCATTGAGGCAAAGTACGATTAGTTGATCGTGTTTCACGCACGATCTCGAATTGAGGGCTAAGGCCCATCGACAAGAAGGCAAAGCGTCACATCACAGCGAGTCCAACACGCTATCTAGCCTCAAATTGGAGGAAAGTCTGCGTGGCTAAAGGGGTGTATAATCGTGATCAAATCGGTTGGCCATTTATTTGCGATTTAATCGATGACTTATTATGATACGTGTGAGCGCCAGTGAGATAGGCATTTGAATCGAGACGTACTGTGTCCCATCTCGAATCCAGTTGCTGCAGCGCTCACACCTAGGTTTATCGAGCCGGACCAGCACCAAGCATACATATATATAATTAGATGGACATGTATTCAAAAAAAACGGAACGTACAAGACTCAGGACGTTCCTCAGTCCGGTGACAGCTTACAGATCGCTACTATCCTCGGATTCCTCGCCAGTCTGCATCCCCGGCTTCTCCTGGGCCTTAGCCTTGCCCGAAATATCGTACGTGAAAGCGGCCCTTGCTTGAATGTCATGGATGACAACCGGCCTGTGTGTTGAGGGGAGATTTGGGTAGCTTATATATAGCTTATGCGGGTGTGCAAAGACAGCTTAAAGAAAGACGACGTGAGGTGCTGATGGGGCTGTAGCAAACTGAACTGGCCGCGCACTCGCAGGCTCTGTGGCGCCAGGTGCAACAATCTAACGCTCTGTGGTATCGAAGTTCGTGGAAGGCGAGTAAAGACTTGAGATACGCTCGCAGGCCACGTCGCCATGGCGAGATGAGCTTTCCGAGTTGCAAGCTCACAAAATAGAGGTTCGGAATTTATAACTTGGACGCCATGTAAGGTGATCGCATCAGTTGCACTGTTCACCAGCAAGCGAGGTTACTCACCCCTTTTTAACCTCGTTAGATATAGCTCTCCACCCGACAAAGGTTAACAACACCCCTCGAGCTGATCATCCACGCCAATGGGAACTTGAACAACAGAAGCAGGTGTACGGAGCGTTGCCGGATATGATGGATTCGCACCAGGTTTGCAAGCGTTCATTTGGAAAAAAAGCCCAGGCAGGTAAAAGTGGAGAAGCGGGATGAAGAGCAGCCGGACATCCGAGGCTAGGCGCAAAATGTCTTAGTCAGCACAACACGGGTTTATAAGTTTACTGTCCGAAGTCGACCAATGAAAAGGAATTACAGTGACCGTAACTATGGCCCAAGACATACCCATGATTTGTGGGATCGTCAAGGGATACGGGGGGAAGGGGCGAGAAATTATGGCGAGAGAAACTGTGGAAGGGTAGACAAAGGGTAGACAACTTGAATCATGGAACGGAAGCCGACTCGTGACTAACTAATCTTGGCGGATTGCACAAGCGGAAGCTTCCGCAACTTTCCAGCGAAAGAGGTCGCACGGATCAATGACGATTTTGTTTTGTACTAGCACAATGACTCTACTTGTCACACCGTCCATCTGTCCGTCTGCCTCAGGCAGTTCTGGGTCTACTAGTACTCCCTTGCTACCTCTCCTCCGCCTCTAATATTGATACAAGTACTGGCTGTGGCACCCACACCCACGAATAAACTACAGACGATCCGCTGAATAATGTGTGGGACATCTAGCTTGATCTCATTTTACCTTACCCAGAACGCGGACTTGCGCATGCCCGAAGTGCGAATAATGGTGGGCAAGATGAACCCATGATTTTTTCAGTTACCATGGCAAGAGATTAAAAGCTAAGGGACGATGTGCTGGTATGAGAGTGAGCGCTAGTGAGACATGGTCATTTATACTGAGACGCACTGTTTCTACCACCTAATATCGCGGTCGCCGCAGCGCTCACACGCCATGGCTGATCCCGAGTCATCGAGGAACATTGAGTGATCTACCATGCGCAGGTCTACTGGATGCCCTGTTACGCGTCGTGCATCGACGAACGCATAAAGTGCGTCCGGAGCATCGAGCCCTCCAGAATATTTAACTTCCTCAAGGTTCGGAAGGAGCTCCAGTGGTGGCTCTCCATCTAAGGAACGGAAGACTTTGCCGACGAGATCACCTTGTACATGGATAGTCTTCACGTTGGTGAACGGTCTAAGAAATTGCCGCCACTGACTTCGGTCGACATTGTTGTACCATTGTGATGATCGATGGTACCCTTGGTAGCAGAATGTGACTTTCTCGACAACCGAAAGTACGGGTGAAAATGTACCAAAGAATTGCACCGCGACTTGAGACGAAATCTGCCAGTGGAGAGGTCTGCACCTGACCTCCAGTTCCAAGGGAGCGTCCCACGTCCAAGGGACCGCATGTAAGGAAACGGCAACCGCACCGAAATTTACGTGGACAGCGGTAAATCTGAGATTCTCGGATGTTTGCATGAATTGCAGGAGGCGTGGAACAGTAAAGGAGAGCTGACTAAAAAGGTAGACACGAAGGATGCTGAGGGAAGGAGCGTTGATCCGAGAGACAAGGCCCTCCAAATAGCCGCTCACGCCAGTGAACGCAAACCAGCATAGGTTAGGAAGTGTGGTCATATCTGGGGTCTGGTGCAACTGCCTGTCAACATCATGGATGGGGATAGGTGATCTAAATTCAATGGACAGTTTCTTCAGCTGGGCCATGAGCGAAAGCTGGGTAAGTAGATAACTTGGAGGGAAGTAAGCCGATGTTGGGATATCATGAAGCTCGAGAGTGACGAGTCCCGCGGTACTCGTTGTGAGTAAGGGTGTTCCAATTGGAATGTAAGCCCTCCACAGTATGAGATGGCGTAGATTCGGGGCTTGAAACGTTTCAGGAAGGTCCAGTTCGGTCCGAGAGTGGATATACATGTGTTCCAGAACGGGGAATTGATCATCGATAACCATGACGAACATCCCCATATTTGGGAGCATCGAAAAGTGAATGTGACGCACGCGATCACGGTGCGAAAGTGCGAGCAATATACCCGATTCATCTTCCATTGTTATCTTATGATCATGATAACAGATGGTGAGTGGCAAAGGTGGTGAATGGGCGAGCATGTCCGCTACAGGTACACCATTGGTGCAGAGGAGATGAAGGTTGAGCCGGGATGGCGATCCAAGAATAATATATCTCCACACTTGACAAACATGTGCCAGTTTGTACCACCAACGTTGGCGGTCCCATCTGTATTTCAACTCGGTATTCTCGTCTTCGTCCGATTCTGCCAGCCGATAGAGATGAAATATGTTGAGAAGCACATCGTCGTTGAGGATATTGATAGGTGAGTGTCGTCTATTGCTGTTGAGCCCTATTAACTCACAAGATTGTGAGCAGATCAAACACACAGAGATTGGGAACTCACTACTTGGCTTACGTTGGCAGAGCCTTCTAATGAGAGGATAGATTATGGCAGAGTAGCAACCAGACATCTTCAGAGAGGAACGTAGATGTCACGTAGAGGTCTCATGGACAACCGACGGACGCCACCTGGGGGTGTGCCTGGTCACGGTATCCAGAATGGGACGCGCGTGTCCACTTTCCTCGTCGCCGTCGTCGTCGCCTCGTCACACTGGCACAAACATTTTCCACATTTCCCCCCCCCCCCCTCATCCACGTTCATATGATGTTTGCTGAGTACTAGTAGGTACGGAAGATGGCAGTAGCACTTCTTGTGCTAGTGGACAATTACATACATCACCGCAACATGACATCACGTCTCAAACACGAATAAAAGAGCGGCTTATAGGATGTAAGGAAGGCTTTTATAGTCACGAAGGAATGATGAAGGAGAAAAGGTTTAATTGGTGAGTCCAAGGAAGCAGCGAACCGCGCGACTGCTACGTTTTCAATTTCTGCGCTATGCGTGGTCCCAATCACACTGCCCAAGCTTCATCACCGTTCTCGCCATCACCGACCGCACCTTCTTGCGTCGCGCCGCGACTTCTGTGAGCTGCCACATGCGCCACAAATACACGTGTTGTCGAGGTATCTTTGATGTTGAAGCTGTACGAGATGTGTGTCCAAAGGTGAGTGTTCGGTGTCGTGTGTGCGCGGGGTGCGCTAGCTACATAGGGGGGTGGAGGCACAAGTGGTAAAGCGGTGCATGTAAATCGAGGGTGTTCGGGTGAGTTTCTATACAGGTAAAGGTAAATAGAGAGAGGGAGGGGTAGAGGAAAGTATGCCAAACGCGCTGTCGTTGATAGGCTTTCCACTCACAAGGATGACGTACAAGATGTCAAAACTAATG
Organism: Lactifluus volemus; assembly: GCA_022376515.1. Classification (NCBI taxonomy): domain Eukaryota; kingdom Fungi; phylum Basidiomycota; class Agaricomycetes; order Russulales; family Russulaceae; genus Lactifluus; species Lactifluus volemus. Next base: position 192,319 of record WTXI01000004.1, read on the forward strand.
AGCTGGTCCTCACTGTTGCATGAGATGAGGCTACCATACGTATGCGTGCCGGGACCAGTGTCGTCGATATGACTCATGATCACCTGCTGCCTCCACCTCGACGATGCGCGAATGTGACGTTTCAAGATACAGAACGTTTCTTCTTCAGCCCAGTGACATCTTTCCGATCGCCGCTATACGCATCCCCGGCTTCTCCTGGGCCTTAGCCGGCGGCCGTTCTGTTCGAATCTGAGGGAGAAAGATTTGGGTAGCTCATGTATATGCGGGTGTACCAGGGCAAGTTGGAAAAAGGCGACGTATAGACGTGGCTGAAACGAGCTGAACTGGCCATGCACTCGCGGGCTCCGCGGCACCATGTGTGAACATGACACACGGTGGAATTCACAAGATAGGCAGATACCATCGAAAGGGGGCTGCATGACGCCATTCTTTATCACGAAACCCAGGAAGAGGAATAAATTTTTGAGAAACGGTCGATAGCCGCCGGACATCTGTGGTCAGTTGTGCTTAAGGTGGAGTCGCATCGTTTGTGGCAACTGTCATAGACTTCGGTGAGCTGATCGATGAGCTCTGCACGTTTCTCGAGTCGAAAGCTCAAAAATGAACGGGTGATTCATGAGGGTGGCGGAGTATCATCAGCTAATTGCGGTAATACGTCACATCCGTAGCAGCTTCAAGTTTCAGCACAGACACATGTCGACAAAAAGGGGTGACTGGCTTGCGCAAGGTATGAAGAGCAGAAGAACTCCAGTTGTCTTAGTCAGTAGGTCACAAGATTGCAAGACTTTGACATAGCTTGATAAGTGGTAGGCATAAAGAGTACGTAAATACATCGCAAGGGACACCGTGCTCGAAGTGCGAATAACAGATGGCCAAAATGTATGGAGAGACGAATTATACTTAAGGAATGTGAGGAAGGGTACGTGATAGCCCTCAAGAAGGCACATGCCTATAAAGACTAAGATAAGCATGTTTTGTTGCGATCTCAACAATAATCAAAATCTGGTGGTCACCATGAACAGGAGACTGGGCAGGTGTTACGGGGTGAGATTAAGATATGGGTAGTTGTGTGGAGACGTACTTCAATCCACCAATTTGCGTCTAGCACCGCCCACATGCTACAGATAGTGAGGTATATCGAACATCGAAGGATCCACCAACCGCAGGCTCACAGGATGGCCCGATACTTGTCGTTCATCAAGAAATCTGGTAAATGCGTCCTGAGCATCGCCTCCTCCAGAATATCCAATCTCCTCAAGATTCGGAAGGAGCTCGAGTGGTGGCTCTCCATCGTCAGATGGTAAGGAACGGAAGATTCTGCGAATGAGACCATCTTTAACATGAATGGTCTTCGCGTTGGTGAACGGCCTAAGAAGTTGACGCCACTGACTTCGGTCGACATTGTTGTGCCATTCTGATGGTTTATAGTGCTCTTCGTGACTGAATGCAACTTGCTCCACAACAGAAAGTACCGGTGAAAGTGTACCAAAGAATTGAACTGCAGACGCTACCTGCCTGTCGGGAACTTCGCACCTGATCTGCAACGTCAAGGGATTCCCCCACTTCAAAGGGACCGCATGCAAGCAAACGGCAAGCAAACGGAAAGTTACCTGGACGGCCCTAAATGTGATGTTCTCGGATGATTGGATGAACTGCCAGAGGCGTGGAAGCGTAAAGGGAAGCTGATTAAAAAGGCTGACACGAAGGATGCTAAGGGAAGGGACGCTGATCCAAGCAACAAGGTCTTCCAAATATGTGGCCATACCATGGAACACAAACCGGCGTAGGTTAGGAAGTGTGATCATGTCTGAGGTCTGGCGCGACTGCCTTTCAACACCATGGTTGGGGATAGAGGAATGAAATGTAATGGACAGATTGACCAGCTGGGCCATAAGCGAAAGCCGGGTGAGTATATAACTCGGAGGGAAATAGGCGGATGCCAGGATATGGCGAAGTTCGAGAGTGACGAGTCCCGTGGCAGTAGTTGTGAGTAAGGGTGATCCAATTGGAAGGGATACCGTCCATAATTTGAGCTGGCGTAGATTGGGGGCTTGAAACGTCGCAGGAAGGACCACTTCAATTGAAGAATCAAGATACATGCGTTCCAGAAGTGGGAATTGATCATTCATACTCGCGACGAACTTCCCCGGATTTGGCATCCAAAGGTCAACGTGATGCAGGCGATCACGGTGCGAAAGTGCAAGAAATATACCCGATTCATCTTCTGCTGTTATCTTCCGACCCTTAGTGTGATACGAGACGGTGAGTGGTAGAAGTGGCGAATGTGCGAGCATGTCCGCTACAGGCACACCAACGGTGCAGAACAGATGAAGGTCGAACCGGGATGGGAATTCAAGAATAAGACTTCGCCATTGTCGACAAACATGTACTAGTTCGTACCACCAACGTTGGCGGCACCATTTAACGTTCAATATATTCTCTTCATATTGCCAGTGGTCCAATTCTGCCAGCCGATACAGATCAAATATATTGAGAAGCACGTCTTCGTTGAGGATGTCGATAGGCGAGGGACGTATATTGCAGATGAGCCCTATTAATTCGCGATTTGTGAACAGTCAGGGACACAAGGATTTTGAACTGCTTACCGTGACGTCGGCAGAGCCCTCTAGTAAGGGGAGGATAAGTTATGGTAGAGCAGCAGCCAGGGATGTTCATGGAGGTGAGTAATGACGTGGATGCAATTGAAGAGCATACAGCAGTGTGTAGGTCTCTTGGACGAGATGTTTCATTCCTGTGGCGGTGGCAGTGCCCTTGGCCAAGGGCACTGACCCCCAAATGGGACGCTGGCTCCCTCTCACTGGCATTGGTGGGGCTATGCCGCGATGGACCCGTGGTTGGACTCGAATACGGACCATGAGAAAATGGCCATCGCACTGCGCATTACTAGTACTATGGTGTCTGGTCCAGTCGGCGCAGACTCACTTGGTGGTCACACTTTGTCACAGCTTACCTTAGCAGTTTTTTTTTTTTCGGAATCCTTAGCAGAGGTTTCGATCTCCGCTTCCGCTTAATTGTGTGGGGGCCCAAGTGAGTGAGCGCACGGGTGATTGCCATTGAGGCAGAGTAGTAACGAAATTACAAATGGTAAGGAAAGTGATTAGAATGAATCAAAGTTATCTTTGGATGATATAGTAAAGTAATGTGATGTTTTCAAATGTGACTTGTTAGTTAAGGACTGAAGAAAGTTCAGGCTGGTTGAAAAAACCATGAGGGGGTGGTGGAGTATCGTAGGCTAATCGTAGCGAAGTCGTCACATCTGTATCGGCTTCAAGTCCAGTGTCGACAAAAAAAAAGAGTGACTGACTGACTGACTGACTGACTGACTTGCGCACAAAGCGGGATGAAACTCATGAAAGTACGCTCACCTTCCTTTTTCGGCTACCACCACCAACGGCACCAAAAGTGTCAGCTGGCGGAGGCTGTTCGAGTTAAAAAGTAGAAGTAGTACATTTGTACCCCCACGTATCCCGACAGAAAACGCTTGGTTTTCCTCGCGACCTGTCGAGCAGCCCTTCTCCTAAGTTACCACCCGAAATGTCCGCGGAAGAACCCACGGCTCTCTTAACACGCGAGGAGCTTCTCCAGACGTTCCTAGACGCCAGTCTCCCGACCCTCCCTCGCCGACGCCGCATTTTCCAACGCGAAGACGTCGATGAAGGAAAGGCGAAGGCGTCCTTCCAACAATTTGTTGACCGATATCACCTGGTCGCAGGTGCAATTGATGCAGGCTTTGGCCCCCACGCGCCCCTATCCCCCTCAGCCTGGATCAAGTCAGTTTCAGACATCACGTCTCGCATCCTTTACGGAATCCGTGCCTCGCAACTCAATCACCCCCACTCGGGCTCAAGCCCGGACAGGCTGACTCCTTTCAAACCGGAGGACCTCGAAGTGGCAGCCCAAATTCAGGCCAACCTAGACCATCTCTCCAAAATCTTCCCGCCTTCCCCGTCCTCGCCCTCGTTGGTGTGCGACCACTGTCTCCACCGCTCGGACAAAAACCGCGCTCTCGAACACCTCTCCCTCGAGGATTTCGAAAGAGTCCTCATGGCCACAGACAGCTCACGCGCGGCAGTCATGGACAGGATCCTCACGATGCTAAGTGCTGATATCCAGAAGGAAGTGAACATCTGGGAGATGGACGAAAGCACAAGGAGGAAGAACCACATCAGACCCAAAATACAAGAGGATGCGGAACTTTACTACACCGCCCAAGTCCTCATTGCACGTCGGACCCAGGACATTCGAGCCAAGGCAGACGGCGAAGAGTACTACATGAAAAAGATGTTGGAGATCAAGAAGAAGAAGGACGCCAAGATCAAGCAAAAGTCTGCAGACGCCGCCACGAGCGGAGACCCGTCCGCTGCCTCAGTCAGCCCATCTGCGGACTCAGTCAGCCCATCTGCGAACTCAGTCAGCCCATCCGCAGCCTCAATCACCCGCTCAAGGCCCGTCTCACCCGCCAGCCCTCGCACGGCCGCGGCCCCCCCCGCCCCCACAATCCTGCCCAACCCTCCATCGGCGGACCCAACCACCCCCACGTCAGCAGTCCTAGCCTCCCCCTCTCTAGTGGTTCCAGAACCCCCCCCTTTTCGCGAATGCAGCCCCTCCCCAACCGCACCCGCACCCGCACCCTTCCCCTTACCGGTCCCCCCGGTAACCTTGGCTGAGGTCATGGCGGAAGTCAAGGCCTCGTTCAACCTCTTGTCGGAGAGGATGGACAGGCTAGAGCACCCACCGACCCCTCATAGGACAGGTAAGCCCCCCGCACAGAACCGGGCTGACGAACTGCCCTCGCTGCAGACGACCGCTGCGGACCCGCCGCTGCGAGGCCCCGACCCGTCCTTGAGGAGGCCACAACCTCCACCCCTGGCCCCACCGTTTAGCAATACCGAGCAGGCCCCTTGGAAGACGGTGTCACGCCGCCGCAGAGGCCCCCAACCTCAGGCCCAAGCCGCGCCCTCACCCGGCACACCCGCTTCTCGACCCGGCGCCGCCCAGCCCTCGGGCCCGGTCGTCGCCCATACAGAAATCACGATCCAGCGTAAACCCGAACCGCAGGACGATCCTCCTGAACGCCGGGACCCGATTATGCTCACCCGGCAGATCTGTGCTGCTCTCGGGGCGGCCAAGTCGCCCCTGATCCTCCTCTCAGGCCGGTGGGCCGCCATGTCATCCAACTTCGTTCTTACTTTTGCAGGCCTAGTTACCTTTGACAAGGTGCTGGAAATGGACCAGGTTATAACCCAATCCTTCCCGGGGGCGATGCTGGTTCCGTCCTCAGGCCTGGCAAAAGTCACCTTTAACGGGGTCCCCACCAGAGACCCGGAGTCCAACGAATTTTTCACCGCGGACCAGCTGCTAAGTGAAGTTAGGCGCAACCCGATTTGTTCTGACTTGCACATTATCCTCCAGCCTCGCTGGCTCCGCCCCCAGCAATCCATCTTCAGTGCAAACTCGAGCATCTCTTTTGCCTTCCTAGACCCCGTTGGTTCCATCACCCAAGCCATGTCCCGCTCCCACTTGGCTATGTTCGGCAAAGCCATCACCTTCAAAAGGTGGCTAGCCAAACCGCCCATGCTACAGTGCTCACGATGCCACAAACTGGGCCACACGGGCTCACGCTGCACACTCCCCAAGGACGCACTATGCTGCCACCTGTGCGGAGGCAGCCACCGCGCGATCGACCACCCCCTGAGGTGCAGGAAAGCCAGTGAACACGCCTCCCAAGGTGTGTGTGACTGCCCTGTCGTCTGCCTCTTGTGCAAGGAGGTGGGCCACTCAGCGAGAGATTTGTCCTGCCCTTCGCGGGAGGCCTTCAAAGTCCCAGCGCACAACGTTGCTGACCATGCGAACCTAAACCCCCCCCCTCATCTACTTAATGGCGTGTGTGAACCTACTATTTGTCAATATGCGCCGCCGTAACGCGGCAACCCACTCCCTCCTCAACACTAACACACGGGCTGATATCATCCTGGTCCAAGAACCATGGTATGACAAAATTGGCACAGCCCGCTCGGACTCAGACCCTGAAGGGGTCGACATCCTGGGCAGGGCTGCTAACCCAAAATGGGACTGCATATACCCAAAGACGAAGCGAGGCGTGCGATGCAAAGTCATGGCATACCGCCGCATCGCTTCGACACACTTCAACATCACCAACCGTCTTGACCTGACCTCAAACCATCACATTCTCACTCTGGATGTCCATCTGGGCTCCAGCTCTTTCCGCGCCATCAACATTTACCATGACACGAGCCATCGCCCCTCACTAGGCAACATCCTCAACATGGAAACAAACCCCGAGATCCCCACGATCATCGGCGGGGACTTCAACACCCATTCTCACTCTTGGTCGCCCCCGGGTATCCGGTCCTCCCCCTGGTCTGATGATTTAGAGGAATGGGCTTTTAGCCAGAACCTGGCCCTGGCCACCCCCCCAGGCATCCCGACTCGAAGGGGAGAAGGTAATCAGCGCGATACGACGCTTGACCTGGTGTGGACCAATGCCGCTGCCATCCTCGACGACACTTTCCAGGACCCAGTCATCGACTTCGCGGCCTCTATAGGCTCGGACCATGCCGGCATCTGGTCCACCTACCAACACATCTTGGAATCAGCAATCAACCCCCTTCCGCAGCGCACCCGGTTTGTGATTGCAGATGAGGCAAGGGATCTCTGGATCCGCTGGTTCCTCGAGGTGTGTCCTCGTTTCCCCCCCCCTCTCATCTCTGCGGAAGACTTAGACCAGGCGGCACTCCAACTCACCCACGACATCGAACAAACGAGCATGGCCTCGTTTGAGAAACGGAAACAGTACTCACCCAAAGGGGCTTCATGGTGGGATGATGCGTGTGATCGGGCGGCGGCAGTCGCTCGGGACGCTCAGGAACCGGAAGCACGCAAAAACGCCAACAAACTCCTCAGGAAGGAGGTCGCAGCGGCAAAACGCCGTTGGGCCAATGACTTCCTCCATGATGCCTCCTCAGAACGTCTGTGGATGGCAGCCAAATGGCGTTTCGGCAGACGCCAACGTCTTATCCCAGCCTTGATGACGGCGGCGGGTCTATCTGACCAACCAGCCCTCATGGCTGGCGCCCTTAGTCAACGTTTCTTTAATCCGCAACCCACAAGAGTCCCAGAGACCTTCCCAGACGACCCACCCCACGCGGAAACCCGCCCACACGCTCCCGTCACCATTACGGAGATTGCGGACGCTTTGGGACCCACAAGCAACAATTCTGCCCCAGGCCCATCAGGGCACAACTACAAATTAGTTAAGTGGGCCTTTGCTGCATCCCCAGAGCGGTTTCAAGCGCTTTTTGAAGCATGCTTGCAGGCCGGACACCACCCTCGATCGTGGAAATTGGCCACAATTGCCGTAGTCCCCAAACCCGGCAAGGAAGACTATAGTCTCCCAAAATGCTACCGCCCAGTGGCCCTTCTCGAGTGCCTGGGGAAACTCTTGGAGAAAGTAGTCGCGAAACGGCTCACCTACGACATCACCGCCCTTGGCCTCATCCCCACCACCCAACTTGGAGCGCGGCCCTTCTCCTCCACGATCGACGCTGGTCTCTGCCTCACCCATGACATAGAGACAGCACACGCTCTGGGAGGGGTCTGTGGCACACTGCTTTTTGACATCCAGGGCTTCTTCGACAATGTCAACCACTCGAGACTCTCGGCCCTGGTCCACTCCCTTGGCTTCTCCCCACAGATCTGTAACTGGACGTCATCTTTCCTTCGGGACAGGACAGTCCGCCTACGTTTCAACAATTACTCCTCGGAAGACATTGAGCTGGAGATGGGCACGCCGCAAGGCTCCCCTATCTCCCCTATCTTGTCCATTATCTATGCCTCCCCCCTGCTTCATCTGGCTAGATCCTGGGCAAATGCCACCTTCCTCATGTACATCGATGATGGTAACATCTTTGCCAGAGCACCCACATACCACATCTTGGCTCAGAGACTCAGGGACTGCTACACGGCGTGCCACACCTGGTGCCAGATGGCAGGACTGACCATTGAACCAGAGAAAACAGAGATACTCTTCTTCTCTCGCCGCCGCGCCAACCCAACCACCCATGGGGATCGCCCTACGTCTCTGTTACTCCCAGATCGGGCGCCCAACACCCTGTACTCGGTCGCAGCTTCGGACCACGTCCGCTACCTGGGGCTACACTTCGACCACAAGCTCTCCTGGGACAAACACATTTCTGTAGTTGCCTCTAGGACAAAGAGCTCGCTCAAGGCCCTCCAGCTCCTGGGCAACTCGGTGAGAGGCCTCAACCACGGCAGCTGGCGTCTTGCGTTCAACGCAATTTGCATCCCGGCTCTAACCTATGGCGCCCCTATTTGGTTCCGGGGTCAACAGAAACATATCAAGACACTCCAAACGGTCCAAAACGCAGCTGTGGGCGTCATCACGGGCGCTTTCAGAAGCACCCCTCGAGAACCACTACACCAACTGATAGTCATCCCTCCAATCCAAATCCGGTTACAGAGATTAGCTACCCAAGCCGCGATAAGGTTACTCACCCTCCCGAAAAGCTCCCCAGTCCTCCATAGGCTGGGCCCGCCGTGGTGCTCGGCGGAAGGCAGCGGCGTCCCGCTTCCTTACCCGATGCCGGCCCGACCACTCGACACCTGCATCCACAGGCTCAGTTCCCGCGTCCCAGCAGAGTGCCGGCTACCACCCTGTCTCGATCACCCCCCCTGGAAGCGGTGCACGCCCCCGGCAGACCGGTTCACAATCACCCACAACCCGTGCAAAGGCGAGGACCGTAAACGCCTGACCAACATGATCTCCAGGGCCCACTACGGCCGGAAGGACCAGATCCTGGTCTACTGCCGTGGTTTAGGACCTAACCCAGCACAAACATCCCCACTGTGGATGGGCACCGCGATCGGTTACAAGAATGGGAGAGAAACAGCCTCACACATCTCCATTCTCGGCCAGAGTGCCTCGCACAGGGACGCAGCGTTCGCGGCACTCGCAGCTGCAGCGGAGCTGGCCAGAGATATGCTGGCCACCTCCCATTCCCCCTCAGTCATCTTATACACAGCTGACCAACACATTATCCCATGGTGCCAGTCCACCATTAGGCACGACAACGCTGCAGCATGCAAAGTAGTGTGTGACACGATCGCCGACATCCTCGACGTGTTCCCCACAACCTCGGTGGCCATCCGCTGGGTTCCGGGCACGGCCAGCTTCGCCCCTTTGCTGCGCCTCCAGCAAACGGCGGTTGAGGCTGCAACAAACGCACAGCCTCCAGCCCACGATGCCCCGCTCACGATCACAGCCCTCCGCACAAAGACCAAGCTCGAAGCTCTCACGGAGTGGGAACAAATTTGGCTCAGAGACCCCCGCCGCAACCCCGCTTACCGGGCCCTACACCACCCACCTTCGGGCCAACCCCCAGAGTTCATGACAGGAATTGCCGGTTTTGCTCGACCGGTATTTTGTACTGCTATTAGACTCCTTACTGAGCACGCTTTCACAGGGGAATACAACGCCAGACATCGGCCAAGGGCCCCGGACCCTCACGGCTGCCCATGCGGACAGACAGCCCTACAGACACCGCTCCACGTCATCTGCAACTGTCCTCTTTTCGCAGAGGCGCGGGAACGTTTCCTCCGACCAGCGGCACCCACACTTTCACCCAACATCATCTTCGGAACCGAAGCGGGTGGCGCAGCCCTCGCAAAATTCATCGAAGAGACACAAGCGTGTGTCCGACCCCGGAGACAAGCTGCCATACCAGAAGACTATGGCTGAGCGCCTCGGGCGATCGCCGGCCCAGATATTCTCACCTCCACCCTCCACACACTTCCACCCTTTACATACATTGTACCCCCCCCGACACCAGGTCGCTTAGTTAGGTAGTTAGCAAACGCGGCCAAGCGCGTCTTTGTTCCATGTAAACATGCAGCGCTATATAAATGCTGATTCAAAAAAAAAAAAAAAAAAAAACTCATGAAAGTAGAAATGTCTTAGTCAGCATGTCACGAGATTGCAACTCGAATAGATGTCACGATGCAGTCGCCGCCGCAAAGGTGGTGAATGTGCGAGCAAGTCCGCTACAGGTACACCATTGGTGCAGAGGAGATCAAGGTTGAGCTGGGATGGTGATCCAAGAATAATATATCTCCATACGTGACAAATATGTGCCAGTTTGTACCACCAACGTTGGTGGTCCCATCTGTATTTCAACTCGGTATTCTCGTATTCGTATTCATCCGATTCTGCCAGCCGATAGAGATGAAATATGTTGAGAAGCACGTCGTCGTTGAGGATATTGATAAGTGAGCGTCATCTATTGCTGTCGAGCCCTATTAACTCACAAGTTTGTGAGCAGATCAAAGCTCACGTCGGCCGAGCCTTCTAATCAGAGAATAGATTATGGCAGAGGAGCAACCAGACATTTTCAGAGAGGTGAGCTATAACGTAGAGGTCACGTAGAGGTCTCATGGACAACCGACGGACGCCACCTGGCAGTGTGCCTGGTATCCAGAAATAGGTGTGACAGGGTGAGCGCGATTAAGATATGGGTAGTTGTGTCGAGACGTACTTCGATCCACCAATTAACGTCTACTAGCACTGCCCACACGCTAGTACAGATACTGAGGTTTATCGAACATCGAAGGATCCACCAAACGCAGGCTCACGGGATGGCCCGATACTTGTCGTTCATCAAGAAATCTGGTGAATGTGTCCGGACCATTGCCTCCTCCAGAATGTCCAATCTCCTCAAGATTTGGAAGGAGCTCGAGTGGTGGCTCTCCTTCGTCAGATGGTAAGGAATGGAAGATTCTGCTAATGAGACTATCTTTTATATGAATGGTCTTCGCATTGGTGAACGGCCTAAGGAGTCCACGCCATTGACTTCGGTCGACATTGTTGAGCCATTCGAGTTGTTGATAGCCCTCGTCGTAGCTGAATGCGACTTTCTCGACAGAAGAAAGTACAGGTGAAAGTGTACCAAAGAATTGAACCACAGACGCAACCTGCCAGTCGATATGTCCACACTTGATCTGCAACATCAAAGAAGTGTCCCACTTCCAAGGGACCGCATGTAAGGAAACGAATGGTTCGCGGAAAGTTACCTGGATAGTCCTAAATGTGAGGCTCTCGGATGATTGGATGAACTGACAGAGGCGTGGAACCGTAAGGGGAAGCGGATTAAAAAGTTTGACACAAAGGATGCTGAGGGAAGGGGCGCTGATCCAAGTAACAAGGCCTTCCAAATATGTGGCCCTACCTCGGAACAAAAACCGGCGTAGGTTAGGAAGTGTCGTCACGTCAGGGGTCTGGCGCGACTGCCTTTCAACATCACGGTTGCGGATACGGGGATGGAATGTAATGGACAGCCTCTCCAGCTTGGCCATAAGCGAAAGTCGGGTAAGAATATAACTCGGAGGGAAATAGGCCCATGGGGGGATATTGAGAAGCTCGAGAGTGACGAGTCCCGCGGCGGTAGTTGTGATTAAGGGTGATCCAATTGGAAGGTAAGCCGTCCGCAGTTTGAGATGGCGTAGATTTGGGGCTTGAATCGTTACAGGAAGGGCGACTTTGGTCCCAGAATCGATAAGGATGCGTTCTAGAATTGGGAATTGGTCATCCATAACCGAGATGAACTTCTCCACATTTGGCGTCCAAAGGTCAACGTAATGCACGCGATCTCGGTGCGAAAGTGCGAGAAATATACCCGATTCATCTTCTGCTGTTATCTCCAGATCAGTGCGATAATAGATGGTGAGTGGTAGCAGTGGTGAATGTGCGAGCATGTCCGCTACAGGCACACCAACTGTGCAGAGCAGATGGAGGTCAAGCCGGGATGGTGATTCAAGAATAATGTTTCGCCATTGTCGACAAACATGTACCAGTTTGAACCACCAACGTTGGCGGCGCCACGTAACGTTCAATATATTCTCTTCATATTGGTCCGATTCGGCCAGCCGATAGAGATCAAACATGTTGAGAAGCACATCATCGTTGAGGATACGTATAGGTGAGCCTGAGTGTCTTCTGTTGCTGTCGAATTCTAATCTTTATGTTTGTGAACAGATTAGGGATACAAAGATTTGGAACTGCTTACCATGACGTCGGCCCAGCCTTCCAATGAGGGGAGGATAAAATATGGTAGAGCAACGACCCGACATTTTTAGGGAGGCGAGTAAAAGATGTGGATGCGATTGAATAGTGTACAGCAGCGTGTCGGCCTCTGTGACCGATGCCTCATTCAGTTCCTGTGGTGGCGGCGGCGTCCTTGGCCGAGGAGGCGCTGACTTATATTCAGGGTTGGACGCTGGCATCTACCTTCCTCGTCATCATCATCGTCGCGGTCGTCACCTCATTGTGAACCACTTTTTCACACTCCTACATTTGCGTGCGGATACAGCGCAGACAGGTCAACGCCCCACCACCTTCAAATGCTGTCGGTCCACCAACGCCACGTCACGCCGAAGACTAGCACATACCGCACAAAAGCGCCACGAATATGGGACGTACTACAGCTTTGAGAGATGGACGTTTTACAGCCTGAGCGTGCGTTGTTTCTTCTCCAAATGGTCATGACTCATGACCGACTGACTGACTCTGATTCTTGCAGGATCATCTCGCGTAGTGGGAATTGGCCCGAGAGAGGCCGCACGGATCAATACGATTCTTGTTTCAGTCATCGTTCCGTACTCCCATGTGGCGCCCGCACCCACTAACGCAAGCGGAGAAGAGCGGTGAATAAGCTATGGGGTAGATTGAGTTCTACCTCGATTACGCCTTTCCCCAGAGCGTGGAGCTGCGCAAATATCCGGTCCAGTGCCAAGGCCAGCAGTTAGAGTGGGACGTTGAGACGTCGGTTGCTGGCTAGCAGTGAAATCACAATATATTTGTATGAATTAGTGCCTCCACATCACTCGGATGGGTAGAGTATATGAATAGGTATACTTTGAATACAACATGACGTAACCAAGAGTGAATACAAGAATTATAACCACAGACGATTGAAATGGCAGCCTGACTGAGAGGGAGACGGTGGTGGGTCTTCCAAGTGCGCGCGTACGGTTGGGCTCACCTTCTATACCCGTGTAGGGCACAGAGGTGACGTGCACGATGCTAACCATAACGCCATGAGATAAGGATACCGTATGTATGCGTGCCTGGCCCTATATCATCGATATCGTCCGAGGCAAATGCTGCATCTCGACGGTGTGCTTCTTCGCAAATGGGAGGTATGATTACAGAACCCACGCCCACCGTCCGGTGTTGAGCAGAGGATGTACCTCTTCCGAACTGTGAGAAAGCCGTCCAGGACCAGCCAAGTATACATATATATAATCAGACGGAGATGTATTCACAAAAGACGGAACCTACAAGACTCAGGATGTCCTTCAGTCCGGTGACAGCTTACTGATCGCTCATATCCTCGGATTCCTCGCCAGTGTGTATCCCCGGCTTCTCCTGGGCTTTAGCCAGCAGCCGTTCTGTTCGAATCTGAGGGAGAGAGATTCGAGTAGTTCATATATATGCGGGTGTACTACCAGGCCAGATCGAAGAAGGGCGACGTATTGACGCGGACGGAACGAGCTGAACTGGCCGCGGACTCGCAAGCTCCGCGGCACCATGTGTGAACATGACACGCTCGGTGGATATCACAAGATAGGCAGACGCCATCGGCATGACAGCATTCTTTATCACAAAACCCAGGAAGGGTAGCAAAGATTTGAGAAACGGTCGCTAGCCGTGGTCAGCTGTGCTTGAGCTAGGGTCGCATCGTTCGGGGAAAAGTCCAGCAAGTGTCATAGACTTCGGTGAGCTGGTCGATGAGCTCTGCACGTATCTCGAGTCAAAAGCTTAAAGATGAATGGGTGATTTCTCGTTGGATTCAAAAACTTGGACGCTATGGAGGATGATCGTGCAGTTTGGACATTTCACTAGCAGACGAAGTTGCTCACCCTTTTGTACCCTTGTTATACATAGCCTTCCACAGGATAAAATCAATAATACCCTCAAGCTGAACACTTCACAACTGTGGCAGACCTGAGCCAATTCGTTCAAAAGATAGCTCAGACTATGTGGAAAAGACGTACCTATTCCTGAGGGTGGCGGAGTATCGTCAGTTGATTGCGGTAATACGTCACATTCGTAGCAACTTCAAGTTTTGGTGCAGACGCATGTCGGCAAAATTGAAGAAAAGAGGTGACTGGCTTGCGCAAGGGCATGAAGAGCAGAAGAACTCCAGATGGCTTAGTCAGTACGTCACGAGGATTGCAAGACTTTGACATAGCTTAATAAGTGGTAGGCATGAACATAAATACATATACATTGCAAGGGACACCGTGCTCGAAATGCGAATAGCAGATGGCCAACATGTATGGAGAGACAAATTATACTTAAGGATTCTGAGGAAGGGTACGTGATAGCCCTCAAGAAGGCACATGCCTATGGAGACTAAAAGAAGCTAGTTTGGGACGCTTTGTTGCGATCTCAACAATAATCAAAATCTGATGGTCACCATGATCAGGAGAGTAGGCAGGTGTCACATGGTGAGCGCGATTAAGATATGGGTAGTTGTGTCGAGACGTACTTCGATCCACCAATTAAGGTCTACTAGCACCGCCCACTCGCTAGTACAGATGCGGAGGTTTATCGAACATCGAAGGATCCACCAAGCGCAGGCTCACGGGATGGCCCGATACTTGTCGTTCATTAAGAAATCTGGTAAATGCGTCCTGAGCATCGCTTCCTCCAGAATATCCAATCTCCTCAAGGTTCGGAAGGAGCTTGAGTGGCGGCTCTTCGTCGTCAGATGGTAAGGAATGGAAGATTCTGCTAATGAGACTACCGTCTACATGAATGGTCTTTGCATTGGAGAACAGCCTAAGAAGTTCATGCCACTGACTTCGGTCGATATTGTTGAGCCATGCTGATGGATGATAGTGTTCGTCATAGCTGAGTGCAACTTGCTCGACAACAGAAAGTACAGGTGAAAGTGTACCAAAGAGCTGATGTGCAGACGCTACCTGGCTGTCGAGATGTCCACACATGATCTGCAACATCAAGGGATTGCCCCGCTTCCATGGGACCGCATGTAAGGAAACGGCAAGGGCACCGAAAGTTACCTGGACAGCCCTAAATGTGAGGTTCTCGGATGATTGGATGAACTGGCAGATGCGGGGAACCGTGAAGGGGAGCTGATGAAAAATGCTGACACGAAGGATGCTGAGGGAAGGGACGCTGATCCAAGCAACAAGGCCTTCCAAATATGTGGCTGTACCTCGGAACACAAACCGGCGTAGGTTAGGAAGTGTGATCATGTCTGGGGTCTGGCACGACTGCCTTTCAACATCATGGTTGGGGTCCTTGGGGATAGAGGAATCAAATGTAATGGCCAGCCTCTCCAGCTGGGGCATAAGCGAAAGTCGGGTAAGCATATAACTTGGAGGGAAATAGGCGAATTCGGGGATACCAATAAGCTCGAGAGTGACGAATCGTGTGGCAGTTGTGAGTAAGGGTGATCCAATTGGAAGGGAAACCTTCGACAGTCTGATATGGCGTAGATTGGGGGCTTGAAACGTTACAGGAAGAGCCACTTCGGTCCAGGATTGGATATTCATGTATTTCAGAACTGGGAATTGATCATCCATAACCGCGACGAACTTCCCCAGATTTGGTATCGAAATGTCAACGTGATGCACGCGATCACGATGGGAAAGTGCGAGCAATATTCCCGATTCATCTTCTGCTGTTATATTCCAAACAGTATAATAGATGGTGAGTGGTAAAGGTGGTGAATGTGCGAGCATCTTCGCTACAGGCACATCATTGGTGCAGTAGAGATGGAGGTTGAGCAGGGATGGTGATCCAAGAATAATATATCGCCACAGTCGACAAACGTGTGCCAGTTTGTACCACCAACGTTGACGGTCCCATTTAAAGTTCAACATCCCATTCTCATCATCCGGATCGTCCAGCCGATAAAGGTCAAATATATTGAGAAGCACGTCATTGTTGAGGATATGGATAGGCGAGTGACGTCTATTGCTGATAAGCCCTATTAATTCGCAAGTTTGTGAACAGACTAGGGACACAAAGATTTGGAACTGCTTACCGTGACATCGGCCGAGCCCTCTGATGAAGGAAGGATGAGTTATGGTAGAGCGGCAGCCAGGGATGTTCACTGGCATGGAGGTGAGCAATGACGTGGATGCGATTGAAGGGTGTACAGCAGGTGTAGCCCTCTGATACGGCGATGTCCCTTGCCAGTGGCGGCTGAGCGCTGAACGTTGAACGTTGAACGTTGAACAGCAATCCTTTACGGCTATTATGTCAGCTAAGTACCGGACGAAATATCAACGTAATCAACCGTTGTTCATTTACTCCCACGCCAGGTTAGAGAGAAGTACGCGAATTGGTGTTAGAATTTACCATGGCCGATTCTGTCTCATATTACGAAGCCTTGGTGCAACCCTCTTATCAGGACTATGTCCCATGGACGGTTCGATTATATCACCTTGCTTGCAAGGTATTCAGTGCGGTCGTAATTCGACAATGTGCCTTGCAAAATCCAGCTTTGCTATTGGTGTGCCTTGCTAAATTCTGGCTCGTGATTGGATCGGATCTTTTCGGATATTTGAAATTGGTTCTTGGTGGTGCAACTAATTTGTGCAGTCAGGTGACTGCAGGTTGCCTTTGTTTTGATATGGACCTTCACGTTATTGCGTATTCTAGTACAGTACATTTTTTTAATACAGATGTTCCCCTCTGTACAAGCAAGGTCCATGTCGACATCGTCGGCATTTCTAGTATCCTCAGACACGACACACGGCGGACTCATTGAGTCTAGTAGTCCAACGAAGCAACGTATTGCGTAATCATCACGGCCTTGTCAATTTCTGCCACGCACACAGCGCAGTCCCAATAAAGCCAAGTCACTGTCCTCGACACTACTACGGCCCACCCTGTCGCGTCGCCGTCGTCACGCCACCACCGAGACAACAACCACGCTTTGTGAGCTGCTACCCAGCTGCGATACATGTTCAGTTGAGGTATCCTTTGGCGCTGGAGTAGGACAAGTTATGGGTTAAACGCGAGTTGGCGGTGTGGTGTCTGGTGCAGGAAGCATTAGTTGCGTAAGGGCGGTGGAGGCCCAAGCAACAGAGGAGTGGACGCAAAATCACTGTTCGAGGAAGTTGGGCTCAGATTCCATACGATTATAGGGTGCAAGGATGACATGCAAGATGCCAACCATAACGAGCTGGTTCCATGCCATATGTATCTGTCCCATAGTCGATATTGTGTTGAGCATGTGCGGCCCTTCGAGTTAAGAATGAGCTAAGAATGAACTTCCTTTCGAAAGGGCAAGGGCGTGAAGAGTAGAGGACTCCCGAGTACGTCACGAGATTGTAAGACTTTGATTAGTAGGGCATAAATAGTCGCAGAGTGAACGTAAATACAACGAACGGAAATGACACTGTGCTCGAAACGCGAATAACGATGGCCAGCATGTATCGCAAGACAAAGAGGAAGGGTACGTGATAGGACGCATAGACCTATGTTGACTAAAATAAGCCGGGCCACTTTGCTGCGATCTCATCAATGACTAAAATCTGGGGGTCATCATGGTAGGTGGGTGTGAACGCAAGTAAGATATGGGCAGACGTACTTCGATCTACCAATTAGCATCCGCATGCTACAGATTCCCAGGTATATCGAACATCGAACGATCCACCGGGCGCAGGCTCACGGGATGGCCCGATGCTTGTCGTTCGTTGAAAAATGTGGTAAATGCATCTTGAGCATCGGTTCCTCCAGAATATCCAACCTCTTCAATGTTCGGAAGGAGTGGCTCTCCATCGTCAGATGGTAAGGAAGGTAAGATTTTGCTGATGAGACCACCTTTCATATGAATGGTTTTCGCGTTGGTGAACGGCCTAAGAAGTTCACGCCACTGACGTCGGTCGACATTGTTGAGCCATTTGGATTGATGGTGCTCATCGTAGCTGAATGCAACTTGCTCGACGAAAGAAAGTACAGGTGAAAGTGTACCAAAGAACTGAACCTGCAAGTCGAGAGATCCATACACGATCTCCAACAACCAAGGAGAGTCCCACTTCCAAGGGACCACATGTAAGGAAATGGTAAATGCGCCAAAACTTAGCTGGACAGCCCTAAATGTGAGGTTCTCGGATGATTTCATGAACTGACAGAGGCGTGGAACCGAAAGAGGGAGCTGATTAAAAAGAGAGACACGAAGGATGCTGAGGGAAGGGGCGCTAATCCAAGCAATAAGGCCTTCCAAATATGTGGCCGTACCTCGGAACAAAAACTGGCGTAGGTTAGGAAGTGTAGCCATGTCCGGGGTCTGGCGCGACTGCCTTTCAACATCAAGGTTGGGTTTAAATCCAATGGTCAGTCTCTCCAGCTGGGGCATAAGCGTAAGTCGGGTAAGTATATAACTTGGGGGGAGATAGGCGGATGCTGGGATATTGCGAAGCTCGAGAGTGACGAGTCCCGCAGCAGTAGTGGTGAGTAAGGGTGATCCAATTGGAAGGGAAGCCGTCGTCAGTTTGAGATGGCGTAGATTGGGGGCTTGAAACGTGACAGGAAGGACAACTTCGGTCCGAGAACGGATATACATGTGTTCCAGAACTGGGAATTGATCATCCATAACCGCGATGAACTTCTCCACATTTGGCATCCAAAGGTCAACATGATGCACGCGATCGCGGTGCGAAAGTGCGAGTAATATACCCGATTCAACTGCAGCTGTCATCCCCCAATGACTGCGATAACGGATAGTGAGCGGTAGCAGTGGTGAATGTGCAAGCATGCTCGCTACAGGCACTCCATTAGTGCAGTAGAGATGAAGGTCGAGCCGGGATGGTGATTCAAGAATAAGATTTCGCCAGAGTCGACAAACATGTACCAGTTTGTACCACCAAAGTTGGCGGTGCCAAACCATGACCAACACAGTCCCATCTTCATATTCGTCTGGATCATCGGCCAGCCGATAAAGATGAAATATATTGAGAAGAACGTCATCGTTGAGGATACTTATAGGTGAGTCTGAGTGTCTTCTATTGCTGTCAAGTCCTAATCTTTAGGTTTGTGAACAGATTAGGGATACAAAGATTGGAACTGCTTACCGTGACATCCGCCGAGCCTTCTAATGATGGGAGGTTGAGATACGGTAGAGGAATAACCGGACATTTTCAGGGAGGCGAGTACTGTAAAGATGTGGATGTGATTGAATACTCCTTGGATGACCGATGCCTCATTCCTGTGGCGGCGGCAGCGTCCTTGGCCGAGAGGGCGCTGACCTAAATCCAGGGTTAGCCCGGGCTGTTTCCTCGTCATCATCATCATCGCCGTCGTCACCTCATTACTCATTATGAACCACTTTTTCCCACTTTCAAGCACACCTACATTCATATAATATGCGTGCGGATACAGCGCAGAAAGGTCAACACCCCACCACATTCAAACAGTTCAAGTGCTGTCGGTCCACCAACGCCACGTCACGCCGAACACTAGCACGTACCCACCCGCACAAAGCGCCACGAATATGGGATGTACTACAGCTCTGCTAGATGTACATTTGTGACGTGTGTTGTTTCTTCTCCCAACGATAACCAGCGAAACCACTGTTACACACATCGTAATGACCGACTGACTGACTCTGATTCTTGCAGATCATCTCGCGCAGGCGGACACCCCCAAGTGGGCAACATTCGAGGATTTGGCTCAATCTTGTTTCATTCTACATGACGTCATCGTTCCATACTCCCACATGTGGCGCTCGCACCCACGAACGCAAGTGGAGAAGACCGGTGGATAAGCTATCGAGTTCCCTCTCGGCTCGCTTTTCCCCAGAGTGTGGAGCTGCCCTATACATATATCCGGTCCAGTGCCAAGGCCAGCAGTTAGAATGGGGGTTGAGAGTGGACGACGGTCGGTGGCTAGCAGTGATCCCCGATTCCCTGTACGTACCACAAATCACGATATATTCATTGTATCCGTCCCTCCACATCAGTCAGATGGGTAGAGTATATGAATAGGTATACTTTGAACATATCATGACGAGTTCTATTCTCGGGCTCAGCGTTCATTGTTCACACTAAGTCCCCTTCCCCTCCTTCCTAATCCCCGCAACAATCCTCTCTTAACAAGGATGAATACAAGAGTTATAGCCGCAGACGATTGGAATGGCAGCTTGAGCGGGAGGCTGTGGTATCATTAACAAGGATAGGGCTACGAGACTTGTAATTGGATTCGAACATGGATGAAGTGGGTGTAGCTCCACTGTTCGAGAATGTTGGGCTCACCTTCTATACCCATGTAGGGCACAGGGATGACGTGCAAGATTCCAACGATAACGTGTATGTTCTCATTGTTTCATGAGATAAGGTTACCGCTGCATCTCGACGGTGCGCTTCGAAAATATGGGCATGGTTACCGAGCCCACAGTCCCGTGTTGAGCGGAGGATGTACCTCTTCCGAACTGTGAGACAGCCGGACCCAAAAACATATATATTATCAGACGGACATGTATTCACAAAAAACGGAACGTACAAGACTCAGGATGTTCCTCAGTCCTGTGACAGCTTACAGATCGTTGCCATCCTCGGACTCCTCGCCAGCCTGAGTCCCCGGCTTCTCCTGGGCCTTAGCGATGATATCGTACGTGAAAGCGCCTCTTGCTTGAATGCCCATCGACAGCTTAATGAAGATGACGAGAGGTGCTGATGGGGCTGGAGCACGGTGAATTGGCCGCGCGCACTCGCAAGCTCCGTGGCGCCATGTGCAACAACCTAACGCCCTGCGGTATTCAAGTTCGATACGCTCGCAGGCCACATCGCCATGGCGAGATGAACTTCCGAGTTGCAAGCTCACAAACAGAGGTTGAGATCTCGTCGGAATTTATAACTTGGACGCTATGTAAGATGATCGCGTCAGTTGCACTGTTCACCAGCAAGCGAGGTTACTCACCCCTTTTTAACCTCGTTAGATATAGCTTTCCACCCGACAAAGGTCAGCAACACCCCTCGAGCTGATCAGCCACGCTAATGGGAACTTGAACACAGGCAGGTGTGCGGAGCGTTTGCTGGATCTGGTTGATTGCGCCACTCGCCATGGATTCGCAGCAGGTTTGCAAACGTTCATTTTGACAAAAAGCACAGGCAGGTAAAAGTGGAGAGGCGGGATGAAGAGCAGCCGAACGTGGAGGGCCCAAATGTCTTAGTCAGCACATCACGGGTTTATAGGTTTCGCTCAGAACAGCTTGATCACGTGAAAAGCGTGATTATCCAACAAATCTCTTTGACATCCTCTCATCAGGAATTTAAAAAAGTATCTCCACAGAGTTGTTGTAATTCCTCTTCCTGAATCTGTGCCATTAAATGGGAATTGTATTGTGGAAGATGACACAGTTTTGAGTGGACTTCCAGTTGATGTGACACATGGTCACACTGGCTGGTTTTTTTAAACTATTGCGGCCTCTGCACAGGTCCATGTGGTATCTGCAAAAGGCATCTATTATTATGTATAGAATTTCTGTGGTCTCAGAATTTTTGTAAAGCTCCAAAGTGTGAATAAACAACTTTGTTGGATTATCATGCTTTTCACGTGATCAAGCTGGTTCTGAGTGAAATCTACTTATGTTTGCGCTAATGAAAGGATACAGTGACCGTAATATGCCCAAGACATACGCATGATCTGGGTCGTCAAGGATAGGGGGGAAGGGGCGAGAAATATGGTGAGAGAAATGTGAAGGGTGGACAATCATGGAACGGGCCGCTTTGTTGCGATCTCAACAATTTAAAATCTGGTGGTCACCACAAACAGGAGAGTAGGCGGGTGTCACGGTGTGAGCGCTATAAGATATGGGGAGTTGTGTCGAGACGTACTTCATCCACCAATTAGTGCCCACACGCTAAGATACCTGGGTGCATCAAACATCGATTGATCCACCAACCGCAGGCTCACGGGATGGCCCGATACTTGTCGCTCATTAAGAAATCTGGTAAATGCGTTCCGAGCATCACTTTCTCCAAAATATCCAATCTCCTCAAGATTCGGAAAGAGCTCCAGTGGTGGCTCTCCATCGTCAGATAGTAAGAAACAGAAAATTTTGCTGTTGAGAACACCGTTTAGATGAATGGTCTTCACGTTGGTGAACGGCCTAAGAAGTTCATGCCACTGACTTCGGTTGACATTGTTGAGCCATGCTGATATAAGATGGGGTGTGTTGTAGCTGAAAGCAACTTTCTCGACAACAGAAAGTAGAGGTGAAAGTGTACCAAAGAATTGAAGTGCAGACGCTACCTGCCTGTCGAAATGTCCACACCTGATCTGCAACATCAACGGATTGGCCCGCTTCCAAGGGAACGCATGTAAGGAAACGGCAAGGGGACCCAAAGTTACCTGGACAGCCCTAAATGTGAGGTTCTCGGATGATTGGATGAACTGAGTGAGGCGTGGAACCGTGAAGGGGAGCTGATTAAAAAGGCTGACACGAAGGATGCTGAGGGAAGGGACGCTGATCCAAGTAACAAGGCCTTCCAGATATGTAGCCGTACCTCGGAACACAAACCGGCGTAGGTTAGGAAGTGTGATCATGTCTGGGGTCCGGCGCGACTGCCTTTCAACATCGTGGTTGGGGATAGAAGAATCAAATCTAATGGACAGCCTCTCCAGCTGGGCCATAAGCGAAAGTCGGGTAAGTATATAACTTGAAGTGAAATAGGCAGAAGCTGGGATATTGATAAGCGAGAGAGTGGTGAGTCTCGTGGCAGTAGTTGCAAGTAAGGGTGATCCAATGGAAGGGAAACGTCCACAATCTGATATGGCGTAGATTTGGGGCTTGAAACGTGACAGGAAGGACAACTTCGTCCAGGATTGGATATACATGTGTTTCAGAACTGGGAATTGATCATCCATAGCCGTGACGAACTTCCCCACATTTGGGAATATCGAAAAGTAAATGTGGCGCACGCGATCACGGTGGAAAGTGCGAGAAATAGACCCGATTCATCCTTTGCTGTTGATTGTGAACAGTAGTGTCGTAATAGAGTATGAGTGGTAGAGGTGGTGAATGTGCGAGCATGTCCGCTACAGGCACACCATTGGTGCAGTAGAGATGGAGGTTGAGCAGGGATGGTGATCCAAGAATAATATATCGCCACAGTCGACAAACGTGTGCCAGTTTGTACCACCACTGACAATGCGACGGCTCCAGTTAAAGTTCAACATGCCATTCTCATTTTCACATTCATCTGGATCGTCCAGCCGATACAGATGAAATATATTGAGAAGCATGTCATTGTTGAGGATATGGATAGGCGAGTGATGTCTATTGCTGACGAGCTCTATTAATTCGCAAGTTTCTGAACAGATTACTGAGATTAGGGACACAAAGATTTAGAACTGCTTACCATGACGTCGGCCGAGCCTTCTAATGAGGGGAGGATAAAATATGGTAGAGCAACAACCGGGCATTTTCAGGGAGGCGAGTAAAGATGTGGATGTGATTGAATAGTCTACAGCAGTGTGTAGGCCTCTTGGATGACCGATGCCTCATTCCTGTGGCGGTGGCGTCGTCCTTGGTCGAGGAGGGCGCTGACCTATATCCAGGGTTGGACGCTTGCATCCACCTTCCTCGTCTTCATCATCGCCGCCGACGTCACCTCACTTTTTCACACTTTCACGCACACCTACATTTATAAAATATGCGTATGGATACAGCGTAGACAGGTCAACTGACACTGGTCCACCAATGCCACGTCACGCCGAACACTGGCACATACCGCACAAAAGCGCCACGAATATGGGACGTTCTACAGCTTTGCTACTAGTAGATGGACATTTTACAGCGTTTCTTCTCCAAGCGAAACCACCGTCATGACCGACTGACTGACTCTGATTCTTGTAGGATCATCTCGCGCAGTGGGACACCCCGAGTGGGCAACATCCCAGGAATTGGCCCGAGAGGTCACACGGGTCAATACGATCTTGTTTCAGTCATCGTTCCGTACTCTCATGTAGGGCCCGCACCCACTAACGCAAGCGGAGAGGAGCTGTGAATAAGCTATGGGAGATCGAGTTCTATCTCGATTCGCCTGTGCCAAGACAAATTGCGATAACAGCTAAAGTGGGAAGACTAAGAGCGGACGACGGTCGCTGGATAGCTGTGATCTCCATACATACCACAAACCACGATATATTTGTATGTATTCATGCCTCCACAGGGTCGAGTATATGATTAGGCATACATCATGACGAATTCTCTTCTCACGAAGCGATCTATACCTGGGGCTCATAGTTCACAAGGAGTCCCCATACCTCTCCCTTCCTTAATCCCCGCAACGACCCCTTCTAAACCAAGAATGAATACAAATATTATAACCATAGACGGTTGAAATGGCAGCCTGAGTGGGAGGCTGCGGTGGATCATCTAAGTGCGCGCCTGAGGAGAGTCCATCGTGGGATATTAAAGCAGGACCTTGGATTCGAACATGGATGAAGTGGATATAAATTCACTGTTCCAGAACTTTGGGCTCACCTTCTATACGCGTGTAGGGATGATATGCAGGATGCCAACCATAACGTATTTGTTCCCATTGTCTCATGAGATGAGGATACCATATGTATGCGTGCCTGGCCCTATATCGTCTGAGGCATATGCTGCATCTCGACGGTGCGCTTCTTCGCGAATGTGGGGTATGATTACCGAACCCACGCCCACGGTCCGGTATTGAGCACAGGATGTAACTTACCTCTTCCGAACTGTGAGAAAGCCGTCCAGGACTAGCCAAGTATACATATATAATCAGACGGAGATGTATTCACAAAAGACGGGACCTACAAGACTCAGGATGTCCTTCAGTCCGGTGACAGCTTACTGATTGCTGACTCGGATATCCTTGAATTCCTCGCCAGTGTGCATCCCCAGCTTCTCCTGGGCTTTAGCCAGCAGCCGTTCTGTTCGAATCTGAGGGAGAGAGATTCGAGTAGTTCATATATATCCGGGTGTACTACCAGGCCAGATCGAAGAAGAGGGACGTATTGACGAGGACGGAACGAGCTGAACTGGCCGCGCACTCGCAAGCGCCGCGGCACCATGTGTGAACATGACACGCTCGGTGGATAAGCAGACGCCATCGAAAGGCGGCTGCATGACAGCATTCTTTATCACGAAACCCAGGAAGGGGGTAAAGATTTGAGAAACGGTCGGACATCTGTGGTCAGTTGTGCTTGAGCTGGGGTCGCGTCGTTCGGGGAAAAGTCCAACAATTGTCATAGACTTCGGTGAGCTGATCTATGAGCTCTGCACATTTCTCGAGTCAAAAGCTCAAAACGAATGGGTGATTTCTCGTTGGATTCGAAACCTTGGACGCTATGAAGGATGATCGCGCTGGTTCGACATTTCACTAGCAAACGAAGTTGCTCACCCTTTTGTACCCTTGTTATACATAGCCTTCCACACGACAAGGTCAAAAATACCCTTATGCTGAACATTTTACGACAGTTGCGGACCTGAGCCAATTCATTCAAAAGAAGGCTCAGACTACGTGGAAAAGACGTACCTATTCATGAGGGTGGCGGAGTATCATCAGCTGATTGCGGTAACACGTCACATTCGTAGCAGCTTCAAGTTCCCGCGCAGACGCATGTCGACAAACGATGAAAAAAAAGAGGGGTGACTTTGCGCAAGGCATGAAGAGCAGAAGAACTCCAGATGTCTTAGTCAGCCTGAGGACGTCACGAGATTGCAAGACTTTTGAGAGTGGTAGGCACAAACAGTCGTACAGTCGTAGAGTGTACGTAAATACATCGCAAGGGAAGCCATGCTCGAAATGCGAATAACAGATGGCCAACATGTATGGAGAGACAAATTATAATCTGAGGAAGGGTCATGACAAGTCATGAAGGATGCATACATCTATGTTGACTAAGATAAGCTAGTTGAGCCGCGTTGCTGCGATCTCATCAGTAACTAAAATCTAGTAATCATTATGGTAGGTGGATGTGTGAACACGAGTAAGATATGTGAAGTTGTGTCGAGACGTACTTCGATCCACCAATTAGCTCCATTGCTGCACCGTCCACACGCTACAGATACTCAGGTTTATCGAACATCGAACGATCCACCAAGCGCAGGCTAACAGGATGGCCCGCTACTTGTCGTTCATTGAGAAATGTGTTAAATGCGTCCCGAGCATCGCCTCCTCCAGAATATCCAATCTCCTTCAGGTTAGGAAGAACCTCCAGTGGTGATTCCTCGTCGTCAGATTGTAGAGAACTAGAGATGAGGTCCCCTTGCAGATATAGAATCTCCGCGTTACTGAAGGCCCGAAAAGTTCGCGCCACTGACTTCGGTCGACATTGATGTGCCATGCTAATGGGCGATAGCCCTCGTCGTGGCTGAATACGACTTGCTCAACAACAGAAAGTACAGGTGAAAGTGTACCAAATAATTGAACTGCAGACGGTACCTGGCTGTCGAAATCTCCGTGCCTGATCTGCAACATCAACGGATTGCCCCGCTTCCAAGGGACCACATGTAAGGAAACGGCAAGGACACCGAAAGTTACCTGGACAGCCCTAAATGTGAGGTTCTCGGTTGTTTGGATGAACTGACAGAGGCGGGGAACCGTGAAGGGGAGCTGACTAAAAAAGATGACACGAAGGATGCTGAGGGAAGGGACACTAATCCAAGCAACAAGGCATTCCAAGTATGTGGCCGTACCTCGGAACACAAACCGGCATAGGTTAGAGAGTATGATCGTGTCCGGAATCTGGCGCGACTGCCTTTCAACATCATGGTTGGGGTCAAATTCAATGGACAGCCTCTCCAGCTGGGGCATAAGTGAAAGTCGGGTAAGTATATAACTTGGAGGGAAATAGGCGGATGCCGAGATATCGATAAGCTCGAGAGTGACGAGTCCCGCAGCAGTAGTGGTAAGTAAGGGTGATCCAATTGGAAGGGAAGCCGTCGTCAGTTTGAGATGGCGTAGATTGGGGGCTTGAAACGTTACGGGAAGGACAACTTCGGTCCAGGATTGGATATTCATGTATTTCAGAACTGGGAATTGGTCATCCATAACCGCGACGAACTTCCCCGGATTTGATATCCAAATGTCAACGTGATGCACGCGATCACGGTGCGAAAGTGCGAGAAATATACCCGATTCATCTTCTGCTGTTATCTCTCCATTCAGGTCATAATAAATGGTGAGTGGTAGAGGTGGTGAATGTGCGAGCATGTCCACTACAGGCACACCAAAAGTGCAGAGCAGATGAAGGTCGAGCCGGGATGGTGATTCAAGAATAATATTTCGCCATTGTCGACAAACTTGTGCCAGTTTGTACCACCACTGACAATGTCGACGGCTCCAGTTAAAGTTCAACATGCCGTTCTCATCTTCAATTTCATCTGGATCGTCCAGCCGATACAGATGAAATATATTGAGAAGCACGTCATTGTTGAGGATATGGATAGGCGAGTGATATAACCCTATTAATTCGCAAGTTTGTGAACAGATTAGGGACACAAAGATTTGGAACTGCTTACCGTGACGTCGGCCGAGGCTTCTTATGAGGGGAGGATAAAATATGGTAGAGGAACAACCAGGCATTTGCACGGAGGCGAGTGAAAGATGTGGATGTGATTGAATAGTCCACAGCAGTGTGTACTAGGCCTCTTGGATGACCGATGTCTCATTCCTGTGGTGGCGGCGGGCTGGCGGCGTCCTTGGCCGAGGAGGGCGCTGACCTATATCCAGGTTTGGACGCTGGCAACCACCTTCCTCGTCATCATCATCGTCGCCGTAGTCACCTCATTATGAACCACTTTTTCACAGCGCCGACAGGTCAACACCCCACCACCTTCAAACAGTTCAAGTGCTGTCGGTCCACCAACGCCACGTCACCTCGACCACTGGCACATACCGCACAAAAGCGCCACGGATATGGGACATTTTACAGCGTGCGTTGTTTCTTCTCCAAATGATAACCGGCGAAACCACCAAGTGGGCAACATCCCAGGAATTGGCCCAAGAGAGGTCGCACGGATCAATACGATCTTGTTTCAGTCATCGTTCCGTACTCTCATGTGGTGCCCACACCCACGAACGCAAGCGGAGAAGGCGGTGAATAAGCTATGGGAGATTGAGTTCCATCTCGATTCACCTTTCCCCGAGCGTCCGGTCCAGTGCCAAGACAAGTTGCAATAGCAGCTAAAGCGGAAGGCTAAGAGCGGACAATGGTCGCTGGCTAGCTGTGATCTCCATACATACCACAAACCACGATATATTTGTATGTATTCGTGCCTCCACATCAGTCAGATGGGTAGAGTATATGAATAGGTATACGTCATGACGAATTCTCTTCTTACGAAGTGATATATACCTGGGGCTCATAGTTCACAACGAGTCCCCCTCCCTCTCCCTTCCTTAATCCCCGCAACGACCCCTTCTGAACCAAGATGGATACAAATATTATAACCATAGACGATTGAAATGGCAGCCTGAGTGGGAGGCTGCGGTGGATCATCTAAGTGCGCGCGTGAGGAGAGTCCATCGTGGGATATCAAAGCAGGACCTGTAATTGGTGGATGAAGTGGATGTAGATCCTCTGTTCAGGAACTTTGGGCTCACCTTCTATACGCGTGTAGGGCACTGGGATGACGTGCAGGATGCTGAACACAACGTGTTTGTTCCCATTGTCTCATGAGATGAGGATACCATATGTATGCGTGCCTGACCCAATATCGTCGATATAGTCTGAGGCATATGCTGCATATCGACGGTGTGCTTCTTCGCAAATGTGGGGTATGTTTACCGAACCCACGCCCACCGTCCGGTATTGAGCAGGGATGTACCTCTTCCGAACTGTGAGAAAGCCGTCCGGGACCAGCCAAGCATACATATATATCAGACGGAAATGTATTAACAAAAGACGGAACCTACAAGTCCTTCAGTCCGGTGACAGCTTACTGATTGCTGACTCGGATATCCTTGGATTCCTCGCCACTGTGCATCCCCGGCTTCTCCTGAGCCTTGGCCCGCGGCCGTTCTGCAGTGCCCGAATCAGAGGGAGAGAGAGATTTTAATAGTTTATGTATACGCGGGTGTACCAGGGCAGGTTGAGGGAAGGTGACGTTTAGACGCGGCCGAAATGAGCTGAACTTGAACTGCCAGTGGCCGCGGACTCGCAGGCTCTGGGACACCACGTGTGAACATGACACGCTCGGTAGAATTCACAATACAGGCAGACGCCATCGAAAACCGACTGCGTGACGGCATTCATTATCGCGAAGCCCAGGAAGGGGAGTAAAGATTTGAGAAGCAGTCGCTAGCCGCCGGACATCCGTGGTCAGTTGTGCTCGAGTCGGAGCTGGTGTCGCATCGTTCGGAGAAACGTCCAGCAATTGTCATAGGCTTCAGTGAGCTGATCGATGAACTCTGCACGTTCCTAGAGTCAATAGCTCAAAAATGAATGGGGTGATGTTTCGTTGGATTCGAAAACTTGGACGCTATGGAAGATGATCGTGCCAGTTGGACATTTCACTAGCAAACGAAGTTGCTCACCCCTTTGTACCCTTGTTATACATAGCCTTCCACACGACAAGGTCAATGATACCTTGATGCTGAACGCTTCACGACTGTAGCGGACCTGAGCCAATTCATTCAAAAGAAAGCTCAGACTATTTGGAAAAGACATACCTATTCATGAGGGTGGCGGAGTATTGTGGTAACACGTCACATTCGTAGAAGCTTCAAGTTTCGTCGCAGACACATGTCAAAAATGAAGAAAGTGGTGACTGGCTTGCGCAACGGCATGAAGAAGAACTCCAGATGTCTTAGTCAGTAGGTCACAAGTTGGATAACTTGATAAGTGGTAGGCATAAACAGTACGTAAATACATCGCAAGGGACACCGTTCTCGAAATGCGAACAACAGATGCCCAACATGTATGGCCCGGGAGAGACAAATTATACTTAAGGAATCTGAGGAAGGGTATGTGATAGTCATCAAGAAGGCACACCCCTATGAAGGCTAAGATAAACTAGCTTGGGCTGCTTTGTTGCGATCTCAACAATAATTAAAATCTGGTGGTCACCACAAACAGGAGAGTAGGCGGATGTCACAGTGTGAGCGCGATGAAGATATGGAGAGTTGTGTCGAGACGTACTTCGATCCACCAATTAGTGCCCACACGCTACAGATACCTGGGTGCATCAAACATCGATCGATCCACCAACCGCAGGCTCACGGGATTGCCCGATACTTGTCGCTCATTAAGAAATCTGGTAAATGCGTTCCGAGCATCGCTTTCTCCAAAATATCCAATCTCCTCAAGATTCGGAAAGAGCTCCAGTGGTGGCTCTCCAATGTCAGATAGTAAGAAACAGAAGATTGTGCTGTTGAGAACACCGTTTAGATGAATGGTCTTCACGTTGGTGAACGGCCTAAGAAGTTCACGCCACTGACTTCGGTTGACGTGGTTGAGCCATGCGGATGGAGGATAGGGCATGTTGTAGCTGAATGCAACTTGCTCGACAACAGAAAGTACAGGTGAAAGTGTACCAAAGAATTGAACTGTAGACGCTACCTGCCTCTCGAGATATCCACACTTGATCATCAAGGGATTGCCCCGCTTCCAAGGGAACGCATGTAGGGAAACGGTAAAGGCACCGAAAAGTACCTGGACAGCCCTAAATGTGAGGTTCTCGGATGATTGGATGAACTGGCAGAGGCGGGGAATCGTGAAGGGGAGCTGATTAAAAAGGTTGACACGAAGGATGCTGAGGGATGGGGCGCTGATGCAAGCAACAAGGCCATCCAAATATGTGGCCGTACCTTGGAACACAAACCGGCGTAGGTTAGGAAGTGTGATCATGTCTGGGGTCTGGTGCGACTGCCTTTCAACATCACGGTTGGGTTTAAATCCAATGGTCAGCCTCTCCAGCTGGAGCATAAGCGAAAGTCGGGTACGTATATAACTTGGGGGGAAATAGGAGGATGCTGGGATATTGAGAAACAAGAGAGTGACGAGTCCCGCAGCAGTTGTGAGTAAAGGTGATCCAATTGGAAGGGAAACCGTCGACAGTCTGAGATAGCGTAGATTGGGGGCTTGAAACGTTACAGGAAGGACCGCTTCAGTCTGAGATTCGATGGCCATGTGTTCCAGAACGGGGAATTGATCATCCATGACCGCAATGAACTTCCCTGGATTTGACATCCAAATGTCGACGTGATGCAGGCGATCACGGAGAGAGAGTGCGAGAAGTATACCCGATTCATCTTTTGCTGTTATGCGAGTCCTCCAACCATCGTAATGGATGGTGAGTGGTAGAGGTGGTGAATGTGCGAGCATGTCCGCTATAGGCACACCAACGGCGCAGAGAAGATGAAGGTCGAGCCGGGATGGTGATTCAAGAATAATATTTCGCCATTGTCGACAAACATGTGCCAGTTTGTACCACGAACGTGAGCGGTGCCAAACAAATTTGAAGGTCGTCGCAACTACGCTGTCATATCCATCTGCCAGCCGATAAAGATGAAATATATTGAGAAGTACGTCATCGTTGAGGATTTGGATAGGTGAGGGACCCGGACTCGGACGTCTATTTCCAGTGCTGTTGAGCCCTATTAACTCACAAGTTTGTGAACAGACCAAAGACACGAAGACTCGGAGCTCACGACTTGGCTCACGTCTGCAGAGCCTTCCAGTAAGATAATAGGTTATGGCAGAGTAGCAACCAGGCATTTTCAGGGAGGTGAGTAAAAGCGTAGATGTCACATACGGAGTAGAGGGGCCTCATGGAACAACTAGGGCGGTGTACCTGGTCGGTGGCGCTGAGCTATATCCAAAATGGGACACTTGTGCCGTATGGCACACACACATTGTCCCCTCATCCACGTTCATACGCACGTACGTACAGCGCGGATGTAGGCCAATACCGGGCCTCACCACCTACGTCAAGAACTACCCACCGATATCCTGTCGCGAATACGTATCACAAGGTGTGTGATTGTGCGAGACGTTTCTTGCATACCATGTGGATACCCGCCCTTCCTGCTCGTTGATGATCATCGAGGGTTACCAGCGGTCACTGGGTTAGCGGTAATCCTCATAAACCATGAAATGTTCGATTTTCATTTTCAAAAGACGAAACGATACAATACAAATACTGTATTACCAAGGGAACTTCGCGAATGTCAGCTCGCTTCAAACCTCGTTCCGTGGAAGGAAGATTTATACCCTCCGACACTACATTTACAGCGGTGTCGCTGAGTACCATAGGTACGGAAGAAGGCATACCTGTGCTAGCGTACAATTATATAAATTTTATGCTTTCCATCCTACAAGCCGCTCTCATTCGTGTTTGAGACGTGATGTCATTTTGCGATGATTTTAGTCACCAAGAAATGAACAGGGAGAAATGGTATAATTGGCGAGTCCAAGGAAGCAGCGAACCGAGCGACTGCCACTTTTCCGATTTCTGCCGCTGCGCGTGGTCCCCATAAGCACCTAAGTTTCACCACTGTCTTCGGCCCCACTAGCCCCACCTTTCTGCGTCGCGCCTCAACTGCGATCACAACCATGCGTCTGTGAGTTGCCACCCGCGCCGCAAATACATGTGAGGTCGAGGTACTATAGGGTATTGGGCTCAGCTTCGATATGAGTAAAGGTAAAAAGAGGGGGGGAAAGGAGAAAGTAGGCCAGATGCACTGTCGTTGATAATTTACAAGGCTGCAAAGCCTAGATGTCAAGAGAGTGACGGGACGTTTCTTCTTCAGTTCCGGCCCGGTGGCATCTTACTGCTCGTTGCTATCCTCGCCATTCTACATCCCCGGCTTTTTCTGGGCCTCAGCTGGCGGCCGTTCTGTTCGAATTTGAGGGGAGACTTTCGGGGAGTTCGTTCGTGTATATGCTGGCGTGTCAGGGCAGGTCAATTTGAAGTTGGGAGACGTGCTGACGTGGCTGGAACGAGCTGAACTGGCCACGCACTGGCACTCGCAGGCTTTGCGGTACCATGTGTGAACATGACACGCTCTGTGGAATTACCAGGATAGGTAGATGTCATCGGGAAGCGACTGCGTGACGGCATTCTTTACTGCTATGCACAAGGAGGGGGGTAAAGATTTGAGAAACAGTTCCTTGTCGCGCGATTTCCGTGGACGGTTGTGCGTCAGATGGGACACATCATTCGGGGAAAGTTCAGCAATTGTTGTGAGCTGCTCGATGTTCTCTGCACATTTCTCGCCATCAACTCAAGAAAGAATGGGTGACTTTTCGTTGGATTCGAGAACTCGGACGCTACGTAAGATGATCGCGACGGATGGACATTTCACTAGCAAATGAGGTTGCTCACCCCCTTGTTGCCCTCGTTATATATAGTCTTCCACACAACAAGGTCAAAAATACCCTCAAGCTGGTCATCCACGACAGTAGCGGACTCATTTAAAAGAATATTCAGGCTGAGGGTGGCAGAGTATCGCCAGCTTATGGCAGCAAACACGTAAAGTTCGTAACAGCTTCAAGTTCCAGCGCAGACGCATGCCGACAAAAATGAATAAAAGAGAGGTGACTGGCTTGCGCAACAATATGAAGAGCAGAAGACTCCAGATGTCCTAGTCAGTACGTCACTAGATTGCAAGGCTTTGAGATAGCTTGACAAGTGGTAGGCATAAACAGTCGTAGAGTGTACGTAAATAGATCGCAAAGAAATGACACCGTGCTTGAAACGCGAATAACGATGGTCAACATGTATGGAGAGACAAATTATACTTAGAGAATGTGAGGAAGGGTACGTGATAGTCATCAGTCATCAAGTATGCATACACCTATGTTGACTAGGATAAGCTAGTTGGGCCGCTTTGTTGCGACCTCATCAATGACTAGCATCCGCAGTCGTTATGAACAGGAGACTAGGCGGGAGTGTGAGCGCGAGTAAGTTATAGGTAGTTGTGTCGAGACGTACTTCGATCCACCAATTAGCGTCTAGCACCGCCCACACGCTACAGATACTCAGGTTTATCGAACATAGAACGATCCACAAACCGCAGGCTCACGGGATGGCCCGATACTTGTCGCTCATTAGTAAATCTGGTAAGTGCGTCCCGAGCATCGCGTCCTCCAGGATATCCAATCTCTTCAAGATTCGGAAGGAGCTCCAGTGGTGGCTCTCCATCATCAGATGGTAAGGAACGGAAGATTCTGCTAATGAGACTACGGTCTACATGAATGGTCTTTGCGTTGGAGAACGGCCTAAGAAGTTCATGCCACTGACTTCGGTCGATATTGTTGTCCCATGCTGATGGATGATAGTGTTCGTCGTAGCTGAGTGCAACTTGCTCGACAACAGAAAGTACAGGTGAAAGTGTACCAAATAATTGAACTGCAGACGCTACCTGGCTGTCGAGATGTCTGCACCCGATCTGCAACATCAAGGGATTGCCCCACATCCAAGGGACCGCATGTAAGGAAACGGCAAGCCCACGGAAAGCTACCTGGACTGCCCTAGATGTGAGGTTCTCGGATGATTGGATGAACTGACAGAGGCGTGGAACCGTAAGGGGAAGCTGATTAAAAAGATTGACACGAAGGATGCTGAGGGAAGGGGCGCTGATCCAAGCAACAAGGCCTTCCAAAAATGTGGCCGTACCTCGGAACAAAAACTGGCGTAGGTTAGGAAGTGTCGTCATTATGTTCGGGGTCTGGGGCGACTGCCTTTCAACATCATGGTCGGGGGTAGAGGAATGAAATGTAATGGACAGCCTCTCTAGCTGGAGCATAAGCGAAAGTCGGGTAAGTATATAACTTGGGGGGAAATAGGCGGATTCCGGGATATTAAGAAGCTCGAGAGTGACGAATCCCGCGATACTCGTTGTGAGAATGGGTGATCCAATTGGAAGGGAAGCCTTCGACAGTCTGAGATGGCGTAGGTTGGGGGCTTCAAACGTCACAGGGAGGACAACTTCGTTCCAAGATTGGATATTCATGTGTTTCAAAACTGGGAATTGATCATCCATAACCGCAACGAACTTCCCCGGATTTAATATCCAAATGTCAATGTGATGCAGGCGATCACGGTAAGAAAGTGCGAGTAATATACCCGATTCATCTTCTGCTGTTATCTTCCGACCCATAGTGTGATACGAGACGGTGAGTGGTAGAAGTGGTGAATGTGCGAGCATGTCCGCTACAGGCACACCAACGGTGCAGAACAGATGAAGGTCGAGCCGGGATGGTGATTCAAGAATAATATTTCGCCAGAGTCGACAAACATGTGCCAGTTTGTACCACCAACGGTGGCGGCGCCATGTAACGTTCAATATAGTATTCTCTTCATATTGGACCGGTTCTGCCAGCCGATAGAGATCGAATATATTGAGAAGCACGTCATCGTTGAGGATACGTATAGGTGGGCCTGAGTATCTTCTATTGCTGTCGAGTCCTAATCTTTACGTTTGTCAACAGATCAGGGATACAAAGATTTGGAACTGCTTACCGTGACGTCGGCCGAGCCTTCTAATGAGGGGGGGATCAATTATGGTAGAGCAGCAAGCAGACATTTTCAGGGAGGTGAGTAATGACGTGGATGTGATTAAAGCGTTCACGGTGTAGCAATAGGCGCTGAGCTGCATCCAGAATTGGCATGTTCATATGCTTGCCACGTGCGCATATGACACAGCGCAACCCGAAACCTCATCGTCTATGAACCGCTGACGAGCGTCCCACAAAGATGGACTTACCGACCCGGCTCCAGCCGATGTAAATTTTTGGCGTCCGTTGTTTCTTCTCCCAACAGGATGACCAGCAAAGGACGCGTGGCGATGACTCTGAATCACAGACTCTTAGGAGGATCCCACTGGCGGACGCTGCGCACCTATCCAAGACTTTTGGCCCGAGAGATTCGATCGCTGGCGTGGCGTGTCTGCTGCTCCCGGGTTGCTCGAGTTGGAGGCTCTGGCGGGTCCTCCCAGTGCGTGCGTGAGGAGAGCGTTCCATCCTTGGATATGGGGCTGTACCGCATCGTGGACCCGTCGTTAGTTTCGGCATGCAACACGCACTGTGCGTCAAGCGGTGCCATGCCTGACTCACTTAAATTGAGATGAGAATGGTTCATGGTCGTTGGGTGGTAGCAACTGAATCCCTGCCAGACGATGAAAATCTTATGATATATTCAGTTATATAGTAGAGTACATGTCATTATGTAGAAACAATCTTTCCACCGAAGGTGTCATCATCCGCTATGAGGAGCGTAAGCAGAGTGTGCTATATGCTAGTTGTATTAAAGGGCGGGGTCATAGGCGACGGAGAAGTGCACGTAGATCCTGTTCGAGAATGTCGGGCTCAGCTTCCGTACGAGCAGAAGTAAACAGTAAGGGGAAACTCGACGTACGGGTGGGGGTAAAAGGAAAGATGCCGTGCAACGAAAGCAAGCGGTTCCAAAAAATAAGTACTCATGGCAGGCTCGATATTCCAACATCGCCTAGGATGTCTGCAGCCGCCGCCCCGATGATCCACTCGTCCGTCAAAGTGGGGTTTGGTGAGTACAGCTCAGCATTGAACTGAAGATGTACACCTTCGAATCCAGACGAAAAACGACACAGAATCTTTCATCTTGAGTCCAGGGTAGCCTACCAAAACGCCGCCATTTTCATCATTCGCGTGAAAGATAGACTGACCCATTTTCGAGTTACCCGAGGTACCCGAACCACCCCTCCACAAGTTTGAACGCAAGGGCGACGAACGCCGCCACAGCCAGAACGAGCGAAACAAGGGGCGTAGTATCACTGGATGGAGCACGACTTCAAGCTCCGCAGGATTCGCAAGATACGCACAGGCGGCTACATGGCGGGATTCTTTATCACGGAGCTTAGAAAGACGGGCAGAAATATCCGATAGACAGGTTGAGCTCAAAGTGCAAAAATTCAAAAAAAAGTGACAGACGCACCACAGGTGTTCTATCGATGTTATTGGTGGTATGCTATTCATATTTGGGCCGATACTATTCTTTCCTCTTACCTGCATCACGCATACATTCGTCTCAGCGGCGGTGAAAAGAAGGATGGATGGAGAAAACACAGACCTTGTAACTATCACGTATCCAGTGTGGTATAAAATGGGTTCGGTAAGTGTCGTTTTGCCAGAGTCTACAGTATGTGTTGACGCTACGGTGTTGTTAATGTTTTGACCAGTGACAATCGGGCCCGTTGGAGATCGTGAAAGTGGCGAGGTATTATTAGCTTGAGGTTTTACGTTCGTAGCAGTGCAGGTATGAGGCATGGTGACGGAGAACGAAGAAACGAAGGGACGGCATAAAGGCTTAACTGAATCTGGACATCACGTGATTGAAAGTTCCTAAAAGCTCTGAAGGAAAAGGCGTTGACAATTGTAGTCTACATGTAGACCCATCACGGGGACATGCTATCTAACCTCAAGTTATAGTTAGACAGTCCAAGGAACAATGTGTGGACACGAAATGTCGGAAACGAGAACTAGAGTATGATACTCAATATAAAGAAGCCTGAGGCTCTAAGAAGCACACCGCTGTTCATTTTGGGTACAGACAAAAATATTTCCTTCGGACTGGAATCGAACCAGCAACCTTGGGATATCACAGATGCCCTGTTATAGTCCCATGCTCTTCCAGTTGAGCTACCAAAGGTTGACTGTCAATACAGTGGTATGAGCGACGAACAAGATGCATGTGGTAAAATTTACCTATTGTACCACACCATCATGACTTGGAAGAATAGAGACAAAGGGGTGTGTCAATAAACAGTTCGTACTCCTCACCGACAGCACTGGCAGTTTGTACCGAAAACAAGAATAACGATAATCCATTTGAACAGAGAAAAAGATTTCCTTCGGACTGGAGTTGAACCAGAAACCTTGGGATGCCACAGATGTTCTGTTATAGTCCCATGCTCTTCCGGTTGAGCTACCGAAGGTTAACTGCCATTACAGTGGCACGAGTGATGACTTCTATGTTTCGCACGTGACTCATGTATGGGTCGAGGCGTCGAGCTGTCTCAACCTTACTGCTACTCCATCAAAGTCTTTTACAAATTGCTTACTTTTGCATATTAAAACAAACCGAGTACAACAGCGCCTGTTGCACAGAATAATCTCAGGGATATGTGAATTACGGTGCTCGTACTCGCATGGTTCGATGATGTTCTCGAAGAGGCTGTTGGATCGTGAACCAAAGGGGGGGACGTGGTCGTTGGCACGGATGGAGTGATGATGGACCCAGCAGTCCACGATTGTCATCGGCAGCTGTGCAAGCAGCGATGCTATTACTGATCCCGCATTGGAGAGCCAGGGTCAAGGATTGCTGTAAATTGACGTAGGCCAGATGGGCGTCGACTGGACCTTCGACGAGCGTGGCTGATCCCGGAAAAGTATATCGCGACGAGATGAGAAATGAGATCACCATCGAAAAAAAGAAAAAAGTCCCGCACTAGTACCCGTGAATGGGACTTGATTGAAAGTGCCCGTGGAAGAGCCTTGTACAATCTCCCAGGTGGTACGACCACGCCGAGGTTGTTGACGCTTAACGGTTGAGGGTCAAAGCCAGGTATGAAGAGGGACGTGTCTGCACTGACACCTGACGATGGCAAGACTATGAGTAAGACTCGAAGATTTCATGGATGAGAGGAGGATATATAATGCACATTGCGCGAAGCGATACAGGATGGTCAAAGAAATGATTTTAAAAGAGCGCATGTGAGTAACCAAAGTGGGGCACGAAATTGTGGGATGACGAGGTATCAATAAGTTTCGAGGGAATAAGACCCATATCATAAGAAAAATTTGCTGGCAACATGGTCCTTGTGGGTAAGTGCCATACGGTTAACCACGGTAACGTACGAACTACATTCCATGTGCAAACCATGTGAGCTCTTCACGTGAGAGATAAGCCGTTTCCGGTTACTATGAAGCACCTACAGTAATATCTCTTGTGGATCGCAGCGCATGCAGGGCCTTATGCTACTTGTCATTTATTTTCCGTGCCTCGACAGAGGCAAGAGTGTCAGCTGGGACGGTGGTGCGTGGGAACGCTGAGGGTCCGGACTCCGGACTCCGGAGATCGGTTCACGTGATCTGCGTTGCTGTTACAACCATCTGCCTTAATGCCCCCAATTTAATTATGATTATGTGGTCATGAACACGGCAGGGGATATGAGTGAGCACCAGTGAGATATTCACATTTATACTGAGACGCACTCTGTTCCACCACCGGTCGTGAGATCTGTACCTGAGACTACTACTAAGATAAGCTAGTTTGGGCCGCTTCGCTGCGATCTCAACAATAATTAAAATCTGGTGGTCACCACAAACAGGAGAGTAGGCGGATGTCACGGTGTGAGCGCGATTAAGATATGGGGAGTTGTGTCGAGACGTACCTCGATCCACCAATTAGTGCCCACACGCTACAGATACCTGGGTGCATCGAACATCGATCGATCCACCAAGCGCAGGCTCACGGGATGGCCCGATAATTGTCGCTCATTAAGAAATCTGGTAAGTGCATCCCGAGCATCGCTTCCTCCAGAATATCCAATCTCCTCAAGATTCGGAAGGAGCTCCAGTGGTGGCTCTCCCTCGTCAGATGGTAAGGAATGGAAGATTCTGCTAATGAGACCATCTTTTACATGAATGGCCTTTGCGTTGGAGAATGGCCTAAGGAGTTCACGCCACTGACTTCGGTCGATATTGTTGTGCCATGCTGATGGATGATAGTGTTCGTCGTAGCTGAGTGAAACTTGCTCGACAACAGAAAGTACAGGTGAAAGTGTACCAAAGAATTGAACCACAGACGCAACGTGCCAGCCGAGATGACCGGGTCCACATAAGAGCTGCAACATCAAAGAAGTGTCCCACTTCCAAGGGACCGCAATTAAGGAAACAAAAATTCGAGAAACGTTACGTGGATAGTCCTAAATACGAGGCTCTCGGATGATTGGATGAACTGACAGAGGCGTGGAACCGTAAGGGGAAGCTGATTAAAAAGATTGACATGAAGGATGCTGAGGGAAGGGGCGCTGATCCAAGCAACAAGGCCTTCCAAATATGTGGCTGTACCTCGGAAAAAAAACTGGCGTAGGTTAGGAAGTGTCGTCATTATGTCCGGGGTCTGGCGCAACTGCCTTTCAACACCATCGTTGGAGGTAGAGGAATGAAATGTAATGGACAGCCTCTCCAGCTTGAGCATAAGCGAAAGTCGGGTAAGTATATAACTTGGGGGGAAAGCGGATGCTGCGATATTAAAAAGCTCGAGAGTGACGAGTCCCGCAGTAGTGGTAAGTAAGGGTGATCCAATTGGAAGGGAAACCATCGTCAGTTTGAGATGGCGTAGATTGGGGGCTTGAAACGTTACAGGAAGGACCACTTCGGCCCCGGATTGGATATTCATGTGTTCCAGAACAGGGAATTGATCATCCATAACCGCGACGAACTTCCCCGGATTTGACATCCAAATGTCAATGTGATGCACGCGATCACGATGCGAAAGTGCGAGGAATATACCCGATTCATCTTCTGTTGTTATCATCGAATCAGTATAATAGATGGTGAGCGGTAGAAGTGGCGAATGTGCGAGCATGTCCGCTACAGCACACCAACGGTGCAGAACAGATGAAGGTCGAGCCGGGATGGTGATTCAAGAATAAGATTTCGCCAGAGTCGACAAACATGTGCCAGTTTGTACCACCAATGTTGGCGGCGCCATGTAACGTTCAGTAAAGTGTCCTCTTCATATTGGACCGGTTCTGCCAGCCGATAGAGATCAAATATATTGAGAAGCACATCATCGTTGAGAATACGTATAGGTGAGCCTGAGTGTCTTCTATTGCTGTCGAGCCTAATCTTTATGTTTGTCAACAGATCAAGGATACAAAGATTTGGAACTGCTTACCATGACGTCGGCCGAGCCTTCTAATGAGGGGAGGAATAATTATGGTAGAGCAGCAAGCAGACATTTCAGGAGGTGAGTAATGACGTGGACGTGATTAAAGCGTTCACGGTGTAGCAATGACGGTGGTGTGCATGGGCGATGCTTGGCGCCGAGCTGTTGGCATGTTGCCACGTGCGCATATGACACAGCGCGGAAATGGCAAGACGAAACCTCATCGTCTATAAACCGTTCAAGAAGTTACAAGAACTGCTCACTGACACTTTTTGTGAACACCTTCTACACCAAATTTCGAGCGCGTGTCTGCGGAACGCTGACGAGCGTCGCACAAAGATGAACTTACCGATCCTACTACAGCAGATTGAATTTTTTGCCAGTGGCGTCCGTTGTTTCTTCTCCTAACGATGACTAGCAAGGCACACGTAGCGATGACTTACTGACTCTTAGGAGGATTCCACAGGCGGACGCTGCGCAGCTATCCTGGAATTTCGGCCCAAGAGATTCGATCGCTGGCGCGGCGTGTCTGCTGCTCCCGGGTCGCTCGAGTTGGAGGCCTGGCGGGTCCTCCAGTGAGCGCGTGAGAGCGTTCCGTCCTTGGATATGGGGCTGTACCGCATCGTGGACCCGTCGTTAATTTCGGCATTCAACATGCGCTGTGCGTCAAGCGGTGCCAAGCTTGACTAACTTAGGTTGATGAGAATGGTTGATGGTCATTGGGTGGTAGCAACTGAATCCTAACACATGCCAGGCGATGGAAACGTCATGATATATTCAGTTATATAGGTAGAGTACATGTCATTATGTAGAAATGATCGCGGATTCTCTCTCCTCCAAAAGTCTCTTCACCTGGTATGAAGAGGGTAATAGAGCGTAAGCGGGGAGTGCTATGGGCAAGTTGCATTAAAGGGCAGGGGCCCAGGCGACGGAGAATTGCACGTAGATCCTGTTCGAGAACGTCGGGCTCAGCTTCCGTACGAGCAGAAGTAAATAGTAAGGGAAACTCGACGTACGGGTGGGGGTAAAGGAAAGATGCCATGGAACGAAAGCAGGCAATTCCAAAAGATAAATACGCGTGGCAGGCTCGATATTCCGACATCGCCTAGGATGTCAGCAGCCGCAGCCACGATGATGCACTCGTCCGTCAAAATGAGGGGTTTGATGAGTACAGCCCAGCATTGAACGGAAGATGTACACCTTCGAATCCAGACGAAAAACGACACGGCGTCTTTCATCTTGAGTCCAGGGTAGCCTACCAAAATGCCGCCGTCTTCATCATCCCTCGTGAAAGATAGACTGACCCATTTTCGAGTTACCCTCGTACATCCACATATACGTGAGCTGCCCGAACCTCCCCTCCACAAGTTTGAATGCAAGGGCGACGAGCGCCGCCACAACCAGAACGAGCTAAACAAGAGGCGTAGTTTCACTGGATGGAGTACAACTTCAAGCTCCGCAGGATTCGCAAGATACGCATAGGCGGTTACACGGAGCTTAGAAAGATGGGCAGAAATATCTGATAGACAGGTTGAGCTCAACGTCCAAAAATTCAAAAAAAGTGACAGA
Source organism: Lactifluus volemus (assembly GCA_022376515.1). NCBI lineage: Eukaryota > Fungi > Basidiomycota > Agaricomycetes > Russulales > Russulaceae > Lactifluus > Lactifluus volemus. Next base: position 234,837 of record WTXI01000004.1, read on the forward strand.
CGCACCACGGGTATTCTATCGATGTTATTGGTGGACAATTTGATACCCATCTCGCTCCAGCTCTATGCTATTCATATTTGGGCGGATACGATTCTTTACTCTTACCTGCATCACGCATACATTCGTCTCAGCGCCGGCGGTGAAAAGAAGGATGGATGGAGAAAATACGGACCTTGTGACTATCACGTATCCTGCCAGTGTGGTTCGGTATGTGTCGTTTGCCAGAGTCTACGGTATGTGTCAATCTTACGGTGTTGTTAATGCTTTGACGTAGCACTGCAGGTATGAGGCATGGCGACGGAAAACGAAGAAACGAAGGGACGACACAACTTAATCTGGACATCACGTGATTGAAAGTTGAACAAGGGATATCTGGCTCTGAAGGAAAAGGCGTTGACAATTGTAGTCCACATGTAGATCCATCACGGGGACATGCTCAGGTTATAGTTAGACAATCCAAGGAACAATGTGTGGACACGAAACGTCGGAAATGAGAACTAGAGTATGATATAGAGTGCTGTTATAACTATCTGCCTTAATGCCGCAATTTAATTATGTGGTCATCATGAACACGGCAGCTGATATGAGAGTGAGCGCCAGTGAGATATTCACACCTATACTGAGACGCACTCTGTTCCACCACCAGTCGTGAGATCTGTACCTGAGACTACTACTAAGTTTGGGCTACTTTGTTGCGATCTCATCGATAATTAGAATCTGGTGGTCACCATGACCAGGAGAGTAGGCAGGAGTCACGGGGTGAGCGCAATTAAGACATGGGTAGTTGTGTCGAGACGTACTCCGATCCACAAAATAGCAGCTAGCACCGCCCACATGCTACAGATACTGAGGTATGTCGAACATCGAAGGATCCACCAAGCGCAGGCTCACGGGATGGCCCGATACTTGTCGTTCATTAAGAAATCTGGTAAATGCGTCCCGAGCATCGCTTCCTCCAGAATATCCAATCTCCTCAAGATTCGGAAGGAGCTCCAGTGGTGGCTCTCCCTCGTCAGATGGTAAGGAATGGAAGATTCTGCTAATGAGACCATCTTTTACATGAATGGTCTTCGCATTGGTGAACGGCCTAAGAAGTTCACGCCACTGACTTCGGTCGACATTGATGTGCCATGCTGATGGATAATAGTGCTGGTCGTAGCTGAGTGCAACTTGCTCGACAACAGGAAGTACAGGTGAAAGTGTACCAAAGAATTGAACTGCAGACGCAACCTGCATGTCGAGATCTCCGCACGTGATCTGCAACATCAAGGGATTGCCCTGGTTCCAAGGGACCGCATGTAAGGAAACGGCAAGCACACGGAAGGCTACCTGGACTGCCCTAAATGTGAGGCTCTCGGATGATTGGATGAACTGGCAGAGGCTTGGAACCAAAAAGGGAAGCTGATTTAAAAGATTGACACGAAGGATGCTGAGGGAAGGGACGCTGATCCAAGCAACAAGGCCTTCCAAATATGTGGCCGTACCTCGGAACAAAAACTGGCGTAGGTTAGGAAGTGTCGTCATTATGTCCGGGGTCTGGCGCGAGTGCCTTTCAACGTCATGGTCGGGGGTAGAGGAACGAAATGCAATGGACAGCCTCTCTAGCTGGAGCATAAGCGAAAGTCGGGTAAGTATATGACTTGGAGGGAAATAGGCGGATTCGGGGATATCTATAAGCTCGAGAGTGACGAGTCCGGCGGTACTCGTTGTGAGTAAGGGTGATTCAATTGGAAGGGAAGCCATCGACAGTCTGAGATGGCGTAGATTTGGGGCTTGAAACGTGACAGGAAGGACAACTTCGGTCCAAGATTGGATATTCATGTGTTCCAGAACAGGGAATTGATCATCCATAACCGCGATGAACTTGCCCGGATTTGACATCCAAATGTCGACGTGATGCAGGCGATCACGGTGCGAAAGAGCGAGTATTAAACCCGATTCATCTTCTGCTGTTATCCCCCGACCCTTAGTGTGATAATAAACAGTGAGTGGTAGAAGTGGTGAATGTGAGAGCATGTCCGCTACAGGCACACCAACTGTGCAGAGCAGATGAAGGTCGAGCCGGGATGGGGATTCAAGAATAATATTTCGCCATTGTCGACAAACATGTGCCAGTTTGTACCACCAACGTTGGCGGTGCCATTTAATGTTCAATATATTCTCTTCATATTGCCAGTGGACCGGTTCTGCCAGCCGATGGAGATTAAATATGTTGAGAAGCACGTCATCGTTGAGGACTCGGATACGTATTGGTGAGCCTGAGTGTGTTCTATTGAGAAGCACATCGTCGTTGAGGATACGTATCGGTGAGCCTGAGTGTCTTTTATTGCTGTCGAGTCCTAATCTTTGTCAACAGATTAAGAATACAAAGATTTGGAACTGCTTACCGTGACGTCGACCGAGCCCGAGCCTTCTAATGAGAGGAGGATAAAATGTGGTAGAGCAACAACCAGGCATTTTCAGGGAAGCGAGTAAAGATGTGGATGTGATCGAATAGTGTTCAGCAATGTGTAGGCCTCTTGGATGACTGATGCCTCATTCCCGGGCCTAAAATGGTGCTGGCGCTGGCGGTGTAGTAGGACGCTGACCTATATCCAGGGTTGGACGCTGGCATCCACCTTCCTCGTCATTATCATCGCCGCCGTCGTCACCTCATTATGAACCACTTTTTCACACTTTCACGTACCCCTACATTTATATAATATGCGTGCGGATACAGCGCAGAAAGGTCAACACTGGTCCACCAACGCCACGTCACGCCGAACACTGGCACATACCTCACAAAAGCGCCACGGATAGGGGACGTACTACAGCTCTGCTAGACAGCGTGCGTTGTTTCTTCTCCAAATGATAACCAGCGAAACCCCTGTTACACAGGTGGTAATGACCGACCGACCGACTCTGATTGTTGCAGGATCGTCTGGCGCAGGCGGACGCCCCCAAGTGGGCAACATCCCCGAGAGGTCGCACGAATCAATACGATCTTGTTTCAGTCATCGCTCCGTACTCCCATGTGGCGCCCGCACTCACGAACGCAAGCGGAGACGAGCGGTGAATATGCTATGGGCGATTGGGTTCCTCTCAATTCGTCTTTCCCCGAGCATGGAGCTGCGCAAATATCCGGTCCAGTGCCAAGACAAATTGCAACAGCAGCTAATGTGGGAGGCTAAGAGCAGATGACGGTCGCTGGCTAGCTGTGATCTCCATACATACCACAAATCATGATATATTTGTATGTATTCGTGCCTCCACATCAGTCACTGACAAATGGGTAGAGTATATGAATAAGGTATACTTGTACATTAACATTCACACTCGAATATTTTGACACGTATTTGGTACAATCATACCGTCCTTTATTTTTCCGTCGTTAGCACTTTGTCGTCCTTGATTTATCAATCACTCCTTTTCTTTTTTTTTTGTGTCAAGTCACTCGTACCGATCACCGCTATCCTCGCCATTTTGCGTTCCCAGCTTCTCCTGGGCCTTTGGCCTTACCCGCAACATCGGAAGTAGAAGCGCCTCTTTCCTAAATGAACGCCCGTGGACGATGATGTGGTGTTTCAATTCGAATCTGACATTCGGATGGTTCATGAATTTCTGTACCAGGACAGCTTGATGAAAACGAGAAGTGCTGATGAGGCCGAAATGAGCTAAACTGGTCGCGGACTCGGATGCGCAGGCACTACGGTGTCATATGCGACAATCTCACGCTTTGTGGGATTTGGGGACCCTCGTACTAGACTGGATCGCCGTGGCGAGTTGGGCGTTAGATGGGATCGCATCGTTCAGGGGAAAGTCCCGCAATTGTCAAAGACTTCGGTGCTTGGACGCTATACAACTGGTTGGACTTTTCACTAGCAAACGCGGTTGCTCTATTCATAAGAGTGGCAGAGTACTAGTATCGCTGATTGCAGTAAACACGTCACATTCGTAGCAGCTTCAAGTTCTAGCGCAGATGCATGCCGACAAAAACGAAGAAAAGAGGGGTGACTGGTTTGCACACAGGGGCAAGCGAGTGGAAGATGAGAGATGTCTTGGTCAGTACGTCACGAGATTGCAAGACTTGATACGCATTCCAGTTGTTGATACGTGGTAGGCATAAACAGTCCGAGTCGTAGAGTGTACGTAAATACGTCCCAAGGACTCGGAAATGACACCACGAATAACGATGGTCAACATGTATGGAGAGACAAATTATACTTAGAGTTCTATCTGAGGAAGGATATGTCATAGTCATCAAGAACGCATACAACTATCATGACGAAGACTATGCTAAGCTAGGCCGCTTTGTTGCGATCTCATCAATGATTGAAATCTGGCGGTCATCGTGAACTGGAGCGTAGGCGGGTGTCACGGTGTGAGCACGATTAAGATAAGGGTAGTTGTGTCGAGACGTACTTCGATCCACAAAATAGCGTCTAGCATCGCGCACACGCTACAGATACTGAGGTATATCGAACATCGAAGGATCCACCAACCTCAGGCTCACGGGATGGCCCGACACTTGTCGTTCATTCAGAAATCTGGTAAATGCGTCCTGATCATCGCTTCCTCCAGAATATCCAATCTCCTCAAGATTCTGAAGGAGCTCGAGTGGTGGTTCTCCATCTTCAGATTGTAAGGAACGGAGAATTTTGCTGGTGAGACCATCTTTTACACGAATGGCCTTCACGTTGGCAAACGGCCTAAGAAGTTCACGCCATTGTCTTCGGTCGACATTGTTGGGTAGACAGTGCTCGTCGTAGCTGAGTGCAACTTGCTCGACAACAGAAAGTACAGGTGAAAGTGAACCAAAGAGTTGCGCCATAGACACTACCCGCCAGTCGAGATCGGCGCACCTGATCTGCAACATCAAGGGAGTGTCCGACTTCCAAGGGACCGCATGTAAGGAAACGGTAAGGGCACCGAAAGTTACCTGGACAGCCCTAGATGTAAGGTTCTCGGATGATTGGATGAGCTGCCAGAGGCGGGGAACCGTGAAGGGGAGGCTGGGGGGGTGATTAATAAGATTGACACGAAGGATGCTGAGGGAAGGGGCACTGATCCAAGCAACAAGGCCTTCCAAATATGTGGCCGTACCTCGGAACAATAACTGGCGTAGGTTAAGAAGTGTAGTCACGTCCGGTGTCTGGTGCGACTGCTCTTCAATATCATGGTTGGGGAAAGAGAAAATAAAAAGAAAAGTGATGGACAACCTCTCCAGCTTGGCCATAAGCGAGAGCTGAGTAAGCAAATAACTCGGAGGGAGATAGGCAGACGCCGGGATATCGAGAAGCGAGAGAGTGACGAGTCCCGCGGCGGTAGTTGTGAGTAAGGGAGATGGCATCGGGACGGACAGTATGAGATGGCGTAGATTGGGGGCTTGAAGCGTTTCAGGAAGGTCAACTTCGGTCCAAGAATTGATAAACATGTATTCCAGTACGGGGAATCGATCATCCATAACCGTAACGAACTTCTCCACATTTGACATCCGAAGGTCAACGTGATGCACGCGATCACGGTGAGAAAGTGCGAGCAATAGACCCGATTCATCTTCTACTGTAATCTCCCGATTATAGTGATAATAGATGGTGAGTGGTAGAGGTGGTGAATGTGCGAGCATGTCCGCTACGGGTACACCATTAGTGCAGTAGAGATGAAGGTCGAGCCCGGGCAGGGATGGTGACTCGGATTCAAGAATAAGATTTCGCCATTGTCGACAAACATGTGTCAGTTTGTACCACCAACGTTGATGGTCCCATCTGTAGTTCAACAAGCCTTTCTCATCCTCGTATTCGTCCGGTTCTGCAAACCGATAAAGATGAAATATATTGAGAAGCACGTCATCATTGAGGATGTGGATAGGTGAGTGTCGTCTATTGTTGTTGAGCCCTATTAGTAATTGGCAAGTTTGTGGTCAGGAACAGATCAGGGACACAATGATCATGATTTGGAACTGCGTACGTCGGCCGAGCCTTCTGATGAGGGGAAGATAAACTATGGTAGAGCATCCAGACATTTTCAGAGATGTGAGTAATGACGTGCCAGTGGAGAAGAGCGTAAATCAGTGTGCAGGACCGGTGCCTCATTGCCGTGGCGGTGGCGGTGTGCTTGGCGAAGGTTGGCGCAGACCGGTATCTATATAGAGAATAGCACCCTGGCGTCCACACAAAATACTAGTAGTAAGCGGGCACTGCTCAAACTGAACCTCCCAGGATTGGGCCCGCGAGAGAAGTCGCAGGGATCAAAGACGATTGTTTCATACTGGATCAACGAGTCTGCTATTCTCCATCCGCATCTGCTTCAGGATGCTTCGAGTCTACTGCTCCTGTGGCGCATCGTCCTCTGCCCCTGATACTAATCTTAGTACTGCTGAGGCACCCACACCCGTGGCTGCAAGCAAATGACCGATATGTGAAATGACCGGACCAGCCAAACCCACATACTGTGCATACATTTCTTCTTGCCGCGCCGCTGTCCTCCGTTCGAGCATATTAGTATACTGTATGCAGGTGTATTATCCAGCGTATCTTGTGTGGGTGTTCAGGAAAGAGGTGCTGCTACGCACGATACTGTAAGCCAATTTTTTTTTTTTTTTTTTAAATCAGCATTTATATCCCGCAACATGTGACTATGACAAAGACGCGGTCCCTATGGGTACAGGAATGGATCAGGCGGCGGGGGGAGTGTGGGTGAGGTATAACGTTGGGCTGGACGGAAGGATGGCTGTTTGGGGGGCGGGGAAGGGAGATACTGTAAGCCAAGCAACAGGAGAAGGCGAGGAGAGTACCGCTGACGGCCCGGAGCTAGCCGGTGACTTGCTCACTCCTCGGGCGCTGACCTGTACTGTATCCAGCATTAGCCTAGCGTCGGTCTTGACCTAGCGCCTACCTTCCTCGCCATCTCGTTATGAACCACACCTCCTTTTCACGTACTCACCTACATCTATACGATATTCACGCGGATACAGCGCAGACAGGTCAATCTCACCGTTCAAGTGCTATCCGCCACTGGCAACGTGACGTCACGAACACATACCGCTCAATGCTCCACGAATATGGACGGAGAGTCCTACCAGATGTAAGTTTTTGGCGTGCGTTGTTTCTTCTTCCAATGATAACCAGCAGAAAAACTCCGTTAGGTTTTGGCAAATTGTTTCATACTAGGATGACGTCTTCACTCCGTAGGCCCCATCGCGCCCACACCCACCACCCACGAACGCAAGTGAAAAAAAAAATTACAGACAGAAGTTCAGAATAAGCTATGGGACATCGCGTTCCATCCCGATTCGCCTTTCCCAGAGCGTGGAGTGGCGCAAGTATTCCATCCAGGGCCAAGTCCCCATTTGCTTTGACATGTATACTTTATATATGTGTGAAATACATCATAACGAATTTTCTTTTCACGAAGTGAGATTCAAGTTAACCCGCACCGATCGCCGCTATCCTTGCCATTCTGCGTTCCCCCGGCCTCTCCTGGGCCCTTGGCCTTACCCGCAACGTCGGAAGTAGAAGCGCCTCTTCAAGTTCCCTGAATGCCCATGGACGATAACTTGGTCTTTCTATTCGAATTTGAGGAGGGAGGTTCAAGTGGCTCATGAATATGCGGCTGTACCAGGACAGCTTGATGAGAAAGGCGACGAGAGGTGCTGACGGGGCCGAAATGAACTACTGGCAGGCTGTGTGGTGTCATCATGTGTGACTCGGACAAACTCACGCTTTGTAGGATTTGGAGATAAAGACTTGAGAGACGCTCGCAGGAGCTGAATCGCCATGGCTAGTTGGGCGTTAGATGAGGTCGCATCGTTCAGGGAAAAGTTCATCAATTGTAGACTTTAGTGAGCTTCTTGGACGGGTGGCCACGCCGGTTGGACAGTTCACTAGCAGCTCACCCCTCTGTACCCTCGTTATATATGGCCTTCCATACGACGAGGTCATGAGGGTGGCGGAGTATCGTCAGCTAATTGCAGCAAACACGTCACATTCGTAGCAGCTTCAAGTTCTAGCGCAGACGCATGCCGACAAAGAGGGGTGACTGGCTTCCACACAAGGGCAACAAGAGCAGAAGATTGAAGATGTCTTGGTCAGTACTTCACGAGATTGCAAGACTTGATAAGCATTTCAGTTGTTGATACGTGGCAGGCATAAACAGCCGCAGAGAGTATGTAAATACATCACAAGGAAGTGACACCGTGCTCGAAACGCGTATAACGATGGCCAACATGTATGGAGAGACAAATTATACTTAGAGCATCTGAGGAAGGGTACATGACAGTCATGAAGGATGCATACGCCTATGTTGACTAAGATAAGCTAGTTGGGCCGCTTTTTCGCGATCTCATCAATGACTAAAATCTGGTGGTCATCATAAACAAGATAGTAAGCGGGTGTCACGGTGTGAGCGCGATTAAGTATGGATAGTTGTGTCGAGAGACGTACTTCGATCCACCGATTGGCGTCTAGCACCGCCCACACGCTACAAATACTGAGGTATAAAGAACGTCGATCGATCCACCAACCGCAGGCTCACGGGATAGCCCAATACTTGTCGTTCATTAAGAAATCTGGTAAATGCGTCCCGAGCATCGCTTCCTCCAGAATATCCAATCTCTTCAAGATTAGGAAGGAGCTCGAGTGGTGGCTCTCCATCGTCAGATTGTAAGGAACGGAAGATTTTGCTGATGAGACCATCTTTTACATGAATGGTCTTCACGTTGGTGAACGGCCTAAGAAGTTCATGCCACTGACTTCGGTCGACATTGTTGAGCCATTCAAGTTGTTGATAGCGCTCGTCGTAACTGAATGTAACTTGCTCGACAAAAGAAAGTGCAGGTGAAAGTGTACCAAAGAATGGAATCGCAGAGACTACCCGCGAGTCGAGATACCAGTGTCCGCACCTGATCTGCAACATCAAGGGAGTGTCCGACTTCCAAGGGACCGCATGTAAGGAAACGGCAAGGGCACCGAAAGTTACCTGGACAGCCCTAAATATGAGGTTCTCGGATGATTGCATGAGCTGACAGAGGCGTGGAACTGTGAAGGGGAGCTGATTAAAAAGGTTGACACGAAGGACGCTGAGGGAAGGGACGCTGATCCAAGCAACAAGGCCTTCCAAATATGTGGCTGTACCTTGGAACAAAAATTGGCGTAAGTTAGGAAGTGTGATCGTGTCCGGTGTCTGGTGCAACTGCCTTTCAACATCGTGATTGGTGATAAGGGAATGAAATGTAATGGACAGCCTCTCCAGCGTGGCCATAAGTGCAAGCCGAGTAAGTATATAACTCGGAGGGAAATAGGCAGATGGCAGGATATTGAGAAGCTCGAGAGTGACGAGTCCGACGGTACTAGTTGTGAGCAAGGGAGATACGATTGAAAGGGAAGCCGTCGATAGTATGAGATTGCGTAGATTGGGGGCTTGAAACGTGAGAGGAAGGTCGACTTTGGTCCCTGAATGGATATACATGCGTTCCAGAATTGGGAATTGATCATCCATAGCCGTGACGAACTTCCCCACATTTGGCATCCAAAGGTCAACGTAATGCACGCGATCACGGTGAGAAAGTGCGAGAAATATACCCGATTCATCTTCTGCTGTTATCTCCGGAAAAGCTCGATAACGGATGGTGAGTGGTAGAGGTGGTGAATGTGCAAGCACGTCCGCTACAGGCACACCATTCGCGCACAAGAGATGAAGGTTGAGTCGGGATGGCGATTCAAGAATAAGATTTCGCCACAGTCGACAAACATGTGCCAGTTTGTACCACCAACTTGAACGTTGACGGTCCCATCTGTAGTTCAACGAGCCTTTCTCATCCTCGAATTCGTCCGGTTCTGCCAACCGATAAAGATGAAATATATTGAGAAGCACGTCATCGTTGAGGATGTGGATAGGTGAGTGTCGTCTGTTGTTGTTGAGCCCTATTAGGCAAGTTTGTGGTCAGGAACAGATCAGGGACACAATGATCATGATTGGGAACTGCGTACGTCGGCCGGGCCTTCTAATGAGGGGAGGATGAATTATGGTAGAGCAGCAACCAAGCATTTTTAGGGAGGTGAGTAATGACGTGGATGCAATTGAAGAGCGTACAGGTCTTGGGCGACCGATGCCTCACTCCGTGGCGGTGGCAGTGTCCTTGGCGATGTTGGGCGCTGACCTATATCCAGAATTGTACGTTCAAGTCACTTGGCGTCCACCTTCCTCGTTATCGCCGTCGTCGCCGTCGCCACCTCATTATGACCCACACCTCCTTTTCCTCACTTTCACTTACTACTCACCTACGTTTGTACATTATGCGCGCGGATAGCGCAGACAGGCCAATGCCTTACTACCTTCAGACACTTCAAGTGCTGCCAGGTTACGAACACATACCACACAGAGCGCCACGGGTATGGACGTACAACCCTCGGGCTGCTAGATGCAAGTTTTTGGCGTGCGTTGTTTTTGGTCACAGCAAGCACTAAGCTTTAATCCACAGCACATTCTCCCTTCGGACGGACAAATATTTCACTCCCTTTCGCCCAACTACCCCGCGACGCTGCGTATACAGTTTACAGCAAATGCCAAGCGAGCTTCCGCACCCAGCGATGACAAGTCCCCAGAATAGAGCCTTTTTTGTGTGCGTTGTTTTTCCCAAAAGTAACCAGACTGACTGACTAGGTTCTCGGAGAGTCGCACAAGCGGAAGCTTCCGCAGCTTCCCAGTGAAAGAGGTTGCACGGATCAATGATGACCTTGTTTTGTACTGGCACGATGACTCTGCTTGTCACTCCGTCCATCAGTCCGTCTGCCTCAGGAAGCTCTGAGTCTACTAGTACTCCTGTGCCACCTCTCCTTCGCCTCTAATATTGATACTAGTATTAGCTGTGGAACCCGCACCCGCACCCGCACCCGCACCTGCACCCGCGAATGAACTACAGACGATCCGCTGAACAATGTGTGGGTAGCTTGATCTCATTTTACCTTACCCACAACGCGGACTTGTGCATGCCTGAAGTGCGAATGGTGGTGGCCAAGATGCACGCATGATTTTTTCAGTTACCACGGAGAGAGATTAGAATCTTAGGAGTGATATGCGGGCTGATCATCCACGCCAATGGGAACATGAATTACAGAAGCAGGTGTATGGAGCGTTGCCGGATCTGGTTGATTGGTCGCTCGCCATGTATTCACACCAGGTTTGCAAACGTTCATTTTGAAAAAAGTGGAGAGCCATATCAACAAACAAAGCGAACGGGATGAGGAACACCGAGACTCTGAGACGCCAAATGTCTTAGTCAGCACATCACGGGTTTACAGGCTATCAGTAAGTCGACCAAGTCGACCAATGAAAAGGAATTACAGTGATCGTAACTATGGCCCAAGACGCATAATTTGTGCAGTCGTCAAGGGATGCGGGGGCAGGGGCGAAAATTATGGGGAGAGAAACTGTGGAAGGGTGGACAATCATGGAACGGAAGCCAAGCCCAGAGGAAGGCGAGGAGTACCGCTGGCGGCCCGGAGCTAGCCGATGACTTGCTCACTACCTGTACTGTATTCAGAATTAGCCCAGCGTCTACCTTCCTCGTCATCTCGTTATGAGCCACACCTCATTTTCACACACTCACCTACGTTTATATGATATGCGCGCGGATACAGCGCAGACAGGTCAATCTCACCACCTTGCAAACCGTTCAAGTGCTATCCGCCACTGGCAACGCGATGTCACGAACACATATCGCTCAATGCTCCACGAATATGGACGGAGAGTCCTACTAGATGGAAGTTCTTGGCGTGCGTTGTTTCTTCTTCCAATGATAACCAGCAGAAAAACGCCGTTAGGTTTTGGCTGCAAGAGGTCGCAAACTGTTTCATACTAGGATGACGTCTTCACTCCGTAGGCCCCATCGCGCCCGCACCCACCACCCACGAACGCAAAGTGAAAAAAAAAAATTACAGACAGAAGTTCAGAATAAGCTATGGGGCATCGCGTTCCATCCCGATTCGCCTTTCCCAGAGGGTGGAGTGGCGCAAGTATTCCATCCAGGGCCAAGTCCCCATTTGCTTCGACATGTATACATTATATATGTGTGTATCATAACGAATTTTCTTTTCACGAAGTGAGATTCAAGTTAGTTACCCGCACCGATCGCCTGCGTTCCCCCGGCCTCTCCTAGGCCTTGGCCTTACCCGCAACGTCGGAAGTAGAAGCGCCTCTTCAAGTTCCTTGAATGCCCATGGACGATAACTTGGTCTTTCTATTCGAATTTGAAGAGGGAGATTCAGGTGGCTCATGAATATGCGGCTGTACCAGAACCGCTTGATGAGAAAGGCGACGAGAGGTGCTGACGGGGCCGAAATGAACTGAACTTGTCGCGCACGCGCACCGGTACTGGCAGGCTCCATGGTGTTATCATGTGCGACTCGGACAATCTCACACATTGTAGGATTTGGGGAATGAGATAAAGACTTGGCAGACGCTCGCAGGAGCTGGATCGCCATGGCTAGTTGGGCGTTAGATGGGGTCGCATCGTTCAGGGAAAAGTTCATCAACTGTAGACTTTAGTGAGCTTCTTGGACGTGGTCACCCCAGTTGGACTTTTCACTAGCAGCTCACCCCTCTGTACCCTCGTTTTATATGACCTTCCACACGACAAGGTCATGAGGGTGGTGGAGGATCGTCAGCTAATTGCAGTAAACACGTCACATTCGTAGCAGCTTCCTAGCGCAGACGCATGTCAGTCAAATCAAAGAAAAGAGGAGTGACTGGCTTGCACGACAGCCTAAACAGCAGAAAACTCCAGATATCCTAGTCCGTACAATACTGCAGACTGTATGTAAATACATCGCAAGGAAATGACACAGTCCTCAAAACACGAACAACGATGGACAACATGTATCCCAATACAAATTATACATAGAGAATGTGAGGAAGGGTACGTGATAGTCATCAAGAATGCATACACCTATGGTGATCAAGATAAGTTGGTTTGGGCTGCTTTGTTGCAACCCCATCAATAATTGAAATCTGATGGTCATCATGAACAGGAGAGTAGGCGGGTGTCACGGTGTGAGCGCAATTAAGATAGATATGGGTAGTTGTTTCGAGACGTACTTCGATCCACCAAATAGCGTCTAGCACTGTGCACACGCTACAGATACTGAGGTGTATCGAACATCGAAGGATCCACCAACCTCAGGCTCACGGGATGGCCCGATACTTGGCGTTGATTAAGAAATTTGGCAAGTGCGTCCCAAGCATCTTCTCCTCCAAAATATCCAATCTCTTCAAGTTTCGGAAGGAGCTCGAGTGGTGGCTCTCCATCGTCAGATTGTAAGGAAGGGAAAAGTTTGCTGGTGAGGTCATCTTTTACATGAATGGTCCTCACGTTGGCGAACGGCCTAACCAGTTCACGCCATTGTCTTCGGCCGACATCGTCGGGCCATTCTGATGGTGGATAGTCCTCTTCGTGGCTGAATGCAACATGATCGACGACGGAAAGTACAGGTGAAAGTGTACGAAAGAATTGGATAGTAGCCGCAACCTGCCAGTCGAGCCTGAGATGTCCGCACCTGAGCTGCAACATCAAGGGAGTGTCCGACTTCCAAGGGACCGCATGTAAGGAAATGGCAAGCACACCGAAAGTTACCTGGACAGCCCTAAATGTGAGGTCCTCAGATTGGATGAACCGACAGAGGCGTGGAACCGTAAGAGGAAAGTGATGAAAGAGATTGACATGAAGGGCGCGGAGGGAAGGGGCGCTGATCCAAGTAACAAGGCTTTCCAAATATGTGGCCGTACCTCGGAACAAAATCCGGCGGAGGTTAGGAAGTGTGATCATGTCTGGGGTCTGGCGTGACTGCCCTTCAACATCACGGTTGGGGGAATCAAATGTAATGGACAGCCTCTCCAGCTTGGCCATAAGAGAAAGCCGAGTAAGGATATAACTTGGAGGGAAATAGGCGGATGGGGGGATATCGAGAAGCGAGAGAACGACGAGTCCCGCGACACTAGTTGTGAGTAAGGGTGATCCAATTGGAAGGAAAACCATCCACAATCTGAGACTGCGTAGATTGGGGGCCTGAAATGTGAAAGGAAGGGCCACTTCGGTCTGAGAATCGATATACACGTATTCCAGAACGGGGAATCGATCATCCATAGCCGTGACGAACTTGTCCACATTTGGGAGCTTCCAAAGGTCAACGTGATGCACGCGATCACGGTGTGAAAGTGCGATCAATATACCCGATTCATCTTTTGCTGTTATCCGGTTCCTCCAACTAGTGTAATGGATGGTGAGCGGTAGAGGTGGTGAATGCGCGAGCATATCCGCTACAGGCACACCGTTGGTGCAATAGAGATGAAGGTCGAGCCGGGATGATGATTTAAGAATAATGTTTCGCCATTGTCGACAAACATATGTCAGTTTGTACCACCAACGTTGACGGCGCCACTCGAAGTTCAACATGCCACCCTCTCCATATTGGAACGGTACTGCCAGCCGATAGAGATCGAATATATTGAGAAGCACATCATCATTGAGGATGCGTATAGGTGAGCTTGAGAGTCTTCTATTGCCGCCGAATCCTAAACTTTACGTTTGTGAACAGATTAGAAACAGAGATCTGAATCTTACCGTGACGCCGGCCGAGCCCGGACCGTCTAATGAGGGGAGGATAGAATATGGTAGAGCAACAACCCGGCATTTTCAGGGAGGCGAGTAAAGGTGTGGATATGATTGAATAGTGTTCAGCAATGTGTAGGCCTCAGATAACGGATGCCTCATTCCTGTGGCGGTGGAGGTGTCCTTGGCCAACGACGGCGCTGACCTATATCCAGAGTTGGACGGCGCTGGCGTCTACCTTCCTCGTCATCCTCATCGTCACCGTCGTCACCTCATTATGAACCACTTCTTCACACTTTCACGCACCCTTACATTTATATAATATGCGTGCGGCGTGCGGGTACTACAACACAGACAGGTCAACACTGGTCCACCAACGCCACGTCACGCCGAACACTGGCACATACCGCACAAAAGCGTCACGAATATGGGACGAACTACAGCTCTGCTAGACAGCGTGCGTTGTTTCTTCTCCAAATGATAACCAGCGAAACCCCTGTTACACAGGTGGTAATGACCGACCGACCGACTCTGATTGTTGCAGGATCGTCTGGCGCAGGCGGACCCCCCAAGTGGGCAACATCCCCGAGAGGTCGCACGAACCAATACGATCTTGTTTCAGCCATCGTTCCGTTCTCTCATGTGGTGCCCGCACCCACGAACGCAAGCGGAGAAGGCAGGTGAATAAGCGATGGGAAATTGAGTTCCATCTCGATTCGCCTTTCCCCGAGCGTGGAGCTGCGCAAATATCCGGTCCAGAGCCAAGACAAGTTGCAATAGCAGCTGGCTAAGAGCGGACGACGGTCGCTGGCTAGCTGTGATCTCCACACATACCACAAATCATGATATATTTGTATGTATTCGTGCCTCCACATCAGTCAGATGGATAGAGTATATGAATAGGTATACATCACGAATTCTCTTCTCACGAAGTGATATATACCCGGGGTTCACCATTCACAATGAGTCCCCCTCCCTCCCCCTTCCTTAATCCCCGTAACGACCCCTTCTTAATACAAGAACTATATTCATAGACGATCGAAATGGCAGCCTGAGTGGGAGGCTGCGGTGGGACATCTAAGTGCGCGCGTGACGAGAGTCCACCGTGAGATATTAAACATGGCGGTTCAGTTGGGCTCACCTTCTATACGCGTGTGGGGCACAGGGATGACGTGCAGGATGCCAACCATAACGTATCTGTCCGCATTGTTCCATGATATGAGGATACCATGCGTGCCTGGCCCTATATCGTCGATATCGTCGGAGGCATATGCTGCAGCTCGACTGTGCGCTTATTCGCAAACGTTGGGCAAGTTTACCGAACCCACGGTCCAGTGTTGAGCGGAGAATGTACCTCTTCCGAACTGGGAGAAAGCCTTCTGGGACCTACATAATCAGACGGACATGTATTCACAAAAGACGGAACCTACTAGACTCAGGATGTCCTTCAGTCCGGTGACGGCTTAGTGATTGCTGATATCCTCGGATTCCGTGCATCCCCGGCTTCTCCTGGGCCTTAGCCGGCGGCCGTTCTGCAGTGTTAGAATCTGAGGGAGAGAGATTTGGGTAGTTCATGTATACGCAGGTTGATGAAGGGCGACATATTGACGCGGACGGAACGAGCTGAACTGGAGCTGAACTAACCGCGTACTCGCGGGCTCCGCGGCACCCATGTGTGAACATGACACGCTTGGTGGATATCACAAGATAGGCAGACGCCATCCTTTATCACGAAACCCAGGAAGGGGAGTAATTATTTGAGAAGCGGTCGCTAGCTGCCGGACATCCGTGGTCAGTTGTGCTTGAGCTGGGGCTGCATCGTTCAGGGAAAAGTCCAGTAATTGTCATAGACTTCGGTGAGCTGATCGATGAGCTCTGCGCATTTCTCGAGTCAAAATGAATGGGTGATGTTTCAAAAACTTGGACGCTATGTAGGACGGTCGCGACGGTTGGACTTTTCACTAGCAAATGAAGTTGCTCACCCCTTTGTACCCTTGTTATACATAGCCCTCCACAAGACAAGGTCAATAATACCCTGATGCTGAACATTTCACGACAGTTGCGGACCTGAGCCAATTCATCCAAAGAAAGCTCAGACTATGAGGAAAAAACGTACTATTCATGAGGGTGGCGGAAATTGCGGCAACACGTCACATTCCTAGCAACTTTAAGTTGCAGCGCAGACGCATGTTGACAAAAATGAAGAAAAGAGGGGTGAGTGGCTTGGGTATGGGCACGAAGAGCAGAACAACTCCAGATGTCTTAGTCATACGTCACGAGATTGCAAAAAGTGGTGGGCATAAACAGTCGTAGAGCGTACGTAAATACATTGCAATGGACGCCGTGCTCGAAACGCGAATAACAGATGGCCAACATGTATGGAGAGACAAATTATACTTAAGGAATCTGAGGAAGGGTACGTGATAGTCATCAAGAAATGGAGACTAAGAGAAGCTAGTATGGGACGCTTCGTTGCGATCTCATCAATAATTAAAATCTGGTGGTCGCCATGAACAGGAGAGTAGGCGGGTGTCACGGTGTGAGTGCGATTAAGATAAGGGAAGTTGTGTCGAGACGTACTTCGATCCACCAATTCGCGTCTAGCACCGCCCACACGCTACACATACTCGGGTAGATGGAACATCGAACAATCCACCAAGCGCAGGCTAACGGGATGGCCCGATACTTGTCTTTCATTAAGAAATTTGGTAAATACGTCCCGAGTATCGCTTCCTACAGAATATCCAATCTCCTCAAGGTTCGGAAGGAGCTCGAGTGGTGGCTCTCCATCCTCAGATGGTAAGGAATGGAAGATTCTGCTAATGAGAAGATCTTGTACATAAATGGCCTTCACGTTGGTGAACGGCCTAAGGAGTTCACGCCACTGACTTCGCCTGACACCTTTGTGCCATACTGGTGGATCAGAGTGCTCGTCGTAGCTGAATGCGACTTGCTCGACAATAGAAAGAACGGGTGAAAGGGTACCAAAGACTTGAACTGCAGATGCGTGGAGATATTCGCACCTGATCTGTAACATCAAGGGGTTGTCCCGCTTCCAAGGGACCACATGTAAGGTAACGACATTCATATGGAAAGTTACCTGGACAGCCCTAATTGTGAGGGTCTCGGATGATTGGATGAACTGACAGAGGCGTGGACACCCCGTAAAGAGAAGCTGATGAAAAAGGTTGACACCAAGGATGCCGAGGGAAGGGACGCTGATCCGGGTAACAAGGCATTCCAAATATGTGGTCGTACCTCGGAATAAAAACTGGCGTAGGTTAGGAAGTGTGATCATGTCTGGGGTTTGGGGCGACTGCCAGTTAACATGACGGTTGGGGGAATCAAATGTAATGGACAGCCTCTCCAGCTTGGCCATAAGCGAAAGCAGAGTAAGTATATAACTCGGAGGATAGGCAGATACCGGGATATTGAGAAGCTCGAGGTTGATGAGTCCCGCGGCGGTAGTTGTGAGTAAGGGTGATCCAATTGGAAGGGAAACCACCGACAGTGTGAGTTGGCGTAGATTTGGGGCTTGAAAGGTTACAGGAAGGACCACTTTCATCCAGGAATGGATATACAAGCGCTCCAGAACGGGGAATTGACCATCCATAACCGTGACGAACGTCCCCAGATTTGGAATCCGAATGTCAACGTGATGCACGCGATCGCAGTGCGAAAGTGCGAGAAATATACCCGATTCATCTTCTGCTGTTATCTCCCGACCCTTAGCGTGATGATAGATGGTGAGCGGTAAGAGTGGCGAATGTGCGAGCATGCTCGCTACAGGCACCCCAAAGGTGCAGAACAGATGAAGGTCGAGCCGGGATGGTGATTCAAGAATAATATTTCGTCATTGTTGACAAACATGTGCCAGTTTGTACCACCAACGTTGGCGGCCCCATTTAATGTTCAATATATTCTCTTCATATTGGTCCGGTTCTTCCGAGTCCAGCCGATAGAGATCGAATATATTGAGAAGCACATCATCGTTGAGGATACGTATAGGTGAGCCTGAGTGTCTTCTATTGCTGTCCAGTCCTAATCTTTACGTTTGTGAACAGATTAGGGCCAGAAAGATTTGGCACTGCTTACCGTGACGTCGGCCGAGCCTTCTAATGATGGGAGGATCAATTATGGTAGAGCAACAACCAGACATTTTCAGGGAGGCGAGTAAAGATGTGGATGTGATTGAATAGTCTACAGCGGTGTGTTGGATGACCAAGGAGGGTGCTGACCTAAATCCAGGGTTGGACGCCGGTATCCGCCTTCGTCGTTATCATCATCGTCGCTGTCGTCACCTCATTATGAACCACTTTTTCACGCTCCTACATTTATAAAATATGCGTGCGGATACAGCGCAGACAGATCAACACCCCACCACCTTCAAATAGTTCAAGTGCTGTCGGTCCATCAACGCCACGTCACGCCGAACACTGGCACATACCGCACAAAAACGCCACGAATATGGTACTACAGCCCTGCTAGATGGATGTTTTACAGTGTGCGTTGTTTCTTCTCCAAATGATAACCAGCAAAACCACCGTTACACACGTGGTAATGACCGACCGACTGACTCTGATTCTTGTAGGATCATCTGGCGCATGCGGACACCGCCAAGCAGGCAACATCTCAGGATTTGGCCCGAGAGAGGTCGCACGGGTCAATACGATCGTGTTTCAGTCATCGTTCCGTACTTCCATGTGGCGCCCGCACTCACGAACGCAAGCGGAGGAGGGCGGTGAATATGTTATGGGAGATTTGTCCCTGAGCATGGAGATGCGCAAATATCTGTGATCATACATACCACAAATCGTGATATATATATATATATGTATTCGTGCTTCCACATCAGTCAGATGGGTAGAGTATATGAATAGGTATACCCGCGGTTCATCGTTCACAATGAGTCCCCCTCCCTCCCCTTTCCTTAATCCCCGCAACGACCCCTTCTGAACCAAGAATGAACACAAGAATTATAACCATAGAGGATTGAAATGGTAGCCTGAGTGGGAGTATGCATCCCGGCTACTCCAGGGCCTTAGCCGGCGGCCGTTCTGCAGTGTTAGAATCTGAGGGAGAGAGATTTGGGTAGTTCATGTATACGCGGGTGTACCAGGGCAGGTTGAAGAAAGGCGACGTATAGACGCGGCCGAAACGAGCTAAACTGGCCGCACACTCGCAGGCTCTGCGGCACCACGTGTGAACATGACACGCTCTGTGGATAGGCAGACGCCATCGAAAACCGACTGCGTGACAGCAATTATTATTGCGAAGCCCAGGAAGGGGAGTAAAGATTGAGAAGCGGTCGCTAGCCGCCGGACATCCGATGTCCGTGGTCAGTTGTGCTTGAGCTGGGGTCGCATCGTTCAGGGAAACGTCCAGCAATTGTCATAGACTTCGGTGAGCTGATCGATGAGATTTGCGCGTTTCTCGGGTCAAAAGCTCAAAAAAAAATGAATGGGTGATGTTTCGTTGGATTCGAAAACTTGGACGCTATGGAGGATGGTTGGACTTTTCACTAGCAAACGAAGGTGCCCACCCCTTTGTACCCTTGTTATACATAGCCTTCCACACGGCAATGTCAATAATACCTATGCATGAGGGTAGCGGAGTACCGTCAGCTGATTGCGGTAACAAGTCACATTCGTAGCAGCTTCAGGTTTCGGTGCAGACGCATGTCGATAAAAATGAAGAAAGTGGTGACTGGCTTGCGCAAGGGCATGGAAGAGCAGAGATCTCCAGATGTCTTAGTCAGTACGTCACGAGATTGCACATAGCTTGATACTGTAAGTGGTAGGCATAAACAGTCATAGAGTGTACGTAAATACATCGCAAGGGACACCGTGCTCGAAACAGATGGCCAACATGTATGGAGAGACAAATTACATTTAAGGATTCTGAGGAAGGGTACGTGATAGTCCTCAAGAAGGCATATATGCATATGAAGACTAAGATGAGCTAGTTTGGGCCACTTTGTTGCGATCTCATCAATAATTAAAATCTAGTAGTCACCATGAACAGGAGAGTAGGCGGGTGTCACGGTGTGAGCGCGATTAAGATATGGGTAGTTGTGTCGAGACGTACTTAGATCCACCAATTAACTCCATTGCTGCACCGTCCACACGCTACAGATACTCAGGTTTATCGAACATCGAACAATCCACCAAGCGCAGGCTAACAGGATGGCCCGCTACTTGTCGTTCATTGAGAAATGTGACAAATGCGTCCCGAGCATCGCCTCCTACAGAATATCCAATCTCCTCAAGGTTCGGAAGGAGCTCCAGTGGTGGCTCTCCATCGTCAGATTGTAATGAACGGTCGATTCTGCTAACGAGACCATCTTTTACATGAATGGTCTTCGCATTGGCAAACGGCCTAAGAAGTTCACGCCACTGACTTCGGTCGACATTGTCCTCCCGTGGTGATGGATAATAGTGCTCGTCGTAGCTGAGTGCAACTTGCTCGACAACAGAAAGTATAGGTGAAAGTGTACCGAAGAATTGAACTGCAGACGCTACCTGGCTGTGGAGATCGCACCAGATCTGCAACATCAAGGGATTGCCCTGCTTCCAAGGGACCGCATGTAAGGAAACGTCAAGCACACGGAAAGCTACCTGGACAGCCCTAAATGTGAGGTTCTCGGATGATTGGATGAACTGGCAGAGGCTTGGAACCATAAAGGGAGGCTGATTTAAAAGATTGACACGAAGGATGCTGAGGGAAGGGGCGCAGATCCGAGAAACAAGGCCTTCCAAATATGTGGCCGTACCTCGGAACAAAAACTGGCGTAGGTTAGGAAGTGTAGTCATGTCCGGGGTCTGGCGCGACTGCCTTTCAACACCATGGTCGGGGGTAGAGGAACGAAATGTAATGGACAGCCTCTCTAGCTGGAGCATAAGCGAAAGAAGGATAAGAATATAACTTGGGGGGGAATAGGCGGATGCCTGAATATAAAGAAACTCGAGAGTGACGAGTCCCGCGGCGGTAGTTGTGAGTACGGGTGATCCAATTGGAAGGGAAGCCATCGACAGTCTGAGATGGCGTAGATTGGGGGCTTGAAACGTGACAGGAAGGACAACTTCGGTCCGAGATTGGATATTCATGTGTTCCAGAACAGGGAATTGATCATCCATAACCTCGATGAACTTCCCCGGATTTGACATCCAAATGTCAACGTGACGGACGCGATCACGGTGCGAAAGTGCGAGAAATATACCCGATTCATCTTCTGCTGTTATCCCCCGACTCTTAGTGTGATAATAGACGGTGAGTGGTAGAAGTGGCGAATGTGCGAGCATGTCCACTACAGGCACACCAACGGTGCAGAGCAGATGAAGGTCGAGCCGGGATGGTGATTCAAGAATAATATTTCGCCATTGTTGACAAACATGTGCCAGTTTGTACCACCAAC
The DNA here is from genome assembly GCA_022376515.1 of Lactifluus volemus. NCBI lineage: Eukaryota > Fungi > Basidiomycota > Agaricomycetes > Russulales > Russulaceae > Lactifluus > Lactifluus volemus. The sequence goes on from WTXI01000004.1 coordinate 256,832, forward strand.
GTTGGTGGTGCCATTTAACATTCGATATATTCTCTTGATATTGGTCCAGTTCTGCCAGCCGATACAGATAAAATATATTGAGAAGGACGTCGATGTTGAGGATATGGATAGGCGAGTGATGTCTATTGCTGATGAGCCCTATTAATTCGCAAGTTTGTGAACAGATTAGGGAAGCAAAAATTTGGAACTGCTTACCGTGACGTCGGCCGAGCCCTCTGATGAGGGGAGGATAAGTTATGGTAGAGCAGCAGCCAGGGGTGTTCATGGAGGTGAGTAATGACGTGGATGTGATTGAAGAATGTACAGCAGTGTGTAGCCCTCTTGCAGTGGGACGACTGATACGGCGCTCCCTGCATCAGGAAAACCCTATATGGTAAATTTAACCATATGGAGCTCATTTATGTAGCATTATGCTTCAAAGAGCATAAATTAATGGATGAAACAGATGAACAGTCTGAACAGAATTTACAGAAATATCCATGAATGAATGAGCAACGCCCGAAGGCCCCTTTAATAGAGCTCCAAATGGTATATTTTGTATTATTCCACTAAATTAACCACAGTTTTTGTCAATGACAGTATGTTTCAGCACCATATTCAAATTGTTTCCATTATGGTCAATCATATTTAAAAAGTTAAAAAATATATATTGCAAGTACACAACAACATCAGATAAAATACAAAAAACTATGTAATCTATTAACATGCATCCTTGCCCTACACCCATGATCCCAATTACCAACAATCCAAATCAATCCAAGACGGGGAAGCGGTGGTGGAGGTGTGGGAATTGCGGGAGGCGCGAGAGGGGCAAGGCATGCGAGAGGGGCAAGGCGTGCGGGAAGCGCGGGAGGGGCAAGGGGCACGAGAAGTGCAGACGCGGAGGCAGTGGGGCAGGATGCGGAAGTGGCACAGGAGGTGGTAGCCCAGGCGGCAGAGGCGGAGGTGGAAAGGAGGCGAAAAAAAAGTGAGAACACGTTGGGGCGGGGCAGGCAACACGACAACATACCGGGGAGAGATACAGAAAGCGTAGGCGCAGACAGGAAGTCGCGACAGAGGCAGAAGGGGCGCGGGAGGCCCAGGAGTTGCGGAGGCGGCGGCGGCGGAGACGGAAGTTGTGCAAGCAGAGGAGGCAGCGGTGATGGAGGCGGCGGCGGAGGCAGCGGTGAAGGAGGCGGCGGCGGAGGCGGCGGTGAAGGAGGCGGCGGAGGAAGCGGGAGAATAGTCAGGACAAACTAGGGCAGGGCAGGCATCATGACGACGTACCGGGGGGGAGACGCAGAAGGCGTCGGCGCTGGCAGCGTGGACCACCTGCAGTGCCAGTGCGGAGGCAGAGGCAGAGGCCAAAAAAAAAAAGAAAAAAAAAAAAAAACAAGAGGGCAAAGTGATAAACGCAGTCGCGGTGGCAAGGAGAAGGCGCGGACGGTGAGATGTGTGGCGGCATGAGCGGTGGTGGCGACAGCGAGGACCAGACACTGAGACGACGGCGACAGAGGGGAGAGAGGGTGAGGAAGGCAGAGGCACGAAAATGATGAATACTTAAATCAACATCGTGCAAACAAGAATAAACAACAGATGCACGTGGTTGGTGCATGGAGCGACTTAGCGAAATTTTCATGACGCTCTCCCCGAGTCCCCCCGTCTCACATTTCCATAAACGGAAAGTCTTGTATGCGCCACGTGGCACATGCATGTGTTGTTTATTCTTGTTGGCACCATGGTTGATTTTCGTGCTGCGTCCTTCTGTCTCTCTCCTCCTGTGCCTCTGCCTCTGCCTCTGCCTCTGCCTCTGCCTCTGCCTCTGCTGCGTCCTGTGCCTCCACCGCTCTCGGCTCCTCCACATCGGCGCTTACGGACTCACTGGCACTGCGGGGCTGTCCACCCTTCCCGGTATGTTGTCATGCTGCTTGCCCCGCCCCAAGTATCCTGACTCTTCTTTTGCATCTGCCTTCTGTCTCTGCCTCCTGCGCCTCCTCTTCCCCCTGTGCCGCCGCCTCCCCCACCTGCACCACCACCTTGCGCACCTCGTACGTCACCCGTCTCCTCCGCCGCTGCCTCCGCACCTCATGCGCTTCCCGTGCCTCCCGCGCCTCTCGCATCTCCTGCGCCTCCCGCATTTCCCGTGCCTCCCGCGCCTCCCGCATCTCCCGCGCCTCTCGCGCCTCCCACGCCTCCCACGCCTCCCCCACCTCCCGCGCTTCCTGCGCTTCCTGTGCCCCCCTACCGGATCAACCCCCCCCCCCCTCTGGATCACTCCAAGTTTCTCTTGCTCACCACATTTTGCATACACTATCTAGTATGATGTATTATAATATTCCAATAAAATTTTTGGTACAAATTGTAGTGTGTGGCAAAATTAAAAAAAACTGTGTGTTTGTCATGCAATATTTCCATTTGCTTAGCACCAAAAAACACAAAAAACTGAAACTTTTTCAAACAAATAACAAGGATGTTGCAAGTAAACCAATTATGACCAAAATACAGCAGTTTCATACATCATTTAGGTTTTTTTATACCATTTGGTTCATTTGTGCAAATTTTACCATGTAGGGTTTTCCTGATGTGGGCGCTGACCGATGTCCAAATACGACGCTGGCGTCCACGTTCCCTCTCATCCGTGGGCCTGCACTGCAATGAGTCCATGGTTGGACTCAAACACGGACGATGATGAGAATATGGCCACCGCCCTGCGCATTATAGCGTGGCAAGCAGTCGCAGCTGCCAGTGACTGGGTACTACAGTAGACTTGCTCATAACGCATGACATAATAATGCATAAATTTGATAATGCATCATATTTTTGATCTCCCGACATTGTTCCCACTGTAAATACAACAATAATGCATAATACATAATGCATAGGCTTAGTGAGGAATTTATGCATTACTAGGGGGGCTTAAATAGAGATTGTCCTGCCCTGTGAGGTGTAGAATCGCTCAAACACTTGCTTTGAAGGGGCCTGGATGACATAATGTGCAAAAGCCGGCCCTAAACATTGTTGGCAATGGCCTTACATGGCGCACCATCAAAAAAAAGGCTGAGAATGGTCATTATTGGTCTGCGGCACTATCTACGATGCCGGCACATCTAAAATGCAAGCCACGCAACAAGCCCATCTTACCGCCCAGACCTCCGAAACAGCCAAAATGTACCAGCACCCAGGATACCCCTCGCACTGCTGCCCAACCATCAGAAGCCACGACACGACAAAACCTCACTCTTGCAGACTGGCTAACTATCTATGCCTTTATCGATGCTCATCCCGCTGTGACACAAGGTGATGTTGTCAGGCACTTTGCGACTCTTAAAACAGGAAGGCTTATCTTCAATCAATCAACCTTATCTCGGAAATTGCGAGAACGTCCAAAGTTGGAAGCCCGCATCAATGATAACCCAGCCGCCCTCTCATCAAAACGGCCACGCGTTGTAACTTGTCCTCAAGTCGAGCGTGCACTGGTCCTTTGGATCCAGCATATGGAGGCTAGAGGGGAGGTTGTGACAGGTCCAATGCTGGTGGAGAAGCGAAAATGGTTTGAGACTGAGCTACAGATCCCTGAAGAGGAGAGGCTCACTGGAGAAGGCTGGCTCACATCATTTTGCAAGGCATATAAGATTCGGGAGCACCGGAGGCATGGAGAAGCGTGCTCAGTTGACCGTGGTGCTGTCGAAGAAGAACGAAAGCGATGTCAAAAGATCCTAGCACAATATGCACCTCGTGATCGATGGAATTTTGATGAAACGGCGCTATTCCCCTTGTGAGTTATCAAATTTATGTAGCGGAGTGATATCTAACTCACAATGATAGCGCACCACCTGATCGGGGCCTGGCAAGGGCACAAATGAGTGGCAAGAAAAAAGACAAATTTCGCATTACAATTGGTCTTGGATGTAACGCAGATGGCAGTGAAAAGCTCGAGCCAATATTTATTGGCAGATCAAAGAATCCGAGGTGTTTCGAAAAAAAGGATCCACAGTCGCGAGGGTTTTATTATCGCCATAACAAAAAGGCCTGGATGACAGGTGAAATATTCGAGGAGTAAGTGCCAATAATTCACAGCATCTATAGATCTCATACCGGGATAAAGGTGGCTCAAGAAACTTGATCTTCGAATGCGGCAACAGAAGCGACAGATCTGCCTGTGGGTAGACAACTTCAGTGCACACTATGCAGTGATGTACGAACCCACCAATGTCCGGGTCGAGTTCTTCGAGCCAAATATGACCGCGTTTGTGCAGCCATGTGACGCCGGCATCATTAGGTGCTTTAAGGCACTTTACCGACGCAGCCTCTGTTCACGCGCAATCGATCTGGATGATGCTGGTGAACGTGAAATATACAAAATTAATCTGTTGGAAGCAATGACGACAGCAAAGAGGGCTTGGAATACAGTTGCCTCCGAAACAATTGAGCACTGCTGGGGTCATTCTCAGATTGAGCCGTACGAGTTTTACTACAAACTGACCTGAAAATCCCTTCTAATGCCACTCAATCAGTGAACCCTCCCAAATCCCCTCACTTCTGCCTTATCCACCTCATGCTGATCCTCGTGCATGGGACATTATTCGCGTTTTTGCTACCTCGGATGATATGTCTCTACCAGCGGCAGAAATGGCATTGCAAACACACCTTGGAGATCGATTTATTGACTCTGACTGGAGACCAGCTCTCGCTGCTGTTATGGAAGCAGAGGGGGACACTGAAAAAGCATTAGACGTGGTCAATGGGCTCTACAAAAGTGCCACTTGCCGATCTGGTCTCAAGCTCCACATCCCTGCACTACACACAAAACCCTCCAAGCCCCATCAAGTATCACAGGCTGAAGAAGATTTGATGGATAAAGTGTCAATGCTGAAGTCGCGAAATCGAATTTTCGGCCCAATTCCATCAGCAGATGAGATCCTTGACCCAGTGGAGGAACAAGGACAAGTAGCGGCTGAATTGGTTGGGAGTGTAGAGGAGATTGCTGATTTGGTGCGAAGAGAGACTGCTGTGGCCAATGGAGAGGTTATCGAGGTTGAGGAGAGCGAGGACGATGATGATGATGATGAGACCTCGTTGCCATCGCGTGCCGATCTCATCATTCTTTGTCAGCAGCTTGAGCGCGGTTGCATGCAGTATGGTGATCCCCAATTTTCTCTTGAACTATCCCATAAACTATTTAAATTTCGTGGTATATTACACAAAGAAGAGCTAGCTAACTCTACTCAAAGTACTTTAGATAGATACTTCAAGTAATTCATGTTTTAATCACTGTTAGATTTACAGTACGCTCCCTTGTCACGCTTTGTAGTGTGTCACAGGGCTGGTAACACTGAGTCACATTTTGTGACAGACCCTGTAAATGCATATGTCTCATAATGCATAGGGATTTGGCCGCCCCGACAGTATGCAGTATGAGCAAGTCTACTGTAGCACTGGCAGCAATCCATACGGATATTATGTCAGCTACTAAGTGACAGACGAAAAATCAACCGTTGTTCATTTACTCCCACGCCAGTCAGATTAGAGAAGTACGCGAACTTGAACTGGTGTTAGAATTTATCATGGCCGATTCTGTCTCATATTACGAAGCCTTGGTGCAACTCTCTTATCAGGACTATGTTCCATGGATGGTTCGATTATATATCCTCAGACACGACACACGGCGGACTCATTGAGTCTAGTAGTCCAACGAAGCAACGTATCGCATAATCCTCACGGCCTAATTTCTGTCGTGCACACAGCGCAGTCCCAGTCGCCACACTCAAGCCACGTCACTGTCCTCGACACCACTACGGCCCACCCTGTCGCGTCGCCGTCACAGGGATGACGTATGCCAACCATAACGTGGTTGTCCGCACTGTTCCATGATATGAGGATACCATATGTGTGCGTGCCTGGCCCTATATCATCGATATCGTCTGAGGCATACTGCATCTCGGCTGTGCCCTTCTTCGCAAACGTTGGGCAAGTTTACCGAACCCACGGTCCAGTGTTGAGCGGAGGATGTACCTCTTCCGAACTGCGAGAAAGCCGTCCGGGACCAGCCAAAGAACTATACATAATCAGACGGACATGTATTCACAAAAGACGGAACCTACAAGACTCAGGATGTCCTTCAGTCCGGTGACGGCTTAGTGATTGCTGATATCCTCGGATTCCTCGCCAGTGTGCATCCCCGGCTTCTCCTGGGCCTTAGCCGGCGGCCGTTCTGCAGTGTTAGAATCTGAGGGAGAGAGATTGGGGTAGTTCATGTATACGCGGGTGTACCGGGACAGGTTGATGAAGGGCGACATATTGACGCGGACGGAACGAGCTGAACTGACCGCGCACTCGCAGGCTCCGCGGCACCCATGTGTGAACGTAACACGCTCAGTGGATATCACAAGATAGGCAGACGCCATCCTTTATCACGAAACCCAGGAAGGGGAGTAATTGTCTGAGAAGCGGTCGCTAGCTGCCGGACATCCGTGGTCAGTTGTGCTTGAGCTGGGGCTGCATCGTTCAGGGAAAAGTCCAGCAATTGTCATAGACCCCGGTGAGCTGATTGATGAGCTCTGCGCATTTCTCGAGTCAAAATGAATGGGGGATGTTTCGAAAACTTGGACGCTATGTAGGATGGTCGCGACGGTTGGACTTTTCACTAGCAAATGAAGTTGCTCACCCCTTTGTACCCTTGTTATACATAGCCCTCCACAAGACAAGGTCAATAATACCCTGATGCTGAACATTCCACGACAGTTGCGGACCTGAGCCAATTCATCCAAAGAAAGCTCAGACTATGAGGAAAAAAACGTACTATTCATGAGGGTGGCGGAGTATCGTCAGTTGATTGCGGTAACACGTCACATTCGTAGCAACTTCAAGTTGCAGCGCAGACACATGTCGACAAAAATGAAGTAACGAGGGGTGAGTGGCTTGGGCATGGGCATGAAGAGCAGAACAACTTCAGATGTCTTAGTCATACGTCACGAGATTGCAAAAAGTCACTGTGGTGGGCATAAACAGTCGTAGAAGTGTACGTAAATCCATCGCAATGGACACCGTGCTCGAAACGCGAATAACCGATGGCCAACATGTATGGAGAGACAAATTATACTTAAGGAATCTGAGTGTACGTGATAGTCATCAAGAAAGCACACACCTATGGAGACTAAGAGAAGCTAGTTTTGGGACGCCTTGTTGCGATCTCATCCATAATTAAAATCTGGTGGTCACCATGAACAGGAGAGAAGGCGGGTGTCACGGCGTGAGCGCGATCAAGATATGGGTAGTTGCGTCGAGACGTACTTCGATTCACCAATTAGCGTCTAGCACCGTCCACACACTACGCATACTCAGGTAGATGGAACATCGAAGAATCCACCAAGCGCAAGCTCACGGGATGGCCCGATACTTGTCGTTCATTAAGAAATCTGGTAAATGCGTCCCGAGCCTCGCTTCCTCCAGAATATCCAATCCCCTCAAGATTCGGAAGGATCTCCAGTGGTGGCTCTCCATCGCCAGATGGTAAGGAATGGAAGATTCTGCTAATGAGACCATCTTTTACGTGAATGCATCAGCAAAATGATTTGTGACTGGCGTTACTAGACTAGGTCACCTAGTCACGTCTAGTTGCCAAGTTTGGCACCTAGACCCAGCGGACTTGCCGAGGCCAGTACGCGCGATACTGGCTCTAGGTGGGCCAGTATTGCATCTGGCACTAGTTTCGTGTCTAGGGCTAGTTTTTCACCTAGGACTAGTTTCTCACCTAGGACTACTGTCTTATCTAGGGCTAGTTTTTCACCTAGCTTCAGTCATCGCACTGGGACTATTCCCTTGTACTGGGAAATTATGAATGCAGTTTTACTTATTTTCACACGCTCATGTCCGAATTAGGCAAGCATTGTCATTTGAAATAACTAAGATAAGATCACGACGACTATGGAACATCAAGAGAGCATCAGAATGTCAGAATTAAGTTCAATTAACTGTCCAGACTCGGGGATTCACAAAATAACGACGAAAACGTGGGGGTCAGCGGCAGGGTATCTGAGATCGACGCGTAACAGCGCAACACGGGGACCGGAACATAATGGCGCTAACTTGAACGTGGGGATCGGCCGCAGGGTATCTGGAATCGATGTGCAATGGCGTAACATGAGGACCGGCAGTATCTGGGATCAATCGATCAACGCTTAAGCAAAGAATGGCTGTAAGTGTATAATAAACCATACCAGTTAAGTGCAACGCAAGAGCGAAGATCAACTTCGTATTCATCTCCACCTTCGGCACAATCCCCCTCCGCAATCTGCTCACCTTCTGGGATGTAAGCACACGCATCGTTGACAACTTTGTGCCAGTGGTCTTCATCAAGCCGTTGGGTACTCCCGGCCCACATGCGAGCCTTCTTCCCCCAGGGGTTGTCACTGAAACTCCACTCCCGAGGATTGACCTTGGCTTTTTTATGTTCGCCTGACGCCCTGGCCCTCCGTTTTTTCACGTTCACGTGCGGTAACATCCTCCCCGGTCGTGAACAAGGTCAGACCACGCTCGACCTGTAGCGTTAGATAAGTAGCAACATCGATTAAAACGCAACGAGACCTTACCGCAGCGGTTGCAAGTGCCAGTGCCCCAAATTGCATGTTTGCCAGTGGTAGGATCTTCCGAAGGTGCACAGAAACACTTTGGAGATCAGATTGGAGCAGAACGCGGCACGCGCACCCTGTTGATTGTGTCAGATGGTGTAAAACTCTGTATATACACTTACCTCTGCATCTGGGTATTTATATATGAACCTGAGCCCTTCTAATTCCATTTTAATGTATTGTGCACGAGCTTCCGCGTCGTTGAATGAGGCTGGGTCCTCAAGCCACATATCAACGATTGCTCGATGCCCAGCCTTCCCAATTTCGCTGCGCCAGTTGTTAAGCGCATTCTCGGCCTGAAAGCGTCAATAGGATATATGTGCCCGTAGAATCGTAGTACGTACCACAGTCAAGACTATTTCAAGTCCCCTTTCTTCAAGCAGCACATCCGGGAACGTGGTCGACCAGATGACACTTACTGGGCCTCTCATCCGGCCGTTCGTGCCAAACGGATCAGCTTGCTGTCCGGCCCAGCTCAGGAGGGAAGGTATGAACGTCTTGCGCCACATCTCCATATAGTTGTCTTTGTCCACCGCTGGGAAAGGAAGATCTGTCATCACATATTTTGGCTTCCTGGAACGCTTAGCCTGAGACACTTGGGCATCGCCCTCTGCGCCCCCGGAAAGGACGATGCCCATCTGTTTTGACAAGGAGTTTTACTTGAACCAGATGTCAAATCACCACGCTCACCTGCGCCGTTTCCCGTGCTCCAACCCTGCCACTGAATGCCGCACCTTTTGATCCACTCCGAGCCACACTGGAAGCTTGACCCATGCTGGTAGACTTGCTAGGCTTCGCTCGACTCAGTACGTCTTCTGATTCTTCATTGTGGAACTCGCCCACCGTCGCACTGGAACCTGAGCTGATGCTGATGATTACCTCTGAGTCTTGATCCATGGGCCCAGGTGTCCTATGGCTGGGCTCGTGCATGTGTCTCGTCTGTCTTATCCCGGGCTGTGCTCCTGTATATACCTGTCAAGATGGGTAGTTAACTCAGAGGGCGGGGGCGGTTACCTGCTATTGGGGCTTCGAGTCTCTTTTGCCAGTCGGTTAGCAGACCACCTGGTTCTGCCCTTGCACGCTTAGATTGATGCCTGCTAATCATGGTGAGTCTCGAGCTCTAGGGAATGTCTATAACTCACCTTGAAACCTGAGGCTGGGATTTTCGTTTAGTGCTGGTACTTAGCCTGGTCACCTCCCGTGGCTGCGTTGGTGGTGGAGGTGACGGAGTCCGAGTCACAGCTGGTGTCAGGGCACTTGGTTCATCCCTCCTAATTACTGTGGGCTTGGGTCTAAGCTGGAGGCGACATCACTTACTGAGAAGTGGATCTGTATATTGCCCGGGGCCTGGGACGAGATGGAGGCAGAGGGGCTCTACTTTGGGCGTTATCGACTTCGGCATGCCAGTGAGGGTTCAACGGCCGCGTTGCCTATTCGGTACGCCTCAGTTCCCATCAAATGAGTAAAAAAACACGCGGCAGGCAAACCTTGGAATTTTTTTTGTTCTTGTTCTCAGGCTGGGCGTCCTTATCAAGCCAACCATCGATGTTCCCTTCGTCTTCATTATCGCCATCATCCTCATATCCCGCGGCATCGTTTTCTTCTCTGGTCGCTCTCTCCGAGTCTTCATTGCTAAGAACATCGAGTATCGGTTCTGCATCTGTGAATGATGCTGGCGATATTGTTGATATGTCGTCGTAAGACGCAGTGACACTGGCCCCGTAATAGCTCCTTGGAGTTTCTATTCTATTGCCAAGGTCAGAAAAACGATCACAAAAAAGGTGAGTTTTGAAATACTCGTCTTCCTCATCAATCAGCTCATCTGTGTCTTGTTGAGCAGCTAGGGCGTGTTTCATGTGCCTCGTCATGAACTTCTGAACCGCCGTTGACTGTCCGCTAGCACTGTGACGCAAATCCGGCCTAGCTGCGTGCTCTTGTGCCAGCTGTGAGCCTTGCTGGAGTTCTTCTTCCAGCTCATTGATACGGCTGACGACGGCCTTGAGCTTGGCGTTAGCATCCTCTGCGGTTGAAGCGGCTGCTGCCTCGGCCAGCATTCTATCCTCTGCGGCCTGCTGAGGAGTACGACGCTTTTGCTGAGCATCGAGAATAATTTTACCTGGGTGCGCCTCTGCATTCTTTTTCCGCGTAATGATTGGCATACTAACTGAGAGAATCTTAGGCAGGTGTGTGGGAAGGTTCGTTGTCTTTGCGCATCAAAATTCGAGCTATTTCTGAGACCCTGCGCCAACCCTCTTTCCCGACGCTCCCTTTCAGTTCAGCCCGTAGTCCCGACGGCATTTACTGTCATCGACTGCTAGTGTGCATTCTCGCTTGTCAAGGATATGTTGCGCTGACTATTCCCACTTCAATACGCCCTCCTCACTGCCCTTCAGTCTCATTCTGTCAATGTCTTTCCTGCCAGTGTGACTTTCATTGTTTCTCTGGAATAACTGAGAGAATCTTAGGCAGGTGTGTGGGAAGGTTAGTCGTCTTTGTGCATCGAAATTCTGAGACCCTGCGCCAACCCTCCTTCCTGCCACTCCCTTTCTGTCCAGCTCACAGTCCCGACGGCATTTACTGTCATCAACTACTAGTGTCCATTCTCGCCTGTCAAGAATCTGTCGCGCTGACTACTCCCGCTTCCTTGCACCTCCCTCACCGCCTCTCATTTACAGACATTTCTGCGTTGATTTCCTGGTCTCAGACCTGCTGGCACTCGCAAACGTCCTGAGTGAGTTCATGGCAATTTCATGCCTACTGGCGCTTTGAATCAGTAACTTCGTGTTCCCGCTCCCCGCAATTCACTCAGGTCGGGTGTACACTTTTTCTCAGTAGCAACCGGTGCGCATTTTTCTCCGGTCCTTTGTCGCTTAGCAGCAACGGTGCATAAACTTTCCCGGTTCCTTAACATTCAGTAGCGACCGGTGCAGAAATTTCCCCGGTACTAGTTTGTTATTCACTGTTGCTGGCACACGTCAAATTCTCTCCATTTTCTCCGGTGTATGTGTATCTCCTGTTGCCTCATGACCCATTGCATTCATTGTACTGAAATCTTTTACCCATAGTTTCATTTCGCCTCTGACTTCTGGCATGGAACGCCCCCGATTTCCACCTACCCGTGTCCCTCTTCCCACGACCAATGCCTAGCACGCCCGTGCCTGCGGGCTAAGTAAATTATCAGGCTCTCCACGTAAGTCCTTCCTCACTGGCACCACTTTCTCCTGCCTTTCTTACTCACCATGTTGTCATCGTACAGACTCCCGTGCTTGGTTTCTGGATGTCCCTCTACATTCAAGAGTCAGCACGGCCGCACATATCACTTCCGCACATTTCACACAAATTCCAACCTCCAGGCAAATCCAGGACAACGACAATCTACTCCCGAACTCCCACAAGCGCCACAACAACAACGCAGCGAACGCATAGAACACCCTCACCTAACTGGTAAGTATTTTCTACATATCCCAAGTACTATGAACATTACTGATGCTCCTTCAACCAGCCCTTCCTTGCGATGCTGATGGGAACTTCCTGCCACCTGGGGCTCAGTCAACACCCCGCGCACTCGCATCGCCCGACGATTGGACCCCATTTGAGAACAAAGTCCAGTTTCTCGTTGCCGATCTTCTGTACCGCCGAGTCGAGATGTCTGCCGCCAATATCGACTTGCTAATGGAGCTGTGGGGATTGTCTGTTGAAGGTTCCGATGAGTCCAGCCCATTCCAAAATCACCAACACCTGCACGCAACAATTGATTCATCAGCTCTTGGTGATGTGCCATGGAAATGTCTGATCACTGGATTCTCTGAGGATGTTGCAAGGGACGCTCCTAGCTGGAAACAGACGGACTACGAAGTGTGGTATCGTGATCCTGATGAGGTTGTACGCACGATGTTGGATAATCCGGGTTTCAATGGGCAATTTGATTTTTGTCCATATGTCGAGCTTGACAAAGATCGTAAGCGTTGCTGGAGCAATGTAATGTCTGCAAACATCGCCTGGTATCATTGTGTAAGTTTGTATTCATTGTCCATACATTAGGCTGACTTCGTAATCATAGGATGTCATTGCCACGCTGCGCGATGTCGAGACACGTGGCGCGATGTACTGCCCGATTATTTTAGGCAGTGACAAGACCACAGTCTCAGTCGCCACTGGACATGTCGAATATCATCCGTTGTACCTATCAATCGGCAATCCACACAATACAGTGCGACGTGCACACCGCAATGCCGTGATACCGATAGCGTTTCTCGCTATCCCCAAGAGTACGTTACATCATATTTTATAACGACTAAGGTATATTTATATGAACACGATGATCTAGGTGACCGGCGATATGACAACGATCCGGAGTTTCGCAAATTCAAGCGGCAATTATTCCATGCGTCGATATCTGCGGTGCTACAGCCGCTTCGACCTGGGATGACAAGGCCAGTCGTCCGACGATGCCCCGATGGCCACTACCGGCGGGTCATCTACGACTTGGTAGCTTTCATCGCTGACTACCCTGAACAAGTCATGTTGACAGGGATTGTCCAGGGTTGGTGCCGAAGTAAGTAGTTTAGTTTGACTCGGACTCGGAGAGTCGGAATTGGGCAACTGAATCCCAATACTGGAATAGGTGTACCGCCTCGCCAAATAACCCAGACGCCATTTCAGTGCCGCGAACGGGCGTGCTCACGGACGAGCTCATTTGTCTTCTAGATTCCAAGTCGCTTTGGGAAAAATATGGAATCAATGACGACATTATTGTGAGTATTGGATTCTCATCCCATCTATGTATTATTGATGGATATTACAGCCATTCACCGCTGATTTTCCACGTGCAGATATCAACGAGATGATTTCGCCCGATCTACTACACCAAGCTATCAAAGGCGCGTTCAAAGATCACCTTGTAACGTGGGTTGTGGACTACTTGAGAATCGCTTGGAATGAAAGTCAGGCAAACAAGATCCTTGATGACATTGACTGTCGGTGCGTCACGGATTTCTTTCCATACTGGCATCAAGCTCACACACCAAGGAAGAATCGCTGCCGTACCACCATTCCCAGGTCTTCGCCGCTTTCCTCATGGTCGCCGCTTCAAGCAGTGGACAGGGGATGACTCTAAAGCCTTGATGAAGGTATTTTCACACTGCTAGTGATGCGATTCCCCATGACTTATACTTGAGATAGGTGTATCTTCCTGCGATTGTTGGCTATGTACCAGATGACATGGTAGCATGTATCGCGTCCTTCCTCGACGCCTGCTACATCTCCCGCCGCCAAGACATAAACGAGGACGCCTTGAACAACTTCGATCACTCACTTTCCAAGTTCCTGCGATTGCGTGAAGTATTTCGTACTACCGGTGTCCGACCAACAGGTTTTTTCCTTCCGCGTCAGCATATGCTGACACACTATCACACCCTTATCCAAGACTTCGGTGCCCCAGGTGGGCTTTGCTCATCCATCACAGAATCTCGTCATATTACTGCCGTCAAGAAACCATGGCGGCGCTCTAGTCGGAATAACGCGCTTGGACAAATGCTCATGACAAACCAGCGCCTCGACAAGCTCGCAGCGATGCAGGCTGACTTTGTTGCCCGCGGGATGCTGCCAGCTGGCCATATGCCTCCTCCCAATGTCTCGTTCCTCCCCCGCCCAATCGATAACCCACCTGCACGCGACAATGACAGTGATGGTGACGATGACGATGAAGGGCCTGTGGACTCAGATATGAACGTGCTTGGGCACGTTGTCCTTGCACGTTTTTGTGGTAAGTACTGTAACACCGCTACACATTTTATATGAGTTTGAATCTAATATACTGTGCTGGAACTAGTGAGATCCTATCCCGGGGCTCTGCAAGAACTTGCGGCCAAAATAAATGAAGCTGATCTCCCCACACTGACACAGGCATTCCTTTCCGAGCAGCTTGGAATAGATGGAATACCAGCGGGCTTTCTGCCATACACCATCGATGTGAAAGTCTTCCATTCTGCGATTGCAACTTTCTTTGCACCGAGCGATCCCAGTGGCGTCTGCGGCATGCGGCGCGAGCGCATACGAGCAACGCCTTCGTGGCGAGGAGGGGGACCAAGATATGACACCGTGTTTGTGGTCGAGGACGATGAGAGGCCGGGAATGCGTGGACTCAACGTTGCCCGCATCCGGACATTTTTTTCATTTGTGTACAATGATGTAGTGTTTCCATGTGCGTTTGTCGAATGGTTCACAACGGTAGGCGTGGACAGCATCACTGGAATGTGGGTGGTGCATCCCGATTATATCTGCAACAGACGCCACAAGGCTGTTATTCACCTCGACGCGATCCTGCGCGCTGCTCATCTTATCCCGATTTATGGTCGTAATCCCTTACCAATACAAATAAATTCAGTAGTATCACTCGATACTTTTAAAGCATATTACGTCAATAAGTATATTGACCATCACGCACACGAAATCGCTTTCTGATATTCTTTCTGTACTACCTAGATCTAGATTAGTTTCTGTTGTAACTAGAAACTTTATGTCATTCCTAGAATCGGCTAGAATTGGTTACTAGAATTGACTAGGTGACTAGATGTCACTAGAGCCAGTAACCTAGTGACGCTAGTGACAAAAGTCGCTCCAGTAAAATATCATTTTGCTGATGTGGTCTTCACGTTGGTGAACGGCCTAAGGAGTTCACGCCACTGATTTCGGTCGACATTGTTGTGCCATGCTGATGGACCATAGTGCTTGTCGTAGCTGAATGCGACTTGCTCAACAACGGAAAGTACAGGTGAAAGTGTACCAAAGAATCGAACTGCAGACGCTACCTGGCTGTCGCGATGTCCCCGGCCGCACCTGATCTGCAACATCAAGGGATTGTCCCACTTCCAAGGGGCCACATGTAAGGAAACGGCATGCATACGGAAAGTTACCTGGACAGCCCTAAATGTGAGGCTCTCGGATGATTGCATAAACTGCCAGAGACGTGGAACCGTAAAGAGAAGCTGATCAAAAAGGTTGACATGAAGGATGCTGAGGGAAGGGGCGCTGATCCGGGAAACAAGGCCTTCCAAATATGTGGCTGTACCCATGAACAAAAACTGGCGTAGGTTAGGAAGTGTAGTCATGTCCGGGGTCTGGCGCGACTGCCTTTCAACATCATGGTTGGGGGCAGAGGAATGAAATATAATGGACAACCTCTCCAGCTGGAGCATAAGCGAAAGTCGGGTAAGTATATAACTTGGGGTGAAATAGGCGGATGCCGGAAGAAGCTCGAGAGTGACGAGTCCCGCGGCACTGATTGTGAGTAAGGGTGATCCAATTGAAAGGGAAGCTGTCGACAGTCTGAGATGGCGCAGATTTGGGGCTTGAAACGTTACAGGAAGGGCGACTTTGGTCCCAGAATCGATAAGCATGCGTTCTAGAATTGGGAATTGATCATCCATAACCGCGACGAACTTCCCCGGATTTGACATCCAAATGTTAACGTGATGCACGCGATCACGGTGCGAAAGTGCGAGAAATAAACCTGATTCATCTTCTGCTGTTATCTCCTGACCGTATATAGTGATGTGATAATAGATTGTGAGTGGTAGCAGTGGCGAATGTGCGAGCATGTCCGCTACAGGCACACCAACTGTGCAGAGCAGATGAAGGTCGAGCCGGGATGGTGATTCAAGAATGATATTTCGCCATTGTTGACAAACATGTACCAGTTTGTACCACCAACGTTGGCGGCGCCATTTAACGTTCAGCATATTCTCTTCATATTGGACCGATTCTGCCAGCCGATAGAGATCAAATATATTGAGAAGCACGTCGTCGTTGAGGATATGGATAGGCGAGTGACGTCTATTGCCAGTGCTGATGGGCCCTATTAATATGCAAGTTTGGGAACATATTAGGGACACAAAGATTTGGAACTGCTTACCGTGATGTTGGCCGAGCTCCCTGATGAGGGGGGGATAAGTTATGGTAGAGCAGCAGTCAGGGGTGTTCATGGAGGTGAGTGATGGCGTGGATGTGATTGAAGAATATACAGCAGTGTCACGGTGTAGCCCTCTTGGACGACTGATTCGGCGATGTCCAAGTCCTTGGGCGCTGACCGATATCCAAATGCGACACTGGCGTCCACGTTCCCTCTCATCGGTGGGCCTGCACTGCGATGAGTCCATGGTTGGACTCAAACGGACGACAGTGAGAATATGGCCATCACCCTGCGCATTATAGCGTGGCAAGCAGTCGCTGCTGACTGGGTAGCAGCAATCTTTCAGTTACGGCTATTATGTCAGCTAAGTACTAGACGAAAAATCAACCGTTGTTCATTTACTGCAACGCCACTGGCAGTCAGACCAGAGAGGTACGCAAATTGGTATCAGAATTTATCATGGCCGGTTCTGTCTCATATTACGAAGCCTGGGTGCAACTCTCTTATCAGGTCGACGTTCCATGGACGGTTCGACTATATATCCTCAGACACGATACACGGCAGAGTCATTGAGTCTAGTAGTCCAACGAAGCGACGAATCGCGTAATCATTGCCAATTTCTGCCGTGCACACAGCGCAGTCCCAATCGCCACACTCAAGCCACGTCACTGTCCTCGACACCACTACGGCCCACCCTGTCGCGTCGCCGTCGTCACGCCACCACCGGGACAACAACCATGCTTTGTGAGCTGCTAGTACCCAGCTGCGATACATGTTCAGTTGAGGTATCCTTGGCGCTGGAGCAGGACAAGTTATGGGTCAAACGCGAGTTGGCGGTGTGGTATCTGCGCAGGGAGCATTAGTTGCGTAAGGGCAGTGGAGGCCCAAGCAACAGAGGAGTGGACGCTAAACCACTGTTCGAGGAAGTTGGGCTCAGATTCCATACGATTATAGGGTGCAAGAATGGCATGCAAGATGCCAACCATAACGAGCTGGTTCCATGCCATATGTATCTGTACCATAGTCGATCTTGTCTGGAGCATGTGCTGCCCTTCGTCTTAAGAATGCGCTTCTTTTCGAATGCGGCATTTTAACAACCTCCAGCGTTTGAGAGGAAAAGGGACCTCTCGATCCGTGAGACAACAGGACCAGCCAAGCATACATATATATAATCAGACGTACATGTATTCAAAAGAAAGAACGTACAAGACACAGGACTGTTCTTCGGTCCGGTAGCAGTTTACTGATCGTCGCGATCCTCGGCATTCTGCGTCCCCGGCTTCTCCCGGGCCTTAGCCTTGCCTGCAGTATTCTACGTAGAAGCAGTCTGACTCGGAAGAACCTCTTGCCTGAATGTCCATGAACCATAACTTGCCCTTTCTTTTCGGATTTCAGGAGGGGAGATTCGGGTGGCTCATGAATATGCAGGTGTATCGGGCAGCTCGAAGAAAGGCGGCGAGAGGTGTTATCGCAGCCGGAACGAGCTGAACTGGCCGCGAACTCGCAGCCCCGCAGCACCACTGTATGTTCGACAATCTAACACTTTATGGGATTCTCAAGATATGAGACCATCAAGCAGGGGTGTAAGACCGTATTCTTTATTGCGAAGCCCAGGAAGGCGGGTAAGTTTGAGAGACGTTGGCAGGCCGGATTTCCATGAAGAGTTTTATTAGAAGGTGTCGCATCGTTCAAGAAATGTTCAGCAACTTGGATGCTATGTAGGATGATCGCTTTAGTTGAACTTTTGACTAGCCGCGAATGAGTTTCTTCACCCTGAACCAATTCATTCAGGGGCTATGTGGAGAAAAAGTACCTTTTCATGAGGGTGAAGTATCGTCAGCTGATTGCAGTGAACACGTGACATTCGTAGCAGCTTCATTGAAGAAAGGAGAGGTGACTGGCCTGCGCAAGGGGATGAAGACTCCAGATATCTTAGCACGAGATTGCAAGATTTTGATATGGCTTGATTAGAGGGCATAAGCAGTTGCAACGTAATACGACGAACAGAAATGACACCGTGCTCGAATCGAATAACAATGGCCACAAGACAAATTATAGTCATCAAGAACTCATAGACCTATGTTGACTAAGATAAGCTAGTTGGGTCGCTTTGCTGCGATCTCATAAATGACTAAAATCTGGTGGTCATCATGGTAGGTGGGTGTGTGAACGCGAGTAAGATATGAGTAATTGTGCCGAGACGTACTTTGATCCACCAATTCTCCCCCTTTCTGCAGCATCCACATACTACAGATTCCCAGGTATATCGAACATCCAACTATCGACCCGCCGCAGGCTCACGGGATGGCCCGATACTTGTCGTTCGTCAAGAAATGTAGTAATTGCGTCCCGAGAATCGCTTCCTCCAGAATATCCAACCTCTTCAATGTTCGGAAGGAGTGGCTCTCCATCGTCAGATGGTAAGGAGCGGAAGATTTTGGTGATGAGACCATCTTTCATGTGAATGATCTTCACGTTGGTGAACAGCCTAAGAAGTTCGCGCCACTGACTTCGGTCGACATTGTTGAGCCATTCGGGTTGTTGATAACGCTCGTCGTAGCTGAACGCAACTTGCTCGACAAAAGAAAGTACAGGTGAAAGTGTACCAAAGAATTGAATAACAGATGCAACGTGCCAGCCGAGATATCCGCACTTGATCTGCAATATCAAAGGAGTGTCCCACTTCCAAGGGATCACATGTAAGGAAATGGAAAATGCACGGAACGTTACCTGGACAGCCCTAAATGTGAGGCTCTCGGATGATTGGATGAACTGACAGAGGCGTGGAACCGTAAGGGGAAGCTGATTAAAGAGATTTACACGAAGGATGCTGAGGGAAGGGGCGCTGATCCGAGCAACAAGGCCTTCCAAATATGTGGCCATACCTCGGAACAAAAACCGGCGTAGGTTAGGGAGTGTGGCCATATCCGGGGTCTGGTGCAACTGGCTTTCAACATCATGGTTGGGGATACAGGAATGAAATGTAATGGACAGCCTCTCCAGCTGGGCCATAAGCGAAAGTCGGGTAAGTATATAACTCGGAGGGAAATAGGCAGATGCTGGGATATTGAGAAGCGAGAGAGTGACGAGTCCCGTGGCAGTAGCTATGAGTAAGGGTGATCCAATTGGAACGTAAGCTGTCCACAGCGTTAGATGACGTAGTTTGGGGGCTTGAATCGTTACAGGAAGGGCCATTTCGGTCCATGAATTGATATACATGTATTCCAGAACGGGGAATTGATCATCCATAACCGTGATGAACTTCTCCACATTTGGCATCCAAAGGTCAACGTAATGCACGCGATCACGATGCGAAAGTGCGAGAAATATACCCGATTCATCTTCTGCTGTTATCTCCCGATCAGTGTGATAATAGATGGTGAGCGGTAAGAGTGGCGAATGTGCGAGCATGCTCGCTACAGGCACACCAAAGGTGCAGAACAGATGAAGGTCGAGCCGGGATGGTGATTCGAGAATAAGATTTCGCCATTGTCGACAAACATGTACCAGTTTGTACCACCAACGTTGGCGGCGCCGCGTAACGTTCAATATATGCTCTTCATATTGGTCCGGTTCGGCCAGCCGATAGAGATCAAATATATTGAGAAGCACATCATCGTTGAGGATACGTATAGGTGAGCCTGAGTGTCTTTTGTTGCTGTCGAATTCTGATCTTTATGTTTGTGAACAGATTACGGATACAAAGACTTGGAACTGCTTACCGTGACGGCCGAGCCTTCTAATGAGGGGAGGATAAAATATGGTAGAGCAACGACCAGACATTTCCAGGGAGGCGAGTAAAGATGTGGATGCGATTGAATAGTGTACAGCAGCGTGTTGGCCTCTTGGATGACCGACGATGCCTCATTCAGTTCCTGTGGTGGCGGCGGCGGCGTCCTTGGCCGATGAGGGCGCTGACCTATATCCAGGGTTGGACGCTATCCACCTTCCTCGTCATCATCATCGTCGCCGTCGTCACCTCATTATGAACCACTTTTTCACGCTTTCACACACACCTACATTTATATAACATGCGTGTGGTATAGCGCAGAAAGGTCAACACTGGTCCACCAACGCCACGTCACGCCGAACACTGGCACATACCGCACGAATATGGGACGTACTACAGCCCTGCCTTTTACAGCGTGCGTTATTTCTTCTCCAAAAACACAGATAGCCAGCGAAACCACCGCTACACACGTGGTAATGACCGACTGACTGACTCTGATTCTTGCAGGATCATCTCGCGCAGGCGGACACCGCCAAGTAGGCAACATCCCAGGATTTGGCGCGAGGTCGCACGGATCAATGCGACTCTTGTTTTCATTTTGTACTAGTAGGACGTCATCCCTCCTTACTGCGATGTGGCTCCCTCAAACACGAACGCAAGGGGAGAAGAGCGCTGAATAGGCTATGGAGTTCCATCTCGATTCGCCTTTCCCCAGAGCGTGGAGCTGTGCAAATATCCGGTCCAGTGCCAAGCCCCAGGAGTCAGTGGGAGGTTGAGAATGGACGACGGTGAAGCTCACGACCGTACCCTAGAAACTATTGACAAGCAATTACAGGTGCGAGGCTTCATTGATTCCCCGCATTACTACCTTGCTAATCCTAACTCACCATCATGATCACCACAGGCCATCACGAGGCAAAACGACACAGTCACCGACACCTATACCTTACGTCCCCATTCTCATTTCAGAGCCGTCCTCATTCAAATCACACATCTCGATATTCGTGCAGATGTCTTGTCCTCGTCTATCCATTGACTGGGGTTACGCATCCGATCTTCCCCTGCTGAGTCCATACGAGACGGCCGTGGTGATAGGAAAGACAGCTAGGTGAATGGGTCGAGAAGAGGATGTTTATCCCACGGATTTCTATGCCGTCAGGACACCATGGGCTATGTGCAGAGCGACGGGGTCGTTTGTACCGTAGCAACACAAAACTACCTGCTGAATGCACAATACTCAATGGAGATGATATATTAAGTAGCAGCGCAACCACAAATTAACGCAGCTTAGAATGTATATGTGTAAGGCATTCGCATAGAATGGCAGCTGTCCAAAAGCTGCTCCAAGTTTTGCGGATTTAAGGCACCGTCCCCATCACGACACCCGAGCTTCATCACTGCCTTTGCCACCACCTACCCCACCTTTCTGCCTCGCGCAGCAACTGCGCTTCTTCACAAATGTGCTGGAGGTGGGAATTGCAGCGCGACGCCGCGCAATGGCTCCAAGTCGGCTGGCTGAGCTGCCTGTGAGCCCGGACATTGATATGGACATCAGATTGTACATACGCGTTTTTTTGTACCCTCGTTACTACACTTTAAACCTTCTCTTTTGAACGATGGATACGCCTATGTTGACAAAGATAAGCTAGTTGGGCGGCTTTGCTGCGATCTCATCAATGACTGAAATCTGGTGGCCATCGTGGTAGGTGGGTGTGTGAACGCGAGTAAGATATGGGTAGTTGTGCCGAGACGTACATTGATCCACCAATTAGATTCATTGCTGCGGAATCCACATGCTACAGATTCTCAGGTATATCGTACTTCCAGCGATACACCCGCCGCAGGCTCACGGGATGGCCCGATACTTGTCGTTCGTTGCAAAATGTGGTAATTGCATCGCTTCCTTCAGAATATCCAACCTCTTCAATGTTCGGAAGGAGTGGCTCTCCATCGTCAGATGGTAAGGAACGTAAAATTTTCCTGATGAGACCACGTTTCATATGAATGGCCTTCACGTTGGTGAACGGCCTAAGAAGTTCACGCCACTGACTTTGGTCGACATTGTTGAGCAATTCGGGTTGTCGATAACAGTCGTCGTAGCTGAACGCAACTTGCTCGACAAAAGAAAGTACAGGTGAAAGTGTACCAAAGAATGGAACTGCAAATGCAACCTGCCAGTCGAGCGTCCGCACTTGATCTGCAACATCAAAGGAGTGTCCCACTTCCAAGGGGCCGCATGTAAGGAAACGGCAGATGCACCGAAAGTTAGCTGGACAGCTTTAAATGAGAGGCTCTCGGATGATTGGATGAGCTGACAGAGGCGTGGAACCGTAAGGGGACCCTGACCAAAGGGATTGACACGAAGGATGCTGAGGGAAGGGGCGCTGATCCGAGGAACAAGGCCTTCCAAATATGTGGCCGTGCCTCGGAACAAAAACCGGCGTAGGTTAGGGAGTGTGGTCATATCCGGGGTCTGGTGCAACTGGTTTTCAACATAATGGTTGGGGAAAGGGGAATCAAATGTAATGGACAGCCTCTCCAGCTGGGCCATAAGCGAAAGCCGAATAAGTATATAACTCGGAGGGAAATAGAAGGGTGCCGAGATATTGAGAAGCTCGAGAGTGACGAGTCCCGCGGCAGTAGTTGTGAGTAAGGGTGATCGAATTGAAAGGTAGGCCGTCGACAGTTGGAGGTGGCGTAGATTGGAGGCTTGAAACGTTTCAGGGAGGACCACTGGCACTTTGGTCGCAGAATGGATATACATGCGTTCGAGAATTGGGAATTGATCATTCATAGCTGTGACGAACTTCCCCACATTTTGGGAAATGGAAAAGTAAATGTGACGCACGCGATCACGCTGTGAAAGTGCGAGAAGTATACCCGCTTCATCTTTTGTTGCTATCTTCCAACCAGCGTAGTAGATGGTGAGGGGTAGAGGTGGTGAATGTGCGAGCATGTCCGCTACAGGCACATCATTGGTGCAGTAGAGATGAAGGTCGAGCCGAGATGGTGATTCAAGGATAATATTTCGCCACTGTCGACAAACTTGTGCCAGTTTGTACCACCATCGTTGATGATCCCATGTAAAATTCAACATGCCATTCTTATCTTCGGATTCGTCTGGGTCGGCCAGCCGATAAAGATGAAAGATATGAAGAAGCACGTCATCGTTGAGGATATCGATAGGTGAGCATCGTCTATTGCTGTTGAGCCCTAATAAATCGGAGCAGATCAGGGACACATGGATCATGATTTGGAGTTGCTTACGTCGGCAGAGCCTTCTAATGAGCGAAGGATAAATTATGGTAGGCATTTTCAGGGAGGTGAGTAATGACGTGGATGCAATTGAAGGGTGTACACTGGCAGCAGTGCGTAGGCCTTGGGCGACCGATGCCTCATTCCGTGGTGGTGGCAGTGTCCTTGGCCAAGGTGGGCGCAGACCTATATCCAGAATTGCACGTTGCCAGTGTCAGTGGCGTCCACTGATGCATGTTGTAGGCGCAACGCCAAGTCTGAATCGCGACCCGTGCGGGACCCAACGTGACCGTGTCACCGACCGCCGGTGATTGCCGGGTGTCCGACTCTCCGGCCGGGGCCGAATTAGAGAACCTTCCCCTGCGACTCGCTTTGTCACTGTTCACATGTAGAACTAGTTTCACTCTCCTTTTGCCACTCCCTGCCCAACCATAATCTATCCTTCCCTCATTAGAAGGCTCGGCCGACGTTATGGTAATACGCAGTTCCAAATGTTTGAGTCCCTAATCCATTCACAAACGTAAAGATTAGGACTCAGCAGCAATAAACGTCGTTCTTGAGAATTGGATGATTTCGCCAACGTTGGTGGTACAAACCGGCGCATGTTTATCGATCTCTACTGCACCTTTGGCGTTCCTGTAGCTGCAGAAGATGAGTCGGGTATTCTTCTTGCACTATAAACATTAGCATGTGTGAGCGCTGCAGGAATGGACAGTACGTCTTTAGTTAACATTTGTCACTAGCACCCATACTCACACCACCTCTCGTGTTCACTGGCATCGCAACACTAAGCAGTTCAAATAGCATACATATCCTAATCAACATGGATGTATACACTTTTTGCTTCTTTATGACTACCAGATGCCTTCAGTTTCCCTCCCAGGACCTCAACTATAATTCTCTTTCCATTTGAATTTCTTGGCGACTGTGCTGAACGTACAAGTATCTTGGCCAACATTATTCGAGGGGAGTCTTATCCTGTGGTGTATTGACGATTGCCATGCCAATCAGTTACGTTTGTCATATTTCCTCTTTTACGACTTCCGAGTCAACCCGTTGCAGTAATCAACTCCGAGTCTTGTGATCGGCAGCGATCCTGTGACTTGCAGCTAAGGCACTCGTACTTTATGCTCGCTTTTCACCCACCCTTCCTTTCTTGATTTATCGTCGCCATCTCCCTCCGCCTGCCGTTGCCCAAAATATTATACTTTCTCTGCAACCAGCTGAGGCCACTCCGCCGCCTCGTTCACCCAGTGATTCCAACTTACAGTCAGCAATCAAGCATCGGCGTATCGGCCCCAGGCCCATATAGACGCTGAAAGGACATAATTATGGTGAGGTATTTACTTGCCCCATCTGTGTTGTACCCGTGCGCGTAACTTATGAACGTAGGTGAGTGTACGAAAAGTGTGGAATAAGGGAATGTGGTTCACGATGCTCGACGACATCGTCGGTGACGAAAAGAGAGGGCGCTAATGTCGACACTCCTATTCTGGATAAAACGTAGCGCCCATGTTGAGCAAAGCACAACCACTATGAGCATTCTGTACTAACGTAGGTGAGTATGTGAAAGTGAGAAAAAGGAGGTGTAGCTCATAGTGAGGTGACGATGGTGATGACGTGGACGCCAGGGGTGCAGTTCTGGATATAGGTACCGGTCAGCGCCAGCCTTTGCCAAGGACACCGCCACCGCCACGGGAATGAGGCATCAGTCGTCCAAGGGCCTACACATTGGTGTACGCTCTTCTCCACTGGCACCTCATTACTCACCTCCCTGAAAATGCCTGGTTGCCGCTCTACCATAATCGATCTCCCCCTCATTAGAAGGCTCAGCCGATGTACGCAGTTCCAAATCATGATCTTTGTGTCCCTGATCTGTTTACAAACTTGCAACTTCATAGGGCTCAACTGCAATAGACGACACTCACCTATCCTCAATGGTGACGTACTTCTCAACATATTTCATCTCTATCGGTTGGCAGAACCGGCCGAATACGAAAATGAGAATGGCTTATTGAACTACAGATGGAGCTATCAACGTTGGTGGTACAAACTGGCACACGTTTGTCGACTCTGGCGAAATGTGATTCTTGAATCACCATCCCAGCTCGACCTCCATCTCTACTGCACCAATGGTGTACCCGTAGCGGACATGCTTGCACATTCACCACCTCTGCCACTCGCCATCCATTATCGCACGTATCGGGAGATACCAGCAGATGATGAATCGGGTCTATTGCTCGCACTTTCGCACCGTGATCGCGTGCGTCGCGTTGACCTTTGGATGCTCTCAAATATGGGGAAGTTCGTCACGTCTATGGATGGACAATTCCCTGCTCTGGAGCGCATGTATATCTTTTCTCAGACAGAAGTTGTCCTTCCTGTAACATTTCAAGCCCCAAATCTACGCCAACTCAGACTGTGACGGCTTCCCTTCCAATTGGGTCACCCTTACTTACAACTACTGCCGGCCTTGTTACTCTCGTTCTTTCAGATATCCTGGCATCCACCTATTTCCCTCCGAGCTATATACTCACTCGACTTTCGCTTTTGCTCCAGCTGGAGAAACTGTCCATTAGATTTAAATCACCTATCCCCGATCACGATGTTGAAAGACAGTTCCACCAGTCCCCGGTTATGACCACACTTCCCAACCTACGCTGGTTTGTGTTCCATGGTGCGAGCACCTACTGCTTGGGCCTTGTTGCTTGGATCACCGCCCCTTCCCTCAGCTTCCTCCATGTCAATTTTTTTAATCAGCTCTCCTCTACTGTTCCACCCCTCTTGCAATTCATGCAAACATCCGAGAGCCTCAGTTTTAGCTCTGTCAAGCTCGCTCTTGAACAGTATTCTGTTCATGTCACCGCAGACCCTTGGAGGGCAAGATCCCCATTGGACTTGCGAATCGTATGCGACTACCAGGAATCGCAGGTTGCGTCTGCGGTGCAAATATTCGGTACACTTTCACCCCTACTCGCTGCTGTCGAGCAGGTCACACTCAGCTACAAGCCCCTCTATGCATCATCGTCGCACTACGTCCACAGAAACCAGTGGCATGAACTAATTAGGCCGTTCATTAACGCGAAGACTATTTGTCTGCAAGGTGCTCCCGCCCGCGAAATGTTACGCTCCTTATTATCTCACGACGGAGAGCCACTGCTGGAGCTCCTGCCGAGCCTTGAGGACGTTGAATATTCTTTGGGAGACGGTGATCAGGACGTACTTACCGCCTTCGTCGATGAACGACAGGCGGCAGGCCATCCTGTGAACCTGAGATTGGTCGATAAACCTGACTCGGAGTACTTGTCAGCGCTGCGGGAGTGGACTTGATCATGGAGCAAAGTACGTCTTAATTAAACTGCTCGTATGTCACTAGCATTCACACTGATCAACTCTCGTGTTAATGGCGACCGCTAGAACCTCGATATCACAACACTAAGGAACTCGATTAGCTTATCTTAATCGACTTAGCTGTGTGCCAGTAAGAGTTTCGTTCTATAAGCGAACACGTTTCATCGGATTCCCTGACTACAATTTCTGGACTTGATGTCATTTCTTCGTGATATACTGTACGATTACTATGCCATTTACGTTTGCTGTACACTTACTGGGCCCGTGACAGTCTATCTGCAGCTCTCTCGCCGCCCGTTCTTAGGCTGGTGAGCACTGAGCAGCCCCTGTCCTTCGGTTGGACTCTCACGTATTCCGCTACGTTTATTAATAACTTTCCCGATGTATTTCAAGTTGTACTGAATGCGTTATTATTTACTGTAGCCAGGGATATGATATGTATTTAAGGTTATGAAAGAGCGAGACGGAGGTTATCTCTCTAGGCCCCCTTCTGATTGTCTCCTGTGTGCCCCCTACTTCTATACAAGTCGTGATGATAGAAAAGAGTTGTGGCAGGCGCTCGCATCGACCACACCATTGACAATTTCAAAGAGCGTAGAAGGCAGGAGGTACCAACAAAGATGCAATACGTGGGATGAGGTGCAATTTGGGTCAGGCATACTCCCGCACCTGTCCTGCTGACCAGATTATACTCACATCAGCGACCCAAATCTCGACTCTATCAAAGAGAGCAACAATGCAAGGCTCGCAAAGAGCGCGACCGTGACGCTGCGTGTGTTAGTCGTGCCACGAATAACTCGTTTTGCACACCCAGCTTGTCGCACGCGTAATAGAAGAGGAGCAGCATGCCCCACGTCTTTGGCCGCGGTTAACTCTATAGGTGCAAATGACACGCATCGGGTTTCCATTTATTAATAACGGGTGAAGAACTGAATAGAGTCAGGAACCAACTATTGTCACTTTGCAATCAACGTCGAACTCCGGGGTCCTCGAAGTAGGCTCTTGAAGAAGAGATCAACATCGCCGATCGTGGGAAGCACTCTGATATCCTCATTTGTGAGCTTGAGGCCACTGGTAGCATGTTAAAGCTCCAGCGGACGTGCAAGGATAACGAACGCGTTCTGTAAAAAAAAAGGTGGGGGGTTCAAAAGGAGAGATAGACTCGGAATTGTTACGCACAATAATGTTCCTCGTCTCCAGCCATTTCGTTGCGCTGTAGGTCGAGTCGCATTCACGCCAATGGGAACTTGAATGACGGATGCAGCGTTGCCGGATCTCGTTGATTAGCCACTCGTCATGTATTCGCACCAGGTTTTCATACGTTCGTTTTTGAAAAAAAGGTCAGGCGAGTTGAAAAAAGTGGAGAGGCAGAGGCATAATCGACAAAACAAAGCGAACAGGATGAAGAACAGCCGAAGGTCCGACTCGGCTGAGATGCCAAATGCCTTAGTCATCTTCTGCAGTTAACTTGTGATCATCGCCATTGTGAGCGGTAATGGTGATGAATATGCCAGAAAATCAGCTACAGGAACGCCAAATGTGCAGTAGAGATTGAGATCGAGCCCGGATGGCGATGCATTTCGCCATTGTTGACAAACATGCGCCAGTTTGTATCACCAACGTTGGCGACTCGGAAACCTTCCCATTCTCAATGTACCGTCCTCATGTTCATATCCATCCGGGTGTGCCAGCCGATAGATAGATATGAAAGATATTGAGAAGCACGTCATCGTTGAGGATATGGATAGGTGAGTCGGAGTGTCGTGACTGTCCGAGTCGTCTATTGTTGTTGAGTCCTCATCTTTACGTTTGTGAACAGATTAAGAACACAAAGACTTGGAACTGCGTACCATAACGTCGGTCAAGCCTTCTAACGAGGGGAGGATAAATTATGGTAGAGAAGCAAACAGGCACTTTCAGGGAGGTGAGGATACGATTTAAGAGTGTCTCTTCGGCGACCAGTCCCTCATTCCCACGGCGGCAGTTTTCCTTAAGGTAAGCGCTAGCCTATACTGTATCTGGAAGGCTGGCGTCTAACTTGTCATTCATCCGAAGTCATCGTTGTCGCCTCATTTCTTAGCTATCGTGTAGTATCCTATGCCGATGTTGCATCGATACTTCAACTGGCGGCTATTGGCTTCTATAAGTCGGAATCGCTGGGCTTGCGAAGGCGTAGACGTAGCGGAGTAGAGAGGGACGAAGGCACAAGCACAAGCTATCTTATAAGTCACAGGATCACAGTACATGTAAACTATGGCATAGTCATCGTACAGTAAATGCACGGAGAAATGATATCACGCCCAAAAAATTATAGTCAGGGAATCAGATGAAACGTGTGCGCTTACAGCACTACGTCTCACTGGCACACGGCTATGTCAATTAGGATAATCTAGTCTGGTTCCTCGCTGTTGCGATATCGAGGTTCTAGCAGTCGCCACGAACACGAGCGTTGGTCAGTGTGAATGCTAGGGACATAAGAGTAGTTGACTTAAGACGTACTTTTCTCCACGATCAAATCCGTTCCTGTGACGTTTAGGTTTATAGATCCACCATGCTCAGGTTCACAGTATGGCCTGCTACCTGTCGTTCAGCGACGAGGGCGGTAAGTACGTCTTGAGCGTCGCTTCCCCTAGAATATTTAACCTCCTCAAGGTTCGGCAGGAGCCTCAGTGGTGGCTCTCCATCGTGAGATAGTAAGGAACGTAAAATTTTGTCGACGAGACCATCTTGCACATGAAGAGTCTTCGCGTTGGTGAATGGTTTAAGAAGTTCACGCCACTGTCTTCGGTCGACATCGTTGTGCCATTCTAATGTTTTTTGTGCTCTTGGTAGCTGAATGTGACTTGATCGACAGCAGAAAGTACAGGTGAAAGTGTACTAAAAAATTGCACCGCAGATGCAACCTGCCAGTCGAGATATCTGCACCTGATCTCCAATGTCAAAGGAGTGTCCCACTTCCGATGGAGCACGTGTAAGGAAACAGCAGATGCACCGAACGTTACCTGGACAGTGGTAAATCTGAGGTCCTCGCCGGATGATTGCATGAACTCCAAGAGGCGTGAGAAATTAAAAGAGAGCTGATTAAAAAGGTAGACTTGAAGTCTGTTGAGGGAAGGGGTGCTGATACGGGCAACAAGGTCTTCCAAATAGGCGCTCACACCTTGGAACGCAAACCATTGTAAATTGGGAAGTGTGATCATGTCCGGAGTCTGGCGCAACTGCCTTTCGACATCACGACTGGGGATAGGGGATTGAAATGTAATTGACATCCTCTCCAGCTGGGTCATAGGTGAAAGCCGGGTAAGTAGATAACTTGGAGGGAAATAGGCGGATGCTGAGATATTGAGAAGCGAGAGAGTGACGAGTCCCGCAGCAGTTGTGGTAAGTAAGGGTGATCGAATTGGGAGGGAAGCCGTCAACAGTCTGAGATTGCGTAGATTGGGGGCTTGAAACGTGACAGGAAGGACAACTTCGGTCCGAGAATCGATATACATGCGTTCAAGAATTGGGAATTGGCCATCCATAACCGCAACGAACTTCCCCACATTTTGGAGCTCCCAAAAGTCAATATGACGAACGCGATCACGGTGCGAAAGTGCGAGCAATAGACCCGATTCATCTTCTGCTGTTATCTCCCGATCCACAGTGTGATAATCGATGGTGAGTGGTAGTGGTTGTGAATGTGCAAGCATTTCCGCTACAGGCACACCATTGGTGCAGTAGAGATGGAGGTCGAGCCGGGATGGTGATTCGAGAATAATACTTCGCCATTGTCGACAAACGTGTGCCAGTTTGTACCACCAGCATTGGTTGGACCAAGCAATGACCATCCCAGTTTCGTTGTCATATTCTTCCGGATCTGCCAGCCGATAAAGATGAAATATATTGAGAAGCACGTCATTGTTGAGGATATGGATAGGTGAGTATCGTTTATTGATGTTAAGCCCTATCAATTCGCAAATTTGAACAGATTAGGGAACACAACGATTTGGAACTCACAGACTGGTTCATCGTGACGTCGGCGGAGCCGTCCCATGAGGGAGTGAAGTGGATGCGATTGAGGTTAGTGTACACCGGCAGCAGGGTGTAGACCTCTCAGATGACCGATGTCCTTGGCTAAGGGCGCTGACCTATAACCAGAATTGGATGCTACCCGTCACGGTGTCGTCCGCCGTGACCTTTCTAGTCATCATCATCGTCGCGTCGTTACCTCATAGTATATGAGCAACACCTCATATTCTCTACTTTCATACATCACCTACATTTATACAGTATGCGCGCGGATACAGCGCAGACAGGTTAATACCTTACTACTTCAAGTACTGTCCATTAACGCCACTGCACGTCACGAACACAAACCGCACACAGCACAGAGCGCAACGAATATGGACGTACAGCCCTGTTTTTCCGTGCGTTGTTTCTTCTCCCAATTATAACCAGTGAAACACACCGTTAAACATGCTGGGGAATCCCAAATCGGAGGGGAGAAGGGCTGGCAGCCGAGAACGGCACGCAGCACGCAAGGGGACCCTGAGACGGGACGGCCAACGCCCATGGCTCCCTGAGGGCCCGCCGGTGTGGACCACGCCTGCTCCTCGTTGGGGGTGGGCGCCCACAGCCGCCGTCACGGTACCATTCATCTTCTACATATAGACCCTTTTCTTTACCTTAGCATAGTTAGTCCACCCCGAGCACATGGCAAATGCCCACCTCGTGCACACTAAGATCGAGCGGCCGTCTTGGCACTAAATTCATTCAGTCCGTAGTACACACACTAGACTACATAAATACCAAAATACGAGACTGGGGGAGCAGCGACGCGTTCCGCATCCTTTTCTTCGTGTGTGACCTCGCCCTCCGCTCGTTCCGCTCCCGCGCGCGTACTCGTTTCGCTGCGTCTCCACTTTCATTTTCGACACCAGGTTATGGGCCCTGCTGTTGCACTCTAAAATCAGTACGAGATCACACAAAGTCCAAAAAACACTTACACTCTTTCCTTTTCACAAATGGTTGAAATCCAAAATTCTAAAATCACCCAGCTTGCAGCAGATAGATCCAACTGGGAAAACTACAGAGACAGAATGGTCCTGATAATCAAGTCCCACAAATGGAAAGACCACCTAACGAACGACTCACCAATGAAGCGATATATCGATGGCGGCACAATTGGCGGCGTAGCGCCGCTCGAACGATGGGAAGACGACGAGGCCGCGCTCATGAATCTGATCGCGTCGTCGATCCCCGATTCGGCCTTCAACAGAATAAAAGACAAATCGAATGCGAAGGAGGCATGGGAGGCACTAAAGGACCTCCACGAAAAACGATCGCCGATGGTCGCGATCGAACTCCGATGGCGCATCGGTAACATCAGATGCACAGACGACGAAAATCTTCGAACCCATTTCGAAAAGCTGCAGGAAATGAAGGAAAAATTAGCATCCCTGGGAAGTAACATTTCAGACCTGGAATTCGCTTACATCTTACTCCGGTCGCTTCCCCCTTCATACCAAGGAATCATCAGTGCTATAAACGCTTCCGCCGACTTCGCGAAGGCGACCATTGCGCCCGCGAACGTGATTCGACTCGCGCTGGACGAATACGACCGCCTCGAGGGGGACAAGCCGCAGCAAGACGCGGACGAAGCGTTCGCCGCGTCCTCCCAAGGACGAAGAGGAAGAGGAAACCGACGAGACATCGAATGCTACAACTGCAAAAAACGAGGCCACACTAAAGCCGAGTGTTGGGCGAAAGGCGGCGGTCAAGAAGGCCAATGGCCAAACCGCGGAGACAGAAACGGAACGCGAATAGCGCAGCGTCGACGAACGAGCAGGCCGATATCGAAGCCTGGGCAGCAATCGAAGAGGTACCCGACGAGTCAGCAGCCGCCGCGAGCGCATCGCGAGATGCACCTCCCGAAACGGAGCTATACGACTCCGGGGCCTCCACCCACATGTCCCCTTCCGTGAGAAGTTCACATCGTATCGAGAAATCCCGCCGCGTGCGATAATCGCGGCCGATAAACGGATATTCCATGCCATAGGAATCGGGGACCTCAGGATAGAGGTCCCTCATGGGGAGTCTTCCACTCCAGTTATTTTGCGAGAAGTCCTTCATGCTCCTGATATGGCTATGACCATAGTGTCAATCTCCCGCATCACAAAGCTAGGAAACTCAGTTACCTTCGAAAAAGAACACTGCACCATCAAAAACGCGAAGGGAAAAGTTGTCGGCATCATCAAAGCGAGCGCAAGCGGACTTTACAAAGTCGAACATCGCGTGACAGCCTCAGCCGCAGTCACACTCGAACGCATCACACTTTCCGGCTCCACCGTCGTCTGGGCCACGTCAGCGTGGATACCCTCCGTTCTCTCATCCGACATGGCTCCATTGAGGGCATCGATCTTATTGATGAAGGCTCATCCTTCACCTGTGATTCTTGTGACTATGCTAAGACAACTAGAAAGGTGATCAAACCAGAAAGACAAGCTCCACCCTCAACCTTCTTTGGTGAAGAAATTCATTCTGATGTGTGGGGACCATCACCAATCACCAGCATGGGTGGGAAGCACTATTATATCACTTTCACTGACGACTACTCTCGCTACACCTGGGCCAGAACCCTCAAAGCAAGTCCGAGGCCTTCGAGGCCTACAAATCGTTCGCTGCGTGGGCGCGCACGCAGCACGGCGTGACGATCCACCGTTTTCGCTCCGACCGCGGAGGCGAGTACACCAGCAACAAGCTCAAGGACTTCCTCCAAGAGCAGGGGACGGAACAACGGCTCACAACCCACGACACCCCGCAGCACAACGGGACCGCGGAGTCGCTCAACCGGCGTCTCCTAGAACGCATCCGAGCGGCACTCCACCACTCCGGACTCCCTAAAACCCTCTGGGGAGAGGCCCTCCATCACTCTATCTGGCTGAAAAATCGCTCATCGACCCGTGCGCTGGGGCGATCACCCCATATGAGCGTCTCCACGGGCACAAGCCGAACCTAGCCGGCGTTCCCGAATGGGGCCAGCGCGTCTGGGTTCGTAACCTCAAGGGGTCCAAGCTGGATGCCCGAGGCCTTCCAGCACGTTGGGTGGGCTATGACAAGGAGAGCACCCATGCCCACAGAATCTACTGGCCAGAGAAGCACTCCTTATCTGTTGAGAGAGATGTTAAGTTCACCACAAACACAGTCACTGTATACACCCCCTCAACCCCTCAAACTCAAGTACAAATCCAACCTCAAATCCCCACTCTGAAAATTCAGCCCTCCAGCACCGGAACGACGCAGCCGACGCCTCAAGCGCCGCAGCCCGACGCCGACGCTCCCGACGCAGATCCGATCCCGGAGATGCCAGACGAAGACAATCCGAACCCAGTGGCGGATGACGACTACGTCATCCCGTCACCAATAACGCCGCCGAACCAGCACCAGCACTGCCGCATCAGCCGCCCCCAGCACCACGCAAGCAAAAGCCGCCGCCGCCACCGCGAACTGAGCCGCCGCGCCGATCAGCACGGATTGCCAAAATGTCGCAGGATGGGCAAACCACCAGCACACAGGAGGCCCCTGAAATCAGCCTCCGAGGGCACGCGCGCCGGGTGACATTCTCCCAGCGCAGAACAGACTCAGCTAACGAGTCTTTGCCACAGCCCCAGAAGAACCAAGCTATGCCGAAATGGCATTCCATGCCAAAATCGAGATCGACACGACGATGGCAGCGGCCGC
Organism: Lactifluus volemus; assembly: GCA_022376515.1. Taxonomy (NCBI): domain Eukaryota; kingdom Fungi; phylum Basidiomycota; class Agaricomycetes; order Russulales; family Russulaceae; genus Lactifluus; species Lactifluus volemus. The sequence goes on from WTXI01000004.1 coordinate 291,405, forward strand.
GCACGACGCAAACGATGACCCGCGCTCCGTCTCCAAGCGCGATCTCGCCCCATTGGCCTGAGTGGCAACGGGCGATGGAGCGCGAAATCGAACCCTTGAGCGCGCCGGCACTTGGGAAACAGTCCCGCGCCCTGCAGGTAAAAACATAGTGGGTAGCAAATGGGTTTTTCGACTTAAGCGCAAGGTGGACAGATCAATCGATAAATACAAGGCACGACTCGTCGCGCGCAGATTCACGCAGATCTACGGTGTCGATTACTTTGACACTTTCTCACCCGTCGCGAAGCTGGCGAGCATCCGCATTATTCTCGCGATCGCCGCGCGACTCGATTGGGATGTCGACACCTTCGACTTCAACAGTGCTTTCCTAAATGGGGAGCTAGGGGACGATGAGGAGATTTACATGCAGGAACCCCCGGTTTCGAGGAGGGCAGCATTTATGTAAAAAGGCTGCGAAAATCCCTCTATGGGCTCAAGCAGGCCGGGCGCCGCTGGTACGACACGCTCACGCATGCGCTCAGCGATCTGGGCCTCTGCGTCACGCAGGCCGATCCGGGCGTGTTTCAAGCGCAGGTAAAGGACGATGTCCTGATCCTAGCAGTCCATGTCGACGACTGCATCATCACCAGTAGCTCAAGTGAGTTGATGCGACGCTACAAGAAGGCCCTCAACGCGCGGTATGCCCTCACTGACCTAGGACCGATACACTGGCTCCTCGGAATCCGAGTCACCCGAGATCGTGCAACACGCACGATCTCCCTCTGCCAGTCAACCTACATCGAATCCATTGTTGCACGCTATGGCCTGGCTGATGCCAAGGCCCAGAGCTCACCTATGATCCCAATGTATCCTACTCAAAAGATGATAGCCCCACTGATGAAGCCGCAGCTGCGCGCATGAGGAAGACCCCATATCGGGAAGCGATCGGCAGCCTGATGTATGCAGCCGTAGCCACACGCCCCGACATCGCATTTGCAGTCTCGACGCTCTCGCAATTCCTCGATAATCCGGGGGAGCTGCACTGGGACGCGGTAAAGCGCGTCCTGCGCTACCTGTCGGGCACGCGGCACCACGAACTCACTTACGGCAGTGAGCAGCATGACCTCCTGGGGTACACGGACGCGGACGGCGCATCGCAGCCACACCGCCACGCGATCTCCGGATACGCATTCCTTATTGATGGAGGGGCGATCTCCTGGCGATCCCGTAAACAAGAAATCGTAACCTTATCAACCGCGGAAGCAGAGTACGTGGCAGCGACCCATGCGGCAAAAGAGGTAGCATGGCTTTGCCGCCTCAAAGGAGAGTTGCTAACTCCTCTCGTAACTCCAATTATGATCTACTGTGACAATCAGGCAGCCCTCAAACTTGCTACTGATGACAATTACCGAGCCAGGACCAAACACATTGACATCCGCTATCACTATATTCGACAAGTTATCAGTGTGGGGGAGATCTCGATCACCTATTGCCCCACAGATGACATGACTGCGGACATACTCACGAAGGCGCTCCCGGCCTGGAAGATCGCGCGTCACATCGCTGGACTTGGAATCACCCTAGGCCCGACGGCGCTCGCGGGGAGTGCTGGGGAATCCCAAATCGGAGGGGAGAAGGGCTGGCAGCCGAGAACGGCACGCAGCGCGCAAGGGGACCCTGAGACGGGACTGCCAACGCCCACGGCTCCCTGAGGGCCCGCTGGCGTGGACCACGCCTGCTCCTCGTTGGGGGTGGGCGCCCACAGCCGCCGTCACGATACCATTCATCTTCTACATATAGACCCTTTTCTTTACCTTAGCATAGTTAGTCCACCCCGAGCACATGGCAAATGCCCACCTCGTGCACACTAAGATCGAGCGGCCGTCTTGGCACTAAATTCATTCAGTCCGTAGTACACACACTAGACTACATAAATACCAAAATACGAGACTGGGGGAGCAGCGACACGTTCCGCATCCTTTTCTTCGTGTGTGACCTCGCCCTCCGCTCGTTCCGCTCCCGCGCGTGTACTCGTTTCACCGCGTCTCCACTTTCATTTTCGACACCAAAACACTGACTGACCGACTGACTGATTCTTGAGGGATTATCGATCACGTAGGTGGACACCGCCAAGCGAAAGAGGTCATGGATCAATAAGATCTCGTTTTCAATTTGTACTAGCACGACGTCATCCCTCCTTACTGCCATGTTACTCCGCAAACAGAACGTAAGTGGAGAAGAGCACTGAATAAGCAAACTGCGTACCATAACGTCGGCCGAGCCTTCTAATGAGGGGAGGATAAGTTATGGTTGAGCAGCAACCAGGCATTCTCAGGGAGGTGAGGATACAATTGGAAAGTATCTCTTGGACGACCAGTGCCTCATTCACATGGCGGCAGTTTCCTTAAGGTAGTAAGAGGAGAGTGAAATTAGTTCACATCTCAGTGACTAAGCGAGTGGCAGGGGCAAGGCCAAGTGAACAACCCCGGACCGAACCCGGACCGCCATTGAGACTACTTGTCTGAGTCGCCATCGCCGGTGCTCTGTGTGATGCCCGCGGCCTCGGGCGAGAGGTTCTCAACCACATACGAGTCATCGTACGTAACCTTTAGCATCTCACTTGATGAACGGGACTTGCCAGTGCCAGTGGTCGCGCCTTCGAGCTCCACCTTCTCGTATACTTTTATTCCATCGCTTCCCACCGCATGCTGTTCATGAGGGCTTAGTATGTTTACCCGCGTTTCAAAGTGAGCCTCCTATCGCTGCCCGACCAACCGTCATCAACAACTTGAACTGCAGTGCAAGCCCGGTGGAGGGTCGGGCATTGCCTCGAGGATGTAGTGGTTGGGGATGAAGTTGCGTTGTCTCAGCGTCGGGTAACTGTACAATGTCCGCTACACTTCCCACGCCGTCATCCTGACCCGCAGTCCCCAATCCCCATTCCACCGGGTCATTGGTCGCTTCCCTGTAGCCTTGCGAAGTCTGCGTAATCGCTTCCCTTAAAATCACATGGGTTTCGCCTCGCCACTAGCTCTGCTTCTCTCTCCTTCCTCATCCGCCACGGAGTTGTGCTCCTGTGCATTATGACGCCATCTCGGCCACGTTCCAATTTCCATACTATATACACCCCTACTAACCTACTAGTAACTACAGGTTCAACGCGTTTTTAAAGGCTCTCTGTTGCACTGCAGTGAAGCGTCGCGAAAGGTCTCCCTTTCCCCACGCCCTCTGTCTGAAACTCACCCGTGAGTCACTCGGTGTGCAGCATCTGGCTGTTTCTGTGGTACCAGCAGGAAGATTTAACAACGATCTCTCATCTCCGTTTCTCCAGATCTGCTAGAAGCTCGTTTCTCATACTAAATATCGCCGCGGCCCATCGCTTAATTGCTTCGCCTGCTCCTCCCCTAAATCTCATTTTATTTCCTGTTCCTTCTTCTGTTCACTCATTGGTATCCACTGCTATGAGAACGCAGATAACAATAAGGGCGTAGTTCCGCATCGTCGGCCCTTATCTAAAGGGTTCTTATCATCACCTAATTGGCGTTACCTTCATATGAGGGGACGTACTAAGCGAGACTAGTGCGAAGGCCCAAACGGAACCGCAAATACGCCCCCCCGAAATTTTGAAATTACTTAAGAACGAGCCGTACGTAGAGGTGTAAGTTACTTCAGCAAAGGTCACTTTGCCCTCTCCTCGAATTCTGTGTTCTCTAATTCTTCACATTCGGCTCATGCGTTATACTCTTCTCCTTCCCGTTTTCATGCTAGCCCTGGGTCATGCTTGCAAGTCATCCTCTGAATTCTCCATCGACAGATACTGATGAGATACAATCTTTTTAGCACTGCTGACTTTTGCAACTCCCTTGTCAATGGGTCGAGGTGTGGCTCGGGAACCCATGCTCTTAGGCAGGCGGTGCGATGTAACTGACAACACTTGCAGGCCTAATCATTAGGTGCGATACTTCTCTTAGGTAACAATATGGACACTTACTGTGTTATTGAGACTGGGTAAACACTCTCTGTCTCTATTTGTAACGGGACTGTCACCGGATGACAGTCCAAAACATGGCTCATTTTTTACCTGATTTGTTGTGACCTTTCTATAACATCTACGAGAATCTGCCTGCTTCCACTACATTCTGTTTCCTTTCTATATCTACAGGTATTACCCTGAACACTCTAGCTACTTCTGTAGCTGCAGTATATATAGCCCATGTATGAATAGGGTGACCATGCGATGTGAGGCTGCTGATATTGGGTCTTTGACCAAGGCGTAAGAGCATCATGCCCGAGCTGATATCGCGGCCCCTTCATCGAGGCGAGGCGACAAACCAGGATCTTTGTGGTTCAGCCGAAGATCACGGCAAGAATGAAGGGATCGAGACAAGGTGTGAGTGAGGCGGGATTGAGCATACAGAAAGCGGTTTCCAGGCCAACCGTGTGGTTGACCTTACAACAGTAAGCGTAAATGGCATAGGAAAGTATATGTACATACACCACGAAGAAATGACATTACACCCAGAAATTGTAGTCAGGAATCCCGATGAAACGTGTGTGCTTACAGTATGAAACTGGAAGGCGTCTCACTGGCACACCGCTATGTCGATTAGGAAAAGCTAGTCGAGTTCCTTAATGTTGCATTATCGGGGTTCTAGCGGTCGCCATGAACACGAAAATTGGTTAGTGTGAATGCTAGTGACATATGAGCAGTTGAGTTAAGACGTACTTTGCCGCTCCACGATCAAGACTATTCCTGCAGCGTTCACAAGTACTTGGGTGCCAAGCTCAGGTTCACGGGATGGCCTGCCACCTGTCGTTCATCGACGAAGGCGGTAAGTACGTCCTGATCACCGCCTCCTCCGGAATGTTCAACCTCTTCAAGGTTTGGCAGGAGCTCTAGCGGTGGCTCTCCATCGTGAGAAAGTAAGGGACGTAACATTTCGCCGACGGGAGCACCTTCCACACAAACGGTCTTCGCGTTGATGAACGGCCTAACTAGTTCACGCCACTGTCTTCTGTGGACGTTGTTGTCCCATTCAGATGATTCATAGTGGCGCTCGTAGCTGAATGTGACCTGCTCGACAGCAGAGAGTAGGGGTGAAAGTGTACCGAAGATTTGCACCGCGGACGCAACCTGCGATTCCAGATGGTCGCATATGATTCGCAAGTCCAATGGGGAGCTTTTCCTCCAAGGGTCTGCGGTGACACGAACAGAATACCTTTGGAGTGCGAGCTCGACAGAGCTAAAACTGAGGCTCTCGGACGTTTTCATGAATTGCAAGAGGCGTGGAACAGTAAAGGAGAGCTGATTAAAAAATTTGACATGAAGGAAGCTGAGGGAAGGGGCGGTGATCCAAGCAACAAGGCCATCCAAGTAGTAGGCGCTCGCACCATGGAACACAAACCAGCGTAGGTTGGGAAGTGTGGTCATATCCGGGGTCTGGTGCAACTGCCTTTCATCGTTATGATTGCCAGTGGGAATAGGGGATTTAAATCCAATGGACAGTTTCTCCAGCTGGAGCAAAAGCGAAAGTCGGGTAAGTATATAGCTCGGAGGGAAATATGCGGATGCAGGGATATCTGAAAGAATGAGAGTGACAAGGCCGGCAGTAGTTGTGAGCAAGGGTGACCCAATTGGAAGGGAAGCCGTCCACAGTCTGAGTTGGCGTAGATTCGGGGCTTGAAACGTTACAGGAAGGACGACTTCGGTTCGAGAAAAGATATACATGCGTTCCAGAGCAGGGAATTGATCATCCATAACCGCGACGAACTTCCCCACATTTGGGAGCATCCAAAAGTCAACGCGACGCACGCGATCACGATGCGAAAGTGCGAGCAATATACCGGACTCATCTTCTGCTGTTATCTCCCCTAAACTTGAAGTGCGATAATGGATGGTGAGTGGTAGCAGTGGTGAATGCGCGAGCATGTCCGCTATAGGCACACCATTGGCGCAATAGAGATGAAGGTCTAGCCGGGATGGTGATTCAAGGATAATATGTCGCCACAGTCGACAAACATGTGCAAGTTTGTACCACCATCGTTGGCGGTCCCATCTGTAGTTCAACAAGCCTTTCTCGTCCTCGTATTCGTCCGGTTCTGCCAACCGATAAAGATAGAATATATTGAGAAGCACGTCATCATTGAGGATGTGGATAGGTGAGTGTCGTCTATTGTTGTTGAGCCCTAATTAGTAATTGGCAAGTTTGTGGTCAGGAACAGATCAGGGATACAAAGTTCATGATTTGGAACTGCGTACGTCCGAGTCGGCGGAGCCTTCTAATGAAGGGAGGATAAATTGTGGTAGAGTAGCATCCAGGCATTTTCGGGGAGGTGAGTAATGACTCGCTAGTGGAGAGGAGCGTACATCACTGTAAAGGCCCCTTGAACGACAGATGCCTCATTCCTGTGGCGGTGGCTGTTTCCCTTGCAAGGGTTGGCGCTGACCGATATCTATATCCAGAATTGCACGCTGGCGTCTACATACTAGTAGTAAGTGGGCACTGCTCAAATTGAACTTCCCAGGATTCGGCCCGAGAAAGATGTCGCAGGGAATCCAGCCTGAGGGATCAAAGACGATTGTTTCTTACTGGATCAATGACCCTACCAGTGCTATCTGCTCCATCCGCATCTGCGTCAGGGTGCTTCGAGTCCGTTGCTCCTGTGGCGCATCTGTACCTGCATCTGCCCCTGATACTAATACTAGTTCTGCTGTGGCACCCGCACCCGTGACTGCAAGCGAATGACCGAACTACGGGATGCCTTATCCGAACACCGACTCGCGCAAACCCAGTCCAAAAGGCTAATTGAAATTGGAGCCGGAGGTGGGGGGCTGTTGTAACTACATCAACTGAGTCCCGGAGCTTCGTTCCATGGAAGGAAGATTTATAACGTAACGCATACGGCGGAGTCGTTGAGTGCCAGGTAACGTTCACCTTTGAATGTCATCACACCTCAATCACGAATAAGACTCGGGACAACTGGGATATAAGCATGACTTGTAATCAGCAAGGGATATGAGGTTGTAAAATCCAAGGAAGCAGCAAACCGCTCGATTACCGCCTTCTAGTTGCCAATTTCTGCTGCTGCGCCCGTTGGAATGGGGATTAGTGACAGCGGGGTCAGGATGACAGCGTGGGAAGCGTAGCGGACATTGTACAGTGACCCGACGCTGAGATAAGCACAGACAACGTGACTTCATCCCCCTTCGAGGCAGCACCCGACCCTCCACCGTGGCCCACCATTGGTGAACCACCCACCCACCCTCGTTGCATAGCGCAGGCCACGACCACGACTGCGCTTCTATGAAGTGCTGCTGACCAATGTGCGGTCGAGCTATCCTCGACTCGGAGCTGGAGGTAGTATGCGTAAACTTGAAGGTGCGTATGCAGTGGAGTGTATGCGCAGAAAGGGAGGGACGAGCTCTTGGGAGTCAGGCTGGTTCAAGTAGTCAAGGCAATCGCACACATGCACGCCAGACCTGATATGATTGACACCCTCTAGAACGCCTGCAGCCTCCGCGTCGATGATTTGTCAATACGCCATTTTCAACGATCGTAGGCTCCAGTGTTGAGTAGAGTATGTCTTAGAACCCTGTGAGATGATTGGACCAGCCAAACGCACATACTGTGCATACAATCAGATGTCCGTGAGCTCAAACAATGGAGCCTACAACCGCAACAAAATACGTGGCATGTTTCTTCTTGAGCCCTGTCCTGCCAATCGCCGCGTGCCGCTGTCCTCCTTTCGAACAACTCGCGTACTTGTATACTGTATGCGGTAGTATCAAATCAGCTTATAATTAACAGTTTATCCTCTATCTGTGTTCAGGAAAGAGGCGCTGCACGCACGATACTGTAAACCAGGCAAGGATGAGGCCCAGGAGAAGACGCGGAGGGCAACGACCAGAACGGCTGGCGGTCCGCCGCAGCCGGAGCTAGCCGATGGCTTGCTTACTCCTCGCGCCTCTGCAGATTCACAAGGCACAGTTGCCACATAGCAACGGCTGCACGACAGATTCCTTATCGCAGACCACAGGAGGGTGAAATTTTCAGAGAAGCTGTCTCACACTGGACCGCCTTGGCAAGCTGCGTGTTGGATGGGAGCGTACAGTATCGTTGAGAAAAAGGTTGGAAATTTCGTCATCGACTTCGGCGAACTGCTCGACAGCATATCCCCGGAATTACAGCGTTTCATTACTGCCACGTTAATCAAGTCATGAAGAAGTACTGTAAATCAATAAGGCATAGCAGTCGTAGAGTATATATACATATATCGAAGGGAAATGACATCGCCCCCGAAACATAAATAACGGTGGCCAACATGTACGCATGATCATGGGTTGTGCAGTCGCCAAGGAATGCAGAGGGAAGAGAAACAATAGTTAGAGAGTCTAAGAAGGGTGTGCGATCATGCAACGAAATCGGAAGGGTAGTATATGATAGTCATCAAGGTGCAAAGTGAGAACAGACCCATGTTGAATGAGATAACCAGTTGGGCAACTCAGTATTGCGATCTCATCGACGACTTGAATCCTGGCGGTTGACATGAACAGGAGAGTCAGTGTGAATGTGAGCTCGAGTGAAATATGGGTAGTTGTATCGAGACGTACTTCAATCCTTGAAACCAGTGCTGCAGCGCCCACACGTGCTTAGGCATATCGACCCTCGAACATCGAGCGATCCACCATGCGGAGGGTCACAGGATGGCCTGCTACCAGTCGTTCATCGATAAATGCTGTGAAGTCGCCTCGAGCGTCGCTTCCTCCAGAATATCCAACCTCCTGGAGGTTAGGAAAGAGCTCCAGCGGTGACTCTCCATCGTCAGATGGTAAGGAGCGGGATATCTTGCCGACAAGATCATCTTGTACATGCATAGTCTTCGCGTTGGTGAAGGGCCTGAGAAGTTCACGCCACTGACTTCGGTCGACATTGTTGTGCCATTCTAACGATTGGTTGCGCTGTTCGTAGCTGAATGTGACTTGCTCGACAACAGAAAGTACGGGTGAAAGTGTACCAAATAATTGCACTGCAGACGCAACCTGCCAGTCGAGATGTCCGCACCTGATCTCCAACATCAAAGGAGTGTCCCATTTCCAAGGGACCGCATGTAAGGAAACTGAAAGGGCACTGAAAGTTACCTGGACAGCGGTAAATGTGAGGTTCTCGGATGTTTGCATGAACTGCAAGAGGCGTGGAACAGTAAAGGAGAGCTGAGTAAAAAGATAGACTTGAAGGGTGTTAAGCGAAGGGGCGCTGATCCGAGCAACAAGACCTTCCAAATAGGCACTCACACCTTGGAATACAAACCGGCGTAGGTTAGGAAGTGTAGTCATATCCGGGGTCTGGTACAACTCCCTTTCAACATCACGGTTGGGGATAGGGGATTGAAATGTAATGAACAGCCTCTCCAGCTGAGCCATAAACGAAAGCCGGGCAAGTAGATAAATTGGAGGGAAATAGGCGGATGCCGGGATATGGCGAAGCTCGAGAGTGACGAGTCCCGCGATACTCGTTGTGAGAATGGGTGATCCAATTGGAAGGGAAGCCATCGACAGTCTGATATGGCGTAGATTGGGGGCTTGAAACTTGACAGGAAGGACCACTTCGGTCCAAGATTGGATATACATGCGTTCCAGAATTGGGAATTGATCATCCATAACCGTGACGAACTTCCCCATATTTGGGAGCACCGAAAAGTAAATGTGATGCACACGATCACGGTGTGAAAGTGCGAGCAATATACCCGATTCATCTTCGGCTGTCAGTATCCTGCGTTGATAATAGATGGTGAGTGGTAGATGTGGTGAATGTGTGAGCATGGCCGCTACAGGCACACCATTGGTGCAGTAGAGGTGAAGGTCGAGCCGAGATGATGATGAAAGAATAAGATTTCGCCATTGTTGACAAACATGTGCCAGTTTGTACCACCAACGTTGGCGGCGCCAAACAATGACCGTCCCAGTTTCACCGTCATATTCATCCGGATCTGCCAGCCGATAAATATCGAATATGTTGAGAAGCACGTCATCGTTGAGGCCTTTGAGGATACTAATAGGTGAGTATCGTCTATTATTGTTAAGCCCTATTGATTCGCAAGTTTGTGAACAGATCAGGGAACACAAAACTTTGGAACTCACGGATTGGCTCACTGTGGCATCGGCGGAGCCTTCCCTCGAGGAGATGACACATTATAGTTGAGCAGCAACCAGGGAGGTGGATAATGAAGTGGACGTCTTAGAACAGTGTGTAAGCCTCTTGCCAGCGGATGACCGATCCCTCAGTCATGTGGCGGCGGTGGCGTCCTTGGCCAAGGAGGGCGCTGACCTATATCCAGGTTCCTCGCCGCCGTCACCTCACTATGAACCACTTTTTCACACCTTCACGCACACCTACATTTATATAATATGCGTGCGAAGGCGCAGACAGGTCAACACCCCACCACCTTCGACAGGTTCAAGTACTGTCCTGTCCATCAACGCCACGTCACGCCGAACACTGGCACATCCCGCACCAAGCGCCACGAATATGGGACGTACAGCCCTGCTAGATGATCGTTTTTGGCGTGAGTTGTTTCTTCTCCAAATGATGACCAGCGAAAGCACCGTTACAACATGTGGTAACGACCGACTGACTCAGATTCTTGCAGGATCATCTCGCGCAGGCGGACATACCCATCCCGGATTTGGCCCGAGAGAGGTCGCACGAATCAATACGATCTGGTTTCATTCTACACGACGTAATCGTTCCGTACTCTCATGTGGCATGAACGCAAGAGGAGAAGGGTTCGAGTTCGATTTCGATTCGCCTTTCCCAGAGAGTGGAGGCTGCGCAAATATCCGGTCAAGTGCCAAGGCCAGCAGTTAGTGGGAGGTTGAGAGTGGGTGACGGTCGATGGCTAGAAGTGATCCCCGTACGTACCACAAATCATGATATATTCGTACCTCGGGTAGATTATATGAATAGGTATACCTTGCCCAGTGGCCCTGGGCCGGAAGTGATCTTCCGCCTCGCAGGATAAAAGGTCGTTACAACACCATCATTATACTCTGCGGTCAACTTGTTTAACCACAAAGTGTGGAGGCGCGGATGCCATACGTCGAGACAGTCACACCGGATGAGAATAATATTGTCTTTTCATACAAATCTTTCAAGCGCTTCCAGGTGAACCTAAAGACGACTCTGGAATTTCATGCATTCATGAAGGTACACAGGCCCGGGAGCATACAAACAAAAGGGGCTAGGGAAACTTAGATTCAGAGAGCTGTGGCGTGAAAGGGTAACGCGGAGACTATCACAAATGTAGTGTAATAGTATGAAAGGAGGGCTAATCAATTTAGTGAGACCAGGATGTAAGGAAAGGCATGGTAATAGGGAGATGGGTTGTGAATTGAGGCATGGCGCGGCGGGGTAGAAAACGTTAAACGGTCGAAGACCGAGGGAAACTGACAGAAACGAGATAAAAGAATCAGCGGGGTCATAAGAATCACAAGGATATGCAAGGACATATTGCCGAACCAGAGACACATAGGGTATCAGAGACTTCTATAACACGACACGGGCCAGTGTAGAGTAGCACTGAACCATGCAGCGTATTATGAAGTGGTTGTGACGTTGAGGAAGATGGGCCGTAAGGAATGGGTTGGTGGCATATGTGCTGTCCAGAATCGCTGTCAGACGAAATATAATGGACAGATGGTAGGAGGAAAGGGAACGAGTGGGGGAATCCAAATTCGAGGGATTTTTAATAAAGAATAGTTGGTGCACTGACCATACGGTGTCCTCACTTCTGGCGGAATAAGGCTACTGGGTGGCCGCTGTGCTGGCGGGCTGCGATGAATGATTGTATACCCTGTTGCGTGGCTTCTTCTGACCTATTCCCAAAGACGGAAAGGCTGTGTAGCAAGGGGAACACTTCGGAAACTGATTCCCCCGTGAGCCCTTGTAAAGCAGCCGCGATAGACGGTTCCATCTTGACGTGTATTGAAAGACTCTGGACAGAGGGGAATGAGTGAAAAAGTTGGAGCCATAGCGTGGGATCCATGTTTTCAGGATCCAGACGAAGCCAGGATTCGAGGGTGAGTGAGTTCACGCTAGAGCGGAAGAGCAGAATCTGGCTGCATATTTGCGCTAGGGAAAGGACTTGCCAGTCCAACCTTTCGCAGTCGATAAGCCACGAGTGAGAATTCATTCTATAATATCCCGTACTTGAGGAAGAAGAGATTTCGGCCCAGGAAGGATTGAATATCAATTTTTGACTGGATAGCATGAACGGCTTTAGGTGACCAAAGAGCCGAAGAATTTGCGGGATGTCAAACACATGCTGATGGACGAAGCTTATCGAGAAGCGATGGAATAGATGGGCATCGACTCGGGCCGCGAGGACCTCCAAGTACTCGCTCACGCCTTTGAATGACAACGATACGAGAGCGGGGAGGAAAACCCGGGTCGGTGGCGGGACAGGTCGGTTTCTTCGTTCGGGTTGAGGTCCTGGGGACTTGAAATGGATGCTAAGGGATTTGAGCTTTGGTAACGCAGACAGGATTCCAGCCATTATCTCGGGTGGGATGTATCCAGAATTAGGTATATTGAAAAGATCAAGAGATGTGAGATCACTTGTAGACGAGAGAAATCGTGGCAAGGACGGAAATGAGATTGAGGAAAATGTGAGATTTCGTAGACACGGTGCGGATCCATTCAAGAATGTATCGGGGAGAGTAACCACCACACCAGATGATCGAAGAGAAAGAGATCTCAATGCTGGAAATGGCTCTTCCATTGCCGTGACAAATTTATTACATAGAACTGCCGCTGGGCTCCAGATCTCGATCTGGCCTATGCGATCACAGTGCCCCAATGCGGCAACGATGTTGTCGAAAGCGCTGTCTTCCAATTTCGTATCTGAATAGAATTCGAGAGCAAGAGGAAATTCTGGCCAGACATCCAACAACTTCCTCACAGGTGTTCGCCTCGAGCAGAAAACGAGCAGATCGAGACGGATTGGCGATCCAAAAACGACGTATCGCCATCTTCGGCACACGTGCACCAGTGTCTTCCAATCCCTAAAGTGGTTTTCGTAGGAGTATAGTTCCACTGGCAAAGGGAGATAAAAATCGAATATCTCTAGGAGGACATCTTCGGGGAGAGATTCGATTGTGACTCGTTGGAACACCAGGCCTACATCACATCACAAAACTCAGCAATCGTTGTGGTTGTACTTGATCAGTCTCACCTTGTCCTTGTTGAATAAACAATTCCTTGCGGTGACATGCAACAATATTTCTGCTGTTCGAGTCTATGGAATTACCATCCATTTGCATGAAAGCGACTGATTGACTGGCGGGGTTGGGTACTAGTATTCAGTTGCTTAGTCGGAACGTGGCTGTGTTCGTCTTGGTCTCGGATTCGGCCCCGGCCGGAGAGTCGACACCCGGGAATCACCGGCGGTCGGTGACACGGTCACGTTGAGTTCCACACGGGTCGCGATTCAGACTTGGCGTTGCGCCTACAACACTTAGTCACAGACATATCACGCGTGGAAGAAGAGCGCGGAACTACAAGGAGCTGGCATTAGAGGAGGATCGGGAAGTGTCAGGACGCGACACAACGTGCCCCTCTGGTGACTCGACCTACAGCGCAACGAAATGGTTGGAGACTCGGACGAGGAACAGTATTGTGCGTAACAATTCCGAGTCCATCTCTCTTTTTAAGACCCCTCATTCTTTTTTTTTTACAGAACTTGCGTTCGTTATCATCGCAAGTCCGCTGGAGCCTTCACATGCTACCAGTGGCCTCAAGCTCACAATGAGGATATCAAAGTGCTTCCCACGATCGGCAATGTCGATCTCTTCTTCAAGAGCCTCGAGTTTGACGTTGAGTAGAAAGTGATGATAGTTGGTTCGTGACTCTCTTCAGTTCTTCACCCGTTATTAATAAATAGAAAACTCGATGTGTATCATTTGCACCTGTAGAGCTACCGTGACCAAAGACGCGGGACATGCTGCTCCTCTTCTGTTATGCGTGCGACAAGCTGGGTGTGCGAAACGAGTTATTCGTGGCGCAAATTGGAAGGACTAACACCCGCAGCGTCACGGTCGCGCTCTTTGCGAGCTTTGCTATCTTTGATAGATTCGAGATTTGGGTCGTTGATGTGGGTATAAGCTGGTCAGCAGGACAGGTGTGGGAGTATGCCTGACCCAAATTGTACCTCATCCCGCGTATTGTTGGAACCTCCTGCCTTCTACATTCTTTGAAATTGTCAGTGGTGTGGTCGATGCGAGCGCATCCACCCGCACAAATCTTCCACTTGGATTCTGCCACAACTCTTTTCTATCATCACGACTTGTATAGAAGTAGGGGGCACACAGGAGACAAACAGAAGGGGGCCTAGGGAGATAACCTCCGTCTCGCTCTTTCGCAGTCTTGAATATATATCATATTCCTGGCTACAGTAAATAATAACGCATTCAGTGCAACTTGAAATACATCGGGAAAGTTATTTATAAACACAGCGGAATGCGCGAGACTCCAACCGAAGGACAGGGGCTGCTCACCAGCCTGAGAACGGTGGTATACAGCTATGTCGATTAAGATAAGCTAGTGGCTCCTTAGTGCTGCCATGTCGAGGTTCTAGCGGTCGCCATGAACACGAGAGTTGGTCAGTGTGGATGCTAGTAGTGATATACGAGTAGTTGAATTAAGACGTACTTTTCTCCACGATCAAGTCCGTTCCCGCAGCGTTCACAAGTACGTAAGTTTATGGACCAATCTCAGGTTCACAGGATGGCCTGCCCCCTGTCGTTCATTGACGAAGGCGATGAGTACGTCCTCAGCATCGTCTTCCCAAGAATATTCAACCTCCTCAAGGCTCTGCAGGAGTTCCAGCGGTGGCTCTCCATCGTGAGATAGTAAGGGACGTAACATTTCGCCGACGGGAGCACCTTCCACACGAAAAGTCTTCGCGTTAATGAACGGCCTAACTAGTTCACGCCACTGACTTCTGTGGACGCTGTTGTGCCATGATGGTTCATAGTGGCGCTCGGCGTAGCTGAGTGTGACCTGCTCGACAGCTAAGAGAAGGGGTGAAAGTGTACCGAGGATTTGCACCGCGGACGCAACCTGCCATTCCAGGTGGACGCATATGATTCGCAAGTCCAATGGGGAGCTTGCCCTCCAAGGGCCTGCAGTGACATGAACACAATCCTCTTCGAGAGCGAGCTTGACAGAGCTAAAACTGAGGCTCTCGGATGTTTGCATGAATTGCAAGAGGGGTGGAACAGTAGAGAAGAGCTGATCAAAAAATTTGACATGAAGGAAGCTGAGGGAAGGGGCGGTGATCCAAGCAACAAGGCCATCCAAGCAGTAGGCGCTCGCGCCATGGAATACAAACCACCGTAGGTTGGGAAGTGTGATCATAGCCGGGGTCTGGTGCAACTGCCTTTCAACGTCATGATCGGGGATAGGTGATCTAAATCCAATGGATAGTTTCTCCAGCTGGAGCAAAAGCGAAAGTCGGGTACGTATATAACTCGAAGGGAAATATGCGAATGCAGGGATATCTGAAAGAACGAGAGTGACAAGGCCGGCAGTAGTTGTGAGTAAGGGTGACTCAATTGGAAGGGAAGCCGTCCACAGTCTGAGTTGGCGTAGGTTGGGGGCTTGAAACGTTACAGGAAGGACGACTTCGGTCTGAGAAAAAATATACATGCATTCCAGAACAGGGAATTGATCATCCATAGCCGCGACGAACTTCCCCATATTTGAGAGCATCCAAAGGTCAACGCGACGCACGCGATCACGGTGCGAAAGTGCGAGCAATAGACCCGATTCATCTTCTGCTGTTATCTTCCATGAAGTGCGATAATGGATGGCGAGTGGTAGAGGTGGTGAATGTGCAAGCATGTCCGCTACGGGTACACCATTGGCACAGTAGAGATGAAGGTCGAGCCGGGATGGTGATTCAAGAATAATATTTCGCCATTGTCGACAAACGTGTGCCAGTTTGTACCACCAGCGTTGACGGTCCCATCTGTAGGCCAATAAGCCATTCTCGTTTTCGTATTCGTCCGGTTCTGCCAACCGATAGAGATGAAATATATTGAGAAGCACGTCGTCGTTGAGGATGCGGCTAGCTGAGGGTCGTCTATTGCTGTTGAGCCCTATCAATTCGCAAGTTTGTGATCAGGAACAGATCAGGGATACAAAGGTCATGATTTGGAACTGCGTACGTTGGCCGAGCCTCCTAATAGGATAAATCATGGTAGAGCTGCATCCAGGCATTTTCAGGGAGATGAGTAATGAGGTGCCAGTGGAGAAGAGCGTACAGAAGTGTTGAGGCCCTTGGACGGCTGATGCCTCATTCCTGTGGCGGTGGCGGTCTTCTTGGCGAAGGATGGCGCTGATCGGTACCTATATCCAGAATTGCACGCTGGCGTCCACCTTCCTCGTCATAATCATCATGGCTGTCTTCACCTCGTGACGAACCACTTTTTTAACACTTTCACGCACACTTACGTTTCGTTTGTACAGTGTGCTCATGGTGGCTGTGCTTTGCTCAACATGGGCGCTACATTTTATCCAGAATAGGAATGTTCAAGTTGACATTGGCGCCCTCTCTTTTCGTCCACCGACGATGTCGTCGAGCCTCATCGTGGACCGTATTCCCTTATTCCACACTTTCGTACACTCACCTACGTTCATAAGTTACGCGCACGCGTACAGCACAGATGGGGCAGGTAAATACCTCACCATAACGATGTCTTTTTCAGCGTCTATGGGCCTGCAGTGGGGCCGATACTCCGATGCTTGATTGCTGAAGATCATAATGATCAGCCTCTGTAGTCTGGGATCACTGGGTGAATGAGGCGACGAAGTGACCTCAGCCGGTTGCAGAGAAAGTATGATATTTGGGGCAACGGCAGGCAGAGGGAGATGGCGACGACAAATCAAGAACGGAAGGGTGGGTAAAAAACGAGCATAAAGTACGAGTGCCTTAGTCTGCATGTCACAGGATCGCTGCCGATTGCAAGGCTAGTGTATGCACCAAAAGAGCTCGTTATGTTGGAGGGCCAAAGAACAGATGTTGAGCTCCAGGCTGGTCGCTGATCCATACGCCATTTTCAAGGTCACCCCATGTACGAACTCCAGATTTGGCATGCTCTAGAACGTCTGCAGCCTCCGCATCGATGATCTTTCAACTGTTGCCGTATTCAAAAAGCATAGGCTCCAGTGTTGAGCAGAGTATATCTTCAAACCCTGTGAGTTGACTGGGCCAGCATATCTTCTACGGGTGTTCAGGAAAGAGGTACTGCTACGCACGATTCGGATACTATAAGCCAAGCAAGGATGAGGCCCAGGAGAAGGTGCGCATTGCCGCAGCCGGAGCTTGCCGAACCGGTGAGACGTGCTCACTCCTAACGGCCTCCTGCAGATTCACAAGATATGTACATACAGACGCCACAGAGCAGCCGCTGCACATCAGTATTCCTTATCGCGGACACCGGAAAATCAGTGAAATTCTTCAGAGCTGTCGCACACTGGGTCGCGGTGGCAAGTTGCGTGTGGGATGGGAGAGCAAACCTATATCATCGAATTCGGCGAACTGCTCGGCAGCATATCCCGGAATCGCAGAATTTTATTAATGGAAGGTTAATGAAGTCGTGAAGAGGTACAGTAAAGCGATAAGGCGTCGTAGAGTATATATATCGAAGAAAAATGATATCGCGCCCGAAACGCAAATAGAGTGGCCAACATGTACGCGTGATCTGTGCAGTCGCCAAGGAATGCAGGAGGGAGAGAAAAAATAGTTAGAGAATCTGAGAAAGGGTGCGCGATCGTGCAACGAAATCGGAAGGGTATACGATAGTCATCAAGATGCAAAAGTGAGTGTGGATTAAGATAAACTAGTTGGGCTACTCAAGTTGCGATCTCATCGACGACCTGAATCCTGCCGGTTGACATGAACAGGAGTCGGTATGAATGTGAGCTCGAGTGAAATATGGGTACTAGTTGTATCGAGACGTACTTCAATCCTTGGAACGTTATGTTGCAGCGCCCACCCGTACTGGGGCTTATTGAGCCTCGAGCACCGAGCGATCCACCATGCGGAGGGTTACAGGATGGCCTGCTACCTGTCGTTCATTGAGGAATGCGGTAAATGCTTCCAGAGCATCGCTTTCTCCAGAATATCCAACCTCCTCAAGGTTCGGAAGGAGCTCTAGTAGTGGCTCTCCATTGCCAGATGGTAGTAAGGAAAGGAAAATTCTGCCGACGAGCTCATCTTGGACATGAATACTCTTGGCGTTGGTGAACGGCCTAAGAAGTTCACGCCACTGTCTTCGGTCTACATTGTTGTGCGATGAACGGCTGTGCTCTTCGTAGCTGAATGTGACTTGCTCGACAACAGAAAGTACGGGTGAAAGTTTACGAAATAATTGTGCCGCAGACGCAACCTGGGAGACGAGATGTCCGCACTTGATCCGCAACAGGAAAGGAGTGTCCCACTTCCAAGGGACCGCATTTAAGGAAACATAAAGTGCACCGAAAGTTACCCGGACAGCGCTAAATGTGAGGTCCTCGGATGTTTGCACGAACTCCAAGAAGCGTGGAATTATATAGAAGGGCTGAACATCAAGATAGACATGAACGATGCTGAGGGACGGGGTGCTGATCCAAGCAACAAGGCCTTCCAAATAGGTGCTAGCACCATCGAATGCAAACCAGCGTAGGTTGGGAAGTGTGATCATGTCCAGGGCCTGGCTCGGCTCCCTTTCAACATCATGATCGGGGATAGGGGATACAAATCCAATGGATAGCTTCTCCAGCTGGACCATAAGCGAAAGCCGGGTTCGTAGATAACTTGGAGGGAAATAAGCGGATGCCGGGATATCCATAAGAGAGAGAGTGACGAGTCCCGCGGCAGTTGTGAGTAAGGGAGATCCAATTGGAAGGGAAGCCGTCCACAGTTTGAGATGTCGTAGATTGGGGGCTTGAAACGTTTCAGGAAGGACCACTGTTGTCATTGGCCGAGAATCGATATACATGCGTTCTAAAATTGGGAATTGATCACGCATAACCGTGACGAACACCTGAGTCCACGCATATGGGAGCTTCCAAACGTCAATGCGATGTACGCGATCACGGTGTGAAAGCGCGAGCGATATACCCGATTCGTCTTTTGCTGTTAGCTCCCGATCAGTGTGATAACAAATGGTGAGTGGTAGAGGTGGTGAATGTGCCAGCATTTTCGCTACAGGCACACCATTGGTGCAGTAGAGGTGAAGGTCGAACCGGCATGGTGATTCAAGAATAAGATTTCGCCACAGTCGACAAACATGTGCCAGTTTGTACCACCAACATTGGCGGTGCCAACTTGAAGCAAAGACCGTTGCAACTCCATTTTCGTCTGCCAGCCGGTAAAGATCAAATATATTGAGAAGCACGTCATCGTTTAGGATAGGTATAGGTGAGTGTCGTCTATTGCCGTTGTCAGTGAGCCCTATCAACTCGCAAGGTTGAGAACGAATCAGATAACACAACTTGAAGGATTTGGAACTCACGACTTGGTTCACGTCGGCCATCGGCGAGCCTTCTAACGAGGGAAGGATGAGGTACGGTAGGCCAGCAACCAGGCATTTTCAGGGAGGTGAGTAACGACGTCGATGTGGTTGAACAGTTCACGGGTGTAGCAATGGTGGTGTACGGTACTTGGGCGCCTTGGCCCTTGGGCGCTGAGCTATTCCCAGAATGGGCATATTCGTACTAGCGTCGGTGCCTGCGTGCGCATCATGACACAGCGCGGATGTGGCAAGCCGAGACGACATCGGTACGGCGCTGATGAGCGTCCCACAGAGATGAACGTACTGTGCAGACCCGGCTACAGTGGGTGGAACTTTTCTCTCGTGCGTTGTTTTCTCGTCAAACGATGACCACTGGTAGCAAAGCACACATGGCGATGACTCACTGGCTGTTAGGGGGATCACACAGGAGCGGATGGTGCACAGCCATCTGCCTCGAGTACTGCCACGGCGCCCGCACTCACGCAAGTGAAGGTGTGTTGCTGAATAAGCTGTGGGATATCGAATTCGATCTTTCCAATCCCGCGAATATCCGGACCAGGGCCGAGATCAGCAGCTGCTGGAGTTGTGGCTGGTCCTCCAAGTGCGTGCGCGAGGAGAGCCTTCCGTCCTTGGATAGCACGGTCTGTATGGCATAGCGGACCTGTCGTTACTTTCGGCATTCAACACGCACTGTGTGCCATGCCTGACTAGGTTGAAATGAGAATAGTCGATGATTGCCGTGTGGTAGCAACTAAATCCCCACATATGCCAGATGATAAAAATGTCATGATGTATTCAGTTACAGTATATACAGTAGGTAGAGTACATGACAAGCTATACTCTAGAATTACCGTGACGGATTCTCTCTTCTCCAAGAGTCCTTCATACGCTATGAAGAGAGTCATAGGTTGCTAGCCAGGTTCGAATAAGAACGGCTAAGAACTGCACTATAGCCCCTCGCCAAATTTTGCCGGTGCCAGGTGCGGTCCCAATCGCCAAATCTTGTTGCGTCGCGCCGCCCGAAACCACGAGGATGCTTCTGCGAGATGCCATCCACACCTCCGATACGTGTGCAGTTGAGGTATCCTTGGCGCCAGAGCTGGATTAGGTATGCGTCGGATGAGAGTTGTGGAGCATAGAGCGTGAGCAGGGAGTGCTAGTAGTGTTGAGGGGCGGAGGTACAAGCGATGGAGTAGGGGTGGGGGGAAAGGAATAATGGCATGCAGAGAACGCTGGTTTGTTCCATAAGATACCGAAAACGCGCGCCAGGCCCGATATTCCGACATCACCTAGAATGTCTGCAGCACCGCCCCCCCCCCCCCCCCCCCCCGATAGCGTACTCGCCTGTCGATGTGAGAGGTTTGTGAGTACAACCCAGCATTGGAGCAGTAGCGCGAGGTTAGTATAAGAAAAACCAACGAGGGTATAATGCGTGTCGCACAACTCAAAGACCAGATGATAGTTGACAGTTGATGGATGATGCCAATGTTGACCGTGTCCATCCTCGAAGCTGGGACGGCATTTCTCGTCAGTATCTTTAGCCTACTGCGTAGCTAACAATCAGAAATGTATCTGCGCAGACATATCAGAGGATGAGGTTTGCATATTTATCAAAAGCGCAGAAAACAAAACAACTGGTCATCGACGTGGCGGCCATAAATCAAAGGCACCAGAAACAAGCGCCCATAATCCAGGTACGACGCCTAATGATATGATCAATTCATCATTTGACTGGGATCAAAGCCAATGCTATTACTGAACGATTATACGGAGATTGCAACGAGGACCGTCCCGACGAGACCTCAAGACGGGCCACAAAATGTGCCCAAGAATCCTGTCAGAGAGATGGGTGGCTGAGGTCAGCGTGGAAACCGTCGTAAGTGGGCATAAACAACCAACCATACATGAGGCTGATAAGCTGTTTGAAGGAGGCCCGGATTGTGAGTTGACAGAGATCGAGGACGATGCAACCCCAAGGGTCTGATGATGATGAAGGCGAGTTTGATCCACCCACCGAACCTGGGAAGGCACCTCCTAATATTAGTGAAACTGACGGACCAAGGCCAAGGAAAAGTAACGAAATGGCGGAAACGGAGGCTATCAAAGCTAACCGAGCGCTGTATGAATAAGTCCCGTTGTTTGATCAGGTTTGTTGCGATTCACAGTCATTCGGCACGTGCGCGTGTGTTCATTTAAGTCACCTTCACAAATCGCAAGTCCTCCACCAATCTTGGACGACCCTAGCATGACCAAGACTAGAAAACGTTCGAAGCCATCTGGGCTTGTGAGAGATTGGGACACAATGGTATGTCGAGTGGAAATAAATCATGATCTAATTTTGAGTTTGACCACGTAACAGGTCGCACAAAGCACTGGCCCCAACAAGAGCGAAAACTTGCGTGCCAATGCAACCATTCGCAAGGCTTCTTCGGCGACGGAGGGTTCCATCAGCCACATGACTCCGTCAATTGCTCATGGACGCATCGCTTCATCCTCAACTGCTGTCGATGTGCCTGTGGAGGATCCCACAGGTGAATTAGCGTGTCAAGCGTATTGGTCCCTTTTTGAGGATGAATCTATGGAACGTGAAGCAGCGTTGGCGAATCGTTCTACAGGAGAGCAACGTCTCCGTGACCGTCAAGGTTACGTAAGTGATGCCAGTAGGACAAACTTTTTGTTGTAGTATTGACGCGATAGTAGAACCTCGTCAAGATCGTGAGCATCACCCCGGCGCCAAAACGTGTAAAGCGTGAGAAGAAGAAGCCTACCAATGCTAATCACCCTGCAGGCGCATCGGATGAGAGTTTATTGCGCCCCACCTTCAAATCTGCCTATTTGCAATTCTTGGCGAACCAAGAAGCTGATGACTTGAAGGGCAATCGTCATGGAGAGTCAACTAAAGCTTCAAGTTCCACTGCTCCAGAGCCAGGTATTGCTAACGAGCGCGCATGTCTCCAGGATGATGAGTCCGATCCTGGCGATTGCTAGTGCCTTCCCAACATGCCTTACTGCCTGACCTTCGAATGCACGCGATTGCCTTCCCTACCATTTTCTGGACAATATTCCCTTTCCCTTCCACGTTGCTCTCATCCCCCAGTCGTTTACTAGTTGGACTATCTGATTGCATTTCATACCATTCTGCCCGCCCCACTTTCTTTCTTTTTCCGTGCTTATCAAGCATCAGTCCTTCTTTTCTCCTGTCAATGCCCAATGTGTATCCATCCATGACAACGGCAGCTGACTTATTAATACTACGTGAGCGCCAGTGAGGCAGGCATTTGTATCGAGACGTACTGCGTCCCATCTCGAATACAGTTTCTGCAGAGCTCAAACCTGGGTTTATCGATCCATTTCCTCGTCATTGTAGAATGTGAAAAGATCCACCAAGCGCAGGCTCACAGGACGCCCTGCTACTTGTCGTTCATCGAGAAATGCGGTAAATGCGTCCCGAGAATCGCGCGCTCCAGAATATTGAATCTCCTTAAGGTTCGGAAGGAATGGGTCTCCATCGTGAGATGGTAGGGAACGGGAGATCTTGTCGACGAAATCCTCTTGCACGTGAATAGCTTTCGCATTGGCGAACGGCCTAAGAAGTTCACGCCACTGTGTTCGATCGACATCGTTGTGCGATTCTGATGATTGATTGTGCTCCTCGTGAGTGAGTCTGACTTTCTCCACGACAGAGAGTACTGGTGAAAGTGTATGGAAGATTTGCGCAACAGACGCTACCTGCCAGTCGAGATGTTCGCATCCGATCCGTAACCAGAATGAGGGGTGCGATGTCCAAGGCATCACCTGTAGCTCAACGAGACGGGCGCCGAAACGTATATCGACAGCATTAAACCTGAGGTTTTCAGACGATTGCATGAACTGTAAGAGGCGTGGAATAGTAAAGGAGAGGTGATTAAAAAGATAGATTTCGAGGATGCTGAGGGAAGGGGCAATCATCCGAGAAACAAGGCCCTCCAGATATGCGCTCGTACCTCTGAACACAAATAGGCGTAGGCCGCTCAGTGTGACTTGGGCAATGATTGGGGCCTGGACCAGCTGCCCCTCAACATCACGGTTGGGTATAGGGTATTGAAATGAAATCGCGAGCCTCTCCAACTGGAGCATAAGCGAAAGTCGGGTAAGTATATAACTTGGAGGGAAATAGGCGGATGCCGGGATATGCGTAAGCTCGAGTGTGACAAGTCCCACAGTGGCCGTGAGTAAGGGAGATCGAATCTGAATGGAAGCGGGCGACAGCATGAGATGGCGTAGGTTGGGGGCTTGAAACGTTACAGGAAGGACCACTTCGGTCCGAGAATGGATATACATGCGTTCCAAAATTGGGAATTGATCATCCATAACAGTGACGAACGTTCCCGAATTCGGGAGCATCCAAAACGAAATACGGCGCACGCGGTCACGGTGCGAGAGGGCAAGAAGTATACTCGATTCATCTTCTGGCGTTATCTTGCGATCCTGGTCCTCATAAAAGATGAGGAGTGGCAGCGGTGGTGAATTTGCTAGCATGTCCGCTACAGGCACGCCATTGGTGCAGGGGAGATGAAGGTCGAGCTGGGATGGTGATGCAAGAATGATATTCCGCCATAGTCGACAAACATGGGACAAGTTGTACCACCAACGTTGGCGAGACCAAGTCTCAGTGGCCATCAAACCGTCAATTTCATCGTCATATTCGTCTAGGTCCGCCAGGTCCAGTCGGTAGAGTTGAAAGATGTTGAGAAGCACGTCATCATTAAGGGTATGAATAGGTAAATGTGGTCCATTGCTAGTACTAGGCTCTATTCGTTCCCGAGTTGGTAAGTGGGATAAGGGCCACAGAGTTTGGCGACTCACCATTCGAAGCAATTTGACCCAGCCCTCCGTCAAAGGGGAGATAATTAATCGTAGGAAGATAATCGGACATATCAGACGGGTGAGCGTGAGCGACAACAAGGTATGGTTGAGGGAGAGTTGAAGGGCTTCGTAGCGCTCAAAGCGGGTGGCGCCGCAGCTGCGCTTCAGCGCTTCAGCTTCAGCGGTTGAACCAATGAGCTGGCAACTACTTTCCACGTCACCATCGTCGTATCGTGAGCTACACCCACTTTTCCACACTCATCTACGTTTATATGCATGCGCATATAACGCGGATGGAACGGACAAATTCCTTACCACCGACAGTCTGACCCCCCCAGTCTCGTATATGGCACATGCACTGCACAATACTCGAGGCCCGGGTGGGCTTCCACACGCAACGTTAACAAGTATCCTAGAAAGGTCGATGTACAGAAACTGCTAGATAGAGCCTTTTCGCGTGCGTTATTTCTTCTCTCGATAAAAGATAAAAAGTGGCAAAACGCACGCGGCCTCTAGGAGGACGGGAGTCTGCTCCTGTGTTACCTCCGCCTCTAGTAAAAATACTACTATCGTGGAACCCGCACCCGCAACCACAATCGAACGAACTACAAACGAGTTGCTGAAAAAGGTGTGGGACATCGAGCTTGATCTCATTTTACCTCAGTACTACCCCAGCTATAGACTCGCGCAGATCCCGGCACCAGGACCGGGCTTGACTACCGCCTCGCCACTGCGCGCGGTCCTCATTGCGGGATCGCTGCTGCAAATATCACCGTCCTCACCTCCACTCGCCCACCCTGGCGGTGTTGCGTTATCACCGCCACCATGACCTTGACCTCGTTCTCGGAAAGATCGTGCAGGATTTTAACGATTGTGAGGAAGTAGGTTAAAAGCCGTCGAGGAAAATGACACCGTGCCCGAGATGCGAATATCGAGGGCCAACAGGTGTGCATCAAAGAAGGCAGGGAGAGAAATTTTATACATAGACAGTCTGAAGAAGGATACATGTAGTCATCAATATGCATCTGTCTATGTTGCAACGTCCCATTTTGACGGTGAGACTGTTTTATAAAATCTGGAGGTTATCAAGAACAGGAGAGTAGGCACGTGTCACGGTGTGAGCGCGATTAAGATATGGGTAGTTGTTTCGAGACGTACTTTGATCCAACAATTAGCTCCATTGCTGCAGCGTCCACACGCTACAGATGCCAAGGCTTATTGAACATCCAACGATCCACTACGCGCAGGCTCACGGGTTGGCCCGCTACTTGTCGTTCATTGAGAAATCTAAGTGCGTCCCAAGCATCGCATTCTCCAGAATATGCAATCTCCTCAAGGTTCGGAAGGAGCTCCAGTGGTGGCTCTCCATCCTTAGACGGTAAGGAATGGAAAACTTTGCTGACAAGATCATCTTGTAAATGAATAGTCTTCGCGTTGGCGAACGGCCTAAGAAGTTCACGCCACTGACTTCGGTCGACATTGTTGTCAGATGATTGATGATGCTCTTCGTAGCTGAATGCGACTTGCTCGACAGCAGAAAGAATGGGTGAAAGTGTACGAAAGAGTTGCACCGCAGACGCAACCTGTGAGTCGAGTTGGCTGCACCCGATCTGAAAGACGAAGGGAGTATCCAATCTCCAAGGGACCGCATGTAATGAAACGGCAAGCGCACTGAAAGTTACTTGGACAGTGCTACTAGTAAATGTGAGGTTCTCGGATGTTTTCATGAACTGCAAGAGGCCTGGAAAGGTAAAGGGGAGCTGGTTATAAAGATAGACATGGACCCTATTGAGGGAAGGGGCGCTGATCCGAGCGACAAGACATTCCAAGTATGTGGCCGTACCTTGGAAAAAAAGCTGGTATAGGTTAGGAAGTGTGGTCATGTCCGGGGTCTGGTGCAACTCCCTTTCAACATCACCGTTGGGGATTGGAGATTTAAATCCAATGGATAGCCTCTCCAGCTGGGCCATAAGCGAAAGCTGGGCAAGTATACGGCTTGGAGAGAAATAGGCGGATGCAGGGATATCGTGAAGCGACAGCGTGACGAGTCCCGCGGCAGAGATGGTAAGTAAGGATGATCCAATTGGAATGCAAGCCTTCCACAGTCTGAGATGGCGTAGATTTGGGGCTTGAAACGTGACAGGAAGGTCCACTTTGGTCCAAGAATCGATAAACATACATTCCAGAACGGGGAATTGATCCTCCATAACCGTGACGAAATTCTCCACATGTGGGAGGAAGCAAAAGTAAATGCGACGAACGCGATCACGGTGCGAAAGTGCGAGCAATATACCCGATTCATCTTCTTCTGTAATCGTCTGGCGCAAATCCGTAGAGTGATAATGGATGGTAAGTGGTAGGGGTGGTGAATGTGCGAGCATGTCCGCTACAGGCACACCATTGGTGCAGTAGAGATGAAGGGCGAGCCGAGATGGTGATTCAAGAATAAGATTTCGCCATAGTCGACAAACATGCGCCAGTTTGTACCACCAACGTTGGCGGGGCCATTCACGTCTCAGCAGGCCCTTCTCAACTTCATATTCATCCGGTTCTGCCAGCCGATAGAGGTGAAATATATTGAGAAGCACGTCGTCGTTGAGGATATGGATAGGTGGGTCTCGTAGATTTCTGTTTAGCCCTATTGATTCTCAAGGATGTGAACAGATCAGATCAGATCAGAGACCACAACTTGAAGGATTTGGAACTCACGACTTGGTTCAAGACTTGGTTCACGTCGGCCGCCCGCGAGCCTTCTAATGAGGGAAGGACAACTTATGGTAGAGAAGCAACCAGGCATTTTCAGGGAGACGTGGATGTGATTGAGGAATTCACGGCGTAGCAATGACAATAATGTGCACGGACGATGCTCCGTCCTCGTGTTGCCAGTGGCGCTGTCCTTAGGCGCTGAGCTACGTCCAGAATGGGCATGTTCATGTGCGTGCCACGTGCGCATCATGACACAGCGCGGAGATGTACCTCATCGTCTATAAACAGTTCAAGAATAGTGTTTGGGGAAGTAGGGAAGGCTAATTAGCCAATGGTAAATCAGCATAGGTAAATTAGTGTCAATTTCATCTTGGCCGAAATGCCAGGTCAATTAGGGTAGATTAGCTCATGTTGGTCATTCAGAGTCTTGGGTGCTCTGTAGGATGTTCCAAGCTACTGAGGCCTACATGTGCTAGAATGTCTACTTAGGTGCTGGGTTTCTATGGAGCTGGGACCAGTTTCCTGATGTAGGGTGCAAGAATGGCATGCATGTAAGGCGGCCAAATGCTCCGAGAGCTGATGTCGCATCTCGCGTCAAATGACACAGCCGGCCCCGGGCCGGCCCGCCTAGATAACAGGCAATCAAGCAACGCATTCTGCGAGCGTTGCACATTGATCCCAGCAGTGCACCCAGATGGGGCGACCTGCAATAAATAAATTAAGTGCCCTAGATTTCTGAGACGCGTGAAAACCGCGCGATCAAGGGAAAAATCCCAAGTAAATTCGATATGAAACAATCAGGAAGATTGCAACAGATCGGACAGATCTTAGGGTAGATCTAGGGTACTAGAGCATGTATTTATTTCGCCTACCTTCCCTGATGGAAGGCAGACTTACCCTTGAAGTATTCACGATAGAATCGCAGTTTTGGCTGGTTCAGTTGTGTAGTGCTCTTAAGGGGTTTTAAAGTCCAAATCTATTTATCCAATCTAATCTACTACAGACTTTCTATCGCTCAAGATTACTTGCGTTGGGAAGTCTTACAATGCAAGATGCCAACCATAATGAGCTGGTTCCATGCCATATGTATCTGTGCCATAGTCGATATTGTCTGGAGCATGTACTGCCCTTCATCTTAAACATGAACTAAGAATGAACTTCTTTTTGGAATGCGCAAGGGCATGAAGAGCAGAAGACTCCAGATATCTTAGTCAGTACGTCACGAATTTGCAATTTGCAAGACTTTTGATATGGCTTGATTAGTAGGCATAAATAGTCGCAGAGTGAACGTAAATACAACGAACGGAAATGACACTGCTCGAAACGCGAATAACGATGTCCAGCATGTATCGCAAGACAAATTATACTTAGAGAATGTGAGGAAGGGTACGTGATAGTCATCGAGGACGCATAGACCTATATTGACTAAGATAAGCTAGTTGGGCCACATTGCTGCAACCTCATCAATGACTAAAATCCGGTGGTCATCATGAACAGGTAAGTAGGTGGGTGTGTGAACGCGAGTAAGATATGGGTAGTTGTACCGAGACGTACTTCGATCCACCAATTTGCCCCCTTTCTGCAGCATCCACATGCTACCGATGTAACAGACCCTCAGGTAAAAAGAACATCCAATTATCCACCCGCCGCAGGCTCACGGGATGGCCCGATACTTGTCGTTCGTTGATGAATGTAGTAATTGCGTCCCCAGGATCGCTTCCTCCAAAATATCCAACCTCTTCAATGTTGGGAAGGAGTGGCTCTCCATCGTCAGATGGTAAGGAATGTAAGATTTTGCTGATGAGACCACCTTTCATATGAATGACCTTCACGTTGTTGAACGGCCTAAGAAATTCACGCCACTGACTTCGGTCGACATAGTTGAGCCATTCGGGTTGTTCATCTTGGCTGAATGCAACTTGCTCGACAAGAGAAAGTACAGGTGAAAGAGTACCAAAGAATTGAACCGAAAACGCAACATGCCAGCCGATATATCCGCACTCGATCTGCAATATAAAAGGAGTGTCCCACTTCCAAGGGACCGCATGTAAGGAAACGGAAGATGCACGGAAAGTTACCTGGACAGCCCTAAATGTGAGGCTCTCGGATGATTGCATGAACTGACAGAGGCGTGGAACAGTAAGGGGAAGCTGATTAAAAATATGGACACGAAGGATGCTGAGGGAGGGGGCGCTGATCCAAGCAACAAGGCCTTCCAAATATGTGGCCGTACCTCGGAACCTAAACTGGCGTAGGTTAGGAAGTATGATCGTGTTCGGAGTCTGGTGCAACTGGCTTTCAACATCAAGGATTGGGATAGCGAATTGAAATGCAATGGACAGCCTCTCCAGCGTGGCCATAAGTGCAAGCCGAGTAAGTATATAACTTGGAGGGAAATAGGCGGATGGAAGTATATTTTGAAGCTCGAGACTGACGAGTCCCGCGGCAGTTGTAAGTAAGGGTGATCCAATTGGAAGGGAAGCCCCCCACAGGCTGAGGTGGCGTAGATTGGGCGCTTGAAACTCCACAGGAAGGTCCACCGCGACTTCGGTCCAAGAATGGATATACACGCGTTCCAGAATTGGGAATAGATCATCCATAACCGTGACAAACCTCCCGACATTGATTGCTATCAAAATGTGACGCACGCGATCACGGTGCGAAAGTGCGAGCAAGATACCCGATTCATCATCTTCTGCTCTCATCCGCCGATAAGCGTGATAATGGATGGTGAGTGGTAGAGGTGGTGAATGTGCGAGCATGTCCGCTACAGGCACACCATTGGTGCAGTAGAGATGAAGGTCGAGCCGGGATGGTGATTCAAGAATAAGATTTCGCCATTGTCGACAAACATGTGCCAGTTTGTACCACCAACATTGGTGGTGCCAAACAGTAACCGTCTCAATTCCATAGTAACATTCGTGATAAAGCTCAAATATATTGAGAAGGATGTCATCGTTCAGGATATGGGTATGTGAGTGTGGTCTATTGCTGTGGGGCCCTATTACTTGCAAGGTTGTCAACAGAATGAACATATCAGGGACACAAATATTTGGGAACTCACGACTTGGTTCACGTTGACCGGCGTTCAGGATATGGGTAGGTGAGCGTGGTCTATTGCCGTGGAGCACTATTAATTTGCAAGTTTGTTAACAGAATCAACAGATCAGAGACACAAATATTTCGAACTCACGACTTGGTTCACGTCGGCCGCCGGCGAGCCTTCTAATGAAGGAAGGATAGCAGCAACCAGGCATTTTCAGGGTTAGCAATGGCGTGGGTGAGATTGAAGAATTCACGGGTTATACTGGCACTGGCAGTAGTGTGTAGGCCTCATGTGGACGACTCGCGGCGATCTTCAATCCTCGTGCGGTGGGTGCTGAGTGATATCCAAAATCGGACGCTGGCATCTATTTTCGACGCTTCGTCACGAGCCGCACTCCGCACATTCCCACGGCCTCATGGGCAGGCCAATACCCTTGTCTTCTATAAACAGTTCAAGAGCTGCCTACTAACACTCGGTCGTTAACACGTACTACAAAAAACGCCAAGCGCGCGTCTCTGCGCAGCGCCGACGAGCGTTCCATGAAGATTGACGTTCACACCCTGCTACGGTAGATAGACTTCTTTTGGTGTGCATTGTTTCTTCTCCCAATGACGACTAACGAAGCACACATGGGGATGACTCGCTGACTCTTAGGAAGATCTCATAGATGGACGCTGCGCAGCTATCGAGAGATTCGATCGCTGGCGTTGAGACTCTGCCGTTCCCATTGTCGCCGCTGCCTTCCGCCTCGATTACTGCCACGGCGCCCCGCACTCGCGCACGCAGGTGAAGATTTGGACGAGCTGGTGAATAAGCTGTGCGTTATCGAATTCTATCTCGATTTGCCTTTCCCCAGAGCGTGGAGCCGCCCAAATATTGGGACCAACAGCTGCTGGAGTTGGTGGCCGTAGCGGGCACCTCCAAGTGCGTGCGTAAGGAGACATTCCGTTTTTGGATATGGAGCTGTACCGCATGGTGGACCCGTCGTCGTTAGTTTCGGCATTCAAGACACACTATGCGTCGAGCGGTACCATGCCTGACTAGGTCATGATGAGAATGGTCGAGGTCGCCCGGTGGTAGCAACTGAATCCCCACACATGCCAGACGATGAAAATGTCATGACATATTCAGTTATATCGGTAGAGTACATGGATATAGATATACAAAGCATCTCACAAGGTCCCTGAAGGACGGTGTATACTGTGAGATACCACATAGACGGCGAAGTCATGGAGCGCTGGCCGGGTTCTGTAAAGGGCGAATAAAAGCGGTTAAGATACCAACGAACCACAATATAATTCTGTCGGTCGCAAGGTGCCGTCCCCATCGCCACAACTTGTTGGGTCGCGCCGCGCCACGGAAGGGCTGTAACTTGGCTCTCACAACACCGACAAATAGATAGGGGCGGTCTGTTTTCTGAAAGGCATGAAGGTACAGTGGATATGTTATAGGACGAATGAGTCACTCACGCATTTTTTTGACTACACGTCCTTTTCGTTCTTGCTTGCTGCTGGTTTCACAGTCAGTTAGGGCTTGCCAATAATCTTCCTTTTCTCTCCTTTCAAGCTCTATCGGGGGATGCAAGGATGGGCGTGGTAACAGACAAATATCGATGCTGATAACCCCACGTCTTGATGACAATGCCACGTTGTGGTCTACGCGTTACACGTTGTCGAGTGGCCGCCCGACTTCAACCATAAAATTGACTTCGATTGGCTTGCAATAACTCTCGTTCCTTCCTTTTTTTTTTCGACGCCACCCATCGATAAGCAGGCGTTTCAATTAAAAAGAGGTACAAAGATACGAGTTGATATAATAAGGACAATGAACCCTAACTTGAAGTGATCGATTAAACTAACCACTATATAAATAGTCCTTTGTCCAGTCTTATTACAAGCCTTCCGGCGTGGCCATGGACGATGCTAACGTTGCAGAGTAACTCCTTGTTGAGGCTGATACATCAACGCCCACGTTTGTTGCTCCGACTCGGAGTAAACCTCTGTCGGAGCATAGGACTCGGATAGCTGTGACGCTCTCTCTTCCTCGTCGTCATTATCGCACTCCATCACTGAGGGCTCTGACTCGGACAACTCCGATTCAGAATCGTCGTCGATCGCACCCTCCTTCTTTCGTTTGATCAACTTGTCCTCCTCGTCCGCCTGGCGGTTAAAGTGCTCGGCCCGCTGCACCAGCGCCCAAGCCTCCATCCTCAACCGCTTAACCTTCTGTTCACGAAGGATACGCCTTGCATCCCGATGGCGCTGCAGTTCCACTGTTAACCGCGCAGCTTCCACGTCAGCGTAGGTATCTTGACGAGACCGGATTTTACGGCTGCGGTTCTCCCCGCCCGCGTCCGAAGACGCAGTAGATCCCCCCTGCAGCCCCCATGACTGACTTCCCTCCATCCCATTCCCGGGTCTTGGAATGTCAGGGGCGGAGGGGGGTATTGGGTTTTTTGGATGCGGAGCGCGTAGCTCCGCGGCGGCATCCGCATCTGAGGGAAAGTGGCATCAGTGCTCTGCATAAGATTCTCAGTCCGGACTCAAACGCACGTTCTGACGGATCCATCTCTATGTTCTTTCTGCCTGGATGCCGTGTGGACGGGAGGGGGCGCGGTATGGAAGGTACCACGAACGACTCGGACTCATCGGAGGATTCGAACACTGGCATGAAGATGACTTGGTCATAATGTTCTACCTTGGTCTTGTCTTTTGAGCGAAGGTTATATCCATGGGTGTTGGCGCCAGTCATGTTGCAAAAGGACTCGGAAATAAGGATGACGAAGAGAAAGAGGGTTTTGAAGGTAAGCAAGAATCGAGACGTTGATGAATGTTGTGCTGATGTCTGTTGCCCGAGTGTCGGCTTTATGTATTCATGGTCAGTCTCATCTCGCTTATTTTTTTTAATTGGTCGCGACTAATCTGTCATTTGTGGACGTGGTACACCCAGAGATTTGTGGTTTTTACTTTTACTAACTTGGAAGTGGTTCAAAATGCCACAATGGTCCCAAGCGAGACAAGGGAAGGCCCGATTGTGGGTTTGCACCATGTGACTGGTTTTCCTGTTTGTCATATTTTTCAATGTCGATGTTTGAATCACCAACAGCCGTCTCGCGTTGACGAGCTATAGCGCCTGCGAGTCTGCTCTCCCCGACCACACGATAATCAGAAAATGCTGTCAAAGGTTCTGAACTTGCTTGTTGCGCGCACTAACCTCAGCCTGAGACACACGTTGAACTAATCGAAAATCGCAAAAGGCATCAAAACCCCCTTTTGCGCGTTGATGCAAGATACACTAACAAAATCCTACTAGTATCTCCTCTCACAAAGTCTTCGCGTAAATCACTTCTAGACGCGGATATCGTTCAGTTTCCCCCACACAGCGCATCAGTATTAAGGCCTTTCGGTGCTCAGGTCCGCGCCGCTGTGACCAAATGCGCGCCACCCGAGTTCCGACTCGGAATTGGCGTTCAGAGGGGAATAGTCAGGATCGCCACTGCCAGTGGGATCTCCCCGGGGTTCGATGGGATAAGCCTTGTTTGAGTTGACTTGGAACGTTCTATTCGGCTCATGGACCCACCGTTGCGGCTGCGTAGCATGAATAGACTTTTGCGGACTACATCATAGTGTCACTACTGAAGCCACAGCTTGGACGCTTTAAAATTTCACCTTTGGATCTGGTACCTTACGTCCCTTTCCTCATTCTTTCTCGTCCATATCTCTCAATGTATCGTAGTCAAAGTGAAACAGCCCAAGAACTGAATGAACAGACAAAACAAGCCTTCCCTCAGTGTGACAGAAACAAAACAGAAGGTACAACAAAGTTCTGGTTCTGGGCTGCAAATCAGGCGGTCAGTAACTGCATGTATACATGAAAACGGGGGGCAGGTGAATACCGAGTTCCCGTCAACATACCCTCAGCGTCCTTGAGAAGAAATAGGCTTCTGCCGAGACCTGACGTCAAGGGCTGGCTCATAGGACCACAATCTGCGGATGCAGGCGACCATGAACAAAATGCCGAATACTCCACAGATGGCCTTCTTGAGTTAAGGAAACGAGCGCATGATAGCTCCAGTGAAGAACAGGCACAATGCAATATCCAGTAATCCTGGGATGCCGATCTCGAGCAACCAGGGTACTCCCCGCCGTTCCATACGTTCGTTCCACTCCATGCGCGCGATCATTCGATCGCGAGGGCTGGCGTCCTGAGGTGGAGAGCGGCTCTCAAAACGACCGACCCAGCGTAGCGCGAGGTCTGAGAGGAGCGTGAAAATGAGTCGTGCAGAGGCCAGCGAGAAAGGCGATGTTGGAGTGGATAAAGGGAGCATCAGCCTAGGGGCTGACGAGGGGGAAGGACGGACTATTCCTGCCCTTATTGGCGATATGTCTGGCGCGAATCTTGGCTATCAAGCCCGGATGAGTTGCTTTTGTTCTGCGATAGAGCTCGATTGCGGTACAGAGAATAAGAACGGAGAGGACGTTCGCCTGGGGAGAACGAAAGTCAGGGAGAGTATCAATGGTCAGGGTGTGATAACATACCACGACAAATGTCACACCTAACCCTGCCGTCCAGCGCTCATGGACCTGGCGATCACGCTTCTCTAGGACTGTGTCGCCAAGTATCCAAATTGGCTAGCAAAGTATGTGTGACCCTTAAACTATTTTAGTAAGGCGGCGCAACATCACTGGAAGGGGTACTACCTCGAGTTCCGCAGGATTCGCAAGACACGGAGAGGGCATCGATAAGTGGTTACGTGGCGGGATTCTTTATCACGGTGCAGGGGCGTGTCCTGCCAGTCGAGTCGTGGTTTCGCGTCAAGAACCCTTGTTCCTTTATTACATCAGCGGTCTAACTACGTGCTCGCGCGCCTTTCCCCTACAGTAGTCTGGGGTTCTCTCCCCTGCCCGTCTCTCGTCCCCTATTCCAACGGAACTTAGAAAGATGGGAAAAAATGCGGATAGACAGTTTGAACTCAAAGTCAGGAAATTCAAAGAAAACAAGTTGACAGACGCACCACGGGTATCGTATAGATATTTTTAGGCATAAATTTGATACCTTTCTCGTTCTCCAGCTCCATACTATTCATATTTGCGTCAATACAACCCTTTCCTGCTACCTGCGTCATACATACAAAGATGGATGGATGGAGAAAACGCCAATCTCGTGATAATCACGTATTCTGCCAGTGTGGTATCAAACGCGTTCGGTAAATGTCGTTTATTTATATGTATGAGCAGACGCGTCGATGTTGCGGCGTTGTTAGTACTTTGACTGGTGACGATCGGCCCCGTTGGGGAGAGTTAGAGATACCAAATTTATTAGTCAGCACATCACGGGTTCACATGTTCACAAGCTGTCAATAAGTCGACCAAGTCGACCAATGAAAAGGAATCACAGTAAACGTAATGATGGCTCAAGAAGTACGCATTATTTTGGAAGCCGCAGAGGGAGGGGAGATAGAAATTAGAGAAACTGAGGAAGGGCGTGCCATCATGCAACGAAATCGAAAGGGTGTATAATAGTCATGAACTTTGCATCTTCGGCAAACGCGCACCAGAATACGCCAAAGATACGGCAAGCACTCATACGGACCCCTGTGCAAGGTGAGTAGACCCATGTTGATTAAGATAAACAAGTTGGGCTACTCAGTGTTGTGAGGTCATCGACGAAATGAATCCCGGCGGTTGACATGGACAGAAGAGTCAGTGTGAATGTGAGCTCGAGTGAAATATGGGTGGTTGTATCGAGACGTACTTCAATCCTTACAACCAGTGCTGCAGTGCCCACACGTACTTAGGCATATCGATCCGAGAGCACCAAGCGATCCACAATGCGGAGGGTCACAGGATGGCCTGCTACCTGTCGTTCATTGAGAAATGTGATTAATGCGTCCCGAGCATCCCTTTCTCCAGAATATCCAATTACCTCAAGGTTTGGAAGGAACTCCAGTGTTGGTTCTCCATCTTCAGATGGTAAAGAACAGAAGATTTTTCTGACGAGATCATCTTGGACATGAATAGTCTTCGCGTTGGTGAACGGCCTAAGAAGTTCCCGCCACCGACTTCGGTCGACATTGCTGCCCCATTGGTTGCGCTCTCGGTAGCTGAATGTGACTTTCTCGACAACAGAGAGTACTGGTGAAAGTGCACCAAATAATTGCGCCGCAGCCGTAACCTGCCAGTCGAGATTTCCGCACCAGATCCGCAACAACACCTTCCGACTCGGAGGGACCGCATGTAAGGAAAGGAAAGAGGCGCGGAAAGCTACCTGAACAACGGTAAATCCCAGGTTCTCGGATGCTTGTATGAACTGCAACAGGTGTGGAAAAGTAAAGGAGGGGTGGTGATCAAGAAGGACTTCAAGTTGGTCGAGGAAAGGAGCGCTGATCCGAGCAACAAGACCTTCCAAATATGTCGCCGTACCTTTGAATAGAAACCAGCGTAGGTTAGGAAGTACGATCATATCCGGAGTCTGCCTTTCAACATCGCGGTTGGGAGGAAGGAAACGAAATCCAATGGACAGTCTCTCCAGCTGTTCCATAAGCGAAAGCTGGGTAAGTATATAACTTGGAGGGAAATAGGCGGATGCCGGGATATTGAGAAGCTCGAGAGTGACGAGTCCAACGGCATTTGTGAGTAAGGGAGATCCAATTGGAAGGGAAGCCGTCTTCAGTGTGAGGTGGCGTAGATTGGGGGCTCGAAACGTTACAGGAAGGATCACTTCGGTCCATGAATTGATATACATGCGTTCCAGAATGGGGAATTGATCATCCATAGCAGCAACGAACTTCCCCACATTTGGCAAGCGAATGTGACGCACGCGATCACGGTGTGAAAGTGCGAGCAATATACCCGATTCATCTTCTGCTGTTATCCCCAGATCAGCGTGATAATGGATAGTGAGTGGTAGGGGTGGTGAATGTGCGAGCATGTCCGCTACGGGCACACGATTGGTGCAGTAGAGATGAAGGTCGAGCCGAGATGGTGATTCAAGAATAATATTTCGCCACAGTCGACAAACGTGCGCCAGTTTGTACCACCAACGTTGGCGGGGCCATTCACGTCTCAATATGCCCTTCTCAACTTTCTCAACTTCATATTCCGGTTCTGCCAGCCGATAGAGATGAAATATGATGAGAAGCACGTCGTCATTAAGGATATGGATAGGAGAGTGTCGTATATTTCCGTTTAACCCTATTGATTCTCAAGGATGTGAACAGATCAGAGACCACAACTTCAAGTTGAAGGATTTGGAACTCACGACTTGGTTCAAGACTTGGTTCACGTCGGCCGCCCGCGAGCCTTCTAATGAGGGAAGGACAACTTATGGTAGAGCAGCAATCAAGCATTTTCAGGGAGAGGTGGATGTGATTGAAGAGTTCACGGTGTAGCAATGGCGGTAGTGGGGATGGACGATGCTCCGTCCTCGTGTCGCCAGTGGCCATGCCCTCAGGCGCTGAGCTAAGTCCAGAAATGGGCATGTTCATATGCGTGCCACGTGCGCATCATGACACAGCGCGGAGGATGTACCTCAGGCTCATCGTCTACAAACAGTTCAAGAAGTTACAAGAACTGCCCACTGACACTTTCGTGAACACATTCTACAAAACAGGCCAAGAGCGCGTCTGCGCTGCGCTGGTGAGCATCCCACAAAGATGGACATACAGGACCTTCTACAGCAGATGGAAGTTTTTGATGTCCGTTGTTTCTTCAAACGATGACCGGCAAAGCACACGTGGCGGTGACTCACTGACTCTTAGGAAGCTGGCGTGGCGAATCTGTTGCTCCCCTGTCGTCTCTGCCCTCCGCCTTGAGTACCACCTACAAACAGCTCAAGTTCGGTCTTCCGACTCGGACGCATATACTGCACAAAACGCCACGAATGTCTTACAAATATGGACGTACACGGGGTGATTCTTGGAGGATTGCATACATGCCGTTGCCGCGTGACCCCGCCTTGCTGCATCGCATCGTGCCGCTGCTCTCGGTACCGCCACAGAGATCACAACTATGCTTCTGTAAGCCACAATCGCACCGCTGATGCACGTGGGTCGAGGTTTGCCGCATCCTTGGTACTTGGTACTGAAGCACGAAGATTATGCGTCAAACGTGAGTGTATGGTGCGATGGATGCGCGGGGAGTGATAAGGCGGGTGGAGATCTCAACATTGCAACGGAGAAGTAGAAGGTCACGTGATTGCAAAACTCGACAAGCGGTAGGTATACTAGTAACCTAACTAGTAGCAGTCATAGAGGTAGAGTATACTCGGGCTGTACGTAGTTACAACGCAAGGAAATGACACCGTGCTCGAAACGCGAATAACGATGGCCAACAAGTATGGACAGTTGTGTCGAGTCTTTGGTCCACCATTTAGTTCCATTGCCACGCCTTTAGACCCAGAGGCATATTGAACATCGAAGGATCGACCAAACGCAGGCTGACGGGACGGCCTGCTACTTGACGTTCAGTGAGAAATATGGTAAATGCGTCCAGAACATCGCTTCCTCCAGAATATCCAACCTCCTCAAGGTTCGGGAGGAGCTCCAGCGGTGGCTCTCCATCATCAGATGGTAAGGAATGAAAGATTTTGCCGATGAGATCATCCTGCACGTGGATACTCTTCGCGTTGGTGAACGGCCTAAGAAGTTCACGCCACTGACTTCGGTCGACGCTGTTGTGCCATTCTGATGATACACTATGCTCGTGGTAGCCAAGTGTGAGTTGCTCAACGACGGAAAGTACCGGTGAAAGTGTACGAAAGAATTGCACTGCAGACGCAACCTGCCCATCGAGATGTATGCAGTTGCTATACAGCAGAAACTGAGCGTCCGACTTCCAAGGGACCGTATGTATCGAAATGGTATATACACCAAACGTTACCTGGACAGCGGTCGACCTGAGATTCTCGGATTTCATACTAAGCTGCAAGTGGCGTGGAAAAGTAGAGGAGAGCTGATCAAAAAGGCCGATATGAAGGATTCTGAGGGAAGGGGCGCTGATCCGAGCAACAAGACCCTCCAGATAGGCGCTCACACCTAAGAACAGAAACCAGCGTAGGTTAGGAAGTGCGATTTGGGACATGTCCGGGGTCTGGAGTAACTGCCTTTCAACATCGTGGCCTGGAATGGGGGTTTTAAATCCGATGCACAGCCACTCCAGCTGGGCCATAAGCGAAAGTCGGGCAACTACATAACTTGGAGGAAAGTAGGCGGATGCCGGGATATCGCGAAGCGAGAGCATGACGATTCCAGCAGTATTAGTTGTGAGTATGGGTGATCCAATTGGAAGAGAAGCCGTCCACAGTCTGAGGTAGCGTATATTGGGGGCTTGAAACGTTACAGGAAGGTCCACTTCTATCGGAGAACGTATATACAGGCGTTCCAGAACAGGGAATTGTTCCGAGTCCATAACCGTGACGAACCTCCCCACATTTGGAAGCATCCAAAATTGAATGTAACGCACGCGATCACGGTGCGAAAGTGCGAGCAATATACCCAATTCATCTTCTGCTGTTATCTCGCGACCGGCGTGATAATAAATGGTGAGTGGTAGAGGTGGTGAATGTGCAAGCATGTCCGCTACAGGCACACCATTGGTGCAGAAGAGGTGAAGGTCGAGCCAGGATGGTGATTCGAGAATAAGATTTCGCCATTGTCGACAAACATGTGCCAGTTTGTACCACCAACGTTGATGGTGCCAAGAAAAGGCCGTCGCAATTTCGTTGCCAGATCCGACTGGATCAGGCCGATAAAGATGAAATATATTGAGAAGCACGTCATCATTGAGGATATGGATAGGTGAATGTCGTCTATTGCTGAGACCTATTAATTCCCAAGCTTGTGAACAGATCAGGGGATACAAAGGGCCGCGTCATGATTTGGATTTGCTTAGTACTTACATCGGCCGAGCCATGTAATGAGGGGAGGATAAATTATGGTAAAGTAGGAAACAAGCAGAAATGACATGGATGTCGGTGTACCAATGGTGGTAGTATGAATGGACGGTGCTTAGGGGCTGGGCTATATCAAGATGTTCGTATATATGCGTGCCACGTGCCCACACCTGTCATTCCCAATATGTTAGGTAAATTATTCCCGTCCTATCGACCCATCGCTGAATAGAGTTTTACTCAAAATTTCGCATTTTCCCCGCGACGAATAGCACGACAAATAATTCATCCCCTTAGTCGTAAATCTTGTTGAGTCCCACCTCTGCCATCACTCCGGCGTCTTCTCGGGCTGCGCCACGTCCCTGTTGGCGCGGGACAATCAGGCACGTTCGGGAACTGTTCATCCCGACGCTCCTAGCCCTCTGGCACTCCCTCCCGCATCTAAGCGCGTCCGCCGCATCGGGATTCCCCACCCGCCCCTTGCCAAATTGGGTTTCCCCCCACTGCCCCCCTCGTCAGAGCACAGCGGGGCGCGTCCACCGCGTCGAACATCCCCGCCCATGGCCAAAATGGGATTCCATGCGCCTCCCCCTTTCCCCCCCTTTTTCCGACTGCCAAGTATTAGTTAATAAATATAATATGTATTGTAGAATTAATGCGAATAATAGTTTTACGCCGATAACATTGTTATCCGACTTCCTTCGAAAATCAACCAGAGCATGTGATCTTGTTGATTGATCAACGACTCGTGCACGTGTTTCGTAACTCTAGATTTTGTTTATCGTTTCTGAACGTGATAGGCTCGTATCCCCTTCTTCCTTTTCCCACAGACCATGTATTTGTATAACATGTATTGTAGATTAATGATAATAATATTTTTACGCTGATACTGCTGTTATCTGACTCCCTTCAAATCAACTAGAGCATATGATCTTGTTGATCAATCAACGACACGCGCACGTGTTTTGTAACTCTAAATCCATGTGACTTTGTTTATTGTTTCATCATGCACGTGACATCTCCTCACACCTTGCTATTGCTCGCGCGTGACATACAGTGCATTAAAATCTTAAAATTAGAATAAAACCAATAAAGTTAAAGAGAGACAAGATATGGGAATCAACAGGCATTGAGGAACTACAAGATATGGTGATGTACAGGGCAAGAAAGGGCATTCATGGATATATGTTGGTGGGTGGGACACCTGGAAGTCCTGGAGCTGTGTACCCGTCTTCGTTCCCATAGAGTTCATCCAGAAGGCTTCTGCGACCTGGGCTGAACTGAAGCGGATTGAATGTGTCGTCTACATCGTCTGTAACATCAAGCAAGATTCAAGGTGAATGGGCTTGAAGTGCGTACCGGGGGCAATCCTAACTTGACAAAGGGGGTCCACAGAAGGCCAAAGCGAAGAGACGATGCTCTCTTCTGCCGTGTGGTTGAGCATGATGTTGGGGGATGGGAGGGCTTGATGTCCTCTGATTTCTTCAGCCACATGGTTGGAAGTGATGTCGGTGGCGCAGGGGGGGGCAGTGTGATGACGTCCAGTGGATTCGGCCACACGGCCGGACATGATGTCAGAGGGGAGAACCAGGTGGCTCGCAGGAGAGCGGGGGGTGTCCCCCTCCACTGCGTGCTCTGATATCGTGTTGGTAAAAGTAATAATATGAGATATTGACCACGCACCTCGGCTCGGAGTTCCATCTACTGTTAAGGTTCCAAGTGGGACCTTTGTACGAAGTGTACGATCGTTCGTGAAGTCAAGAGTGAGACTTGCAAGACGTGCAAGTCAGGATAAAAGGTTCGATAAAGACGAGACTTAGTAAACGACTAAGTCAAGAGCATTTCAGAGGTCAAGGGCTTTGGGTTTAGGGATAAGACCAAAGTGTCAAAGAAGTCGAAGAGCATAATGTCAAGAGGGTTCTCTCAGGTCTGATGCTTCTAGGCAAGCAAGGTTCTAATAGATAGAAGACTTGGATTGCGAAACAAAACTGAGACTTAAGGTCTCTAGGGCAGAAAGTACAGGGTTTATATACAAGAAGACGCGGCTATGTACACAGCCATAGGGGCTGTGACCTTTGTACAGCTTTCAGGGTTTGAAACATGTTTCAGGAATCAGCGAGTCATCCTGTGCATGTGGCTGTTACTTGCAGCTGTACAGTGCTGTGCGAGGCTGTATCGTGAGAAAAAGTAAGTGGGCGATCTGAAACAAAGCGATCGGCAGTCCATTCACATAAGCAAGAAAGTCAGCAGAAATGAGTCAGCAGTCCGAAAATGTACAGTATGAGTCAGCAAGCACGTGTCAGTCCATAACATCTACCCTCTCGAGCCTCCTTCGCTTTGCAACGGGCGCATCCACGTGCCCCGAGTCATTGTTATCTCCATTCTCCTCATCCTCGCCCTCGCCCTCATCCTCATCATCCTCATCTTCGATGGTGGGAGCACTGACAATGGGCCGCCGTCTTGTATTCTCGGTTCGCGTACGTTTCCTGCCCTTGTCACTACGAGTCTTGCGCGACTTGTCAGCGGGCAAGATCCTGGCCCTAATATCGTCGGCCCTCTTGCACTCTTCTTCTGCAAATTCGGCATCACTAAGCTGGACCCAGTGGGTGGTGGCCTCCGTCCAAGCCTCGAGTAATAACTGTAAGTCGCAGACACTGCTGCACGACTTACTGATGCATTCAAACTTCACTTGTGAGGGCCAAGATCGAATGATCACGCAATGAGGGCAGACGATTCTAGTCCAGTAGCCAGTGCCCCACTTCATTTGGAGATCCTTCTGGCCAGTGATTTCCTCTATGACATCTCATCTATTAGATACCAATAAAACATAGATAAATTGAAGGTACATACGAAGTCCTCGGTTAATCATGTCAGTGACAGCCTGCCGCAAACGCGTGACGTTTGCTGTATGATTCTTTGCGACCCCCTTGATTCCCCATGATGTGAACCCTTCCAGTTGTGCTAAGAAGTCTCCAACGTCAAATCCGAGACCAGATTGGACAAAGTCCAACAGGCCTCTAGTTGCAAACATGACTGGCTTCATTGGATGACCTGGGCTGCCACAGACAATAAAGCACAGCGCCGCAGCACCAGTACGAGAAGCGAGACGTTCGAACTATGTGGATATTTCAGTTGTTAAAAAAAGGGGACGTGAGAAAGAAATGGTACCTCTATTTCAATGTTTCGTCCTGTGGTGACGACGTCATTGGTCTTCGAGCGCCCCGTTGTCCACTCGCCCAATTGTCGTGTTTCGCGCCATTCTTGATATTCTTTGACGTATTGTTCCTTCTCCTCCGATGATAGGGCTTGATATTCGCTTGATCGCGCGGGTGTAATGTTAGGTAGTTCGTCTCGGCTAAATGAACCTTCACAGCGGAACTAGGTTAGCACTTGATCGATTAGATTG
Organism: Lactifluus volemus; assembly: GCA_022376515.1. Taxonomy (NCBI): domain Eukaryota; kingdom Fungi; phylum Basidiomycota; class Agaricomycetes; order Russulales; family Russulaceae; genus Lactifluus; species Lactifluus volemus. The sequence continues at coordinate 334,830 of WTXI01000004.1, forward strand.
GGCTTTGGCCTTACTGCCTTCATCACGCTCAACCTGAGCTTTCTTCCAAAGGAAAGCATGCCAGGGGCTAGCCTTAGCATGCCTACCTTTATTGAAAGCACCCGAGCCGACGTTGAGAGCGGCTTGTACTGCGTCGCATGACTTTTTGTGTTCCACGGCAATGCTAGAGACCTTATCCTTTACCTCCAACGCCAACGCTTGAACACTATTCGTATATGCTGTGCGTAATTCCTGTCGACGCGCGTTTGTGGTGTTGCGTGCCTCTTTGCTAAGCGTTGGCCGGGGGGCATGAGGGAGATGTCCTTGTCTCCGCTGGTTGTCTCGAAGACTCGCAAACGATGGCATTGCAGTGTAAAAAGATTAACAGAGAGTTAGTTGAATGGGGGATGAGGAGAAACACCAAAAAACACGATGCGCATAGCAATAAACAAAATCCCTAAGCTCACCACCTGTCATCCACACGTGATGGCGAATCCCTCAACACACCCAACGCCAAGAAGATAAGATGGTAAAGCATCAGATAAACAGGTAGACCAAGAACGCCGTGCAGAGCAACAACAGCATAAGCATTGTATACACCACACAGGAAGAGAGCCAACTCTATGGAATTGATTAGTGAGCGGCAACGTCTGTAAGAGCACTATGAATAACTCATCCTAGGTTTCTCAACAACCAAGTCTATTCCGAGATCAGCACTCAGAGCAACAGCAAGCGCGAGCGACTCGTTTTTTTTGAGGCAATACCCCCGACCCTGCAAGGTGGGCTGCCACTTGGACGGTGGCAGCGTCGATGCCATGATGCGGAGGCCAGAACAGATGTCCTTTGGAAGCTTGAATTTGAGCAGAATGGCGTCGGTAAGGCTTCCTATCCCTGATGCCGACTGAAGCGAGCGAGACGTCACTGTGTCTCCAGTCTGCATCGCACTGGCAAACGATCGCTTCGAGAGACGGTGACGGAACTCAGATATGTGTGGCTTAGAGTCCACGTCACGGTGTGCCTCAGACGGAATGGCCGAACGACAAGCAGGGAGGAAGGGATCATCTTCTTGGTTCCTGAGAGAGTATATTTGTGAGCAGGAGGGGAACACGTCCAAAGAACGACATACTGTTGTGAAATCTTGGGAGCAGGAGGCATGGAACAGCTGCGTCTGCGCCCCTTTGTACTCTTGTCGTGGGACACCCGTTTCTCGGTATCTTCTATACCACGTTAGAAATGCCATGAGTGATGAGAAAGAGGCTTACCTGGTCCCTGAGTCCCACTCATTTCCAATTCATTGAGCGCAGTGATGACGTTGCCCCAATCCATCTTCTGGTCGAAAGATGCAAATGAGTCATCGGCGTTGAGTGATGACTCTTGGAACAAGAAATGGGAGCTACCAGGCTCCACTGCGAAAAAGGAGGCGCTGCTAGAGGTACGATAGTCCGTATGGATTTCGGTAACCTCTACTGGCAGCTTCAAGGCCTCGCGATACTGATGGCAATTGAGAATATGCGGGTGAGCAATGTCTCGTAGGAAAGTTTGGACGATACAATCTAGGGGTGCTTTGAGACTTGCCCGACGAACCATGACCTCCCGTGGTGGAAGATAACCATCGACCAGGAGGTTGTCGTTCTCAGCGTTGGGTGGAACGAAGCCAGGGGCATGGAGGAAAATCGAAAAACCACCGTCAATGCGGTCAAGCATAGTGATCTGTCAGAAAAAAAAAAAGTGTGTTAATAATACAACTTAGCCGGAAGGGGCAGTGGCGTACGCAGTCTAACGCGTCTCCCAATGTCCTCTGTACGATATCAGCTTGCGAGTTTACAGTCCCGGCCTTGATAGTATGGGTCTCCTGCCACAGTTCTACGTAGCTGGTGTGAAGACCCTCATTGTTGACGACCTTGTCGTGACGGTCGTCCGTGTGGCAGCCACCGCGGGCTTCTGCTCTGGCCGCGGTTTCCGCCTTGACGGCAGCTTGACTTGTGGGTGGCAGTACATTCGACTGATTTTGAATGTTGGCCTCGAACGTAGATGGAGTGTACTGCATATGGGGTGTTGTCATCGAGGGAGTTGGACGTAAGTGTTGAGTTGTAGTGTGCGCTTCGATCCTACTAATCTCCACCCAATTCCCGCCGCTAGCTGCATCCACACTCAGTCCGTACAAATGGACATTATTGTCAAGCACATATCTAATAGGTCATCAAGTTCCTTTGCATAAGATCATCTGGGTTCCCAGTGAGTTGTGTTTCTGTTCTATCTATCTGTATTGGATCCAGTTCATGTCCGCCATATCAATTGCCGGTCATCGATCATATTGATCTCTCAAACCTCAGACCCAAGACCACATTCTGTAACCACATACTGTACAATATCTTTGTTGTCTCTGAGTGTACTGTTTAGATACCTATGTGATTTATGTACTTGATTCCATCGATTTGAATTGAACATCTCAATGCGCTATCTCAGACTCGCCCTGGACTGCCCAGTGCAGATTACGACCACATATCAGGAGTCATGATCAGACATCACACCTAGTTGCCTTTGTTGTCTCTAAAATAACTGTGTACATAGTCCTTACTGTGTGTACTTTGTTATCATGATCGAACCAACTCCGAGTCGGAATGCTGATGAACGCGATGAACATGCATTCGATACCAGATCTTCTATCCCCTTCAGATTGATCTGGGATTCCCTCAAGTCTACTGCTGGGATCTGTCCCTCTAGGTGTCATCGTCATACCAGTGCTCGATTGATCAAGTTCCACTCTATTGAATTGCTTTGACCATCACTATCGGACTCAGAACTACAGCACGATTGAGTGCTGTGAGTACATTGACACCAGCATCTCCCCGCCATGTCTACCTTCAATCCTACTTTGCTGCCTCATTTCTTTTCGTACTTCCTTGGACACTTTCCTGTATCCTTTTTAATTGCATTTTTCTTCCCTTTGTACTTTTACGAGTCTTCACAAAACATATTACTCTTGCCTCGTCAGATTGTTTCCATCAAGACTCTTGTATTCAATGTTAATTGTCTATGCTATCTACAAATGAGTCCATAGCTTCCATGTCTACTTCAAAACTGTCCTCATCATCTAGATGTACGTCCTGAACACCATCTGGCGTGGTCACAGTGTCCGAGAATATATCCCCACCATCTAATGTTGTCAATGCGCCGTTACTACCTTTCCCCTGCCTTAGACCCATTTCTCGCAGTCCTCCATATTCTGGCAGTTCGATGATCCAACGCAGGCGCTTTTCATGCAAGTTGTTGACCATTTGTCGGCAAGTCCAACGCCTTCGAAGCTCGGCCGCCAATGGGGCATTGACATCGTCAGTTCGTTTGATTGCGTCTTCATATTCGAGTTGTTCATCGGCCATTCGCGTCCAAAGTCGAGGAATTTCGACCTCGAGGCGTGCAAGTTCTTCACGCGCCCGTAATAATCCCAAGTACTGAACAGTGGCTTCGCGAACAGCTGGCTTGGCCCAATCCTCTTGGCGGACATCGTTACGGGCATGATGAAGAAGGTCGAATTCACCCAAGAAGGAGTATTCGACGATTTGCTTCCATGTGAGGGTAGGTCGTGGCGGAGAGAGTCGCTCCGCATGTTCGTTGTATCGTGATAGCGCTTTTCGAATGGCTTCCAAGCGGCGTTGAAGGGCCTTTGCAATGTGTGTCCAGAGCTTATAACCTAGACCAACGACTTAGTAAATAAATTTCTTCGCATTGGGCACATACCTGTCCCTGAAACATTAAGCTTTGAGAGCTCAAAGAGGCGTTGAACGACAAGCCATTCGAGCTCATCGAGGGCTCGACGGTAATTACGCTCGGCAACCTTTTGCTTTGTCTCTCAATACTCCCCTGATGCTTCACTCCAGCGCGCACCTTGAAGCCCAAGTTGGTCCTCAAGAAAAAGCACGTGCTGCTCCATGGTCTCAATCCTCCCGGCCAACGAATTGACCTTCCGTACTGCCTTTTGCATGGCCTTGACGGTTTCTGGTGTGGCGATGGAACCGTATAATTTCTGCGTCATTGCCTGGGCATCAAGCCAGTTAGCACTGTTAAAGAATAGGAATCAAATCTTAGATACTGTAGATGAGGTTGAACGACGCACTGGTGTTGATGTAGAGTATCCAACGCCTCGATATATTGAAATTGAAGCGTCTCTTCAGGTGGCTCTGCTTTAAGGCCCTGCAGGTAGGACTTCTCGGCGCTGAGGAAGCGAGCAAAGTCATCATCGGAGATCCCATGGGCATTTTGTATCATCTTGAGCTGCCCTGTGCCGTCCTTGACAATCTTAAGTGCCTCGCGATAATGATTTGAGAGGAAACGGCCTGGATTAAGAGTTAGGACAAGGTCATAAAGAACGATTGAGACTCACTAAGTGCCGCATATTTGTCCTCGTCCCAGAAAGCAAAGTGTTGCTCGATGGCTTGATGGCGATGAAACGAGGACGCATGTCGGGTGCCAGGTGCGAGGGCATTCGAAGACGCGAAGATGCGTTCACATCCCTCGAAATCTGCCCGGCCCATGCCAGTGACGTGGTGCGGGTGCCAATCCAATTGACATGCGCGATTGTGGGCATGGCCATGAAAGGACCCCACGACAAGTCTAAAACCTAGCTCAGCAGCACGGGGACCAAGAGAGCTGGAAGAAAGCGTTTTCGAGAATGTACAGCCTATGTCATACCCACACGCAATGTTCGAGCCATGTACTTCCATCAACTTGTTTACCATCGCAAGAGGATATTTCGCACTGAATTAAAAGCATGTTAGCGATGCATGTAAGATACATAAGAGGGAAAGCCACACACAGTTCTCCACTCTGGATCATGTCACAAGCAAGCAAAATATTCCCATGGCGGCAAGCTACAATGAATATACCACTCTCCGCAAACATCGCAAACATGCGTTTACGTTGCTCGGGGCCAGCGTTGCGCCACCTCTCGACACAAGAAAAACCTGCAGAGTTAGAGTTGATGTCGTTCAACACATCAGGTTGCTCCGACGTGCTACACGAATTATCGTTTGATGCATCGCTCTGCAAAATATGTGAGTAGTTGTCATATGTTTTCGAAATTAAACACACCGAAGAAGCCTTTACTTCATGTTTGAAGATGTCTACATCGACCGGTGTGAGCCAATAGTCCATGTGGAAACATTTATTATCTAGACGCTCAACCTGTCCCCTACTAGAGAAGTCAACCCGCTTGAGTGAATTGTTTCCGTCCATCTCGCAAAGGAATGAGAACTTGAGGACTGGTTCATCCTCAAGCTTGTAAAAGCAGGAAGGGCAAGTATTACGAAGACGCCAGTTGGGGGCATCATGCCCAAGTGCCACACTAACGCGTACATCAACTCGATGCAAAATTTCGAGGTAGATGTCGAAGGCTTCAGAAAATTGTTGGGAAAGATAAGAACGATATGGTATCTAAACGACAATCAGTAGTAACACATAGAAGAAAGAAGTCACTTACATTGTGCATATAGCACAGGAGGCAGGCCTGCGCTTGAATGCTAAGTCGCGGGCATACCTGATGCATCTGACGGTAGAGTTCCAAAGAGCGGAGGGATATTGCTACAGTTGGGTGGAGTGGAGATGTTCCCAAGCAGCCTACATGTAGCAGACTGACATTAGGGAAGCGATCTGTAGACTGGGACCTGACACACTGACAACGGCGTTCTGGGAGGGCGACAACATTAGCTCCGATACATGGCCAAAGAAAAGAAAAGAAAAACACACCGAAAACATCGATATATTCAACGTGGAAGGTGCCTGGGGGATCATCTACATCACAGTCTGCAGTATCCTGATATTGTCCATCGGTCCAGGCCCATCGATGTGCTGTGTTCCGATACTCGAGGTAAGCGTCAACCATGTCATCTAACTGGATATTTCAGTTGTACGTGCTGATCTCGACACGATCGCGCCTATCACGGCGATCAAAGTACTGTCGCCTGCACCACATGTCAGAGGGAAACAAAGTCGATGAGAAAAGAGTCATACCTGCCATGGAGGCCCGCGACCTCATTCGCAACCGTCTCATAAATCGCATATTCACCCCCTTTGTGACTGAAATCGAAGCCTTCATCTCCAGGTGCTATTGTATCGAATGCAAATGCTGAGTCACTAATGATGGCAGCGTTTGGACCACCATCAAGGTCCATTCGCTCAACCTCGGCTCGGTCAGCGGCGCTCATACCTAGAATAAAACTAGATTAGATGTTAGGAATATATAGATGAGGACGTACTTTGAATTGCCTCTGCCCGACGTTTCGCTGCTGCTGCAATCCTTGCTTCCCTGCCCGACATCTTGTAAGTCGTGGTCTTGATGCAGGTAAATAGTGGCGAGGACGAGCTATGGATAGCATATTTTCGCGACAGCCCTTTACCTTTGATGAACGGCATGAATGACATTGAGGTGGAGAGGAAAACGAGCAAGCATATCATCAGAAACAATAAACGAAGTCACATGGGACTGTACAGTTTACGAAACACGTGCGCGAGTCGTTGATCGATCAACAAGATCACATGCTCTGGTTGATTTTCGAAGGAAGTCGGATAACAATGTTATCGGCGTAAAACTATTATTCACATTAATTCTACAATACATATTATATTTATTAACTAATACTTGGCAGTCGGAAAAAGGGGGGGAAAGGGGGAGGCACATGGAATCCCATTTTGGCCATGGGCGGGGATGTTCGACGCGGTGGACGCGCCCTGCTGTGCTCCAACGAGGGGGGCAGTGGGGGGAAACCCAATTTGGCAAGGGGCGGGTGGGGAATCCTGATGTGGCAGACACGCTTAGATGCGGGAGGGAGTGCCAGAGGGCTAGGAGCGTCGGGATGAACAGTTCCCAAACGTGCCTGATTGTCCCGCGCCAACAGGGACGTGGCGCAGCCCGAGAAGACGCCGGAGTGATGGCGTGTCACGGTCAGGTCACCGTGGCATGGTTTCGGTTCGGAGTTGTGCTGACTGAGCGGAACGACGAAGCGGCCGCAGGGACTAAGGCGCGAAGGTCTAGTCAAAGAGTAGGAGACTTGGCTGTGGCGTGATCCACACAAGTCTTCAGAGGCTTCACTCAAAGAGGAAGCAGTCTTTCAGAGGGGAAGGGAAAGAGAAGGCTGAAAAGCCACTTGTATTGCTCGCTGTATCGACTACCTGAGTTCTACAGGAGAACGAGCTTAAGGCCCGTCTCAGAGGTACAAGGGATATATATATTCGAACAACGGATCGTACTAGAATGTTCAGGGGTGTCCCTGTAAATGTGTAGAAACATGTGGAACCAACCGGAACGTTACGGAAACTGACGGAAGGTGGGAGAATCGTTCAACGTATCGATGAGTAAGGGAAGGAAAATGATGAGTCAGGGTCACCTGTGACCGTCACGTCACGTTACCGTGACATTACCCCCTTATTAGCATCTGAAGCTTCTAAGTGAAGCGGACACCGAGTCGGGCGGGGCGACGGGTCCTCGTGGGGCAGCGGGTCTTTTCGAGGTTAAGGTGATCGACGGGAACCTTGCATGTAAGGCCATGATGACAGTTTCGGTGGGGATATTGCACTTGTCTTCGACATGCCCACATTGACCACAAAATTGGCACTTACGCAGGAAATGACAAAATCCTGTATCGTGGTCCTCTCGCCTACACCATTTGCAAAATGCTTCGCGACGTGTGGGTTCCTCCCTCCAGGGATCCTCAAGGACGTCCATCCCTTCAAGTCGAACTCTATGGGAGAGACGTGCGCCACTACCGAAGCCACCGCCTATGTCGGAGTTGATCATGTGGGTGATGCGAAAGGCGGCATTCGCATTTGCTAGGAGCTCGTAGGTGATCCAGGCTTCCTCCTGGTACGCTAGGAATTTGCGACGAAGGTGGGACATGTGGCGTGCCGTCCTCCTCATCTTGCTGATGAATAAGCGGTGACGAGTTACCTCAGCCGTCAAGGTCGGGTCTTCAAGTTCTTCTAGGGCCGCATCGACCAAGGGTGAGTGTTTCTCGTCTTCCGCAAACAAGAATCGTTGTTTGCGGGTATACGGGCGTTGGGGGAATCGTGCGCGTGCGGCCCTAAGTGGTCTGCAACTTGTAGGACAGTTCTTCCCTTGAGTTCCCAGTACCGATGGCCCATCATCGTCCGTCATGTCGATGAGAACAAAAGTGGCAGTGGATGTTCCGTTGCCATCCGGGACGTTGGGTAGTTTCCAATCAGGGAGGATCTGGTTGACGATCCATCCTACTCCTGGTTTAACACCCGGCTGGGGTCCATCAGGTGTAGGGGTTCGTAGCATCTCTCGTTGTTCTCTTTCAGCTTCTTCGAGGGCCATCTTGAAGTCATGAGTGATAAGCGCATCCACTGCTTCGTCGGAGGACGAAATAGGGTCGTCGAGGGTCGAGGATGTAGGAGAGAGGTCCGGGGTGTTCCCGGGTGGTGTTGTTACGTGGTACGATGGGGTCGATGGGGGTGGTGGAAAATCTGAGTGATATGACGGCGCCGGACTTACTGGCATTGGTGCGATGGTTCTACCGAGGTGTCGTAGTACTAGCTCGGTGATTTCTGTTCGGGGGCGAAGCATGAGTGGGGGAGGTGAAGGAGTTCTTGTTGACCCGACGCTATATCGTGGGTCAGAATGGCCGAATCGCTGTAGTGCTTCCTGAAGGGGGATGTTCCACATATTGGCCCCCTGTAGGATGGACATCGCGTGTTCTACTGCCCACCGGAAGTGGGTAGCTACGGTATGGTCAGGTAATGGGTAGGGGAGGTGTCCGGTAATTCTCATCGCCGATCGAGTGGGAAGTCTATGGAACTCTCGAGTGGCCCCAATGATCGCGGCCTGGTAAGCCATCATGATGTACCTATTGCCGTTCGGTTCGTCTGTAGCATTGAAAGCTGCTACTGGCATTCTTTGGCGATGGATGGGTTCAAGGGTTCCTCCTTCAGTGATTTCGAGGTCAACACTGAAGTCGGGGGGTGGTGAGAGAGGTAGGGGGTCATTGGTGATAACGGGGGAAGTAGCGGGGGAAGAGGTAGAGGACATGTTTCTGTATGTATTGCGGGTTGGCTGGGTTAATGGAGTAGTGGGATGGGGAATATTCGGTGGAGAGGGGGTTGTATTTATACTTCTGGTCGTCCAGCCGTAGCGGAGTTCCGATAGTATTCTTTTAGGAGTTCTGGGGCGTCTAGGTCTTTGTGCTTGACCCATGTGTTGTCGGAGTTTGGATATCCTTTCCAGTGGACGAGGTATTGAAGTCCTCCTCCTCTGCCTTTTGCTTCTTCACATCTAGTATCGCATCGATCTCGTATTCTTCTTCGCTCTTATCGATGATCGGTGGTGGTCGTGTGAACGGCGTGCCATAGGCCTCCGTCTCCTTATATGGTGATAGGAGATCGATATGGAAGACATCGTGCACTTTCATTGATTCTGGGAGGTCCAGACGGAACGCCACTGGCGTCACTTCTTCTGTGATTGTGAAAGGTCCGTATCTTTTGGGCATGAGTTTTCGTTTGCCTTTGATCGATAGGTTCTTCCCTTCTAACCACACTTGATCACCTTTCTTGAGTTTCTCCGTCGTCTTTCCTCGTGGGTTTCGCGGCGTCTTGTCGTCTCTAGCCTTTTGTATCATCTGGAGTCGTTCCTGGGCTGACTGTCTGGCTTCTGCGAGTTCTCGGAGCCGATCGATCGCTGCTGGGACGTTTTCTTCGATCAGTTGAATATTGATTTGGGGGTGCGCTCCCGTAAGGAGTTCGTGAGGTGATTTTCGAGCTATGTCGTGTTTCCATGAGTTGTGAGCAAATTCTGCCATGGGGAGCAGTCGTGCCCAGTCATGAGGTCGATTGCTGGTCCATGGTCGTAGGTATTGCTCTACCCACGCGTTCATTCGCTCTGTCTGTCCATCAGTTCGTGGGTGAAACGCGGTGGATAGATTTTGTTGGATCCCTGTGTCTTTACAGATTGCACGAGAGAAGTTGGAGGTGAAGCGTGGATCTCGGTCTGATATGATCCGTCGTGGTAAACCAAACCATGGTACGAGGTGGCGAAGTATTCCTTGGCAACTCCAGGTCCGTCGATTGTTTTCGTGCATGGGATGAACTTAGCCGCTTTGGAGCATCCCTGGTCGACGACGGTCAGGATGCTGTCGTATCCTTCTGACTTTGGTAAGTCTGTGATGAGGTCCATGGATACGTATTGAAAGGGGCCGTCTTCTACATGTGTATCAAAACGTTGGAGGGGTGCTTTCGATCGTGGGAGGTTCGTTTTTGATTCTTGACATTTGGCACACCCTTTCACGTATTCTTCTACAAATTCTCGAAGTCGGGGCCCTTCGTATGATCGTTTGACTAACTCCCATGTATTGGCGATACCTGGGTGTCCACCAATAGGGCTGTCGTGGATTTGTCGGAGGATCGATCGTCGATGTTCTGCGTTGTTTCCAGGAAGGTTTTACGTAGGGAGTCATGTCGGGGTTCAGAAAAAAGGGTGTCTGGCAGGAGAATGCGTGGTTCATCGGTATTCACCCCCTTATTAAGGTCTGATCTTCGTGATAGGAGGTCGGCAACGGTGTTTTGGTGTCCAGGGATATGGGCGAGGGTGTAATTGAAGTCTTGTAGGAACGTGAGCCAACGGGCTTGTCGTCCTGTAACTTTTTGTGGTTCGCGGAAATATTGAAGGTTCTTGTGATCTGTCCTCACTTCTACTGCATGTTTAGCCCCGAGGAAGAATGGACGGCCACATTTAAACCCGAATATGATCGCAGCCAGTTCCTTGTCGTGGGTATCATAGTTTCTTTCGGCATCTAGGAGAGTCCGGCTATGGAACGCGATTGGGTGGATTCCATCATCAAATTCCTGGGCAATGACAGCTCCCAGGGCGAAGCCAGAAGCGTCTGTTTCCAGGACGAATCGTTTGGTCCAATCAGGAGCCCGGAGGACTGGTGATTCAGTACAGACTTGTTTCAACCGATCGAACGCTGTTTGTTCCTTGGTCGACCACGTCCACTGTCGGTTTTTGCATGTGAGGTCATTTAGGGGTCGTGCAATGTTGGAGAAATGGGGAATAAAGGCGCGGTAGAAGTTGCAGAATCCGAGGAAGCTGCGCACTTCTTTTACGGTAGTGGGTGTCGGCCAGTCAGTGATTCCTTTGACTTTGATGGGGTCCATTCGAATCTTGCCATTGCCGATGATTACTCCCAAGTACTCGACTTCTCTTTGATGGAAGTGGCATTTTTCTGGTTTGAGGAAGAGATCGTGCTTTGCCAGTTTGTTTAGGATGTGGTTGACTCGTAGACTATGAAGGACTTCGTCATCCGTGGTTGCAATGACAATGTCATCCATGTAAATCTTGACCCATCCTTCTTGAATCTCGTCTGGAATATTTCGTCCATCATTGTTTGGAAGGTAGCTGGGGAGTTGCGCAGGCCGAAAAACATTACTGTAGGTTCGAATAGTCCTTCACTGGTTTTGAATGCCGCCTTCCACTCGTCACCTTCTTTTAGTCGGATATTGTTGTATCCCCAACGAACGTCAAACTTGGTGAATAACTTTTTATCCGCCAGGTCGTGGATGAGGTGGTGATCAGGGGAAGGGGGTAGCGGTTAGGGATTGTCCATTCGTTGAGTTTCCGATAGTCCTGTACTGGTCGTAACTTCCCGTCCTTTTTCCCCTACGAAGAAGAAGCCACAAGCATATTGTGATTGGATCTACGAATTCTTCCTAGTCGTAGGTTCGTAGCGATGAATTCTTTTTGTGCTTGCTTCTCAGCAGGGGATAATGGGTATACGCGGCAGTCTAGTGAGGTGGGGGCATCTGGTTTTAGGTCGATGGCGTGGTCCCATTTCCTTGGTCCTGGGAATCGCTCTGAGGCATCTTCTTGAAAGACCTTCCCATACTGGTGGTATTGTTTTGGGACGATCTGGTCCCAAGTTTTCTTGTCTTCCCTAGCCTGTACCGCCAGTTGGGTAGCCATCGTAGTTTTTGCTATTCTGGGAGACAGGGTCTCTTCTCCTTTGGTAATGGCGACGACTTCTCCGGATAGTTGGCCCTTTTCCCAATCAATGGTAGGATTGAACGATTCAAAGAAGGGGTAGCCTAGGATAATGTCATCTTCCCCTATGTCTGTGACGAAGAATAGGTGGTCGCATGGCTTCCCATTCAGTTTGACCGTTAGTTCAACTCCTGTTGTCGTTTTTCCTGCTTGATTGATTGTTCCATCTACGTTACGAACATTTCGTGGTCGTTGCAGGGGTCGTTCTTTTAGCCCTAGTTTGTTAACTAGTCGTGGGTGTATGAAGCATTCTGTGGCTCCCGTGTCCAAGAGTGCGTGGTTTTCAGCTCGTTTCCTCGATGTATAGATCAAGAATCCAGTCTTGATATATTTATTCCTAGCCGTATACAAAGAGTCAGTACTACAGGCCCGAATGAGAGCTGTTGCATTCAGGCCGCTTGAAAACCCGCATCTTCTCCTAGAGCCTGAAGGCTCTTTACGAATTCCTCCTTTCTTCATCAGAGAATTTCTTTATGAAGGCAGCCGCTTCGCTGGGTGTAGGTCTTCTGTTCTTCCGATGTGCTCGATTTTTCGGTTCCGGCATCGGTGGCCCGGACGCGCGGTTTCCTGTTCGGGCAGTTGCGCGCAAGGTGGCCCTGTTGGCTGCATTCAAAACATCGTCCCTCTTTACGGTGCTGTTCTTTTTCAGCATCGGTAGTGGCTTTCCTGGCGACTGCAGACGTATCCATCGCATTTGGGTCCTTCGCCTGCCAGCGCGAACGGGAGGGAGAATGTTATTCTGGTTTTGTTGAGGTCTGCGCCAATAAAAGCTGTTGCCACCTTGATTTCCTTTTTGGTTCTGTTGTCGGTTGTTTGTTCCGCCGTAATTCGAATGGATGGCGCGTTTCCGCAGCCAGTTTCGATGGTGCCTTTGCGCTGCCTTCGTCCACTGCTCGAACGTTTCCGGGTTTTCGATATCGATGCAAGAGTCCGCAAGTCCGACAGGAAGACCGCGAGCGAAGAGGCGCAGTGCCATTGGATCGTCAAGATCCAGGCCCGCGCGGTGGCCCAAGCGCTCGAAGTCCGCGATGTACTGGTCGACATTTTCATTTGTCATTTTAAGTCTTCGGATTTCATCTTGGGCTTTCTCATGTTCTGCATAATCGACAAAGGACCGCTTAAATTCACTTTCCAAGACTTCCCAAGCCGTGGTATCGTAGGGAAGGATGGATGGGTCGCGCTCGGCGCGATCGAGCCAGTCGTACGACCGCTCGACCCATCCATCCGTTTTTGTTCCTCCTATCAGTGATAGGAAGAAGGCTGATCTTTGTAGGGGTCTCGGGCGATCGCCGCATCGTTATTCATTAGCATATACCTCTTGAACTTGATCAGAAAGGGTATAGTTTGTCCCCTCTCTCCTGTGAACTTTCTGGGGGGATCCCTTCTAATCTGACATTGTTTTTCCCCATAGGTTCGTCTAGCATGTCGTCTAATCCATAGGGATCGTCGCCGTTGCCCGAGGACGTCTCGTAGGGTGGCGGGGAGGTTCGCGCGCGGTATCGGTTGACCGCCCGATGTTCGCGCGCATGTCGTCGTCGCGTTCGGGTCTTTCTTCGGGTTCGTCTCTGGGAATGTTTGGGGGATTGTAGGGCGTCTGGAACGGTGTTTGAGTGCGTGAGGGGGGGGCCGTGGCGTCGATTGGTTCCCCCGATCGGATAAGTTCTCTCATGTCGAGCCCTCCACCGGGAGGTGCAGCAGTTTTAATGAGTTTCTTGCGACTCGAATGGCGACAACTTCGTTTCCCCGTCGTTCGAGTTCGAACCATACGCCCCATGCGTTCGAGAGAGCAATCTTCGTGTGTTTATGGTATGTGTAGTATCCCGACCATGGGACGTGTCCTGTTTCCATCAGGATGTGTTCCATGTTTACTGTGTATTTTTTTGGGATTGTATCGTTTAGTTCTGGCCTTACTGGGAACGGGCATCGCACTTTAGCGGGGTCGCTTTCGTGCTCGATGCTGTTTTCGTATGTGTTTCTCCAGTCCTTGGAGGAACTGGTGCCGCTGGTGTCGAAGTCATTCTGTTCATTCGATTTGCTTAAGCTCGTTCTAATGTCACGGTCAGGTCACCGTGGCGTGGTTTCGGTCTGAGTCGTGCTGACTAAGCGGAACGGCGAAGCGGCCGCAGGGACTAAGGCGCGAAGGTCTAGTCAAAAGTAGAAGACTTGGCTGTGGCGTGATCCACACAAGTCTTCAGAGGCTTCACTCAAAGAGGAAGCAGTCTTTCAGAGGGGAAGGGAAAGAGAAGGCTGAAAAGCCACTTGTATTGCTCGCTGTATCGACTACCTGAGTTCTACAGGAGAACGAGCTTAAGGCCCGTCTCAGAGGTACAAGGGATATATATATTCGAACAACGGATCGTACTAGAATGTTCAGGGGTGTCCCTGTAAATGTGTAGAAACATGTGGAACCAACCGGAACGTTACGGAAACTGACGGAAGGTGGGAGAATCGTCCAACGTATCGATGAGTAAGGGAAGGAAAATGATGAGTCAGGGTCACCTGTGACCGTCACGTCACGTTACCGTGACATGGCGGAGGTGGGACTCAACAAGATTTACGACTAAGGGGATGAATTATTTGTTGTGCTATTCGTCGCGGGGAAAATGCGAAATTTTGAGTAAAACTCTATTCAGCGATGGGTCGATAGGACGGGAATAATTTACCTAACATATTGGGAATGACAGGTGCGTGCCCATGACACAGCACGCGGATGTGACAAGCCGATACCTCATCGAGGCCTCATTTGTCTACAAAAAGTTCAAGAAGTTACAAATTACACGTTACACCTTGAAGAACTGCCCTGACGCTTTCGTGAACAAGTCCTCACAAATTCCAAGCGCGCGTCTGCGCTGCGTTGATGGGCGTCTCACAAAGATGGACGTACATGGTGTTTTTTTTGGCATCCGTTGCTTCCTCTCCAAACGATGACCAGAAAAACACACAGGGCGATTACTCACTGGTTCTTAGGAGGATCGCAAAGGCGGACGCTACGCAGCTATCCAGGGGTTTTGGCCCAAGAGATTCGATCGCTTGGCGTGGCGAGTCTGCTGCTCTCGTATCGCCTCTGCCTTCCGCCTCGGGTACTATCACGGCGCCCGCGCTTGCGAACACAAGTGAAGACGAGCCGCTGAATAAGCTGTGAGATATCGAGTTTGATCTCGATTTGCCTTTCCGTAGAGCGTGGAGTCCCGCAAATTTCCGGACCAGGGTTAGTTTCGGCATTCAACGTATTCATCTTGAACACGCACTGTGCGTCAAGCGGTGCCATGCCTGACTAGATTGAGATGAGAATGGTCGATGGTCACTTGGTGGTAGCAACTGAGTACTGAATCCCCACACATGCCAGACGATGAAAGTTTCATAATATATTCAGTTAGGCCTTGTACGGCAACGCGTGTAAATTGAGATTTAGCCAAATCTCAATTTACATTGCCGTGTTGCCGGGGCTGAGTCTGAATTACTAGCAAGGAAACCCCAACCCTAGTCATTGGAATATCGTATTTATGCACTCATCCATATATGGCAGATTCCAGTTTCATGTTAGTCATCAGAGCGGGGTTTCAAAGCCACTGCGCTAAAATGTGTACATCTATACAAATGATTTTGCACCCGATTCCCAGCCGCATAGATCAGCGGTCAGAGCGTCCGGCCTGCATTTTTCCGTCTTGGGAGTGGCCTGGGTTTGAATCCACAGATGTCAAATTTCTTAAATAACATGTAGCTTGTTGTACTGCACATAAAACAATTAATTTACATTTATTGATGGTGTATATATGCAATAAAGGGAATTCAGAGAGCACATTGCCCTTTTTTTCGATTGAGAGTGGTTATTGTGATCACCAGAACCAGATCTAGCGATTACATACATGGGCTCTGAAACCCGGCAATAACAAAGCGGAACATACCTTATATGGACTTGTTTCAATTTTAAGACTGTGGTTAAGGTTCCCATACTAGTATTAAAACTCAGCCCCGGCAACACGGCAATGTAAATTGAGATTTGGCTAAATCTCAATTTACACGCGTTGCCATACAAGGCCTTATATATGTAGAGTACATCAAAAGTTATACTTGTAGAAATTATCTTGACGGATTCTCTCTTCTCCAAAGGTTTCTTCATCCGATATGAAGAGAGCATTTTTTTTTTTTTTGGAATAACTTTTATTAAGCGGGTTCAGGTTACAAATATCCTATATACCGCGTTCAAGTCCTGACAGTACCACTACTCAAGTCCTGTCACGTTACTGAGTCCATTAGCCCTCTCCTAGTCCTCCGCTTCTCGTCGGTGTTGAGCCGAGTTGAGCGTCGGTCGGAAGTACCCTCGTAACGCTGGTCCGACGCAAACTCTCTGACTGTAGTGCGGGATGGGGCGAGACCGGATGATGCCACCTCGAAAGCGCTGGATGGAGTGTTCGGCCTCTTGCAGGCGTTTTGCTTCTTCTTTTTCTTCGGAGCTTTAGTCTTGAGCGTCTTCGCAGTTTGCAGGGCAGTGGTGGCCAATGGAGTGACCGTGTTGGAGGGTGCGGTGGGAGGTTTGGGGGGGCCTGGCTTGTCCGGCTTTGCGCGGGCGGCGGTTTTACCCTTGCCCTTCGCATCCCCACTCTTTCCGCTCTCCTCCATGGAAATAGGGCATCGGTGTCGCTTCGCGGCTTTGCGGGACGCGAACTTACGTCCGCAAGTCGGGCATTGCCGTTGTGGTCTGCCGTTAACGGCCTCTTCGGCCGCTTTCCGGCGCTCTCGCCTCGATGCGCGGTTCCTTTTCCGTGAGAGTCGCCTCTTCTCCTTTTGGGCCTGCGTAGCTCTCTGCTGGCCTTTTGAGAGTTCAAAGAAGGTTTGCGGTCCTTCCCCATTAAGAAGCTCTAAGATATATCCGAACATCACCTTTTTCACCTTATCGATGGGGCGAGGCACAAGCGCGACAGCGCACTTGACCAGGTGTGCATGGAATTGGGGAGCGAACTCAACCCAGAAAATTTTTCCGTCCTCGGCCTTTTGAGCTGAGAGGGCCTTGGCCCTGAGGTTGTCCACTGAGAGGAACCAACGACGACGAAAGGTGTTGAGGATGTCGAAAACGGAGAGTTCAGCATCCCCAGAAAGTGCCTTCTTCTTTGCAAGCTTTTTCCCGGGGGGGAAGTAGCGAGGTTCGAGGGAGGGCTCTGCCCCGCCGGCCAAAGTATCCAAGGCGGGCGTTTGAGAGGGCTGAGAAACGGGAGTCTCGGTGAAAACCTGGGGAGGTAAAAATTCATGAGAACTGGAAGGGCCAGCCTCGTCCTGCGGTCTTGACAGGGGCTCGAGTGTGAGCCGTGGTCCTGAGAGGGGCCGGGGAGGTGCCACGGAGGGAGAGGGAGGGGGAAACTGAAACCTAGGGGTTGCAGCAGGTGTAACGGGGGGGGAAGTCATCGTGAGAAAAATCGACGGTGATGGTGGTAAGAGACCAAAGAGGAATATATGAAGAGAGCATCACATCAAAACATCTCACAAGATCCCTCGGCGGAGTCATGGGGTGCTAGCCAGGTTCTGTAAAGGACGAATAAGGGCGGCAACGATACTGCCGGTGCCAGGTGCGGTCCCCATCGCACCATCTTGTCGCATCGCGCCGCCGGCCGACGCTTCTGCGAGACACCATCCACGCCACCGATACATGTGCAGTTGGGGTATCCTTAGCGCCAGAGCTGGATGAGGTATGCGAGCTGAGGCATACAGCGTGCACAGGGAGTGCTAGTTGTTTTGAAGGGCGGAGGCACAAGCAATGGAGAAGTGCACGTACATTCAATGTTCGAGAACGTCGGACTTCGCATCCACACGAGCAGAAGAATGAAATAAGTATGCGCGCCAGGCTCGATACCCCGACATCGCCTAGAATGTCTGCAGCCGCCGCCCCGATGGTGCAATCGTCCGTCAATGTGAGGGATTTGGTGAGTACAGTCCAGCATTGAACGGAAGATGCACACCTTTGAATACCGTGAAATGGCTGAAAACGACAAGGGAGCTTTCATCTTGAGTCCAGAGGTAGCCTATCAAGCATCGCCATCCTCGTCATTCCCACGTAAAAGATAGACTGTCCCATTTTCGAGCTACCCGCGTACACCTACATTTACAAGAGCGACTTGTGCTAGAGGGCCATTACTTCGTATGGCATGTCCGAGTTCTCCCATATCAGGAAAACCCAAGGCTGCTTAATGGTGCTTAGTGGTCTTAATAGTCTTAAATTTGTTTTTTTGCTTAATTTTGCTTGATGAAATTTTGTTTAAGCACAATTAAGCAGCTTAAGCAGGCTCAACATGCTCAGTATGCTCAGGACAATTAAGACTGACATTAAGCACACCCAACATATTTAAGCAACTAATGAAAATTCAAGGGGCTTTTAATTGTGCTAATTAAAAAACTTAATTTACATAATTTAACTAATCTGTCTGAAAAAGTTTGCAAGTCATGATTCCCAGTGAAAAGTGGATTTAAGTAAATTTAAGTAAATTTAACCCAATTGATTAAAATCAAAGTAAATTTATTACAAATGATACCAATAACATTAAGTTGATTTCAATCGAAGTGAATTGAATATTGTCCGATTGCATTGAATATGATTGAATTGAATTGATATGGTTTCTTGGGGTGCCTTGGCCAATCAAATGCGATTGAATTGGATTGAACACAACTCAATCGAGAAAGCAGATAATCTGTGAAACGAGTACACAACACATTGTCGACTTAGAGAAATCCAGACACTTTCAATCACATGACCAGGTCATTGACGAGGTGTCAAACCGCTGGACATCGTTATTGTCAACAACGTCCCACACTTCAAGTCTGCACAAAGGTTTGCTTTAAGTGTGGGTTAACTTAGTTGCTGAAGCATGTCACAACTTGTCCTTGGCTAATTTCACAGAACAGGTGGTGGATGGGACTATGGTAAGGTGGATGATGTACTGACCGCTGACCCATTTCTTCTCTCAAATGGGCCCTCATCGAATTCAAGCAGCGAACCCCCTCAATTTCAGAAGAATTTAATACATGGTATGTCCTAAGGTGCTCCCAACTCACTGAAGCTGACTTGTAATCACCCTCATGGAGCCCTGTGCCTTGTCCGCATCTACATGTTGTATGGTTGATTTCACCTCGACCTGGGAGTGCATCCGACACTTTTACTGTCACGGTTCGCAGGGACCGTGGCTCGAAGTGAGCGTCGTTCTGGTTGGCTATTTGCTGTGGCAAGTCGGACGAGACTAGCAACACCAAATAGTCGATTCTGGCACGCGCAGACAAGGTCCTAGAGGAGTAGACTTGACTGTGCGAACTCTTGGGGGTTCGTATCGCGTGGGGTGGTTAGTACGGGCCGGCGCACGCGATGGTCAGAGTTACCGTTCCTAAAAAGGATAGACGGTGGCAGATGGATGAATGACGATGTGTAGGTTCAACCGCAACACGGGCGCGAGTGTAATTGAAATGCAAGAGATGCTCGCCTTCCAAGGACACTCGTGAGAGGTTGAACTAAGGTTCGAGGGCGGACGCGGGGTGAGAAGTGGGGACTACTTCTCACAGCGCGTTCGTATTAGGGTTCAGGCGTCTGGGGACTTGTTCCAAGGAAAATGGAACAAGTTCACAGATGTCTGATCGTGGCGTGAAGTACCTGGATCAAGGTACGAAGAGGGGATTCACAAGAAGAGAGGAGAAGATGCGATGCGAGTGTGAGCAGGAGACAATGAACTGCGATTCTAGACAAAGCTGAAGCTGGGGCTTTAGCTCGTCTACAGGGCCCTATTTATGCGTACAGAGGGCCAGCCAACTATCCTACAAAGGTCACAGTACAGTAGCGAAGTCAAGACTATTGACTAAGGACCTGAGTCAGTTCTGATGACTCAAGAACTGACTCAGTGCGTCTGACTCAAGATCTGAGTCAAGAACGCTGACTCAAGATTTGAGTCATGATCCCTGAGTCAAATACACGTCCCAAACGGCGATGCACAGCCCCTAGAAGCAGACAGAAGGGGGCTGGCCAAGGAAAGGGATCCTAGGTCACAACACAAGTCGAAAATCAGACGGAAAACAGTAAGGAATGGGCCGGACGGCCCGCATAACCGTAACATTTACCTCACACTGGCACACCCATATACACAACACTCCACCACTGCCTGTGTGCTTCAGAGGGCACACTTTCAATTTGACTGGTGGATGAAGTTGTCTGCATGTCCGATCCTCTCGAAAATTGTGACATTGATATCAGATTAATTTTAGTGGTGCTGACTGGGTTGGCTCACTATACCCCCCCCCGAGATGTGGATCAAGTCCCTACACGGCTTTAATGACTTCGCCCACCTCTCCATCCATATCCACGTGAGCGTGCCCAGACCGACCGATGACCGACATCACCACCACTAAACGAGAGATATCGCCACGCCCGCCCACAAGCATACGACCACGACCGGAAGCCTCTCCCGTCACCGTCTTCACATTTCGGTGACTGGGAACCCATCTTCGCTCCCACCACGTGTGAGCGTCCCCGTCATCGTTTCCACAATAACCACACTTGAGCGACCGCCAGCATCCCCCATCTCCATTCCTGCCACCTGACCACGTCAGTAACCATGAGCGACGTTCCCCATCACCACGTGAGCAGCACCACACCAAACATGTACAGCAACAAAAACTGCTGCTACCGCTATCCACGATTTTTTTTCCCACCTCATAGACCAACAAGGCAGCTCATAACATACAAGCACTCGCGAATACCATCATCAACGCACGCAATGGAATCCAGCAGACCCACAGGAGAATTACTCCCTTGATGCAACGACCTCAATTTGACCTTCTCCAGCTCAAAAGCTAGTATGAGAGCGGCGAGTAGACATGCCGCGAGAGGATCAGTGAGGTGTTCGAATTCTCCGAGCGCATCGTACCCTCCTTCGTTGAAGTGCGCGCGACGGACGACTTTCGGGACCACCTCCTCCCCGCAGCCGCCGCCTCGTCTTCGCAGACAATCCAACATGTTGCCGAAGAGCTCAGGCACATCAGTGAGTTTGTGGCTTGCCGCCAAGCAGGCATCCCTTGTCGATCATTTCACCCATCTAATGACTATCCCCACCCTGCCAGTGCCCACCGTGCAGTATGCACTGCCACATACCGCAGATCTATTCGCGCGCTTTGAGTGCTATCTCCCGATCGCCAACTCATCGATGCAGCGCGTGTATGGCCAGCTCCGTGAACTCGTACAGCCCCCTTCACGTGTGCCGACACCATTCGAAATGCCCTACAACCCCCCGAACATCCCTCAAAATGAACCAGAACCAGAACAGGACGACAACAGCATCAGGAAAACATCATATTTGCTTACACTAATTAATGGTGCTTACTTTGCTTAATGGTCTTAATTATGGTCTTCTGCTTAATAAAAAATTTCTGTTTTTTGGTTTAAGCACGTTAAGCACATTAATCACATTAATCCACACTCAGCTCAACTAAGCAAATTTTATTATGACCAATAATGAAAATTAAGCAAACTTTAATCACACTAAGTAAACCAGTAGTTTAAGCAAACTAAGAGAATTTTAAGAGGCTTTTAATCATGCTAAGCAAATTGAAGTATTTTATGTAATTTAATTAAAGTCCGAAAAATATGCGAAGTCATGAAATTTTCACTAAGTCGTTCCCGTGCACCAACCACGTGCATCTTTGTTTGTTCTTATTTGCACGATGTTGATTTTCGTGCGTTTTCGTGCCAAGTCTTCTGTCCCTCCCCTCTGTCGTCGTCGCCCCCGTGTTGAGGACTCCGCTGTTGTCACCACAGCTGGCTCACCGTCTGGCACTGCCACACGTCTTGCCCTCTCTCCTTGCCGTCTCCGTGGTCTCTGTCACCACCGCTCGCCGCCTTGCGCTGCCACAAGCCTCAGCGTCCCCGCGTTCTCTTTGCCACCGCATTCCCCCCCCCCCTTTTTTTCCCCCCGCACAAACGCGTCTCAATGCTGCTTCCTCTGCCTCTGCCTCTGCCTCTGCCTCTGCCTCCACCGCGTCATCCTCTGCCTCCTGCACCTGCACTGTGTCCACGCCCTCGCCTCCGCATCGCTTCCTCCTGGAACCACTGGGCTGGGCTGCGAGGGGTCCACGGCGCACGCTGCCTGCGCCGCGCCTTCTGCGCCACCTCTCCGGTATGTTGTACGCTACCTCGCCCCAACGCTTCCTGACCCTTTTTTTTTGTTCGCCTTCACCTCTGCCTCCGCCTCCTCCTGTGGCGCCGCCTCCCCTGCCTGCACCACCCCTCCTGCGCCTTCTGCGCACTTCTGTCCCCTCTGCCGTCCCCGCACGCACTTCCGTCCCCTCCGCCGTCCCCGCGCCTCCTCCGCTTCCCGCGCCTCCCGCGCCTCCGCCTCCGCCACCGCCTCCTCGTGGCCCTGCAGTCCCACCCCCCCAGGGCTGTTGCATCAAGGCCTGTAGATTACTAGTCTTAGATATTCATGTTGTAGTTTTACTCCAATATATAATTTTGATGCCTATAAAATTGTGTGATTAAAAATTTCAAATGGATTGAAAATTTCAAATTGTGATGAAAATTTCAAATTAGTTAAAAATGTGAAAGATGCTTAATGTTACTTAGACCTTGCTTAATTAGCTTAATTAAGCAGAATGCGCTTAATTCAGCAAATGTGCTTAATTCAGCAACGGGGTGCGCTTACTGTGCTTAATCAAGGGTTGCTTAACTTGTGCTTAGTTCTTCTTAATGCTTGCTTAACCTGCTTAATGACGACTTTAAGCACACTAATCACACTTTAAGCACATTAAGCAAAAACAACGTTTTCCTGATGCATGCGTGCACACGTCGGACACTCAACAGATATGGCACGAGATCCCCCTCGACGCCCGTCCCGACGTCCGCATGGCAGCGGCGATGGCCCATTCGGTCTCGATAAGCGGCTATCTCTTTCCGGTTTTTTTTTTGCTCACTCATTTCATTTCATTTTGTCTCACTAGAGCGCCAGTGTTACGGTGAGTTTTTCCCCCACTTTTGTCTCCCACCAGCATCCTCACCCCCTTCCATCTCCCCTCCCTCTCTGGCTGGCCCAAATATCGTTTTAGGCCCGTTTTCTGCCATGCTCATTCAACTCTCTCGCAACCTCGCTCCCACGCTCCTTATTTCCTTCGCCATTCTTTTGGCCCTCACTCCCTCAGCCTCTGCGAATCGTGTCTCTCCAGGCTCCGTACATCATCGTGATCATGCACACCTCAATCGCATGGCCGAGATGCGACCTGCAGCCCATCATATTAAGTCTCCTCCCGCAGACCAGCCTCCTACTATGTCTCCTTCGAGTGTTTCTTCCTCGTCCCCGACGCTCTCGAACAGCGTGCTGCAATCTCCATCGGTTGTCACGGTAAACGTGACGTGACAGTCACAGGTGACCCTGACTCATCATTTTCCTCGTTTACTCATCGATATGTTGGACAATTCTCCCACCTTCCGTTTAGTTCCATAACGTTCCGGCTGATTCTGTACGTTTCCATACATTCACAGGTACATCCTGAACATTCTAGTACGATCCAATAGCCCAGTATATATATCCCTTGTACCTCTGAGACGGGCCTTAAGCTCGTTCTCCTGTAGAACTCAGGTAGTCGATACAGCGAGCAATACAAGTGGCTGTTCAGCCTTCCCTTTCCCTTCCCCTCTGAAAGACTGCTTCCTCTTTGAGTGAAGCCTTTGAAGACTTGTGTGAATCACGCCACAGCCAAGTCTTCTACTCTTTGACTAGACCTTCGCGCCTTAGTCCTTGCGGCCGCTTCGTCGTTCCACTTAGTCAGCACGACTCAGACCCGAAACCACGCCACGGTGACCTGACCGTGACATTAGAACGAGCTTTCAAAACGAACTCAGATTGAACAAGAAACGAAAAAAAGAGAAAGAATGGCGTCTACATCAGCCACTTCCAAAGATTGGAGGAACACGTACGAAAACAGCATCGAGCACGAAAGCGATCCCGCTAAAGTGCGATGCCCATTCCCAGTCAGACCCGAAATAAATAATACGATCCCGAAAAAATACACTGTAAACATGGAACATATCCTGCTGGAAACAGGACACGTTCCATGGTCGGGCTACTACACGTATCATAAGCATACGTGCATTGCCCTTTCGAACGCATGGGGCGTATGGTTCGAACTCGAACGACGAGGCAACGAGGTCGTTGCCATTCGAGTTGCGAGAAATTCATTAAAACTACTACACCTCCCAGTGGAGGGACTCGATATGAAAGAACTCATTCGATCGGGGGAACCGATCGACCCAATGGCTCCCCCCTCACATGCCCCAACGCCATTCCAGACGCCCTACAACCCTCCAAACATCCCCAGGGATGAACCCGAAGAAAGACCCGAACGTGACGACGAAATGCGCGCCAATATCAGGTGGTCAACCGATACCGCGCGCGAACCTCCCCGCCATCCCAGGGACGTCCTCGGGGTGACGGCGACGATCCCTATGGACTAGACGACATGTTAGACGAACCTATGGGGAAAAAACAATGTCAGATTAGAAGGGATCCCCCCAGAAAAGTTCACAGGAGAGAGGGGACAAACCATACCCTTTTTAATCAAGTTCAAAAGATACATGCTAATGAATAACGATGCGGCGATCGCCCAGGACCCCTATAAAAGATCAGCCTTCTTCCTATCACTGATAGGAGGAATGAAAACGGATGGATGGGTCGAACGGTCGTACGACTGGCTCGATCGCGCCGAGCGCGACCCATCCATCCTTCCCTACAACACCACGGCTTGGGAAGTCTTGGAAAGTGAATTTAAGCGGTCCTTTGTCGATTATGCAGAGCATGAGAAAGCCCAAGACGAAATCCAAAGACTTAAAATGACCAATGAAAATGTCGACCAGTATATCGCGGATTTCGAGCGCTTGGGGCACCGCGCGGGATTGGATCTCGATGATCCAATGGCGTTGCGCCTCTTTGCGCGCGGTCTTCCGGTCGGACTTGCAGACTCCTGTATTGACATCGAAAATCCGGAAACATTCGAGCAGTGGACGAAGGCAGCACAAAGGCATCATCGGAACTGGCTGCGGAAACGCGCCATCCATTCGAATTACAGCGGAACAAACAGTCGACAACAAACCAAAAAGGAAATCAAGGTGGCAATAGCTTCTATTGGCGCAGACCTCAGCAAAATCAGAATAACAATCCCCCTCGCGTTCGCGCTGGCAGGCGAGAGACCCAAATGCGATGGATACATCCGCAGTCGCTAGAAAAGCCACTACCGATGCTGAAAAGGAGCAACATCGGAAGGAGGGACGTTGTTTGAATGTAGCCAACAAGGCACCTTGCACGAAACTGTCCGAACAGGAAACCCGCGTCCGGGCCGCCAATGCCGGAACCGAAAAACCGACCATACTCGAAGAACAGAAGACCTACACCCCAGCAGAGGCCGCGGCCTTCATAAAGAAATTCTCTGACGAAGAAAGGGAAGAATTCGTAAAGAGCCTTCAAGCTCTAGGAGAGGATGTGGGTTTTCAAGTGGCCTGAATGCGACAGCTCTCATTCGGGCCTGTAGTACTGACTCTTTGTATACGGCTAGGAATAAATATATCAAGACTGGATTCTTGATTTATACATCGAGGAAACGAGCTGAAAATCACGCACTCCTGGACACGGGAGCCACGGAATGTTTCATACACCCGCGACTCGTCAACAAACTTGGGTTAAAAGAACGACCCCTGCAACGACCCGAAACGTCCGCAATGTGGATGGGACCATTAATCAAGCAGGAAAAACAACAACAGGCGTCGAACTAACCCTCAAGCTAAATGGAAAGCCATGCAACCACCTATTCTTCGTCACAGACATAGGAGAAGACGACGTCATCCTAGGATATCCTTTCTTTGAATCATTCAACCCTATCATCGATTGGGAAAAAGGACAATTATCCGGAGAAGTCGTCGCCATCACAAAGGGAGAAGAAATCCTATCTCCCAGAATAGCAAAAACCATGATGGCCACTCAATTGGCAGTACAAGCGAAGGAAGACAAGAAAACTTGGGATCAGATCGTCCGAAACAATATCATCAATACGGAAAGGTCTTTCAGGAAGATGCCTCGGAACGATTCCCAGGCCCAAGGAAATGGGACCATGCCATCGACCTGAAACCGGATGCCCCCACCTCATTAGACTGTCGCGTATACCCATTATCCCCTGCAGAAAAACAAGCACAAAAAGAGTTTATCGCTACAACTTACGACTAGGAAGAATTCGTAGATCCAAGTCACAATATGCTTGCGGTTTCTTCTTCGTCGGGAAAAAAGATGGGAAGTTACAACCAGTACAGACTATCGGAAACTCAACGAATGGACAATTCCCAACCGTTATCCCCTCCCCCTGATTACTGATCTCATTCACGACCTAGCGGACAAAAAGTTGTTTACCAAGTTCACGTTCGTTGGGGATACAACAACATCCGATTGAAAGAAGGTGACGAATGGAAGGCGGCATTCAAAACCAGCGAAGGATTATTTGAACCTACAGTAATGTTCTTTGGCCTACGTAACTCTCCAGCCACTTTCCAAACAATGATGGACGAAATATTCCGAGACGAAATCCAAGAAGGATGGGTCAAGATCTACATGGACGACATTGTCATCGCAACCACGGACGATGAAGTCCTTCATAGCCTACGGGTCGACCACATCCTGAATAAATTGGTGAAACACGACCTCTTCCTTAAGCCAGAAAAATGCCACTTCCATCAACAAGAAGTCGAGTACCTGGGAGTAATCATTGGCAATGGAAAAATCCGGATGGACCCTGTTAAAGTCAAAGGAATCACTGACTGGCCGACACCCACCACTGTAAGGGAAGTACGCAGCTTCCTTGGATTCTGCAACTTCTACCGCGCCTTCATCCCCCACTTCTCTAACATCGCACGACCCCTAAATGACCTCACATGCAAAAATCGACAGTGGACGTGGTCGACCAAAGAACAGACGGCGTTCGACCGGTTAAAACAAGTTTGTACCGAATCGCTGGTCCTCCGAGCCCCAGATTGGACCAAACGCTTCATCCTGGAACAGACGCTTCTGGCTTCGCCCTAGGCGCTGTCATTGCCCAGAATTTGACGATGGATACACCCTATTGCATTCCATAGCCGAACCCTCCTGGATGCTGAAAGGAACTACGATACCCATGATAAAGAACTGGCCGCGATCATATTTGGATTTAAATGTGGCTGACCGTTCTTTTAGGGGCCAAACATGCGGTGGAAGTGAGGACCGATCATAAGAACCTTCAATACTTTCGCGAACCACAAAAAGTCATGGGTCGACAGGCCCGCTGGCTTACGTTCTTGCAAGACTTCAATTACACCCTTGCCCACATCCCCGGGCACCAAACACCGTCGCTGACCTCCTCTCTCGGAGATCGGACCTTAATAAGGGGGTGAATACCGACGAACCACGCATTCTCCTGCCAGACACCCTTTTTTCCGAACCCCAACACGACTCCCTACGTAGAACCTTCTTAGAAGACAACGCGGAACACCGACGATCGATCCTCCGACAAATCCACGATAGCCCATCGGGGGACATCCAGGCATTG
Organism: Lactifluus volemus; assembly: GCA_022376515.1. NCBI lineage: Eukaryota > Fungi > Basidiomycota > Agaricomycetes > Russulales > Russulaceae > Lactifluus > Lactifluus volemus. The sequence goes on from WTXI01000004.1 coordinate 362,428, forward strand.
CCAATACATGGGAACTAGTGAAACGATCATATGAAGGACCACGACTCCGTGAATTCGTGGAGGAATACGTGAAAGGGTGTGCCAAATGTCAAGAGTCAAAGACGAACCTCCCACGATCGAGAGCACCTCTCCAACGTTTTGATACACACGTAGAAGAAGGCCCCTTTCAATACGTATCCATGGACCTCATTACGGACTTACCTAAGTCGGAAGGATACGACAGTATCCTGACCATTGTCGACCAAGGATGCTCCAAAGCGGCCAAGTTCATCCCATGTATGAAAACAATTGACAGACCTGGAGTCGCCAAAGAATACCTTCGCCACCTAGTACCATGGTTTGGCTTGCCACGACGAGTTATATCAGACCGAGACCCACGCTTCACCTCCAATTTCTCTCGCGCAATCTGTAAAGACACAGGAATCCAACAGAATTATCCACGGTGTTCCACCCACAAACTGATGGACAGACAGAGCGAATGAACGCGTGGGTAGAGCAATACCTGTGACCGTGGACCAGCAACCGACCCCATGACTGGGCACGATTACTCCCCATGGCAGAATTCGCTCACAACTCATGGAAACACGACGTAGCCCGAAAATCACCACATGAACTTCTCATAGGAACGCACCCCCAAATCAACATTCGACTAATTGAAGAAAACGTCCCAGCAGCGACCGATCGACTTCGGGAACTCGCGGAAGCCAGACAGTCAGCCCAAGAACGATTGCAGATGATACAAAAGGCTAAAGATGACAAGACGCCGCGAAACCCACGAGGAAAGACGACGGAGAAACTCAAGAAAGGGGACCAAGTATGGCTAGAAGGGAAGAACCTATCGATCAAAGGCAAACGAAAACTCATGCCCAAAAGATACGGACCCTTCACAATCACAGAAGAAGTGACGCCAGTGGCATTCCGTCTAGACCTCCCAGAATCAATGAAGGTGCACGACGTCTTCCATATCGATCTCCTATCTCCATATAAGGAGACGGAGGCCTACGGCACACCATTTACACGACCACCACCGATCATCAATAAGAGTGAAGAAGAATACGAAATCGACGCGATACTAGATGTGAAGAAGCAGAAGGGCAGAGGAGGAGGACTTCAATACCTCGTCCACTGGAAAGGGTATCCAAACTCTGACAATACATGGGTCAAACACAAAGACCTAAACACCCCCGAACTCCTCAAGGAATATTATCGAAACTCCGCTACGGCTGGACGACCAGAAGTATAAAATACAACCCCTACTCTATTGAACGTCCCTCATCCCACCACTTCATTCACTCAACCAGTTCACGACTACAGAAACATGTCTTCCACCTCTTCCCCCACTACTTCCCCAACTACTACCGACGCTCCTCTACCTCTCTCACCACCCCCCGACTTCAGTGTAGACCTTGAGGTCACAGAAGGAGGGACCCTCGAACCGATCCACCGCCAAAGAATGCCGGTGGCAGCATTCAACGCCACCGACGAACCAAACTTCAATCGATACATCATGATGGCCTACCAAGCCGCAATCATTGGTGCCACTCGGGATTTCCACAGACTTCCTACACGATTGGCGATGAGAATCACCGGTCACCTGCCCTATCCACTACCCGACCAGGACGCAGTTACCCACTTCCAATGGGCAGTCGAACATGCCATGGACGTGTTGAAGGCTGCAAATATGTGGAACTTCCCACTTCAAGAAGCACTACGACGTCTGGGCAGTACAGACCCTCGATACAGCATTGGGTCTACTAGAATTCCGTCACCTCCCCCGCTCATGCTCCGCCCACGAACAGATGTCACAGAAGAAACGATGCGGCGTCTAGGTCGAACATTAACAAGCCCAGCGCCATCCTATCAATCTGACCTCCCTCCAGTTCCACCCTCTCCTTCCTACCATATTATGACTCCGCCAGGGAATACCCCTGACCTACCCCCGACTACCCCCGATGAACCCATTTCCCCGTTCGATGAAGCAGTGGAAACGCTCATCTCCCACGATGTTGCAATGGCCCTCGAAGAAGCCGAAAGGGAACAGCGCAAGATGATGCGAACCCCTACTCCCGATGGACCTCAACCGAATATCCACCCTGGAGTGGGATGGATTCCCAACGAAATCCTCCCCGACTGGAAACTACCCAACGTTCCAGATGGCAACGGAACATCCACTGCTAGCTTCGTTCTCATCGATATGACGGACGACGACGGACCCTCAGTCCTAGGCACCCAGGGAAAGAACTGCCCTACGAGTTGCCACCCGTTACGGGCAAAACAAGCCTGATTCCCCAACGCCCCTACAATCGCAAACAACGATTCCTGTTTGCGGAAGATGAGAAACACACACCCCTGGTCGATGCGGCTTTAGAAGATCTCGAAGACCCAACCCTGAAGGCTGAGGTCATTTGCCATCGTCTATTCATCAGTAAAATGAGGAGGACAGCTCGCCACATGGCCCACCTACGTCGCAAGTTCTTGGCATATCAGGAAGAAGCGTGGGCCACCTACGAACACCTCGCTAACGCTAATGCCGCGTTCCGCATCACACACATGATCAATACCGATATCGGAGGAGGATTTGGAAGTGGGGCTCACCTCTCCTACGTAACGCGACGTGATGGAATGGACGTGTTGGAAGATCTGTGGATGGAAGAACTCACTCGTTGCGAAAACTTCTGTGAGTGGTGTAGACGCGAGGATCACGACACTGGGTTCTGCCACTTCCTACGTAAGTGTCAGTTCTGCAATCGTAGTGGACACGTCGAGGACAAGTGCAACGTCCCGCATACCAACTGTCACCATGGACTCACGTGCAAGGTCCCCATCGACCACATCAATCTCGAGAAGACGCGTTGTCCTACACGCGCCCAACGCCCCCTTAGGCGAAGCAACTACTTCGCCTAGATCTTTGGACGCTAATAAGGGGGTAATGTCACGGTAAACGTGACGTGACAGTCACAGGTGACCCTGACTCATCATTTTCCTCGTTTACTCATTGATATGTTGGACAATTCTCCCACCTTCCGTTTAGTTCCATAACGTTCCGGCTGATTCTGTACGTTTCCATACATTCACAGGTACATCCTGAACATTCTAGTACGATCCAATAGCCCAGTATATATATCCCTTGTACCTCTGAGACGGGCCTTAAGCTCGTTCTCCTGTAGAACTCAGGTAGTCGATACAGCGAGCAATACAAGTGGCTGTTCAGCCTTCCCTTTCCCTTCCCCTCTGAAAGACTGCTTCCTCTTTGAGTGAAGCCTTTGAAGACTTGTGTGGATCACGCCACAGCCAAGTCTTCTACTCTTTGACTAGACCTTCGCGCCTTAGTCCTTGCGGCCGCTTCGTCGTTCCGCTTAGTCAGCACGACTCAGACCCGAAACCACGCCACGGTGACCTGACCGTGACATCGGTAGTGGCATCTAGTTCATCATCTCCTCTGTTGACTTCTAGCTCGGTGAATTGTTTCTATCAAAATTTCCATTTCAAGATACTGATGCCCCAAGCAACAGGTTTCATCTGCTTCGGCTACATCCAGCGTTAGCTTAGTTAGTTCAAGTAGCTCAACCACTACCACTTCTAGCACCACTTTATCCAGTTCTTCCCTCCTTCCCTCTTCTACGTTGAAAGCCCTAGTCCCATCACCGCAGAATGGTGCACAAGTCACACAAATGCCCGACGCCACGATTATTGGAGTTTTCGTAGACACTCCTTCGATCTGTGGTAGAGCAAAGTGCATCTCGTAGCTCTTGAGGACGACTGAACCATTTGCGTCAGCGGCAGCGGCAGCAGCAGCCACTGCATGCTGAGCGTCTCTGCTGCCACCAGCATCTTCCGCTGCGTCCACAGCGTTGGCCAATACTAACTGAACGCCTCGGGTGCATAACCCAGAATCTCGCCATGCGGACCAATCTCTTCGGGTGGTATAGCCAGCGGTGACACGAACGCCTGCACGTCAGGCGCCCATATGATATCATCGTCTCCTGGCACCTGTAAGTGCACATGTCCGTTGACATTACCGTGTGGATGCGGATGCGGATGTAGTTCCTCCACGCTCCCATCTTCTCATCCTCAGCCTCGCTCTCACTTATGAGCTCGTCCCATGTCGCGCCAACGTCGTCCCACTCATCCACCGGCGCTGCCTCGCACTGTATGAGTCCCATCTCCAGTGGTGGTGCTGGGTCATCCCAAAGCCTGTCCCAATGAATGCTTGCAAAAAAAGGGTGCACGTGCACCGCCTCCATTGAAAATGCGCTGTCGGAAGGACCTGCACCCAGTCACTCGAGTGGATCTCGCACCTGGATAGACCATGAGATGTGAGTGAGAATCTTTAACGATGAAGATCAGGGTGTGGGTTGTTGACTGCAGTAGTTGGGTTTGCAGACACGGTGAGCATCAAGGACAACTTGGATTGCATGATGTGTGGTCGGACCAATTAGGATTGAGGGTAGAATAGAGCTGTAACTGTAAATATAAATGGAGATAATTCAATTTGTTCTGATTTATTGTGTGCATGTGCATGGGAACCTGGCAACTACTGCAATGATAGCAGTAAAATTTCCCACAACACTCACTACACATGCACCTGCATGGGGAACCTGGCAACTGCTACAACATTAGTGGTGAAATTTCCCACAATCTCAACACAACACACAATGGGGAACCTGGCAACTGCCGCAACAATAGCAATGAATTTTCCCACAATACCCACACAACCCACATGCGCAACTTACCGGCAACAGCCGCAACATTAGTGGTGAATTTTCCCACAATCTCAACACAATGCGTGCATATTCAAACAAACTCACATGCTCTCGGAAATAGCCACAATGATAGCAATGACAATTCCCACGCTTGACTCACCAAAACGCGGCCTCAAATAAAAACTCACACGCTCTCGGAAATAGCCGCAACGATAGCGATGAATTTTCCCACAATCTCAACACAACGCGTGTGCATATTCAAATAAGGAAACTGTATCATCACATATAATCACGTAAAGCAGCGGCAAGCTCCATATAGGATGCCAAGATGCAGCAACAATATCGATGAATATTCCCACGGGGGGGGGGGCAAATTTCTGCGAGAAAATCAGCATAAAACCTCGTTCTCTAAAGAGAACTCGGAACCCGAACCTCCCTCAACAAGGGCAACGAGCACCGCCACCGCCTATACTGGCGGTGCGGTACCACTCAATCTCCGCGGGATTGCAAGATACGTCCAGACGGCATAGATAAGTGGTTACACGGATTTTTTATCATGGAGCTTAGAAAGATGGGCACAAATATTGGAAGACAGGTTGAGCTCAAAGTATGGAAATTCAAAAAAAGAAAAGATGACTGATGCATGTATAGATGTTTTTTATGACATCAATTTGATACCCTTCTTGCGCTCCAGCTCCATGCTATTCATATTTGCGTCGATACCATACTTTCCTCTTACTTGCATCATGCATACAAAGATCGGTGGATGGAGAAAACGCCAATCTCGTGATAATCACGTATTCTGCCAGTGTGGTATCAAACGCGTTCGGTAAATGTCGTTTATTTATATATGTGGGCAGACGCGTCGATGTTGCGGCGTTGTTAGTACTTTGACTGGTGACGATGGGCCCCGTTGGGGGGAGTTAGAGATGCCAAATTTATTAGTCAGCACATCACGGGTTCACACGTTCACAAGCTGTCAACAAGTCGACCAAGTCGACCAATGAAAAGGAATCACAGTAAACGTAATGATGGCTCAAGAAGTACGCATTGTTTTGGAAGCCGCAGAGGGAAGGGAGATAGAAATTAGAGAAACTGAGGAAGGGCGTGCCATCATGCAACGAAATCGAAAGGGTGTATGATGGTCATTAACTTTGCATCTTCGGCAAACGCGCACCAGAATACGCCAAAGATACGGCAAGTACCCATACGGACCCCTATGCAAAGTGAGTATAGACCCATGTTGATTAAGATAAACAAGTTGGGCTACTCAGTGTTGCGATATCATCAATGAAATAAATCCTGGCGGTTGACATGAACAGAAGAGTCGGTGTGAATGTGAGCTCGAGTGAAATATGGGTGGTTGTATCGAGACGTACTTCAATTTTCAAAACCAGTGCTGTAGCGCCCACACGTACTTAGGCATATCGATCCTCGAGCACCGAGCGATCCACAATGCGGAGGGTCACAGGATGGCCTGCCACCTGTCTTCCATTGAGAAATGTGATAAGTGCGTCCCGAGCATCGCTTCCTCCAGTATACCCAACCTCCTCAAGGTTTGGAAGGAACCCCAGTGGTGGCTCTCCATCTTCAGATGGTAAGGACCAGAAGATTTTGCTGACGAGATCATCTTGGACATGAATAGTCTTCGCGTTGGTGAATGGCCTAAGAAGTTCACGCCACCAACTTCGGTCGACATTGTTGTGCGATTCTGATGATTGATTGTGCTCATGGTAGCTGAGTGTGACTTTCTCGACAACCGAGAGTACGGGTGAAAAGGTACCAAATAATTGCGCCGCAGTCGTAACCTGCCAGTCGAGATTTCCGCACCAGATCTGCAACAACACCTTCCGACTCGGAGGGACCGCATGTAAGGTAAGGGCAAAGGCACCGAAAGTTACCTGAACAGCGGTAAATCCCAGGTTCTCTGATGTTTGTATGAACTGCAAGAGGCGGGGAAAAGTAAAGCGGGGCTGGTGATTAAGATGGACTTGAAGTTGGTTGAGGAAAGGGGCGCTGACCCGAGCCACAAGACCTTCCAAATATGTCGCCGTACCTTTGAATAGAAAGAAGCGTAGGTTAGGAAGTACGATCATATCCGGGGTCTGGTGCAACTGCCTTTCAACATCGCGGTTGGGAGGAGGGAAACGAAATCCAATGGACAGTCTCTCCAGCTGGGCCATAAGCGAAAGCTGGGTAAGTATATAACTTGGAGGGAAATAGGCCGATGCCGGGATACCGAGAAGCTCGAGAGTGACGAGTCCCGCGGCAGTTGTGAGTAAGGGTGATCCAATTGGAAGGAAAGCCATCGACAGTACGAGATGGCGTAGATTGGGGGCTTGAAACGTTACAGGAAGGTCCACTTCGGTCCAAGAATGGATATACATGCGCTCCAGAGCGGGGAATTGATCATCCATAACTGTGAGGAACTTCCCCGCATTTGGGAAATTCCAAAGGTCAATGCGACGAACGCGATCGCGGTGTGAGAGTGCGAGCAATATACCCGATTCATCTTCTTCTGTGATCGTCCGGCGCAAATCCGTAGAGTGATAATGGATGGTGAGTGGTAGGGGTGGCGAATGTGCGAGCATGTCCGCTACAGGCACACCATTGGTGCAGTAGAGATGAAGGGCGAGCCGAGATGGTGATTCAAGAATAATATTTCGCCACAGTCGACAAACATGCGCTAGTTTGTACCACCAACGTTCGTGTTGCGATTTACGTCTCAACAGGCCCTTCTCAGCTTCCAGTTCTGCCAGCCGATAGAGATGAAATATATTGAGAAGCACGTCGTCGTTGAGGATATGGATAGGTGTGTGGCGTGTGCTTCTGTTTAGCCCTATTGATTCTCAAGGATGTGAACAGATCAGAGACCACAACTTCAAGTTGAAGGATTTGGAACTCACGACTTGGTTCATGTCGGCAGCCCGCGAGCCTTCTAATGAGGGAAGGACAACTTATTGTAGAGAAGCAACCAGGCATAGAGACGTGGATGTGGTTGAAGAGCTCACGGTGTAACAATGGCGATAGTGAGGATGGACGATGCTCCGTCCTCCCGTCGCCAGTGGCGCTGTTCTCAGGCGCTGGGTCAAGTCCAGAACGGGCATGTTCATATGCGTGCCCCTAACACGTGCGCATCATGACACAGCGCGGAGGATGTACCTCGGGCTCATCGTCTACAAACAGTTCAAGAAGTTACAAGAACTGCCCACTGACACTTTCGTGAACACATTCTACACAACAGGCCAAGAGCGCGTCTGCGCTGCGCTGGTGAGCATCCTACAAAGATGGACATACAGGACCTTCTACAGCAGATGGAAGTTTTTGGTGTCCGTCAAGGTGTCCGTTGTTTCAAACGATGACCGGCAAAGCACACGTGGCGATGACTCACTGACTCTTAGGAAGCTGGCGTGGCGAATCTGTTGCTCCCGTGTCGTCTCTGCCTTCCGCCTTGAGTACCACCTACAGACAGCTCAAGTTCGGTCTTCCGACTCGGACGCATATACTACACAAAACGCCACGAATGTCTTACAAATATGGACGTACACGGGGTACTGGTGGCGATGACTGACTGATTCTTGGAGGGTTGCATACATGCCGTTGCCGCGTGACCCCGCCTTGCTGCATCGCATCGTGCCGCCGTCTCGGTACCACCACAGAGATCACAACTATGCTTCTGTAAGCCACAATCGCACCGCTGATGCACGTGGGTCGAGGTTGCCGCATCCTTGGTACTGAAGCACGAAGAGTATGCGTCAAACGTGAGTGTATGGTGCGATGGATGCGCGGGGAGTGCTAAGGCGGGTGGAGATCTCAACATAGCGACGGAGAAGTAGGTCACGTGATTTCAAGACTCGACAAGCGGTAGGTATACTAGTAACCTAATTGGTAGCAGTCATAGTACATACATTACAGGGACATGCTATCTAACCTCAAGTTATAGTTGGACAGTCCAAGGGATAGTGTGTGGACACGAAACGTCGGATACAAGAACTAGGGTGAGATACTAAGTGCTGTCATAACTATCTCCTTGATGCCGCGATTTAATTATGTGGTCATGACGAACAAGGCAGCTGGTATGAGAGTGAGCGCTAGCGAGATATAGACATTTATACTGAGACGCACTGCGTTCCACCACCTATTATCGCCGGAGCACTCACGCTAGTTCGAGTCATCGAGGAACATTGCATGATCTACCTCACGCAGGCTCACGGGACGCCCTGCTACTCGTCGTGCATCGACGAACGCATTAAGTACATCCCGAGCATCGAGCCCTCCAGAATATCCAACCTCTTCAAGGTTCGGAAGGAGCTCCAGTGGCGGCTCGCCATCGTTAGATGGTAAAGAACGAAAGATTTTGTCAACGAGGTCATCTTGAACATGAATGGTCTCCGCGTTGGTGAATGGCCTGAGGAGTTCACGCCATTGTCTTCGGTCGACATCGTTGTGCCATTCTGATGATTGATCATGCTCCTCGTGAGCGAGTGTGACTTGCTCCACGACGGAGTATACAGGTGAAAGTGCACCGAGGACTTGCACCGCGGATGCTACCTGCCAGTCCAGGTGTCTGCACATGATATACAGCTGCAAGGGGGGGTTATTCAGAGGCTCCGCCATCAAGGAGACGGCGAATGCGTAGAAAGTTATCTTGATAGCATTAAATCTGAGGCCCTCCGATGTTTGCATGAACTGCAGGAGGCGTGGAGCAGTGAAGGAAAGCTGACTATAAAGATTGACACTAAGAATGCTGAGGGAAGGGGCGCTGATCCGTGCTACAAGACTCTCCAAATATCTGGTCGTACCTTGGAATACAAACTGGCGTAGGTTGGGAAGTGTGACTTGGGTAATACTCGGAGTCTGGCGCAACTGCCTTTCAACGTCACGGTTGGGAAGAGGGGATTTGAATGCAATGGCTAGCTCCTCCAGCTGGGCCATAAGCGAAAGTCGGGTAAGTATATAACTTGGAGGGAAGTAGGCGGATGCCGGGATACTGAGAAGATATAGAGTGACGAGGCTAGCAGTAGTTGTGAGTAAGGGTGACCGAATAGGAAGGGAAGCTGTCGACAGCAAGAGATGGCGTAGATTGGGGGCTTGAAACGTTACAGGAAGGACCATCTCAGCCCGAGAATGGATAACCATGCGTTCCAGAACTGGGAACTGATCCTCCATAACCATCAAAATGTTCCCTAAATTTGTGGGCAGCCATAGCCAAATGCGACGCGCGCGATCACGGTGCGAGAGGGCAAGGAGTATACCCGATTCATCTTCTGCTGTTATCTCTCCATTCAGGTCATAATAAATGGTGAGTGGCAGAGGTGGTGAATGTGCGAGCATGTCCGCTACAGGCACACCTTGGGTACAGAAGAGACTAAGGTCCAACTGGGATGGTGATTCAAGAATAATGTTTCGCCATTGTCGACAAACATGCGCCAATTTGTACCACCAACGCTGGCGGGACCAATTAATAGTCAATCCGTCAATTTCGTCTTCATATTCATCCGGGTGTGCCAGTCGATAGTGTTCAAATACATTGAGAAGCACATCATGGTTGAGCGTATAGATAGGTGAGTGCCAGTGTCGTCTAGGCTCTATTTCATATTCGAGTTGGTGAAAAGATCAGGGTCACAGAGTTTGGCGACTTACAACTCGAGGAAATTTGGACTAGCCCTCCTTTAAGGGGGAGAGAAGTGATGGCAGGCATATAATCGGGGGTGCGGTTGAAGCATCGGTCCCGCGGCGGTGTCTTTGGGCGCTTCGCGCTAAGCGTTGAACCACTTTCTTTATCACCGTCGTCGTCACCATCGTCGTAAGCCTCACCCCATTTTTCCACATCTTCACACATTTACCTACGTTCATACGTGCACGTGTACAGCACTGACGGGCCAGGTAAGTATTTCACTGCAGCCCACCGACGCCGCTCAGTCGCGTACGCTGGTCAAGGTGTAGGAACATTGGAATAGGAGCAGAAGCGGGAGGCTGTGGTAAGTCGAAACTCTCTCGACAGAGCACTAGCTTCGTTCCATGGAAGGAAGGTATACCTTGTTACGCAACGTTGACAGCTACTTCATTGAGTGCCAGATTATGTTCAATGTCATCATTTCTCAAACACACGAATCCGAGTCGGAGCAGCTAAGGTGCAAGCATTACTTGTACTGTCAACGAGTGATATGAGGGGAAGAGAAATGATAGTTTGCGATTCCGCAGAAACAACAAACCGCTCGACTATCGCCTCGCCAAATTCTGCGCTTTACGCGCGGTGCCCACCTCCACAGCCAAGCTACGTAACTGTCCTCACCGCCATCCTGCCACTCTCATGGAGATACGCCGCCACTGCAACCACGACCGCGCTTCTGTTAGATGCCGCGCGTTCTGCCGACCCATGTGCAATTGAGGTGACCTAAGTTATGTTCGAGTGGCGGAGGCAAAGCGACGGAAAGGTACATGTAGATGTGAGCATGCCAAACCTCATACCATGTACATTCTCTAGGACGTCTGTAGTCTCTGCCCCGGAGATATGCTTGATCATCGATGCGAGATGTTACACAAGCACAAACTTAAGCGGAGGATGTGGTCTTCGATCCCTGTAAGGTCTTTCTTCTTGAGTCCAATGACAGCCAGCCGATTGCCGACATTCTCATCATTCGGAATCCCTGCGTTCTCGTAGGCCATATCCTTGCCCACAGTATCATCTGGGGGAGTCGCTCTCGCCTGAACACCCGTGGAAGAAGCTGTTTCGATGCATCTGCATACACGTGAGCTGTCCGGATCGCGTCGGTTAGACACGTTCACTAGCAAACGAGTTTGCTCACCCCTCGTGATATAAAACGTTCCACCTGACAGGGTCATCAACAGCTTTGAGCTGATCATCCATGTCAATGGGAACCTGAACCACACCAGCCAGTATACGGAGATTTGCCGAATCTGGTTGATCACTCAGAGTTACCACTGGGCCATGAATCCGCACCGGGTCTACCAACCGAAGAAAGCTCAAGCTAGTTGAAAACGAAAAGGTACCTATCTATGAGGGCGACGGAGTATCGGTAGCTGATCGCAGTAAAGACTCACATTCATAGCAGCTTCAAGTTCAAGTGGAGACGCATGTCGATAAAGAACGAAGAAACGAAGGGTACCTGACTTGAAGGAAATTGCGTACTGTACTGCAAGTGTACTACTGGTAGAAGTGCGTAAAGTGGGCTCCGAAAAAATGACTTAGTCAGCATGTCATACACTTTAACATAAAAGTCGTCAAGGAAATGTGACCGAGATGCGAATAACGATGGGGAACAGATATGTATGCAGGGAGAGACAAATCTGAGGAAGGATACGTGTAATCATCAAGATGCGCTGACATACGCCTACGTTGATTAAGATAAGCTAGTTGGGCCGCTTCGTTGCGATCATCTGGCAGTCGTCATGAACGGGCCAGTAGTACGTGGGTGGGTGAGCATGAGCAAGATATGGGTAGTTGTGCCGAGACGTACTTCGATCCACCAATAAGCTCTGCCAAGATCGCCGCACAGAACCTAGAACTTCAGTTGAACATCGAAGGCTCCACCAAACGCAAGCTGACGGGATGGCCTGCTACTTGTCGTTCATTGAGAAATGCGGTAAATGCGTCCTGAGCATCGCCTCCTCCAGAATATCCAACCTCCTCAAGGTTCGGAAGGAGCTCCAGCGGTGGCTCTCCATCGTCAGATGGTAACGAACGAAAGATTTTGCTGACGAGATTATCTTGTACATGAATAGTCTTCGCGTTGGTGAATGGCCTAAGGAGTTCACGCCACTGGCTTCGATCGACATTGTTGTAGAATTCCGATGATTGATTGTGTTCTTCGTAGCTGAATGTGACTTGCTCGACAACAGAAAGTACGGGTGAAAGGGAATCAAATAATTGCGCCACAGACGCAACCTGGAAGTCGAGATATCCGCCCCTGATCTGCAATATCAAGGGAGTGTCCCACTTCTGAGGGACCGTATGTAAGGTCACGGCAAACGCATCGAAAGCTACCTGGACAGCGGTAAATCTGAGGTTTTCGGATGTTTTCATGAACTGCAAGAGGTGCGAAAAAGTAAACGGGAGCTGATTAAAGAGATCGATATGAAGGATGCTAAGGGAAGGGGCGCTGATCCGAGAAACGAGGCCTTCCAAATAGGCGCTCACGCCAGTGAACATTAACCAGCGTAGGTTGGGAAGTGGGATCTGGTGCAACTGCCTTTCAACATCACAGTTGGGGGCAGGGAAAGGGAAATCAATGACGAGCTTCTCTAGCTGGAGCATAATAGAAAGTGGGGAGAGTATATTACTAGGAGGGAAAGATGCCGGGATACTGATAAGCGTAAGAGTGACGAGTCGTGTGGCAGTTGTGAGTAAGGGTGATCCAATTGGAAGGGAAGCTGTAAATAGCCTGAGACTGCGTAGATTGGGGGCCTGAAACATTTCAGGAAGGACCACTTCGGTCCGAGAATTGACATACAGGCGTTCCAGAATTGGGAATTGATCATCCATAACCGTGATGAACTTCCCCATATTGGGCAGCTCGAAAAGGTCAATGCAACGAACGCGGTCACGGTGTGAAAGTGCGAGCAATATACCCGATTCATCTTCTGCTGTCATCTCCCGATTCAAGATGTGATAATCGATCGTGAGTGGTAGTGGTGGTGAATGTGCAAGCATGTCCGCTACAGGGACACCATTAGTGCAGTAGAGATGAAGGTCGAGCCAAGATGGTGATTCAAGAATAATATTTCGCCAGTGTCGACAAACTTGTGCCAGTTTGTACCACCAACGTTGACGGTCCCATCTGTAGTTCAACAAGCCATTCTCATCCTCGTATTCGTCCGGTTCTGCCAACCGATAAAGATGAAATATATTGAGAAGCACGTCATCGTTGAGGATGTGGATAGGTGAGCGTCGTTTATTGCTGGCATCATGATTGCTGTCGAGCCCTATTGATTCGCAAATTTGTGATCAGGAACAGATCAGCGACACAAGGATCATGATTTGGAACTGCGTACTAGTACGTCGGCCGAGCCTTCTAATGAGGGGAGGATAAATTATGGTAGAGGAGCAACAAGGCATTTTCAGGGAGACGTGTAAAGATGTGGACGCGATTAGCAGTGTAGGCCTCTTGGATGACTAATGCCTCATCCTGTGGCGGCGGGCGGCGGTGTCCTTGGCCGGGGAGGGCGCTGACCTATATCCAGGGTTGGACGTTGGACGCTAGCGTTCACCCTCCTCGTCATCATCATCGTCGCCGTCGTCACCTCATTATGAATAACTTTTTCACACTTTTACCTACACCTACATTTATATAATATGCGTGCGGATACAGCGCAGACAGGTCAACCTCCACCACCTTCGACAGGTCCAAGTGCTGTCAGTCCACCAACGCCACGTCATGCCGAACACAGGCACATACCGCACAAAGCGTCAAGGATATGGGACGTACTACGGTCCTGCTAGATGAATCTTTTTGGCGTGCGTTGTTTCTTCTCCCGATGATAACCAACGAAACCACCGTTACACACGCGGTAATGAGCGACTGACTGATTCTTTCAGGATGACCCCGCGCAGGTGTATGCCGCCAAGTGGGCGACAATACGACCTTCTTGTTTCATTCTACACGACGTCATCATTCCGTACTCCCACGAACACAAGTGGAAACGAGCAGTGAGTAAGCTATGGGAGATCGAGTTAGAGTGGGAAGTTGAGAGTGGACGACCGTGACGGTCGTTGACTAGCGGTGATCCCCATACGTACCACAAATGATGATATATTTGTATGTATCCGTGCCTCTACATCAGTCAGATGGGTAGAGCATATGAATGGGTATACTTTGAATACATCATGACAAATTCTCTTCTTACGAAGTCGTATATACCCCGGGTTCATCATTCACAATGGGTCCCCCTCCCTCCACCTTCCTTAATCCCCGCAACGACCCCTTCTTAACCAAGAATGAATACAAGGATTATAACCACAGACGATGGCAATGGCAGCCTGAGCGGGAGGCTGCGGTGGCATGTCATGCAACACTTTGATTAGCGGTAAACGAGGAAATGATACCGTGCCCGAGATGCGAATAGCGATGGCCAACGGATATGCACGATGTGTGCATCAAAGAATGAAGGAAGATACAAATTATACTTAGACAATAGGCTACATGTAGTCATCAAGATGCATACGCCTACGTTGATGAAGATAAGAGGGTGTGAGCACGAGTAAGATATGGGAAGTTGTGTCGAGACGTTCGATCCACCAATTAGCTCCATTGCTACCAAGATTGCCGCAACACTCACATGCTACATACAGTACCTGAGGTTTCAGTCGAACACCGAAGGATCCACCAAACGCAGGCTGACAGGATGGCCTTCTACTTCTCGTTCATTGAGAAATACTGTAAACGCGTCCCGAGTATCGCTTCCTCCAGAATATCCAACCTCCTCAAGGTTAGGAAGGACCTCCAGTGGTGGCTCTCCATCGTCAGGCGGTAAGGAACGGAAGATATTGTTGACGAGGTTATCTTGTACATGAATAGTCTTCACGTTGGTGAATGGCCTAAGAAGTTCACACCACTGGCTTCGATCGACATTGTTGTGGAATTCCGATGATTGACTGTTTTCTCCGTAGCTGAATGCGACTTGCTCGACAACAGAAAGTACGGGTGAAAGGGAATCAAATAATTGCGCCGCAGACGCAACCTGCAAGTCGAGATGTCCACACATGATCTGCAACATCAAGGGAGTGTCCCACCTCCAAGGCACCGTATTTAAGGTCACGGACTCGGAAAACCCATCGAAAACTACCTGGGCAGCAGTAAATCTGAGGTTTTTGGATGTTTGCATGAACTGCAAGAGGTGCGGAAAAGTAAAGGGGAGCTGATTAAACAGGCTGACATGAAGGAGGTTAAGGGAAGGGGCGCTGATCCGAGCAACGAGACCTTCCAAATAGGCGCTCACTGCAGTGAGCGAGAAACAGCGTAGGTTGGGAAGTGTGGCTATATCCGGGGTCTGGTGCAACTGGCTTTCAACATCACTGTTGGGAATAGGGGAAATAAAACCAATGGTGAGCCTCTCTAGCTGGAGCATAAGCGAAAGTCGGGTACGTATATCACTCGGAGGGAAATAGGCCGATGCCGGGATTTTGACAAGCGTGAGATTGACAAGTCCCGTGACAGTAGTTGTGAAAAAGGGTGATCGGGTTGGAAGGGAAGCCGCTGACAGTCTGAGATGGCATAGATTGGGGGCTTGAAACATGAAAGGAAGGACCACTTCGGTCCGAGAGGAGATATACATGCGTTCCAGAATTGGAAATTGATCGTCCATAACAGTGACGAACTTCCCCATATTTGGGAGCTTTGAAAAGAAAATGCGACGCACGCGATCGCGGTGAGAAAGTGCAAGCAATATACCCGATTCATCTTCTGCTCTCATCTCCCGATCCATAGCGTCATAATTGACGGTGAGTGGTAGAGGTGGTGAATGTGCAAGCATGTCCGCTACCGGTACACCATTAGTGCAGTAGAGATGAAGGTCGAGCTGGGATGGTGATTCAAGGATAATATATCGCCATTGTCGACAAACGTGTGCCAGTTTGTACCACCAACGTTGGTGGAACCAATTAATGATGGCCCTCCCAGTTTCGTCGTCATATTCGTCTGGATATGTCAGACGATAGAGATTAAATATATTGAGAAGCACATCATAGTTGAGGATATGGATAGGCGACTCGGAGTGTTGTCCATTGCTCTTGAGCCCTATTAATTTCGCAAGTTTGAGAAAGGGTCAAGGGTACAAAGATCATGACTTGGAACTGCGTACCGTGACGTCGGCAGAGCCGTCGAATGAGGGGAGGATAAATTATGGTAGAGCAACAACCAAGCATTTTCAGAGGTAAGTCACGGTAACGACGTGGATGCGATTGAAAAGCGTACTGTAGTGTGTAGGCCTCTTGGATGACCTATGCCTCATTCCCGTGGCGGTGGCGGTGTCCTTGGCCAAAGTGGGCGCAGACCTATATCCAGAATTGGACACTGCCAGTGGTGTCCACCTTCCACTTCATATTGTTCAGGGAAATTGCCATAGACTTCGATGAGCTGCTTGGACGCTATTATGATGTAGGATGATCGCGCTGGTTCAGTTGGACTTTAGCAAACGAGGTTGCTCACACCTGTCCCCTCGTCATAATTAAGCTCAGCTATTCATGAGGCTCTATTGATATCCGAGTCGGTGAACGGATCAGGGTCACAGAGTTTGGCGACTTACCACTCGAGGAAATTTGGACTAGCCCTCCATTAAAGGGGAGAGAAGTGATTGCAGGCATCGGTCACGGGGTGCAGTTGAAGCATCGGTCTTTGGGCGCTTATTAAGCGTCGATCCATTTCGTCAACATCGTCGTAGCCTCATCGTGAGTCTCACCCCCTTTTCCACATCTTCCTACACTTACCTACGTTCATATGTGGACGTGTACGGCACAGACAGGGCAGGTAAGTATTTCACTGCAGCCCACCAACACCGCTCAGTCGCGTGTACGCCGTACATAAAATGCCAGATGGGCTTCCGCACACAACGCCGACAAGCATGCCAGAGAGATGGACCCCTGCGGTACGTTGTTATTTCTCCCAATAATAATGTACATGGTGATGACTGACTGACTGATTCTGCGAGGATCGCAAAAGCGGACGCTTCGACGCTTTCCGGGTTTTCACCCGAGAGACGCATGAATCAAAGAGGATTTTTTCTCGTACTCAGTCAACTTGTAAGTTATTAAAAGTACTGCTGTGTCCCGGCACCTGCACCCGCAACTGCAAGCGAACAAACCACAGATGAGCCGCTGGGCAAGGTGTAAGATTATTGCAATTGGAGCTGGAGCGGGAGGCTGTGCTAAGTCGACTTTCATCGAGTGCCAGATTAACTTAGGGGAAGAGAAATGATTGTTGGCGATTCCGCAGAAACAACAAACAGCTCGACTACCGCCTCGCCAAATCTGCCGCCGCGGGTGCCCATCTCCACGGCCAAGCTACCTAACTGTCCTCACCGCCATCCTGCCACCCTCGTGGAGATACGTCACCACTGCGACCACGACCGCGCTTTTGTTAGATGCTGTGCGTTCTGCTGATCCGTGTGCAATCGAGGTGACCTAAGTTAGGTTTGAGTGGCGGAGGCACAAGCGACGGAAAGGTACATGTAGATGTGAGCATGCCAGACCTCATACTATGTACATTCTCTAGGACGTCTGCAGTCTCTGCCCCGGAGATATGCTTGATCATCGATGCGAGATGTTAGACAAACACAAACTTAAGCGGAGGATGTGGTCTTCGATCCCTGTAAAGTCTTTCTTCTTGAATCCAATGACATCCAGCCGATTGCCGACATTCTCACCATTCTGAATCCCTGCGTTCTCGTAGGCCATATCCTTGCCCACAGTATCATCTGGGGGAGTCGCTCTCGCCTGAACACCCGTGGAAGAAGCTGTTTCGATGCATCTGCATACACGTGAGCTGTCCGGATCGCGTCGGTTAGACATGTTGACTAGCAAACGAGTTTGCTCACCCCTCGTGATATAAAATGTTCCACCTGACAGAGTCATCAATAGCATTGAGCCGATCATCCATATCAATGGGAACCTGAACCACAGCAGCCAGTATACGGAGATTTGCCGAATCTGGTTGATCACTCAGAGTTACCATGAATCCGCACCGGGTCTACAAACATTCATTTCGAAGAAAGCTCAAGCTAGTTGAAAACGAAAAGGTACCTATCTATGAGGGCGACGGAGTATCGGCAGCTGATCGCAGTAAAGACTCACATTCATAGCAGCTTTAAGTTCAAGTGGAGACGCATGTCGACAAAGAACGAAAGGAAGGGTAACTGACTTGAAGGAAATTGCGTACTGTACTGCAAGTGTACTACTAGTAGAAGTGCGTAAAGTGGAAAAATGACTCAGTCAGCATATCATACACTTTGATCAGCGGTAAACATAAAAGTCGTCAAGAAAATGTGACCGAGATGCGAATAACGATGGGCAACAGATATGTATGCAAGGAGAGACAAATTATACTTAGAAGATCTGAGGAAGGATACGTGTAATCATCAAGATGCACTGACATACGCCTACGTTGACTAAGATAAGCTAGTTGGGCCGCCTCGTTGCGATCATCTGGCAGTCGTCATGGACGGGACAGTACCTGGGTGGGTGAGCATGAGTAAGATATGGGTAGTTGTGTCGAGACGTACTTCAATCCACCAATAAGCTCTATATCTGCCAAGATCGCTGCACAGAACCTAAAACTTCAGTTGAACATCGAATGGTCCATCAAACACAAGCTGACGGGATGGCCTGCTACTTGTCGTTCATTGAGAAATGCGGTAAATGCGTCCCGAGCATCGCTTCCTCCAGAATATCCAACCTCCTCAAGGTTCGGAAGGAGCTCCAGCGGTGGCTCTCCATCGTCAGATGGTAAGGAATGAAAGATTTTGCTGACGAGATTATCTTGTACGTGAATAGTCTTCGCGTTGGTGAATGGCCTAAGGAGTTCACGCCACTGACTTCGATCGACATTGTTATGCAATTCCGAAGATTCGTCGTAGCTGAATGTGACTTGCTCGACAACAGAAAGTACGGGTGAAATGGAGTCAAATAATTGCGCCGCAGACGCAACCTGCAAGTCGAGATGTCCGCACATGATCTGCAACTGCAAGGGAGTGTCCCACTTCCAAGGCACCGTATTTAAGGTCACGGAAAACCCGTCGAAAATTACCTGGACAGCGGTAAAACTGAGGTTGTTGGATGTTTGCATGAACTGCAAGAAGTGCGGAAAAGTAAAAGGGAGCTGATCAAACAGACTGACATAAAGGAGGTTAAGGGAAGGGGCGCTGATCCGAGAAACGAGGCCTTCCAAATAGGCGCTCACGCCAGTGAACGAGAACCAGCGTAGGTTGGGAAGTGTGGTTATATCCGGGGTCTGGTGTAACTGGCTTTCAACATCGCGGTTGGGGGTAGGGAAACAAAACTCAATGACGAGCCTCTCTAGCTGGAGCATAAACGAAAGTCGGGTAAGTATATAACTAGGAGGGAAATAGGCCGATGCCGGGATTTTAACAAGCGTGAGATTGACAAGTCCCGTGGCAGTAGTTGTGAATAAGGGTGATCGAGTTGGAAGGGAAGCCGCCGACAGTCTGAAATGGCGTATATTGGGGGCTTGAAACGTGACAGGAAGGACCACTTCGGTCCGAGAGTAGATATACATGCGCTCCAGAATTGGGAATTCATCGTCCATAACAGTGACGAACTTCCCCATATTTGGGAGCTTCGAAAAGAAAATGTGACGCACGCGATCGCGGTGAGAAAGTGCGAGCAATATACCCGATTCATCTTCTCCTGTTATCCCCTGCCCCCGATAATCGATGGTGAGTGGTAGAGGTGGTGAATGTGCAAGCATGTTCGCTACAGGCACACCTTTAGCGCAGTAGAGATGAAGGTCGAGCTGGGATGGTGATTCAAGGATAGTATATCGCCACAGGCGACAAACGTGTGCCAGGTTGTACCACCAACATTGGTGGAACCAATTAATGATGGTCTTCCCATTTTCGTCCTCATATTCGTCTGGATCTGTCAGGCGATAGAGATGAAATATATTGAGAAGCACATCATAGTTGAGGATATGGATAGGCGACTCGGAGTGTTGTCCATTGCTCTTGAGCCCTATTAATTTCGCAAGTTTGAGAAAGGGTCAAGGGCAAAAAGATCATGACTTGGAACTGCGTACCGTGACGTCGGCCGAGTCTTCGAATGAGGGGAGGATAAATTATGGTAGAGCAACAACCAAGCATTTTCAGAGGTAAGTCACGGTAACGACGTGGATGCGATTGAAAAGCGTACTGTAGTGTGTAGGCCTCTTGGATGACCTATGCCTCATTCACGTGGGGGTGGCGGTGTCCTTGGCCAAAGTGGGCGCAGCCTATATCCAGAATTGGACACTGCCAGTGGTGTCCACCTTCCTCGTCATATTGTTCAGGGAGATGTTCAGCAATTGCCATAGACTTCGATGAGCTGCTTGGATGCTATTATGATGTAGGATGATCGCGCTGGTTGGACTTTAGCAAACGAGGTTGCTCACACCTGTCCCCTCGTCATAATTAAGCTCAGCTATTCACGAGGCTCTATTGATATCCGAGTCGGTGAACGGATCAGGGTCACAGAGTTTGGCGACTTACCACTCGAGGAAATTTGGACTAGCCCTCCATTAAAGGGGAGAGAAGTGATTGCAGGCATCGGTCACGGGGTGCGGTTGAAGCATCGGTCTTTGGGCGCTTATTAAGCGTCGATCCACTTCGTCAACTAGAAAAGGCCACCGATGCTGGCTTTAACCTTGCTTAAAGGGGTCAGTAGGGGACTGATGAGATGAGAATCAGACATGTATATGGAGTGTCAGCTGCTCAGTGAGGTCCAGGCAGGATGGAGCTGGTGATTACATCCTACTTCCATGCTGTACATCTCAGTGGGGCTTTTCAAAGCAACCTCAGAGGCAGAGAGACAAGGTCTTTGATAGATTATCTGGTCTACACATTGTATAATACAATTTTATGGGAGGGTAACAGCTTAAAACACTCTGTACACCATTTTTTCCCTATCAGTTTGTTGGTGTATTTTGGCACATCCATGGCAATAATGATGGCACACACAACATTCTTTTACTGAGTGATTTTGTTAAAAAAAGGCATAGGCATGATCAGATTGGTGATACATACCTTTAGATGTATTTCACATGCTGGTGAGCCAACATTTTCTTTCGATGACGCTGCAGTTCTTTCTTTGCCAACTGTTTGTTTGACAAAGGCGTGTAGAGTACACGTGGGAGAAGTACGACGGGGGATTCGAGAATCACGAGCGACCTAAGTATTGCAGTGAAGCGCAGGCCTCCATGGGACATCACACACGAGAGGGTGAATGACACATGGATTGACACCCCTGGCCGGTATTTACTTGTCATACCATTGTGAAAATTGTTATCTGGTTGAGTATGTTGTGCAGAGTGGTGAGCGCAGAGTTATACAGTGTCATCATTTAACACCTTACCATCGTGACAATTTTTCAGGACATTATTGGGCTTGTTGTGTTTTGTGAGACAAATCATAAATAGGTGTATTAGTGTGCGTACCTCAGCTGATATTGTAGTTAGTTTGATAGATCTGTCACCATCAATTATACTCCGCGAGATTCTTCTTTCACCATAGGTACAACAAGCGAGCAGCATGATGGTGCGCAGTTTGAAAATGTAAGAGGACCAGGAGTCGGAGAGGAAGATGTGTCGTGGACGCAGGAGGTTTAGAGGTACACACACCATACTTGCACCATATTTTCGGATGCGGGAACAGAGATCGACATCCCCGATGAGTTCGATGATAGCTGGAACGCTGTCGTCACCCTTCTTTCTCAGTGACCATGTGAGCGAATCGGCCGGACGGGTCCACTGAATGTCGTCTAGGCAGTCGATAGTGGCGAGGTGGTTGGGGTTGTCTCCCAGCGTGTTGACGACCTGGATAGCGTCGACGGTAATCCCGGGCACGTAAGAGATCATCGTTTGTTCTCCTTCGAGGTGGTGGGTGGTCATCGTGTACTAGGGGGGCACAGTATGGGAAGCCAAAGGGGTCTGTTGGGCAGTAGATAAACATGTTTAGGAGGTGAATGGTACTGCGGACATAGGAACAAGAACACGATCTCAGACGGGTGGGTATTTGTATCTCCGGCGCGCAAGACGGGAGGCCGGAAGTTGTGGGGAGATTGGTACGGGAAGCGGGACGGAAGCTGTTGTGCAAATCCGTCGGGAGCGTGAGGGTCTCTCCTGTGTTAACCGAGTGCGCTGATACAGATTCAGTGCTCTTTGTGTTGTCTAGCATCCCGCGCGATATGAAGCAGGCACCGTTGCGCGCCGACGAACGACACCGAGACTTGGCAGATTTCCAGGATTGACGGCAAGAAGCGTACCCCGCTCTCAAAACCTGGAGAAGCAGATTGAGGACGCTGAAAGGCTCAATCCTGTCGGGAGTAGCCTGAACGACGGATCGCAACATCAAGACGGTGCCACGAAGAGCAGTCGCGTTTTGCAATCCATCATCGACAGACCTGTACACAGACTTGCGAAACCCAGACATCTGTGTTTGTACTTCGTCGTCTTCTTTGGGGAGGGAAACCAGGCGGATGACGCGATCAAACACGGGGTGGAGGGCATCGTGAAGAGCGGAATCCTCTGTGACCATTCCTTTACGAACAAGTCTCTGTAACGTAGTTGCGTTTTTGGCATCGGTGAACCGTGTATCTGGTTTCTCTGCGAAAACCACTTGGAGGACGTTCGCTGTACACAGAGCTTGGGCGAGTGTGCCATCGTTGCTTAAATCAGCCTGCTCCTGCCGGGAGGCCTTTGCTCTTTGGGCGAAGCGGAAGATTGACGCTATCGAGGGTCGGCGAGGGGGAACTCGGACAGATGGGAGGAGTACCTTCGATTGGTCATCGTACGATGACGATGCGCTCGTCGATGCAGAAGACGTAGGGCGGAAAAATGTGGGAGGATGCTGATTGCCACGGGTGAGCGATCTCAGCAAGTCCGCGCCAGGTCTTGTTGATAGACCCCTCCTCGGGAATCTGCAGATCGGCAAGCATGGTAGGCGATGAGTCGGACCTATCGAGCCTATCACGGAGGAGCCACAATTGCCTCTGACTGAGGTCATTGCGACCTGTAGACGCACGCCAATCCCCTGGCGGGCCAGCCACAGAGGAACCAGAGAATGACATGGGGAGCGGGGGCACGGACTCATCGCCCGCTAATGTTATCGCACGTTCAGGACTTTTTCTGCCGCTGATTGAGTCAAGAGGATAAATAAATTGCTGAGTGGAAGCCGGGGAATACGTGTGTGACTGAGATGTGGGAGCTGGTGGCCCGCCCCCGACCTCGCTGAGAAGAGTCAGTGGCACCGGACGCGCGTTCAGTGTTGGGGGGCACGGTCACATGTTCAGAAAAAAGATAGTTTCGTTGGACGTTGTGTCGGACGAGGCAGTGTCAATACATCATTCAAAACCTATGATTCGCCGTCGCCCCGCAGTCTTTTAATGACTACAATAGAAAATGAAGGTAGTCATGGCGTAACAGTAACCAATCACGAATGTTTTCAATCAGCACGTTCTCAAGTACCATAACCTTTCCCATCCTTATCAGAGTTTCTAATCACCCCGTCTTGCCCTTTTCCTTGCTACCTCGGGCACCTCAAACTTGGAACCCATCGTCATAGTCGTTGATGACAGCTGCTCTACAAACGAAGGCGGCTCACACAAGACCGTCAGTGCTTGCACGTCAGCATAAAACTGCCATCCTCTCTGCCAGCGCTCGCAGCTTAGCGTGAAGGTGGCAAGCACGGTCGCACCGGAGAGTTCCGACTCGTATTGACTAGGCGGTATCGGATCCCTTTCTGTGTCAGTCGCAGGAAGAGGGTTGAAGTCGTACACATTCCGGCGCACTATCTCCGCCAACGCCTCCTTTGCCGCTTTCGTCTTGCAAGGCATGGCTTTGGTGGTGAATTCATCGTCCAGATCGTTCTTGGAACCATCTTTTTTCTCCTGTTTAGTGTTGGGTGAGTTAAGTCACTGGTAAATGGAGGCACGCACCAGAAATATAGAGTGTCGTATCTTTATCTCCTTGTTCTCGACAACTTTGTGATCCATCCTAGTGTCCTTCGACGTCGACGTAGCCAAAGTTACGATTGCGTCGAGGTTGGCCATGTAGTTGGGCCACAGGTGATGGAGATCAGGGTGTTGCGGACGACGCAGGTGTCCTCTTGCCTTTGCCTTTTCAAATGGCGTCGGAGTCGACCAGTTACCTGTAGGCCCTTTCTCCCCACTCCACCCTCCGCACGCATACAACCAGAACTTTTCTGGGTTGATCTCGGCGACGCATTCGAGTTGCACGGGGCTGAACTTGTTGTGAGTCTTGT
This sequence comes from Lactifluus volemus, assembly GCA_022376515.1. Classification (NCBI taxonomy): domain Eukaryota; kingdom Fungi; phylum Basidiomycota; class Agaricomycetes; order Russulales; family Russulaceae; genus Lactifluus; species Lactifluus volemus. The sequence continues at coordinate 387,114 of WTXI01000004.1, forward strand.
CCTTCGTCACCAAGATGTACCTCCGACCAGAGGGCGCCCACTGTACGTGATCAAGCAGAGACGCACTGGACAGGTGGTAGGTGCTGCCGTCGAGTTGCTTCAGAACGTCACGAGTGTCCTGGGTGAGAAGGGGGGGAGCGAAAGGAGTTGAGTCATCACCGTTGTTGACGTCTGAAGTGCAATGGTTCTTGGAGGCGTCCATGTGGTAGAGGAGTTGGGCATTTTTGGTAGAATTGCCTGCCGTTCTTATACCTCTTCTTGTACTAGTATGGCGGCAGTCGAAGATCGAGAATGCAAAAATTTCTCATTTCCGGGTAGGTGTCCGGTAGCGCTTGCGGTCCGCTGGTCTCCGCTACCGGATGTGGAATCAAAATAGTAGGTTGCGGTGGGTTCTGTCAGAGCCCCTGTCAACTTATATGGCCGTTATGGTCCACAGCCCTACAGGAAACGGACAGAGGTATTTCGCTTCAAACCACAGGTGATAATCACACAGAGGTACTCAGTGCCAGTGAAGTTTGTACGGCATGCAGCACGGTACCAAGACGTCTATGCACGACCCCTTCCGGCTGGGAGCGATTTCCGAGGGCCGCCGTCATAGGATACGCAGGAGACTGTTGTCAGCAGATGCGGAGCTAATATCATATCGTGGTAAACCGATGAAAATGTCCGCGAAATGCAGAAGCTATCACATGTCTACATGTTCCACTTCATCTTCGGTATTTGGATCGCCATGCCCTCTGCACTGAACACATACATGAGGGAATTATGATCTGTGCGCAATTGTGGCCTTTCATTCGGCAGGAGGTCATGTGGGAAAACGACGTGTTATTAGTATCGAGCCGATACTTGTAGACCGCACTTCGACTTGCCCTCGGCTAAATTGTTGCTTTAGGAGTCTTGCATTCACCGGGACTTTTCTGTCCGGCACTCCTTTTTTGTTCTAGAAGTCGCTTGTGCATCTCATTGAAATTTTTCAACATGCAGAACGTATGGTGGATGCTCCTGGGGTGAAAAAAAAACCATTAGCGGCGTCGGACACTACCTCCATGGTTGAAAATCATCGTGTCATCCTCTCCCAGTTGTCTTTCGATGAGCTGGAAATATTGTACCGCCAATATGTCCCAAGAAACACACAGCAATTTTTGTCTAAGACAGATCTCGTGGAGTCGTTCTGCACACTCGCGAGCCCAGAGGTTCTACAAACGGTCGTTGCCATTACACTCGTCTCTCAAGCCGGCGGTGTCAGAATCACTCCGTTTAACTATACAGACGATCCACGCTATTCAGTCATATCTCAGATGCCAAATACCGACTTAGCTGCGATAATCAGTCGCTACTTCCGCGATGTTGCTCTTCCATCGGAGACCACGGCACTACTTGACTTCTTGTTCCGTAATGCGCCATCTGCAACCATCCAAACCATTCATGATGTTGCTCTTATTATGTCTCGAACAGCCGATGAAACAGGGCAGCGTGCGGATACAATGCGACGCAAAAGACAGCGGCATGAAAACTGGAATGTGTCAGGCATTCCAGACTCGGACGTGGAAAGCCAGTTTGAAACACGCCACATGGTCTCTCCAGATGACGATGAAGATGCCCGTGAAAAGGACTTCTTTCAGCTACCGTCCAGCGAGCAAGTGAAGCAGTGTTATCGAGCATATTATGAAGCAACCCACCCCAACTCTCTCAAGAAAGGCACCTGCGCAGTATGTGCAAGAGAAGTAGATATGTTAAGAGATCAACTAAAACAAATCAACCTTGATGAAGTCCCAAACCTTCGTCGCTTGCGACCCCACCTAGAACACGAGGCGCACGATACCTACAGAGGTGCTTTACTGGAGCCTTCCGGTGTTTCAGCACGTGAAAACACCACACTTGTTTCAATTTGCTCGGAGTGTCTCAAGGAGCTATCTAAACCTGGGGATCTCCCTCCTCGCCACTCTCTTGCCAACAACCTCTGGATCGGCCGGATACCATGGGAGTTGGCACGGCTGACGGTTCCTGAACAGCTACTGATCGCATTGGTATATCCTCGCGTATTTGTGTATAAACTACACAACAAAACCTGGGTTGAGAACGACACATCTAGACTACAGCGTGGTATGCGAGGTACAGTATGCACATACGAGCTAAACATAGACAGTGTTTCATCGATGCTCCACGGCGATCTAATGCCAAGACCACCTGCGATTCTGTCCACAACAATCATGATCACATTTATTGGTCGTGAAAAGTTGTCTCTACAACGTGTACACAACATGTTCCGGGTCCGGCGGCATGCGGTGCTGTCTGCTTTGATCTGGCTGAAGCGTAATAATCCGGGATATTATGGGGATGTCGTGATCGATGCGAGTCGTCTAGACAAACTTCCTGACGATGGTATACCGGAGGAGATTGTGTCTACAATGCGACACGATGACGACGAAGCGCTAATAGAACAAGAAAGTTCTCCATATGTACCCTCAGAGAGTGATCAGCTGACCGGGACGGTCAGCGGTGTTGGGGAAGACGGAACAGGTGAGTTGTAAAGTACTCAGGCGCACCGCAGAACAGATTTATGACTATGTGTTTTGAGTAGATGCACAACTTGAAGCCGAAGTGATACCGGTGACGGCCAATGGAGTGATCGATATAGACAATTCGAGAATCACAGCGACAGAAGCCAGTGTACGTGCGATGATCAATTTGTGGAACCAAAACTCCGAGGGCCCGTATGGCATTCGTCATGGCTATCGTCCAGTATCAGACTTTCCGTCTGCTGCTCATTCTGGAGAAGGCGAGAAGTCGTCCAAACTGTTTGAGAGAGCTTTTCCATGTCTCTACCCTTACGGCCGTGGGGGAGTCGAAGCAGCACGACCCGTTCCAATCGCGTTAAAAACTCATGTTCAGTGGTCATTACGGTATTTCGATCGGAGGTTTCGGAAGCATGAGACTTTTCCATTTCTCGCCTTCGGTATCTTACAGCGCCGCGAGGCCCTACTGTCCGCCAGGCTACAGATGAACAGGCGTACATTCGATCACGATGCCAGCGTTCTGTCCACACTGACCCGCGACAGATTACTCCTGGCTCAGAGAGAGGAGGAACGCAACCTGCCAATCAGCGACCCTGTTATACGTCTGTTGCGCAAAAGCGTCCGTGGAACACTCAGCCGGGTTACAGGATCTAATGAGAATCGCTGTCAATTGCGCTCTCAGATTTGGTCGACGACAGTCTATCTAGGACCTCCTAGTCTCTGGCTCACCATCAACCCATCTGATATAAATAACCCGATTGCCCAACTATTTGCCGGAGAAGAAATCGACGTGGAAGCTATAGCTTGTTTGGCAGATGATCATCATCGTTCTAAGGTTATTGCCGATGACCCCTATGCAGCAGCGGCTTTTTTTCATTTCATCATTCAAACGATCCTGGACAAGTTGTTCCAGGTGAGAGTCGTTGGCCATCAAGTTAAGAGTGGAGAAGGAATCCTTGGACACGTTGCAAGCTACTTTGGTCTCGTCGAAAGCCAGGGTCGTGGCACACTTCATCTTCACCTTCTCTTGTGGTTGCAGGGAACACCAAGTCCGGAAAGAATTCAGGAGAAACTCAAAACGGCCGATTTCCGTGACCGCGTTGCGGCATACATTCGGGAGAATGTACATGCCTATGTCCCAGGACTGGAGAGTGCAGAGTCAATAAAAGCGATTACACTCGACAAAGATGTCACCTCTCGTGGACCCCCAAGTCCGGATAGCTTGAACTATGAACAGACACTGCAGAAAGAGGAATTCATGCTTGCCCGTACGGAACAAATACACGTGTGTAAGTTGAGACGATGTTTGGTGCTTGATGCACAAGGCAAGACACGTTGCAAACGTCGAGCTCCGTTTCCGTGTTCGGATGAAGCTTATGTCTTGGAAACGGGGGAATGGGGACCTAAGCGGTTACATGGCTATGTTAACGGCTGGCTTCCTGGGGTCTTGGTCAATGCACGGTGCAACAATGATATAAAGCTGCTCACCAACGGAGGCGATACGAAGAACATCACGTATTACGTGACAACATACGCGGCCAAGAAGCAGAGTCAATCATATAACCTTTCCGCCGTATTTGCACAGGGATATAACTACCACCAATCTCACCCAATATCCGAGTACACCAACCAACTAAAAGAGAATTCGCGCTTACTCCTTTTTCGTCTGGTGCATGCCATTAACCGGAATCAGGAGCTGGCTGCCCCGATGGTCATATCTTATCTCATGGGCTGGGGAGATGTGTATAAATCACACACCTATACCAGTATATTCTGGACCTCATTTGTTGCTGAAATATTACGTGTATTCCCTTCCCTCGCCAGCCAGGCGTCGTAAGTCGTAGTTTCTTCTCAGCGAGGACTCTATGCAAGCTGATCATCTGTGAACACAGTGTAGAATGCTACAAAGTCACTAAGGACACGGGAGGAGCTGGATTTGAAGCGTCGGTGTCAACGACAGCAATAAACCAAAATGATGTGGAAGTGACACAGGTGAGTGTTAGGTCTCAAAGCCACTACTATGGCATTGATGCCTTGAAACATGACTAGGCAACTCAACACGTTGACGTTGAAATCTCACGTCAGGGTGGAGTAGCACGAGTCTACGCTACAAGTCAAATTGTGGACTATGTCCAGCGCGGAGAACACATGGGAGAATTCAACGTGCTAAAGTTTTTCGTTGACAGCTATGAAGAGACTATAAATCTAGGACAGCGTGGATCTCCTGAAGCAAATGTCACTGAAGATGATGTCTCACAACGATCAGGTAGATCCAGAAATGCACGCGTGCGGTATCTCCAAGAGCACCCGAAGGCAGAAACTCATCAACGGGTGATACGCTCAGAGGGACATAGAAACCTCCCAAATTTTATCGGACGCTATTTTCCAAGACAGGATGATGGCGGTATTGAGGACTTCTACTGTGCATGCATATTGACTCTTCTGAAGCCCTGGCGAAACTTGGCAATTGACCTCAAGAGGGATGATGAAACGTGGCGGTCAGCGTACGAAAGGTTTCTTCTCTTGGCGCCTGCAGAGATACCGCGCATCATTGGTGGTCTGCAATACTTTCACGAGTGTGAATCCAGTGCGAAGCAAAGAGCCACAGAAAATGGAACCAATCATGAAACACGTGCCATGTCGGAAGACCGTGACCTTATGTCTATGGACGATGAGCAAAGGATTGGAGGAGGACAGGAAGACGAAGAGGAATCGCCGCTGACGGAACCCGCTGCAACCGAACTGCTGGTAACTCAAACGTCTTTTGCTGAGCGGAGACACGGCGAACTGGCTGTCGAAACTGCACAGAAAGTGGGGCTCTTTCCTTCAACATCTGCGAGCGCATCATGGGCAGTTCGCAATACCACCGGTTATCGAAATGCAAACTTAAATGACGACGACCACTTGAAAGCGTGGAAGGCACAGATGAAGAAGGATATTGAGGATCAGAATGAACGTGAGATCCAAGCTGCCTTAGGAGGCGAACCAACGGGCACAACAGCAATTGTAGACACGGTCCAACCAATGGTGTGTGGCGATTCGGACGCTGCCCTAGCAAGTGACATTCAGGCGACGGCGGGAGTGACAGTCATCCAGGAAGAACATGAACTATCGTCAATCGACGTAACCCTTCTAAACGATCGTCAACATCGCGCGTTTGAAACAATAATATCACACCTGCGCAACCGTTTGGCCGGAACCCCACAGGAACCGTTACGCATGATTCTGTATGGCGAAGGCGGAACAGGAAAATCGAAGGTGATTCAAACAGTGACAGCAGCCTTCGCAGAAGCAGGTAGGTGACGCGGGCCACTGTGAACGATCGCAATGGTCTCACAAGCTACAAATATTTGTCTAGGAGCTAGCCACTTGCTGGTAAAAGCTGCATACACCGGAGTTGCAGCTTCTCTGATTGGGGGAAAAACCACGCACACTATCGCTGGCTTGAACGGGCACAACACAAACAACGGCCAACCAAGTCAATCAGCAAAAGCCAAATTACAGCGTTTCTGGCAAACCAAAGCATATCTCATCATTGACGAGTTCTCAATGATATCGAAGAGTTTTCTCCAAAGGTTGTCAACAAACATTTCTATTGGTAAAGAGGGTTCAGATGATAGACGGAATATGACGTTTGGAGGAATCAGCGTCGTTCTGTGTGGTGATTTACACCAGTTTCCCCCTGTGACGGGATCACATCTATTCCGCCCCATCAACACTACCAGAGACAGCGATTTGTGCAAGTCCGGACACATGGTGTACCAGGAGTTTCAGACAGTGGTCATTCTTAAAGAACAGAAGCGTATCACGGATCCGATCTGGCACACAATGTTGACAAACCTGAGGAAAGGCAAGGTAGAAGAAGCAGACGTTCAAATGTTGCGGAAGCTGATCATTGGTCGTCCAACATCTGATCAAGACCAAAACGATATTGCACAATGGCGGTATGCGTCACTGGTGACACCTCGGCATGGCGTTCGAATAGCATGGAACAAGTGTATGGCGCGCAACTGGTGTCGTGACACGAACCAGCAGCTTTTTGTTTGCCATGCTACAGACACCATTGAGAACAAACCGTTAACCATCAAAGAACGCATCAGTTATGTGGATCACATGCAGAAGAATGCAAAGAGAAAGAAGACAGTCCTACCAGACGAGGTGGAATTGGCAATCGGGATGGAGGTCATTGTAACTAACAATATAGCTGTCGACCTCGACATCACAAACGGTGCACGTGGACACATCACAGAAATAATTCTGGACAAGAGGGAACCACCATTGGGCAATGAGCCAATTGTCCATCTAGTGAAGATGCCGTTGTGCATCATGGTAAAATTTCATAGCACACGCGCAAGCACACTAGCGGGACTGGAAGAGAAAGTTGTCCCAATAGAACCTATGGTGACCCGCACAGACGTAAGGATGGACATCGGCGGAAAGAAGACAAAAGCTAGACCAGTAATACGTCACCAATTTCCCATCACCCCTGCATATGCTTTCACCGATTACCGATCACAGGGTCAGACGATATCTCGCGCACTTGTCGATTTGGCCAAACCACCCAGTGGTAAACTGACACACTTCAGCGTATATGTCGCCCTGTCTCGCAGTGCCGGCCGAGACACGATTCGTTTGCTACGTGAGTTTGACGAGACCGTGATTCGGAATAGCTTCGATGCAGAGCTCGCACTAGAGGACGAACGCTTGGAAAGACTCGACCAGCTAGGGGAAACAGCATGGGCCCAAAGTCGGAGTAAGTGGTGCACTCGCTCTCATCGTGTGCCACGTTCGTTATAGTGTGCTTAACAGATTCACGTATTGAGCAGTTTTCCAGAGCTAAGTCGAACGCATAACAGGTGAAACAGAAAGATTGCAAAACAGGGAAGTAAGAAGCGAGACTGTTGCGGACAAGCGGGGAGGTATACATAGGAGATATTCTTTAGTTTACCACATGCAATGACCATAAAAAAACACCTTTTTTTTTTACTCAGTCCACTGATGCTCCACCGGGCAAAGATAGGGGTGTACCGGAGAAAACGAGCCGACGATTGGATTCAGGTTTCATACTGTGGGTGGTGGTGCGGGAATCAACCTCTCCGGTTGTCGAAACGGCGGATCCTCATTCTCGCAGATCTCACCCTCTTCCCGCATGGAGGCATCATCGTCTAGAGGGGTTTGAGGAGCAGGTCCGCCAAAACTAGGAGGCTGAATAATACTGCGAGGTGGAGATCTACGTGCTATTAACGGTGGAGTCGTCGTCGTCATCGGAGCAGTCGGTTGTTCAGATGAGGTCGGAGCTGATGGGGACGAATCTTCTTGACCGTAATCAAGAGAAATGGAAGACGAGGAAGCATAACATGGCGATGAAGGTCTGGAAAATGAGGCGATGGAAGAAGCGGTTGTAGCATCGAGCCTTCGACGTTTGAGCTTGCGGGTGGAGAGGGCGGCTTGCCTAAGAAACTGGGCGAACATCGAGCTGCCAGCTGCTTGAATGTGCTTCTCCATCTGTGCCCTTGTTTTCGGGCAACCATCTCCGTGAGAGCCCGGGGCAGCTGGGGGTGATGACGCATCGGAAGGTTCAAATGAAGGACTTGCACTTGAACTCGGGCCATTGGAAGAGCTAGGAACGGACTGGTGGGCCACGGGACTCATTGCCGACGTGACGGGTGATGTCACTGAGTTTTTCATCAAGGCATTGAAATTTATTAGAGCCTGGGTACCGAACATATATCCGCCAAGGAGCTCGTCCAGAGAACCGGTAGATGTCTGTCCTGTCCACTGCCCGAATGTCACATCATAAGGGTTGCCAGCGTTCTGATTTGGTGACTGAGCAGAGCTCTTGGACGCGAGCGCGGTCTCCGTTGTGCTCGGGTCCGCGAAGGACATGAACATCGGGTTGCTGGTGATGGTCTTGTACGGCGTCTTTGCTGGAGGAAAAAATTGGCCATAGCCAAAGTCGTAGGCCATGATAGCATCCGAGTCATCAAGCAGGGTCAATGAAGCGTCTAGACGAGTGAGAGAACCGAAATCGATATCTCCGGGGAAAAGCGGAAGGTGTTGGGACGGTAACACCCCGAATGCCGACGCAAAAGTGGCTACGAGTGTACTGGGAAGGAAAGGCATGGCGAGCGCGTTTGAGACGCCGAGAAAAGATATCCCGGCGGCATTCCGCGTCTTCCAGAAAATGGTTGATATCCACAAAGGTAGTGCAGACGGTGGGAGGGTCTCACAGAGAAGGCGGCACGGAAGGACGGCGCGAGCGAAGGGTTCATAAGTTCATGAAGCAGGAGGCACAGGGTGTGGGAGTGCTCACCTCTACGCAAGAACCGCAGGTCATACCCTCTATGCGCAACTCGCATTTCCCCGAATCCATAGTAAAGTTGTTGCCTACGAAGGCGAGCTCGTTAAGGGGCTGTCGTCAGGGGCAAGCCAAACAACCAAACAAGTTGAATCCGAACGCCAAATTAGGCAGTTGGGGACAGCAAAGTGCGCGACCGATGATGTCATTAGCAAGGAACTGTTCCCCCAACTGCCATTCCGGGAAGGCCCAGGCAAGCAGCAAAGAGGGGTGAACATCGAAGGGGGAGCGATCGCGGATCGGATGGCGGTGGCTAGGTGTCAGGTGGGGACGTTGGCGTGGAGGACCGAATAGACACCATTGGCGGCGAGCCATGTTTTGAGGTGCGAGGCGAGTGAGCGAGCTTTCCGAACGCGTGCATGTCAAACAGTGATGTCCAAGGAACAGATCTCCTTTCGCGGTAAACGACGGGTACGCCGTGGACGGTTGATCGAGCGGTGACGTATCAACTCGAAGAGAACCTGTTCGTGGACGCGATGGAGGTGGGTAGGTACTTTCCGCATTGGCCGTGGCGACTTCTTGGTTGCGCTTGGCAGAGATACGCTGCAGCAGAGATACAGGTGCATCGTTCGGATCGCTGTCAGAACGACCGCGCGTTTGATTGATTTGCGGTGGAGGAATACCATCAGCTCCTGGAGCGGTGCCGTTTGCTGGTACTAGTTCTCTGTGTATGAAGCACAAACGTTGTTTGCTGGTACTAGTTCTGTGTGTACGAAGCAACAACGTTTTCCATACGGGTCGTGACAGTCGGGAAGAGTCAACCGGTATCCATGGGAGTGAGTCAGTATTTAAGCACATGCGATGACCATCTAAAAAAAAAGGGGCAACACGCACACCCACCTGGAGCCCCTAACCTGGTGCGCGCACAGGGGTGCATTGTATGAGTCAGAGGAAGGAGGAACGCGGGGATATAAAACGCATACGGTCGCGTTTCAACCTCATACTCCATCGCACAAATCAAATGTCTTCCCGCGTCGGTGCTAGTACGCAGCCAGGTCTCGCGTCTCGAATTGATGACCCCGACGAGAGTGATAATAACGCGGAAGTATTGCCGAGCAAAACCAAAACGATAAACAAAAGCAAACTACGTACCGGAAACCAGCTCCCGTACGCTACCACGAAGGTCCAGACGGGATATCGGGCACAAGCCATGACAACTCCTGTGCAGATTCTGGACACGGCGTATCCGTACTGCACATTAGCAACCTCTCTTGGCGGTCAGCATGTGCAGCCGCAAAACAATTAGACGAAGGCGGATCGGGCACAGGCGATGGCAGTGTCATTGGGGTGGAGTGAAGAAGAAAACGAAAACAGGTTAAAAGGTGCAGTTATTGAATGTTTAGGACGGGGGCGTTGATGGGATGCGTTTATGTTGAATGAAATAGAGTTGGCTATGTCGAATGTAGTATGGTTGGTTTTTTCTGACGGGGAGAGGGTAAAGCAAATCAATTCGGGCACGACGTCTGAATGCTCGTCCGGGGCGACGGAGCAGTGACACACTCGCCCAAGCTCTGTGTGCGTATAGACATTGTGATATAAGGTTGTCACAAAACATACCCGTTAGGGCGAGAGTGTAACCAGAAGAGGTCACAAAACATACTTCTTAAGGCGACTGCACATGATTTTCTTTGACTCGGAACACTCACAAAAGGCAGGTTAACGTAACAGTACTGCGCGGGACGAACCAAAAAGGAGTGTCGGATGACCACCAAAGGCAGAAAATCACGTGAAAACTCATGGGAAACGTTACGTGTACGGGCGTGATTACGCCCGCATTGATACCTTGCAAAGCAAGGTAACATCGTCGTAGCCTCATCGTGAGTCTCACCCCCTTTTCCACATCTTCCTACACTTACCTACGTTCATACGTGGACGTGTACGGCACAGACGTGGCAGATAAGTATTTCACTGCAGCCCACTGACGCCGCTCAGTCGCGTATACGTCGTACATAAAATGCCAGATGGGCTTCCGCACACAACGCCGACAAGCATGCCAGAGAGATGGACCCCTGCGGTACGTTATCCCTTCTCCCAATAATGATGTACATGGTGATGACTGACTGACTGATTCTGCGAGGATCGCAAAAGCGGACGCTTTGACGCTTTCCGGGTTTTCACCCGAGAGACGCATGAATCAAAGAGGATCTTTTCTCGTACTCAATCAACTAGTAAGTTATTAAGAGTACTGCTGTGTCCCGGCACCTGCACCCGCAACTGCAAGCGAACAAACCACAGATGAGCCGCTGGGAAAGGTAAAGGGTTATTGCAATAGGAGCTGAAGCGGGAACGTATACAGCCAATTCATTGAGTGCCAGATTACGTTCTGTGTCATTATGTCTCAAACTCGAATCCGAGTCGGAGTGGCTACGGTGCAAGCATTACTTGTACTGTCAACAAGTGATATGAGGGGAAGAGAAATGATAGTTTGCGATTCCGCAGAAACAACAAACCGCTCGATTATCGCCTCGCCAAATTCTGCCACTGGCGCGGTACCCATCTCCACGGCCAAGCTACGTAACTGTCCTCACCGCCATCTTGCCACCCTCGTTGAGATACACCGCCACTGCAACCACGACTGCGCTTCTGTTAGTTGTCGCGCGTTCTGCTGATCCATGTGCAATCGAGGTGACCTAAGTTATGTTTGAGTGGCGGAGGCACAAGCAGCGGAAAGGTACATGTAGATGTGAGCATGCCAGACCTCATACCATGTACGGCGTCTGCAGTCTCTTCCCCGGAGATGTGCTCGATCATCGATGCGACATGTTCGACAAGCGCAAACTTAAGCGGAGGACGTGGTCTTCAATCCCTGTAAGGTCTTTCTTCTTGAGTCCAGTGACAACCAGCCGATTGCCGACATTCTCACCATTCTGAATCCCTGCGTTCTCGTGGGCCGTATCCTTGCCCACAGTATCATCTGTGGCAGTGCCTCTCACATGAACGCCTGTGGAAGATAAACAGGCACATTTTCCAAGTTGTTTTGATACATCTGCATACAGGTGAGCTGTCCGGATCGCGTCTGTTAGACGTTTTCACTAGCAAACGAGTTTGCTTACCCCTCGTAATATAAAACCTTCCACCTAACAAAGTCATCAACAGCTTTGAGCCGATCATCCATGTCAATGGGAACCTGAACCACAGCAGCCAGTATACGGAGATTTGCCGAATCCGGTTGACCACTCCGAGTTGCTGTATAAGCATTCATTTAGAAGAAATCTCAAGCTAGTTGAAAAATAAAAGGTACCTATAGATGAGGGTTGGCGGAGTATCGTCAGCTGACTCAGATCGCAGTAAAGACATCACATCCATCCACAGCAGCTTCAAGTTCAAGTGCAGACGCATTTCGAGAAAAAACGAAGAAACGAAGGGCGACTGACTGGAGGGATTGAGTACTGTACAGTACTACTACTATTAGAAGTGCGTAATAAAGCGACCGTCGAGAAATGTCTTAGTCAGCATGCCATGGGATTGCAACACTTTGATTAGCGGTAAACATAAAAGTCGTCGAGGAAATGACACCGTGCCAGAGATGCGAATAACTACGGCCAACGGGTATGCATGGTGTGTGCATCAATGAATGCGGGGAGAGACAAATTATGCTTAGACAATCTGAAGAACGGTGCTACGTGTAGTCATCAAGATGCATACGCCTACGTTGACTAAGATAAGCTAGTTGGGCCGTTTTCCTTGCAATCTCATCGATGAGTATCAGCTAGAAGTAGGCGTGAATAGGAGAGTAGGTGGGTCTGTGAGCGCGAGTAAGATATGGGTAGTTGAGTCCGAGTCGAGACATACCTCGGTCCACCAATCAACTCCATTGCTGCTATGATTGCCGCAGCGCTCACACGCGACAGAACCTGAGGCTTCAGTCGAATATCGAAGGATCCACCAAACGCAGGCTCACGGGATGGCCCGATACTTGTCGTTCATTGAGAAATCTTGTAAATGCATCCCGAGTATCGCTTCTTCCAGAATATCCAACCTCCTCAAGGTTCGGAAGGACCTCCAGCGGTGGCTCTCCATCGTCGGATGGTAAGGAATGGAAGATTTTGTTGGCGAGATCATCTTGTACATGAATAGTCTTCACATTGGTGAATGGCCTAAGGAGTTCACACCACTGGCTTCGATCGACATCGTTGCGCCATTCTGATAATCGGTTATGTTCATAGCTGAATGTGACTTGCTCTACAACCGAAAGTACGGGTGAAATGGAATCAAATAATTGCGCCGCAGACGCAACCCGCCAGTCGAGATCACCCCGATCAAGATATATGGACCTGATCTGCAACTTCAAGGGAGTGTCCCACTTCCAAGGGGCCGTATGTAACGTCACGGCCAACGCATCGAAAGTTACCCGGACAGCGGTAAATCTGAGGTTTTCGGATGTTTTCATGAACTGGAAGAGGTGCGGAAAAGTAAAGGGGAGCTGATTAAACAGACTGACATGAAGGATGCTAAGGGAAGGGGCACTGATCCGAGCAACGAGGCCTTCCAAATAGGCGCTCACGCCAGTGAGCGAGAAATAGCGTAGGTTGGGAAGTGTGGTTATTTCCGGGGTCTGGTGTACCTGGCTTTCAACATCGCGGTTGGGGATAGGGAAACAAAAGTCAATGATGAGCCTCTCTAGCTGGGGCATAAGCGAAAGTCGGGTACGTATATAACTAGGAGGGAAATAGCTGGATGCCGGGCCCGGAGTACTGAGAAGCGTGAGAGTGACGAGTCGCGTGGCAGTTGTGAGTAAGGGCGATCCCATCGGGATGGAGGCCGTCCCCAGTGAGAGATTGCGTAGATTGGGGGCCTGAAACGTTTCAGGCAGGGCCACTTCGGTCTGTAAACTGAGATACAGGCGTTCCAGAATTGGGAACTGATCATCCATAGCAGTGACGAACTTCCCCAGATTTGGCAGCTCGACAAATTTAATGCGACGAACGCGATCACGGTGCGAAAGTGCGAGCAATATACCTGATTCATCTTCTGCTGTTATCTTCTGAGCATTGTGATAATAGATGGTGAGTGGTAGAGGTGGTGAATGTGTGAGCATGTCCGCTACAGGCACGCCATTGGTGCAGTAGAGATGAAGGTCGAGCCGGGATGGTGATTCAAGAATAAGACTTCGCCATTGTCGACAAACATGTGCCAGTCTGTACCACCAACGTTGGCGGGACCAAGCAAAGACCTTCCCAGTTTTTTCACGGTCATATTCGTCTGGATCTGTCAGCCGATAGAGATGAAATATATTGAGAAGGATGTCGTCGTTGAGGATATGGTGTCGTCTATTGAGGACTATTAATTCGCAAGTTTGTGAACAGATCAGGGACACGAAGATCATGATTTGGAATTGCTTACGTCGGCCAAGCCTCCTAATGAGAGGAGGATAAATTATGGTAGAGCAACAACCAGGCATTTTCACAGAGGTGAGTCACGGTACTAATGACGTGGATGCGATTGAAAAGCGTACTGTAGTGTGTAGGCCTCTTGGATGACCAATGCCTCATTTCCGTGGCGGTGGCGGTGTCCTTGGCCAAAGTGGGCGCAGACCTATATCCAGAATTGGACACTGCCAGTGGTGTCCACCTTTCTCGTCATCATCACCGCCATCGTCACCTCATTATGACCTACACCTCCATTCCCTCACATTTACGCACTCACCTACAGTAGGCGCCTGGATACGGCGCAGACAGGTCAATCTCGCCACCTTCAAACAGTTCACTTGCAAGTGCTCAGGCTGTCCACCAAAGGACCAAACCGCACAAAACGCCACAAATACGGACGTACAACCCTGCTAGATGAAAAATTTTGCGTGCGTTGTTTCTTCTCCCGATGATAACCAGCGAAAAGTACTGTTATACACGGAGTTGGCTGCAAGGAGGTCGCAAACTGTTTTCACATTAGCATTACGACTTCGCCCCGTACTTCCATGGCGCCCCTGCAGCGCCCGCACCCACGTACGCAAGTGAAAAGAAAAACTACAGACAGAAGAGCGCTGAGAGTGGCGCAAATATCCGGTCCACGACCAAGAAACGTTTGCAAGCATGTGGACAGCGGTCGCTGGCTAGTAGTGGCCCCCGTCCGTACCGTAAATCGTGATATATTTGGTGTGTATACCTTATATATGTGTGAAATACATTATGACGGAATTTTCTTTTCAGGAAGTGATATTACTTGGCGTACCGATCGCCTCTAACCTTTGCCATTCTGCGATCCCCTATTTCTCCTGGGCCTTGGCCCTTACCCGCAACATCGGAAGTAGAAGCGCCTCTTTCTTGAATGCCCATGGACGATAACTTGGTCTTTCTATTCGAATTTGAGGAGGGAGATTCGGGTGGCTCATGAATATCCGGCCGTACTAGGACAGCTTGATGAGAAAGGCGACGAGAGGGCCGAACTGGTCGCGCACGCGCAGGCTTTGCGGTGTCATGTGCGACAATCTTACGCTTAGTGGGATTTGGGGGAGGAGGTAAAGGATTGAGAGACGCCCGCAGGCTGGATCGCCATGGCGAGTTGGGCGTTAGATGGGGTTATATCGTTTAGCAATTGTCATAGACTTCGATGAGCTGCTTGGACGCTATCGTTATGTAGGATGATCGCGCTGGTTGGACTTTAGCAAACGAGGTTGCTCACACAGTGGTTCGATGACGACATTTGTTTTACAACAGAAGCCCCCTCTTTACTTGATCTCGTCGAGTTCCAGACCGCATTGGCACGCTACAACGACACAAAAAACACAGGCACAAGTTATCTTAGTCTCACTGTATGTCACGGGATCTCAAGTTGATTCAGTTACTGCCGCAGTAAACGTGAATGGTATAGTGACCGTACAGTATCGCACAGTATATGCACATACATCACGGAGAAATGACATCACGCCCAGAAATTATAGTCAGGGAATTCGATGAAACGTGTGCGCTTACAGAATTAAACTGAAAGGCGTCTCAAAGGGCTATGTCGATTATGATAAGCTAGTCGGGTTCCTTAATGTTGCAATATCGAGGTTCTAGCGGTCGCCATGAGCACGAGAGTTGGTCAGTGTGAAAAACGAGCAAGACCTACTTTGCTCCACGATCAAGTCCATTCTTGCAGCGCTCACAAGTACCTAGGATTATAGTTCAGTTTCACGGGCTGGCCTGCCACCTGTCGTTCATAGACGAAGGCGGTAAGTACGTCCTGATTAACGCCTCCTCCAGAATATTCAACCTCTTCAAGGTTCGGCAAGAGCTCCAGCGGTGGCTCTCCATCGTGAGATAGTAAGGAATGGAAGATTTTGCCGATGAGATCATGTTGTACACGAATGGTCTTCGCGTTGGTGAACGGCTTGAGAAGTTCACGCCACTGTCTTTGGTCGACATTGTTGTGCGTTACCGATGAATGTTTGTGAAGTTGGTGGTTGAATGTGACTTGCTCGACAGCAGAAAGGACTGGTGAAAGTGTACCACATAATTGCGCCGCGGACGCAACCTGCCAGTCGAGATGGCTGCAAGTGACCCGCAACCAGAAGGGAGAGTCCTGCAGACTCGGAGTGACCGCAAGTAAGGAAATGGAAAGCTCGTTGAAAGCTACCTGAAAAACAGTAAATCTGAGGTTCTCGGATGTTTGCATGAACTGCAAGAGGTGTGGAACAGTAAAGGAGAGCTGGTTAAAAAGATAGACTCCGAGTTGATTTAGGGAAGGAGTGCTGATCCGAGCAACAAGACCGTCCAAATATCTGGCGGTACATTGCAAATAAAAATGGCGTAAATTAGGAAGTGTGATCATGTCTGGGGCCTGGTGCAACGGCCTTTCAACATCACGGTTGGGGATAGGGGATAGAAATGAAATGTTCAGTTTCTCCAGCTGGAGCATAAGTGAAAGCCGGGTTCGTAGATAACTTGGAGGGAAATAGGCGGATGCCGGGATATCGATAAGCTCGAGAGTGACGAGTCCAAAGGCATTTGTGAGTAATGGAGATCCAATTGGAAGGGAAGCAGTCGACAGAAAGAGATTGCGTAGATTGGGGGCTTGAAACGTCACAGGAAGGACAACCTCGGTCCGAGAACGAATAAGCATGTCTTCCAGAATGGGGAATTGATCATCCATAACCGTGATAAACCTCTCCACATTTGGGAACCTCCAAAAATCAATTTTACGAACGCGATCGCGGTGCGAAAGTGCAAGCAATATACCCGATTCATCTTCGGCTGTTAACCCGAGGCTATAACTGGGGACATAATTGATGGTGAGTGGTAGAGGTGGTGAATGTGCGATCATATCAGCTACAGGCACACCACTGGTGCACAGGAGATGAAGGTCGAGCCGAGATGGTGATTCAAAAATAAGATTTCGCCATTGTCGGCAAACATGTACCAGGTTGTACCACCAACGTTCGTGGTGCCAAAAAACGAACGGTACATTTGTACCGACATATTCCGAATATGCAAGCCGATAAAGATCAAATATATTGAGAAGGATGTCGTCGTTGAGAATATGGTGTCGTCTATTGAGGACTATTAATTCGCAAGTTTGTGAACAGATCAGATCATGATTTGGAATTGCTTACGTCGGCCAAGCCTCCTAATGAGAGGAGGACAAATCATGGTAGAGCAGCAACCAGGCATTTTCAGGGAAGTGACGTAGAGACGATTGACGAGCGTATGTAGGCCTCTTGGACGATTCCCGTGGCGGTGGCGGTTGTATTTGGTCAAGATGGGCGCTGACCTATATCCAGAATTGGACGCCGGCCCGGGAGTCAACCTTCTCCTCACCATGATTGTCATCGTCGCCGTCATCATCTCATTCCACTTTCACACACATACCTCCATTTAAACAGTATGTGCTCGAATACAGCGCAGACGGGTAAATACCTTACCACCTTCAAGTGCTGTCCACCAATGCCACGTCACGAACTCATCCCGCACAAAGCGTCATGAATATGGACGTACAGCACTATTAGATGGACGTTTTTGGCGTGCGTTATTTCTTCTCCCAATAGTAACCAACACACGACGCCGTTACACATGTGGTGATACTGACCGACTGCCAGTGGTTCTTGGAGGATCATCGATCGCGCAGGCGGCAGAGGTCGCATGCCAGTGGATCAAATACGATGTTTTTTTTTTTTTTTTTTTCATTCTAGCATGACGTATTCTCTCCGTACTGCGATGGCGCCGTGCCGTGCCGTTGCCGTTGCCATGCACACACCCACTGGCAACACCCACGAACGGAATTGAAAAAAAACAACACTACAGACAGAAGAGCGCTGAATAAGCTATGGGATACTGCGTAAACTGGATTCGTTTTAATCTCGATTCGCCTTCCCCCAGAACGTGGAGTGGCAAGAACATCTGGTCCAGGGCCAAGAAAAGTTGCAAGGGCAGCTAGAGTGTGTGGACAACGGTTACTGCCAGTGGGTAGTACTAGTCGTACGTACCACAAATCATAATATATTGGATAGCTACCTCAAGTAAGATGCAAGCTTGACTTGTGCAGCCACCGTAGAATGCGGCAGTAAAGAGAATTATAGCCCAGGGAAGCAACGAGTCGTGTGATTGTTGTTGCATTGTCGATCTCTGCCGCTGTGCGCACGTCACTGTCATTGACTCCTACCCCACCTTTCCGCGTCGCATCGGGCCGCCACAGCGATCACAACCATGCTTCTGTGAGCCGCAATCGCACCGCTGATACACGTGCAGTCGATATCCGCATCGTTGGTACTGGAGCTGGACAGGTATGCGTCAAACATGGGTGTGATAGTGGTGAGATGGATGCGCGGGGAGTGTGGAGATCTCCACACAAGCGACGGAGAAGTGGAAGGTCACGAGTTGCAAAATTCGATAAGCGATAGGCATACGAGTAACCTAACTGTAGCAGCAGTCACGGAGCTAGATATACTCAAGCTGTGCGTAGATATATCGCTAGGAAATGACACAGTGCTCAAAACGCAAATAACGATGGGAACTTGAAGGGAACGTTATAGTCATCATAACGCAACCAGAGGCATATCGAATATCGAGCGATCCACCAAAGGCAGACTGACGGGACGGCCTTCTACTTTACGTTCATTAAGAAATCTGGTAAACTAGTCCCAAAGATCGCTTTCTCCTGAAGAAATAATCTCCTCAAGGTTCGGAAGGAGTTCCAGTGGTGGCTCTCCATCGTCAGATGGTAAGGAACCGAAGATTTCGCTGACGAGACCATCTTGCACATGGATAGTCTTCGCGTTGGTGAACGACCTATCACACCACTGACTTCGGTCGACACGTTTTTTCTATTTTGGTACTGGGTGGTGGTACTTGTCGTAGTAGCTGAATGTGACGTTCTCGACAATAGAAAGTACTGTATGTGACTAACTGGCACTGGCAAGGGTCAAAGGCGAGCGCGCTTGAATTAATCAGCACATCACGTGATCTAAAGATGATAACGGAGGCGGCGTACAACTTTTCGATAGAAACGTCACTGTCCTTGGCTCCCACCCCACCTTGCCACATCGCATCGTGCCGCAACGGCGATCACAACCACGCTTCTATGAGCCCCTGACATGTGAAGTCGATATCCGTTGGAGGGTCGGGTGCTGCCTCGAGGATGTAGTGGTTGGGGATGAAGCTGAAGCCGCGTTGTTTCTGTGCTTATCTCAGCGTCGGGTAACTGTACAATGTCTGCTACGCTGTCATCCTGACCCCGCTGTCCCTAATCCCCACTCCACCGTATTCTTGGTACTAGTTTGCGTCAAAGAGGAGCGTGCCAGTGGGGAGATGGATGCGCGGGGAGTGCTAAGGCGGGTGAAGATCTCCACGCAAGCGACGGAGAAGTGGAAGGTTACGTGTTTGCAAAGACTCGATAAGCGGTAGGCATACTAGTAACCTAACTGTAGCAGCAGTCATGGAGCTAGGTATACTCAAGCTGTACGTAGATACATCGCAAGGAAATGACACGGTGCTCGAAACGCGAATAACGATGGGAAATTGAAGGGAACATTATAGTCATTATAACACATCAGGTATATAGAACATCGAGCGATCCACCAAACGCAGGCTGACGGGACGGCCTGCTTCTTGACGTTCATTAATAAATCGGGTAAACTTGTCCAGAACATAGATTCCTCCACAATATCCAATCTCCTCAAGGTTCGGAAGGAACTGCCCTCGTAGCTGTCCATAGTCAGATGGTAAGGAATGGAAAATATTGCCGGCGAGATTATCTTTCACATAGATAGTCTTCGCGTTGGTGAATGGCTCAAGAAGTTCACACCACTGACTTCTGTCGACACTGTTGTCAGTGTGCCACCGCGATGACGATCGACCTTTGTCTTGTAAGCTAAGTGTGAGATCCTCGACGACGGAAAGTACGGGTGAAAGTACACGGAAGAATTCCACCGCAGACGCTACCTGCTGGTTGAGACGCATGCGGCTGATCCTTAACAGCAAGGGAGTGTCCCACTTGAAAGGGACTGCGTGTAATGAGACGCCACGATTTCCAAACATTATCTGTACAGCGGTGAATCTAAGGTTCTTGGATGTTTGCACGAATTGCAAGAGGGGTGGAATTATAAAGGGGGGCTGATCAAAGAGATGGACATGAAGTTTGTTGAGGGAAGGGGCCCTGATCCGAGCAACAAGGAGTTCCAAATAGATGCTCGGACCACTGAAACAAAACCAGCGTAGGTTGGGAAGTGTGATCATGTTATTGTATTTTGCAAATGAGTTGTCACAACCCTAAAAATAAAAAAATAAAAAACTAAAAAAATTGAAACACATATATCTCCCTGAATTCTCAATGTATGAAGCTCGGAGGGGTACCAAATTGATCGGAAGAATTAGTAGAATAGAACTATTATGGACCGAGGAAGGAATAGAGAGAATTACAAAAAAATGGTTTTTTGAGTTCGGTGTAACCATTTGCCATACTCGGAGCAACACGTGCATCATTTTCTTCACCCTTTTACCATGACCACGGGGAGAAAGAGGCCGAGGAATAGTGCTCCAAAGGGTTCTGCTCATTCCGTTGGCAAAAAACCAAGGCCAAGTAAGTTGTCCTCTGTTCTTATATATATATCCACATAACATACCCTTTTTCCTTAGGTCCTTCGGACACACCTGAGTCATCCAAGCGTTGCACGTGCACACAATGCAAGAGTCGCAAGGTCAAGTGTGTATACAAGGATGACTCCTCCGAGTGCCAGAAGTGCATTAGTTCTGGACTGGAGGGCACCTGTACATCGAGTGCTGGTGTCCTGACACCTGGGCCAGATACATCAATCCCTCAACGGCCACTGCGATCCTCTCGCCGATCTGCTTCTTCACATCACCCCCCTAAGGCCTCAGAAGATACCCATCAGCCTACAAAACGTCAGAGCAATGATAGGATCAGGAAAAGTCCATCTGAGGGTCGAGGTGCTTCAATTTATGTTCTCACATTTACGTATGGATTTACTCAAATTTTTCTCATTTTCAGATCACTACGTGTTACCAACAATTGCTGAGGAACCCATATCTAATGCTTCTGACCCTATAATCTCATTCCAATCCTTTATTGATCTTGAAAAGGCACAACCTCAGGCGCCCTCTGATGACGATGACGATGACTTGGATGATCTAGGCTTGGCATCAGATGACGACAATGGCTCTATTCAATCTGGATCTGAGACAGATGGCGATAGTGTTCTAGAACCAATATCGCGACAATCTGATAGCGCTCCAAGGCGCTCAAAGTCAGGTGGTAAACATCCGACAGCCCACCACTCCCGTTCTGACTCTCAGGCACCCCAGGATCCCACTGATGATCCACGCACATGTAGTACATATTTCATTTCTTGTCCTTTTTCATTTTCCATAGCAGCTAATTTTTTTTGAAACAGAATTTGATATCTCTGCTGTCGTGACAAAAGACGATGGTAGCAATTGCCCTTTTACGATCATCTCATTCACATCACTCAAACGCTTGACGGATACTGTTAGCCAGAAGCTTGGATGTTACCCTGGGTCCCTGAAGCTACGCTACCGCCTCGACACTGACAAGCCAAAGACCCCAGCAACATCAATTCAAAGCGTGGATGAACTCAAGATTTTCAAGGACCGTTTGCGTCTTCTCATTGTCCCCCAGCGCCTTTCAAATGGCAAACTGTCATCTCGTGTCCTCAAACCAGTGACTGTGTGTTTCGAGAATGGATCTAACACAGATCAAAGTTCAGCTCATACAAGTCAGAGCAATAGCCGTCACAGTACCACATCAGGGGAGAAGCAGGTATGCGATTCCATTTATGTCTATTTTTCTTTTGTTGAAAGTGCCACTGGCAGAAAGCGCGGCCATCATCAAAGCAGCCAAGTGCCCTGGGAGCTGGCACCGGCACGTCATCCAATTCTAACCCAGTATCTAATCATACCCAGATGTCGCAGAAGGCAGTGGTTGCTGACCTGCAGCAACACTGGAAGTGCCTCCTCCACTCTAAGACCAAGGATACATTTTGCTGGCAGTCACCACAATCCAATCGCGTCTGCTATGAGCTCACTTTTACGCACCTTGGGCTATGGGCAATGGAAATAGTCTGTCCATATTTACCATCCCCCGTCAATCAATGCCATGACTAACTAGATCACAGGGCAGAGGCAATGCGACTGTTGATGACAAGCCCGAAAACTTGCATCTCCATATCGCTCGGCCACATGCACGTGCTGGAAGCACGCCACCACAACACCACCCTGATCATGGGAACGCCCCAATAGCACCCAATGCTGCCACTACCACTGGCATGGGCTACCAAGCCGGCCCCACGCCTGCACCCCAGGCTGTTGCCGCTGTTCTTCCTCAGGCTCCTGGGCCATATGGCGGCCCATACATGACCCAACCCATGATAGGCCAGTACTTCATGCCATATCCAGGATATCCTCAGCTTCCCATCATCAATCCTAGCATGCCATTCCCTCAGTCACCTGCTCCAAGGGCTGAAAAGAACCCGCGCGACTACCCAAATATTTGTACATGGTTTCGATACCTTGATAAGCACGAAGGACGAAACATGGATGGCATAACTTTCGAACCATTTGGCCCATTGCTTGCAGCGCAGGGATTTGTTCGCATTACGCAACTGGTATCTGAGCATGTAGGCTTGAATGACTTGCAGCAGTGGCTTAGTATTGGGCCTGGGACGGCAGTTTTGATCAAGGAATATGCTCAAGCTGATGTGCGGGCCATAGAAATGGGGAGGTTATTCATTGGGTGATCCCCAAGGCATTTACTGACATGCTTCATCATAAACACTTGTATCTATCACTAGCATGGACCCATGCATCAGGAAAACGTCATATTTGCTTAATGTGCTTAAAGTGTGATTAGTGTGCTTAATTTCGTCATTAAGCAGGTTAAGCAAGCATTAAGAAGAATTAAGCACAAGTTAAGCAACCCTTGATTAAGCACAGTAAGCGCACCCCTGTGCTGAATTAAGCACATTTGCTGAATTAAGCGCATTCTGCTTAATTAAGCTAATTAAGCAAGATCTAAGTAACAAGCATCTTTCACATTTTTAACTAATTTGAAATTTTCATCACAATTTGAAATTTTCAATCACACAATTTTATAGGCATCAAAATTATATATTGGAGTAAAACTACAACATGAATATCTAAGACTAGTAATCTACAGGCCTTGGTGCAACAGCCCTGGGGGGGTGGGACTGCAGGGCCACGAGGAGGCGGCGGCGGAGGCGGAGGCGGAGGCGGAGGCGCGGGAGGCACAGGAGGAGGTGCGGGAGCGCGGGAGGTGCGGGAAGCGCGGGAGGCGCGGGAGGAGGCGAGGGACAAAGGAAGAGGCACGGGGCGCGGGAAGCCCAGGAAATGCCGCGGGAGGGCAGGAGAAGCCGCGGGAGGCGCGGGACGCACAGGAGGTGCGGGGACGGCGGAGGGGACGGCGGAGGAGACGGAAGTGCGCAGGAGGCGCAGGAGGGGGGTGCAGGCAGGGGAGGCAGCGGCACAGGAGGAGGCAGAGGTGGAGGTGGAGGCGAACGAAAAAAAAAAAACGGTCAGGAAGCGTTGGGGCGAGGTAGCGTACAACATACCGAGGAGGTGGCGCAGAAGGCGCGGCGCAGACAGCGTGCGCCGTGGACCCCTCGCAGCCCAGTGGTTCCAGGAGGATGCGAAGGAGGCGAGGGCGTGGACGCGGCGCAGGCGCAGGAGGCAGAGGATAACGTGGTGGAGGCAGAGGCAGAGGCAGAGGCAGAGGCAGAGGAGGGAGGAAGTAACAGTGAGACGCGTTTGCGCGGGGGAAGTCAAAAAAAAAGAGGGGGGGGGAATGCGGTGGCAAGGAGAACGCGGGGACGCTGAGACGTGTGGCGGCGCAAAGCGGCGAGCGGTGGCGACAGAGGCCACGAAGACGGCGGTAGAAGGAGAATATTGAGACTTGTGGCGGCGCCAGACAGCGAGCCCGCCGTGGTGGCGACAGCGGAGGGCCGAACACAGAGACGACGGCAATAGAGGGGACAGAGGGGAAGCACGAAAACGATGGACGAAAATCAACATCGTGCAAATAAGAACAAGCAAAAGATGCACGTGGTCGGTGCACGGGAACGACTTAGTGAAATTTTCATGACTTTGCATATTTTTCGGACTTTAATTAAATTACATAAATTACTTCCATTTGCTTAGAGTCCGTTCGGCCACACTTGTCAGCCGAAATTGTGAAAATTTCGGTAACTTCGGAGACCGGTCCGGGGGTGTCCGTTTCTTTTTCGTTTCGTCAAACTTCAGTCAAAAAGTCCTTTTTCCACTTGTTTCTTCGCTTTACTCGACTTTATTTATGGCCAAGAAGTCGGATAAAGCACGGGGGATATGTTATAAACCATTTCCGAATGTAACCCAGGGCTCCCTGCATACCTACCTCGATCCCGGCCCCATCCAAGACAAAACCCAGGCGGTGTGGACCATTCAGTGCATCCTCAACTTGATATCCTTCGCAGTTCCACACCTTTCAAGTGCGGGAGATGGCCACAAGCTCACTGTTGCCAACCAGAAACTGGTAGCCACACAACTCAACAAGAAAATCGTTGTTGGGGGGAAGAAGAAGCCATCATCGGTGCAGAACAAACTCAATGATGTAAGTAGCCATTCATTTATTCTATACATGTTCTGATCTGGTATTAGCTGCTCTCCGTCTTCCAGACCGTTGATTTTCTGGAGAACAGGGCATCAGGTGTTTCGTACACACAGAGTTCTGGGTGTAACATCATGACACCGGAGGAGGATGTGACATGGGAGGCTTTGTGCCTGCAGTACCCGAATGCGTTGCCCTTCAGAAACTGCGGGTGGGAGATCTACGAGGACGTCAAGAAGCTTTGTCCAAACAAGGCAAAAGGCACCCACTCGTTTTATCCATCAAATGGGACACAAGGCACGCGTGATCCAACAACCACTGAGGCATCACAAGGTGGTGAGGAATCATCAACGTTACACCAGTTCTCACCAGAATGGGATGAAACGGCACTCAACACTGCCTTTCAGGAGAGCCAATCTGATGACGAGGTGCCATCAAACTCGATCGACACAGAAGCGGGCGATGACTCACCGCACTGCAATAGCCCCCTGCCCCCCATCGGAGACACTTCCTCAGGAGATGATGGCATGCAGGTTGATCTAACAAAGGTGACTTCTTACCATACGTGGCATACGACTTGATGTTTTACTCATCTATTCCAGGGTGTTATCCCGATGCCCGAGAAGACCCCAAAGCCAACAAGCCGAAAAAGGAAGGACCCGCCCACTTCTGCGCGTTCCTCAGCTCCAACGAAGCGTGCCATGCACACAGCTGAAGCACTTGCCCGTGTGGGTGACTCAGTCCTTGATTTCGGTCGTCGTTTCGAGGCCTCCACGGACAAGCTGATTGGGGCCATCAAACCAACTTATGATGCCAGTCCCATTCGACGAACCACTGCTATGTGCTTGGCTGAAAAGGAGGAGGCATGGTTGACGTTACCTCAGCAAATCCAGTTCTCACAGCACCTCGAGACAACAACAAAGGCCGACACCTATATTGTGTGGTGTGCGAAGCCATCTCCACAACGTAAAGTGTATGTAGCTACCATTCTGGGCATCCCCCCTCCTTCCGACTATGACAATCCATTCTTTTAATTATCCAACTCGTTGTCACTCCCTGGGTCTATCCCGTCTATGTCCATCTCATCTTCGTTTCCCACTCCATTCTCATCATCAGTTATATCTAGGTCATTGTCCACCATAATACCTCTATCAGATAATGTTTTCTCATACTGTTCCCACATTGCTTGTGCAATCAAAGCTCGGAGCTGTCGGCCTTCCTCTGTCTCCTCCTCTGTGAGGCGGGCATCTGCTATGGTTCCCTGTGACTGTGACAGTTCCTCGGGATTAAGGTGCTCTCCAGGAGATGGATCATATATGTCGTTATTGACATGAACTTGTGTTGGATCTCTGTCAAGAATGAAGTTGTGGAGTGCAGCTAATGCTGCAGGAATGCGTGCTTGTAGTGCCATGTCAAACTTTGATGGGAGGACCAGTATGACCCAGCGCTTTTTGATAACACCAAAAATACGCTCAATGACATTCCGTGCTTGTGCATGACGTAGATTGAAGAGTTCCTCTTTGTTCCTTGGTCTGAGGATATGTTAGCCGAAATGCTATATAACAAGATAAAAAATGGTACTACCGTTGACGAGCTCGACCCCATTCCTGCAGATGATAACGGACACCACGATATGGAATGAGGACACAGTCACATAGAGGAAATCCAGCATCACCAAGGTAAAAATACCCAGGTGGAACACAGAGATCGTTGATGCGAGCATCAGAATAGAGGAATGAGTCATTAACAGAACCCTCCCATCCAGTCAACAGATACAAGAACTGCATGGAGAATGTACAGATGGCAAGGATGTTTTGAGAAAGTAATCCTTTCCGATCACGTGCATTGGCTCGATCCTTCGTAGATGGAGATGCTGCAATATGAGATCCATCTATAGCTCCAAGACATTTTTCAAAGAATGGCCAGAACTTCTGGCTGCGTTGGAGATATTGAGGAGGGGAATCCAATGTGGATGGGAGCTTTACATATTTTGTATAGAATTCTTGTGATGAAAAGGCCATGCACATCTTTCGAAAATATCTGATATGATTTGGGGGATGAGACAGTTCAGGCTGTGAGTTGGATCTGAACTTACTACCTTGCAATGGTCTCATTTGATCGCTGGAAACGCTCACCAGCATGTCTGACACCAAGGCCAGTAACACATATGTAGAGGAAGATAGCAAGCTGCTCCTCAACTGTAACACCATTTTTTGAATCTCCATACCCCATCCCTCGTAGCTCAATGACAAGGTCAGTAAAAACATATAATCGAACACCAAGCTCTGTATATATACGGTTTGGATGGCCACGGATAAGCTCCCATACCCATTCTTTGCCAGTGAGCCTTGAGGTATGATATGGTTGTGACCAGTATTCAGCTGAGGTATAGAGAGCTATTGCAGTTTGAACTAGATGGACAACAGCAGCAGCACTCTGATGCCATTGTTGTATATGCTGCTGGATGGCTGTATTCAATGGCAAGGGCATGTTGCACAGTTTAACAGATTATCATTAAGGCTCGCGATGACCTCGATTAGGCTCGATATGTGACGGATGGCCCCGGACCGGTCTCCGAAGTTACCGAAATTTTCACAATTTTGGCTGACAAGTGTGGCCGAACGGACTCTTAGCATGACTAAAAGCCTCTTAAAATTCTCTTAGTTTGCTTAAACTACTTGTTTGCTTAGTGTGATTAAAGTTTGCTTAATTTTCATTATTGGTCATAATAAAATTTGCTTAGTTGTGCTGAGTGTGGATTAATGTGATTAATGTGCTTAATGTGCTTAAGCCAAAAAAAAGAAAACTTTTATTAAGCAGAAGACAGTAATTAAGACCATTAAGCAAAGTAAGCACCATTAATTAGCGTAAGCAAATATGACGTTTTCCTGATGTGCTCCGCACGGGACCTGGGTTATCCACAGTCATTCACGTGCACCTGTTTACAATTTTGAAGCGGAGAGTGAATTGTAAAATTTTACTGGCTCTGCTTTCTTTCGTTCTTTGTTTTCATCAGCATGAGCATCAATGAATTTTTGCTAGACGCGTTGTGGATCCTCGTCGCATGGGACTCCGAGTGTGTGTGGTGGTCTTTCATGGGTCTCATTCTGGGTGGATTAGTTTGATGGTTGCGTTCTCATCGAGAACGCAACCATCAAACTTCTTGTGCATCTCCGGCAGGTGTAATCATTGTTGTTACCGGTGAGTGTCATTATCAATCATGTTACGTCCGACTGTCTCAGATTTGAATCTTTCTGTTCTCTGATGCTAGGTGTAGTGGTGTCGAATTGTCGTTATCGAGGACGCCGACTGTCGCTCTGTAGGGAAGTAGAAGATTGGGGCACCGCCTGCTACAATCGGCATGTGGCCTGCTGTCGACCAATCACATTGGTTTCATTGATTTGTTGCAAGTTTGTCTGCAGAAGCCTTCCCACTACACAGCAGCCGAACATGGGATATGTTATGGTTCAAGGGCAGGTTGGTCAACCGCTGGTCATGATCATCCCAGCCCGAGCTCCACAGGCCTCCACAAAGGAGCTCTGGGAGCGACAGCACTACACCAATCTGTAAGCGCTATCCAGAACCTCAAAGAAATATATGTAAATAAAATAAAAAGTCAACGGGGAGGCGTGCTCGGTCGAATGAGACTGCGGCCTCGGGAAATGCGTGACTCAGCGTGAGCAAGCCTCAAGTAGCTACAGTTTGAAACATGAATGGGTCTGGGCGTCCGCCCCAACGGGGCCAGTCCGGGTCGCCCTCAGGCGATCTCGCGGCCAAATCTCCTCCCTCCTCGGCATCCAACATCACCTCCCAAAGCGTCAATATATTCCAACACTCCCCCGTGACCACGACCGTCGAGTCTTGCAAATCAAGGTCCGCAGCATGCCTGGCAACCTTCCGGTGTCGGTTCTAAAGATGTCAGCGGAGAGCGTGGCATGTCTTCGTCATCCCTCGCCCGCTGCCCCACCATCCTCTGGCATCTCACGTTTCTTTCGTTCGCCGACTGATAACGCTCGTTCTGGGCCTTCGCAGTACACAGAGAGTCGCGTATAGTACAGCCTGAGACAAAGGAACACGAGAAACAAAACAAAGCCACAAAAAGATACCAAACTGGGCAGACAATAAGAAAGCGAGGCAAACTAAGACGAAACAGGAGACAAGGAGACACGAGATGAGTCAGAAACGAGAGAGAAGAAAGAGACACGCCGTGCAGCACGAGGCCGCAGAGGACGGTTCTAGGGCTGAGGCGTAAAAGCACTGTGGCCGAGGGAAATCGTGGCCCTTTCATCACGTTGATTTGGGGCGAGACGACAAGTCAGGAGCCTTGAGAATTAGCCAGGAATCACAGCGAGACAGAGGAAACGGGGGAGGAATCGCGAGAGTGGCGGGAGATGCGTACGAGTCGAGATTTCGAGGCCAGCCACGTGGTTACATCTCTTTGGGGCTTTTAGATATCGACTGTCCCCAGTCGATGCGCGTCGTCGTTGTCTTCGGAATGGTAGTCTTTGTCAACAACTATGGCAAGGTTGTTGAGGTCGAGGACACAGGTGACAGGGATGAAGGCGCGAGAGCGGGCGTGATAAGGGACAAGTCGAAAGGTGGCGTACCGAAGCTTTGAGACAGCTCCATTGATTTCGGCAAGACGATAAGAACCAGAGTGAACGATTTTTTGCAGCCTAAGTCGGTCTCGATGGCTGAATTCCGAATGAGGACGAGGTTGCCTGGGTGAAAGGAGTGGTCACGGATGGTGTTTTGATACTGTCATTCAATGAGTCAGAACATGAAAGAAACCAAGGAAAAATGTCATGCAACGTGAGGCCACAGAGGGCGGGTCAAAGGCTGAGGCATGGTCGCATCATGGCCGAGGGCGATCGGGGCCCTTATCGTCGATAAGACGCGGTTGTAGCGATTTGGAAGCCTCAGAAAAACAGATAGAGTCACAGAGATCGATGGTAAGAGATCGAGAAGGGATCATGAGAGCGGGGAGGAAGTGTGTATGAATTGAGACTTCAAGGCCAGCCACATGCATCAGCAATTGTCCATGTTGCTTAATGTGTGCTTAACGTGCTTATTAAGCACGTTAAGCACAAATTAAGCACAAAACGATTAAGCAGGTTAACGCCACCCCGGTGCTTAATTAAGCACCATTCTGCTTAATTAAGCACATGTTGTGCTTAATTGTGCTTAATTAAGCACAATATTAAGCAAAATTCCAAGAAGTTCAATTACCTTTTAAAGCAGCACTAAGCATCAAATTAAGCACATGTAAGCAATCTAAGCACAACATTAAGCAGTTTCAAGCACACAGAAGTATCAGGTAAAATTCAATCAATGATGAGCATAAAATAGTATATTCAGTCAACTATACTACAACATTAGTACACTATCTATACTCTATCTGAGTGTGCATATGGCCTCTTCTAATCCACCAGCACCACCAGGCAATTGACAATGGAGGAGCAGTTGGCCACAGAGGCACTGCAGAGTCCCATGCAGGACCACCATGGGGAGGGGGGGGGATGGTATGCATGCCACCAACTGATGCCTCCTGGGCTGTGCTGCCGCCTTTGGCTTGTTCCTACTATGCATGTGGAGGTACCCCTCGAGGAGGGCTGTGTTGCGCACCTATACAGATGGATCAGGAGGTATGGATTCATGTTCCTCTTCAGAAACCACGGAACGAGCAATCGGGACAAGTGATGAGGAGCCAGGTGAATGCAAGCGATTCTGCGGAGCGTCATGAGGAAGGAGAGGATCGTCGAGACCAGATGATCTAGGTCAGGAATCTACACCAAACGGATTAGAGAACCCGGCAGGGTATCACTCCACTGGAGAAGTGTTGTGATCCCCAGGAGCGATCGGAGGTAAATCTAAATTGTAAAGGAAGTTCATTTTAGAAGGATCGACGGCGATCATACCAAGGAAAGGTGCGCACCTTGGGTTGGCAGCACCCCCGTTACTTCTTGTAACGACTCTGCACGAGTGTCCCACTGCTCCCAACAAGAAGAACTAGCTGCAGAACCAGCGGTACTCGGTCTTCGATCGGCTGAAAATGAGGCAGAGCTCGGGGAGGGTAAGACGGAAGGGAGACCATACTGGAAGCTCTGACGGTGGGATTGCCGCCACTGTGGGTAGCGCCGTTTGGCTGGATTTGTCAAGGCATAGTGAGAGGGGGGTTGTGCTGCTACGGCTGATCGTATGTTGGGATCGGAAAGATGGCGGCTAAGCGAACCGGGGTGTTGCTGGACAGGGAACGACTGTCGGGACGAAGGGCTACCGCTGGGAGGGTGAAGGAAGCGTGCATGACGCGTCGGATCGTTGAGGGTCCCGGTATGAGATGGGGAAAATGTCGACCTAGAGATAGTGCTCGGAGCCGCGAGGCTAGAGGAAGCATCGCCGGGCTGAGAGACATCGGCGGAGGTAGTGGGGTTGGCTAGCCAAGGCTCTACGAGAGGGTCCTCGCGCTGATCCTGCGAACGACGTCCCCAGGCATGAGGCTAAACAGTAGTCCCTAATGACTAAGTGTGAACCGGCGTACACGACATGAGTCAGCTGAGCCCAGCGTGCTTCTGTGGTCTGCGGAAATTACCTTCGTCTTTACGAGGCCGGGATCAACGAAAGACAGTGTCCAGGTGAGTACCTACGATTAAAGATAGCAATGTAAAGTCCGATTATGTGGTTTCAACGACGCACGCGAGTAATGCATAAGTGGATAATATAAAACATACCTGACATACCAAAGCTTTTCCTTGATCTCCGGAATGGCCTCAAAGGGCCGTGCGGTTGAATGCGCACCCGCGCATGAGCAGGAGCTTGATTAGATACTGCGTGACGTCCCGCCCAGCAATATCGAGTCGCCTCATGAGATGGAGTAACGCAAAGCCGTCATATACCGCAACGATATACATCATGCTGTCGACGACAACGCCGGCCGTCAAGCCTGCAGAAGTTAATCCTCAACATTGGCGCTGCTCTCCTTTCTTTTTGCGAGCCCTCCTCCTGCCGGCATCTCCATGACAGCCTCTGCCAAAAGCGAGGCAGCAACGGAAAAGACTCCGACGAAAGCCCTTTCTGTATGCACATGGTGACGCGGCCGAGGTAGGAATGGGGAGGACGGGGAGAAAAAGGTAGTCGAACGCACCTTGCGCATAAAGCGTCAGCACTGGGGAACCATCGCACCGAGACGGCGCCCTACGTGATCATGTGAAAGTAACCGAACGGAAGAAGATTGCGCCCGATCCATGCTGTCTCCGCGTGCAGTCCGAACAGACATAGTGTAGCAGAACGATCGACGAGGCTCAGTTTGCAGTTTGTTATCTGAGCCCACAGGATTTCACAGAGGCAAACTTACCTTGAGGCCATCGGTGCCAGTGAGTCAGTGACCCCCCCCCCCTTCTTCCCTTCTTTACCAAGCTCGTCTTCAACGGCACGTCGGAGAGCATAGGCAATTCTGTCCCTGGCTGGTGCGAGAACGTCAGTAGGCAATAGTTGAGTCTGGAGAAGCCAAAGGGCAAGTGCGCAAGTCGAGTGGTCAACAGAGTGGCGGCGCAGGAGGAGTTGGGGCCGGCACCGTGACAGTGTGAACCCTCAGTGCCAGTGGGTAAAGTGAGGAATACAAAAAAGTTAGTATAAGAAGTCAAAAGAAAAAGAAAAAACGCACCAAGGACTAGACAAAGGCAGTCGCGGCGACAAGGGGAAGGCGGGAACGCTAAGACATTGCACGTGGTGCTAGGCACTTCAGGCCAAAACAGAAACCTGAGGTGGTGCCAGACAGCGAGAGATGGTAGAGACAGATGAGGCTAGGACATGGAGAAGGCGACACGGAGACGGAGGGGAGACAGGAGGCAACAGGTGGTTGAAGATAAATGAGGCACGAAAATGCTAAGGCACGAAAGTCAACACCGGCATCATGCCAACAAGAATAAACAAACAACTTAGCAAAATTTTCACAAGTTGCAACATTTTCGGATTAGTTAAATTATGTAAATTACATTTGTTTGCTTAGCACAATTAAAAAACCCTTAAAATTTCATTACTTGCTTAAATATCTTAAGTGTGCTTAATGTCAGTCTTAATTGTGCTGTTCATACTGAGCATGCTTAATGCCAGTCTTAATTGTGCTGAGCATGTTGAGCCTGCTTAAGTTGCTTAATTGTGCTTAAACAAAAATTTCATCAAGCAAAATTAAGCAAAAAGGTAAATTTAAGACCATTAAGACTACTAATCACCATTAAGCAACAGGGACAATTGCTGATGTGGCCGTCCTTACACCAGCAGTGTACGCAGGGCAGAAGCGCCACTTCACTCTGTGCATCCCATCTGCACTGTCCGCGGCCACACCTGTGTCAGCAGCAACATCCAGCAACTCTATGTCATCACCATCAGCGGCGCACCTACTGTCCTTTGTTCCCCTTGAGGTGTTACCGTTCCTGCCACTCGGATCCAGAATCTGGCTTTGACCTTCCTCTTCCTTGGGGACCACACTGAGCATGAGCATTGGAGGGACACAGGGGTGTTCATGAGGTGCCTCCGGTCATGACCGGTCAGGTGCACAACCCCACGCCGACCGATGAGAGCCACCCGACGGTGGCTGCAACAAAAAGCCAAGATAATAGATAGATGACATCACCTTTGGCCAGGAACCGGAGCGCAAACTGCCATATTGGGTAGGGTAAGTGTGGGTCCTGGAACAACAACTCATATTACATCTGCAAGCATTTACATACTAGTCACTAGATATAACCACAATGCCTGTACCAGCCATGAATGTCGGTGAGCGTGATGGTGTACAGAGTTCCAAGAAGGCAATAGTATATGTCAGCAAATGACATGGTTGTCAAGGTGAGGCGAGTGTAGTCCCCTTGGCGGCGAAGTTTATACTTCATACAAGAGAATGCAAGCTCAATGGGGTTGTAATCAGGAGAATATGGTGGCAAGAATTCACACCGCATACCCCTTACTTGGCCATCAGCATGAATACAAGGGATAGCTATACTTGTGCACGCACCAAGAATGAATCAATTCTTGAATAAAAGAGGTCTTGTGAATGCGGCAATTGTCCATGACAATGACTGAGTTTGGTCCAGGGAAGGGTTGCATGTGGTCAAGAAGGTTCTGGATGAACAACGCAAATGTGTCAGAGCGAAAGGATCCTTCTACTATTTCACAGTGTAGGAATCCATCCAGTGAGATGGCTGGGAGCACTGAAAATCTAAAAAAGGGTGAGTAGTAGAGTTGTGTAAACAGCATGTCACTCACCGCTTTCCACGTACAAAGAATGCCTTTCGTTGTGCTGGTAACCCCCGAATGGCCCACGCATGCCCACGATATGTTGTCCTGCGATCAACTGAGCTTTCATCAACAAACACCAGCTGGTTAGCATGGTATTTGCTTATGCGTGTGACATAGTCTACACGCTTCTCTGCAGAGCGTTCTGCTGCGATGCGTGTTATCTACAAGAGGAATTAGTCATTTTCTTCATCTGATACAGGGTACTATACTCACCTTCTTCATTGTAAATCCTCCACGACAAAGCATGCGCCAGATAGTGGATTTTGAAACATCCTTGCCACATGTGATAGACAGCATCTCCTGGAGTTCGTCAAGGTACATGTCTGGGTTATTTCGGATGGCACCAAAGAGAAACTAAATAACCATTAGTCCCTGGATGTAATAGAGAAGGTGTAATTACTTACCTCCAAGTCCACATCACGTAGGTGAACGCCCTTCTTTTGATGCTCCTTCTCTTCTTCAATTGTGCCATACTGGTTAAAATAGTTGAGTATTTGGCATACAGACCGCTTTGAAATCCCAGTATAAGTTGCAATAGCTTCTGGCTTCATGTCTAATGAGAGTCGAATAACAATGTACCGGACATCAGGGGAGATTGTGTTGCCGCGTGTCATGGGAGAGGAGAACAAAGGGGTTTGAGCGCCAATTGCCTCATGGGTCGAAAAATGATCACACAATGTAACAAGGCTCCATCGGTACCTTCAGTTACAGAAAAGGGATATTATCTTTACATGGTTATGACATATTAGGGGTGTTATTGTCAAATATGAAGGAGTAGAGGAGGTCTGTATTCTGACATCCACTCCAAAAATCAGAAAATTTCAACTCTCATTTCCCTTCCTCGGTCCATGTTAGATCTATTCTACTAATTCTTCCGATCAATTTGGCACCCCTCCGAGCTTCATATGTTGAGAATTCGGGGAGATATATGCATTTCAAAATTTATGATTTATTTTTTTATTTTTTAGGGTTGTGACAACTCATTTGCAAAATACAATAAGGGTCTGGTGACGCTGCCTTTCAATATCATGAATGGAAAAGGGGGGACAAAATTCAATGAACAGATCCTCCAGCTGGGAAAGAAGCGAAAGTCCAAGTATATAACTCGGAGTGAAATGGGCGGACTCGGATGCCTCGAGTGAGCGAAGGGAGAGAGTAACGAGTCCCGTAGGAGTAGTTGTGAGTAAGGGCGATCCAATTGGAAGGGAAACCATCACTAGTGTGATATGGCGTAGATTGGGGGCTTGAAACGTTACAGGAAGGGCCACCTCGGCCCGGGGAGAAGAATCGATATACATGCGCTCCAGAACGGGGAATTGATCATCCATAACCCTGAAGAACTTCTCCATATTGTCATGGCAAAGGTAGATATGACGCACGCGATCACGATGTGAAAGTGCGAGAAATATACCCGATTCATCTTCTGGTTTTATATCCCAACCAACTTCATAAGAGATGGTGAGTGGTAGTGGTGGTGAATGTGCGAGCATGTCTGCTACAGGCACACCAACGGTGCAGAACAGATGAAGATCGAGCCGGCATGGTGATTCAAGAATAAGATTTCGCCATAGTCGACAAACATGTGCCAGTTTGTACCACCATTGGCGGTACGAAATAGCGACCGCTCCATTTTCATCGTAATAGTCGTCCGGATCTGGCAGCCGATAAAGGTCAAATATGTTGAGAAGCACGTCATCATTCAGGATATGGATAGATGGAGGTGATCTATTGCCACGGAGCCCTTTTAATTTGCAAGTTTGTCAACAGAATGAACAGATCAGGGACACAAATATTTGGAACTCACGACCGGCGGCGAGCCTTCTAATGAAGGAAGGATAACTTGGGGTCAAGCAGAAAGCAGGCATTTTCAGAATTAGCGATGGCGTGGGTGAGGTTGAAGAATTCACGGGTTACACTGGCACTGGCAGTAGTGTGTAGGTCGCTCGCGGCGATGTTCAATCCTCGTATATTGGTGTATTTGGGCGCTGAATGATATCCAGATCGGACGCTGGCGCCTATTTTCGGGGTGTTTGGTCACGACTCAACCAGGCATTTTCACAGAGGTGAGCCACGGTACTAATGACGTGGATGCGATTGAAAAGCGTACTGTAGTGTGTAGACCTCTTGGATGACCAATGCCTCGTTCCCGTGGTGGTGGCGGTGTCCTTGGCCAAAAGTGGGCGCAGACCTTTATCCAGAATTGGACACTGCCAGTAGTGTCCACCTTTCTCGTCATCATCACCGCCGTCGTCACCTCATTATGACCCACATCTCCATTCCCTCACATTTACGCACTCACCTACAGTATGCGCCTGGATATGGCGCAGACAGGTCAATCTCACCACCTTCAAACAGTTCAGGCTGTCCACCAAAGGACCGAACCGCACAAAACGCCACGAATACGGAGCCCTGCTAGATAAAAAGTTTTGCGTTGTTTCTTCTCCCGATGATATCCAGCGAGGAATACTGTTATACATGGCTGCAAGGAGGTCGCAAACTGTTTTCACATTAGCATCACGACTTCGCCCCGTACTTCCATGGCGCCCCTGCAGCGCTCGCACCCACGAACGCAAGTGAAAAGAAAAACCACAGACAGAAGAGCGCTGAGAGTGGCGCAAATATCCGGTCCACGGCCAAGAAATGTTTGCAAGCATGTGGACAGCGGTCGCTGGCTAACAGTGGCCCCCGTCCGTACCGTAAATCATGATATATTTGGTATGTATACTTTATATATGTGTGAAATACGTCATGACGAATCTTCTTTTCACGAAGTGAGATTACCTGGCGTACCGTACCGATCGCCGCTATCCTTGCCATTCTGCGTTCCCCTGCTTCTCCTGGGCCTTGGCCCTTACCCGCGACATCGGAAGTAGAAGGGCCTCTTTCTTGAATGCCCATGGACAATAACTTGGTCTTTTGAGGAGGGAGATTCGGGTGACTCATGAATATGCGGCCGTACCAGGACAGCTTGATGAGAAAGGCGACAAGATTGTTGACAAAGCCGAACTCGTCGCGCACGCGCAGGCTTTGCGGTGTCATGTGCGACAATCTTACGCTTTGTGGGATTTGGAGGAGGAGGTAAAGGATTGAGAGACGCCCGCAGGCTGGATCGCCATGGCGAGTTGGGCGTTAGATGTGGTCGCATCGTTCAGCAATTGTCATAGACTTCGATGAGCTGCTTAGACGCTATCATTATGTAGGATGATCGCGCTGGTTGGACTGTAGTAAACGAGGTTGCTCACACAGTGGTTCGGTGACGACATTTGTTTTACAACAGAAGCCCCCTCTTTACTTGATCTCGTCGAGTTCCAGACCGCATTGGCACGCTACAACGACACAAAAAACACAGGCACAAGTTATCTTAGTCTCACTGTATGTCACGGGATCTCAAGTTGATTCAGTTACTGCCGCAGTAAACGTAAATGGCATAGTAATCGTACAGTAATCGTACAGTATATGCACATACATCACGGAGAAATGACATCACGCCCAGAAATTATAGTCAGGGAATCCGATGAAATGACTGCCCTTACAGATTAAACTGAAAGGCGTCTCACAGGGCTATGTCGATTAGGATAAGCTAGTCGGGTTCCTTAATGTTGCAATATTGAGGATCTAGCGATCGCCATGAACACGAGAGTTGGTCAGTGTGAAAAACGAGCAGTTGAATTAAGACCTACTTTTCTCCACGATCAAGTCCGTTCTCGCAGCGCTCACAAGTAGTACCTAGGATTATAGATCCACCAAGCTCAGGTTCACGGGATGGCCTGCCACCTGTCGTTCATCGACGAACGCGGTAAGTACGTCCTGATTATCGCCTCCTCCAGAATATTCAACCTCTTCAAGGTTCGGCAGGAGCTCCAGCGGTGGCTCTCCATCGTGAGATAGTAAGGAATCTAAGATTTTGCCAATGAGATCATCTTGTACACGAATAGTCTTTGCGTTGGTGAACGGCCTAAGAAGTTCACGCCACTGTCTTCGGTCGACATTGTCGTGCCTTTCTGACGAATATTTGTGCAGTTGGAGACTGAATGTGACTTGCTCGACAGCAGAAAGGACTGGTGAAAGTGTACCAAATAATTGCGCCGCAGACGCAACTTGCCAGTCGAGATGTCTGCAAGTGACCCGCAACCATAAGGGAGAGTCCTTCTGAGGGACCGCACGTAAGGAAATGGTAAGCTCGCCGAAAGCTACGTGGACAACAGTAAATCTGAGGTTCTCGGATGTTTGCATGAACTGCAAGAGGTGCGGGGAAGTAAAGGAGAGCTGATTAAAAAGAAAGACATGAAGTCTGTTGAGGGAAGGGGCACTGATCCGAGCCATAAGACCCTCCAAATATCCAACCGTACATTGCAACACAAACAAGCGTAAGTTAGGAAGGTTGGTCATGTCCGAGGTCTGGCGCAACTGCCTTTCCACATCACGGTTGGGAACAGGGCATTTAAATTCAATGCAAAGTTTCTCCAGCTGAGCCATAAGTGAAAGCCGGGTAAGTATATAACTTGGAGGGAAATAGGCGGATGCCGGGATATCAATAAGCAAGAGAGTGACAAGCCATGTGGCAGAAGTTGTGAGTAAGGGTGATCCAATCGGAAGGGAAGCCGTCCACAGTATGAGATGACGTAGATTGGGGGCTTGAAACGTTACAGGAAGGTCCACTTCGGTCCCAGAATGGATATACATGTGTTCCAGAATTGGGAATTGATCGTCCATAACCGCGACGAACTTCTCCACATTTGGGAGCTTCCAAAAGTAAATGTGACGAACTCGATCACGGTGCGAAAGTGCGAGCGATATACCCGATTCATCTTCAGCTGATAACCTGCGAGTAATGGTGTCATAATCGATGGTGAGTGGTAGAGGTGGTGAATGTGCGATCATGTCCGCTACAGGCACATCATTGGTGCAAAATAGATGAAGGTCGAGCCGAGATGGTGATTCAAGAATAAGATTTCGCCATTGTCGGCAAAC
The DNA here is from genome assembly GCA_022376515.1 of Lactifluus volemus. Taxonomy (NCBI): domain Eukaryota; kingdom Fungi; phylum Basidiomycota; class Agaricomycetes; order Russulales; family Russulaceae; genus Lactifluus; species Lactifluus volemus. Next base: position 426,297 of record WTXI01000004.1, read on the forward strand.
ATGTGCCAGTTTGTACCACCAACGTTGGTGGTGCCGAACAGTGACCGGCCCAATTTCACTGTCATATTCGCCCGGATAGTATGCAAGCCGATAAAGATCAAAGATGTTGAGAAGGACGTCATCGTTAAGGATATGGTGTCGTCTATTGCAGTTGAGCCCTATTAATTAGCCAGTTTGTGAACAGATCAGGAACAGAAAGATCGTGATTGGTATTGCTTACGCCGGCCGAGCCTCCTAATGAGGGGAGGATAAATTATGGTAGAGCAGCAACCAGGCATTTTCAGGGAGGTGAGTAATGACGTAGATGCGATTGAAGAGTGTTTTGGACGATTCCCGTGGCGGTGGCGGTGTCTTCGGTCAACATGGCTGACCTATCCGGAATTGGACGCGGGCCCGGGCGTCTACCTTCTCGTCCATCATCAACGTCGCCGTCATCATCTCATTCCGAGCCACATCTCCTTTTCCCACCCACTCACCTACATTTAAACAGTATGTGCTCGAATACAGCGCAGACAGGTAAATTCTTTACCACCTTCAAGTGCTGTCCACAAACGCCACGTCACGGTCACGAACACATCCCGCACAAAGTGTCATGAATATGGACGTACAGCCCTACTAGATGGACGTTTTTGGCGTGCGTCGTTCCTTCTCCCAGTAGTACCCAACAAAACACACTCTTACACATGTGATAATACTGGCTGACTGCCAGTAGTTCTTGGAGGATCATCGATCGCGCAGGCGGACACCACCTTTGGCACGCGAGAGGTCGCATGGATCAAATACGATCTTGTTTTATACTAGCATGACGTCTTCTCTCTGTACTTCCATGGCGCCCTGGAGTAGCAAATATCCAAGACGAGTTGCAAGGGCAGCTAGAGCGTGGACAACTGTTACTGGGTAGTCCTAGTCGTACGTACCACAAATCATACATATCTGATATCTACGTCAAGTAAGATGCAAGCTTAACTTGTGAAGCCACCGAGGAATGCGGCAGGAAGAGAATTATAGCTGGAAAGTCCAAGGAAGCAACGAGTCGTGTGATTATTGTTGCATTGTAGATTTCTTCCGCTGTGCGCACGTCACTCAGTCTGTCCTTGACTCCCACCCCACCTTTCCGCATCGCGTCGTGCCACCACAGCAATCACAATCACGCTTCTGTGAGCCGCAATCGCACCGCTGATACACGTGCAGTCGATATCCGTATCGTTGGTACTGGAGCTGGACGGGTATGCGTCAAACATGGATGTGCCAGTGGTGAGATGGATGCGCGGGGAGACCGATCTCTATCAGAGAGGTCCAAGAGTTGGTTAACTTACAAGTAAGTATCACAGCTCATGATACGTACGTATCATGAAACAGCGCGGATGGGGCAGGCCAATATCCTCGTCGTCTATAAACAGTTCAAGAGCTGCCTACTAACACTCAGTCGTTAACCCGTACTACAAGAAACGCCAAGCGCGCAACTCTGCGCAGCGCCGACGAGCATTCCATGAGGATTGACGTTCATACCCTGCTACAGTAGATAGTCTTCTTCTGGTGTGCGTTTTTTTTTTTCTCCCAATCGTGATGACCAATGAAGCACACGTGAGGATGACTCGCTGACTCTTAGGGAGATTGCATAGGTGGGCGCAGCGCAGCTATCCAGAGATTTTTGCCCGAGAGATTCGATCGCTAGCGTGGAGAGTCTGTTGTTCCCATTGTCACCTCTGCCTTCAGCCTCGAGTGCTGTCACGGCGCCCGCGCGCACGCAAGTGAAGACTTGGACGAGCTGGTGAAATAAGCTGTGGGTTATCGAATTCGATCTCGATTTCCGAACCCAAATATCGGGACCAATAGCTGCCAGTGCTGGAGTTGGAGGCTTTGGCGGGTGCTCCAAGTGCGTGGGTAAGGAGAGCATTCCGTCTTTGGATATGGTGCTGTACGACATGGTGGATCTGTCGTTAATTTCGGCAATCAACACCCTCTGTGCGTCAGGTGGTGCCATGCCTGAACTAGGATGAGAGGAGAATAGTTGGGTGGTAACAACTGAATTCCCCACACATACAAGATGATGAAAATGTCATGATATATAGGTAGAGTAAATGAAAAGCTATACTTTTAGAAATTATCATGACGGATTCTCTCTTCTCCAATAGTCTCTTCATCCGCTATGAAGAGAGCATCACATCAAACCATCTGACAAGGGCGATATATACTGTGAGACACTACATTGATGGCGGAGTGACGGGGTGCTAGCCAACGGAGGCGGCGTACAACTTATCGATAGAAACGTCACTGTCCTTGGCTCCCACCCCACCTTGCCACATCGCATCGTGCCGCAACGGCGATTACAACCACACTTCTGTGAGCCCCTGATACGTGAAGTCGATATCCATTGGAGGGTCGGGTAGACCGTTGGAGGGTCGGGTGCTGCTTCGAGGATGTAGTGGTTGGGGATGAAGCCGCGTTGTCTGTGCTTATCTCAGCGTCGGGTAACTGTACAATGTCCGCTACGCTGTCATCCTGACCCCGCTGTCCCTAATCCCCACTCCACCGTATTCTTGGTACTAGTTTGCGTCAAAGACGAGCGTGCCAGTTGGGAGGTGGATGCGCGGGGAGTGCTAAGGCGAGTGAAGATCTCCACACAAGCGACGGAAGAAGTGGAAGGTCACGTGTTTGCAAAGACTCGATAAGCGGTAGATATACTAGTAACCTAACTGTAGCAGCAGTCATGGAGCTAGGTATACTCAAGCTGTACGTAGATACATCGCAAGGAAATGACACGGTTCTCGAAACGCGAATAACGATGGGAAATTGAAGGGAACATTATAGTCATCATAACGCACCCAGAGGTATATAGAACATCGAGGGATCCACCAAACGCAGGCTGACGGGACGGCCTTGTAATTGACGTTCCTTAAGAAATATGGTAAACGAGTGCCGAACATCTCTTCCTCCAGAATATCCAATCTCCTCAAGGTTCGGAAGGAACTGCCCTGGTAGCTCTCCATAGCCAGATGGGAAAATTTTGCAGGCGAGATCATCTTTCACATGGATAGCCTTCGCGTTGGTGAACAGCCCAAGAAGTTCACACCACTGACTTCGGTCGACGTTGTGCCACTGCGATGACGATCGACATTTGTCTTGGTAGCTAAGTGTGAGATCCTCGACGACGGAAAGTACGGGTGAAAGTACACGGAAGAATTCCACCGCAGACGCTATCTGCCGGTTGAGATGCATGCAGTTGATATTGGACACAAAGGGAGTGTCCCACTTCAAAGGGACCGCGTGTAATAAGACGCCATGCACTCCAAACGTTATCTGTACAGCGGTGAATCTAAAGTTCTTGAATGTTTGCACGAATTGCAAGAGGGGTGGAATTATGAAGGGGGGCTGTCTAAAGAGATGGACATGAAGTCTGTTGAGGGAAGGGGCGCTGATCCGAGCAACAAGGACTTCTAAATCGATGCTCGGACCACTGAACCAAAACCAGCGTAGGTTGGGAAGTGTGATCATGTCAAGGGTCTGGTGAGGCTGCCTTTCAATATCATGGTTGGGAAAAGGGGGATGAAATCCAATGAACAGATTCTCCAGCTGGGAAATAAGCGAAAGTCGAAGTATATAATTCGGAGTGAAATAGGCGGACTTGGATGCCTCGACATTGTGAAGCGAGAGTGTAACGAGTCCCGTAGGAGTAGTTGTGAGTAAGGGTGATCCAATTGGAAGGGAAACCATCGTCAGTTTGAGATGGCGTAGATTGGGGGCTTGAAACGTTACAGGAAGGGCCACCTCGGCCCGGGGATTAGATTCGATATACATGCGCTCCAGAACGGGGAATTGATCATCCATAACCCTGACGAACTCCCCCATATTGTAATTGCGAAGGTAAATGTGACGCACGCGATCACGATGTGAAAGTGCAAGTAATATACCCGATCTATCTTCTGCTGTAATAATCCAATCGGTATAATAGATGGCGAGTGGTAAAGGTGGTGAATGTGCGAGCATGTCCGCTACAGGCACACCAACGGTGCAGAACAGATGAAGGTCGAGCCGGCATGGTGATTCAAGAATAAGATTTCGCCATAGTCGACAAACATGTGCCAGTTTGTACCACCATTGGCGGTACGAAATAGCGACCGCCCCATTTTCATCGTAATAGTCGTCTGGATCTGGCAGCCGATAAAGGTCAAATATGTTGAGAAGCACGTCATCATTCAGGATATGGATAGATGGAGGTGATCTATTGCCATGTGGCCCTATTAATTTGCAAGTTTGTCAACAGAATGAACAGATCAGGGACACAAATATTTGGAACTCACGACCGCCGGCGAGCCTTCTAATAAAGGAAGGATAACTTGGGGTCAAGCAGAAAGCAGGCATTTTCAGAATTAGCGATGGCGTGGGTGAGGTTGAAGAATTCACGGGTTACACTTGCACTGGCTGTAGTGTGTAGGTCGCTCGCAGCGATGTTCAATCCTCGTATATTGGTGTATTTGGGCGCTGAGTGATATCCAGAATCGGACGCTGGCGTCTATTTTCGGGGTGCTTCGTCACGAGCCGCACTCCGCAGATTCCCACTGCCTCTGTCATGAAACAGCCGCGGATGGCATGCCAATTACCACCTATAAAAGAGCTGCCTACTAACACTCTGTCGTTAACCCGTACTACACAAAACACCAAGCGTGCGTCTCTGCGCAGCGCCGACGAGCGTTCCATGAAGGTTGACGTTCACACCCTGCTATAGTATATAGACTTCTTTTGGTGTGCGTTTTTTTTTCACCTAATAATGATGACTAACGACGCACACGTGACTCTTCGTAGGTGGGCGCTACGCAGCTATCCAGAGATTTTTGCCCGAGAGATTCGATCGTTGGCGTGGAGTCTGCTGTTCCCATTGTCGCCGTCGCTGCCTTCCGCCTCGAGTACTGCCATGGCCCCCCCGCACTCGCGCCTGTAAGTGAAGACTTGGAAGAGCTGGTGAATGAGCTGTGGGTTATCGAATTCGATCTCGATTTGCCTTTCCCCAGAGTGTGGAGTCGGGACCAGGTCGAGACCAATAGCTGCTGGAGTTGGAGGCTGTGGCGGGTCCTCCAATTGCGTGCGTGCGTGAAAAGAGCGTTCCGTCCTTGAATATGGGGCTGTACCGCATGGCGGACCCGTAGTTAGTTTTGGCATTAAACACGCACTTTGCGTCAAGCGGTGCCATGCCTGACTAGGTTGAGATGAGAATGGTCGATAGTCGCTGGGTAGACACAACTGAATCCCCACATATGCCAGACGATAAAAGGTTCAGTCATCGAGGTAGAGTACATGAAAAGTTTAGAAATTATCGTGACAGATTCTCTCTTCTCATCCGCTATGAAGAGAGCATCACATCAAGACATCTCACAAGATCCCTGAAGGACAATACTGACACCTTGCCAATTACTGCCGGTGCCAGGTGCGGTCCCCAACTTCGCCACATCTTGTTGCGTCGGGCGGCAGGCCGACCACGATCATGTTTCTGCGAGATGCCATCGACGCCGCCGATACGTGTGCAGTCGATGTATCCTGCGCACCAGAGCTGGATGATGTACGTGTCTGATGTGAGTTGTGGGGAATAGAGCGTGAGGAGGGAGTCCCAGTAGTGTTGACGGGCGGAGGCACAAAGCGACGGAGAATCGCATGTAAATCCACTGTTCGAGAACATCGGGCTTCGCTTCCACACGAGCGGGAGTAAATAATAACGGGAAACTCGACGTGAGGTTGGGGAAAAAGAAAAGATGCCACGGAAAGAAAGCCGGTCTGTTTCATAAGATAAGTACGCGAGCCAGGCTCCATTCCGACATCCCCTAGAATGTGAGTTACCCTCGTACACCTACGTATATGTGAGCCGCTCGAACCTCCTCTCCTACAAGCTTGAACACAATCGCGACGAGCGCCGCCACTGCCAGAACGAGCTAACCTGGCGGAACAATGGGGCGCAACCTCAAGCTCCGCGGGATTCGTAAGAAACTTACAGACGGCATCAGAAAGTGGGTCACAAGGCGGGATTCTTTATCACAGAGCTTAGAAAGATGAGTAAAAATATCGGATAGGCAGGATGAGCTCAAAGTACGAAAAAAAAAGGATGACAGACTCAACACGGGTAGTGTATCGATGTTATTGGTGGCACCAGTTCGATAGGTGAGAGGGAAGGGTAGTATCGGTGCAAATATGAATAGCATGGAGCGCGAGAAGGGCATCCATACATTCGTCTCAGCGCCAGCGGTGGTAAGTGTCGATTTTCTATATGGGCAGACGGGCCGATGTTGCGGTATTGAACTTTGACCGGTAACGGTCGGCCGAGAGTGAGAGTGTAGAGGTATTGAGCTTTAAGTTTCACATCCGTAGCAGCTACGAGCATGGAGGCACGGCGACGGAAAACGAAGAAACGAAGGTGTGACTAAGTGACTGTGACTGACATTATCAGCAACTCACTGGCACGTGATCGAAAGACGCTACCGAGGCCTGGATCCGAGTCTGCTCTCTGATCCATCTGCGCTTCGAGGCTGTGGCGCCTCTGCCTCTGCCTCTAGTTCTAATGGGTTGGATATAGCACTGTCATACAGTAGCAGTCATTATACGTAACTTCAAATACATCGCAAGGAACTGACACTGCGCTCAGAATGAAAATAAAGATGGTCAACAAATATGTGATACCCATCAAGGCGCGTACATCTATGTTGACTAAGATAAGCTAGTAGAGCTGCCCAGTGTTACAGTCTCATCAATGACTAGGACATGGTGGTCATCATGAGCAAGAGAGTAAATGGGCGTCACGACGTGAGCACGACTAAGATGCATACATGTGTTGAGGACGTACTTCGATCCACCAATTAGTCCCATTGCTGCAGCGCCCACACCTAGAGGCCCAGAGGCATCCAGAACATCCAGCGATCCACCAAACGCAAGCTGACGGGACGGCCTGCTACTTGACGTTCATTAACAAATCTGGTAAACGAGTCCCGAATATCGCTTCCTCCAGAATATCTAATCTCCTCAAGGTTCGGAAGGACCTCCAGTGGTGGCTCTCCATCGCCAGATAGTAAGGAACCGAAGGTTTTGCTGACGAGGTCATCTTGCACATAGATAGTCTTCGCGTTGGAAAACGGCCTAAGAAGTTCACACCACTGACTTCGGTCGACAGTGTTGTGCCACTCCGATGACGATTGACGGTGCTCTTGGTAGCCAAGTGTGAGATGCTCGACGACGGAAAGTAAGGGTGAAAGTGTACGAAAGAATTCCACCGCAGACGCTACCTGCCGGTTGGGATGTAAGCAGCTGATCCTTGACAGCAAGGGAGTCGCACGTAATGAGACGTCACGCCGACCAAACATTACCTGGACAGCGGTGAATCTAAGGTTCTTGGATGATTGCACAAACTGCAAGAGGCGTGGAATTATAAAGGAGGGCTGATGAAAAAGACGGACGTGAAGTTTGTTGAGGGAAGGGGCGCTGATCCGAGCAACAAGGCCTTCCAAATAGGTGCTCGCACCATCGAACGCAAACCAGCGTAGGTTGGGAAGTGTGATCATGTCCAGGGTCTGGTGTGGCTGCCTTTCATCATCACGGATGCGGAAAGGGATTTGAAATTCAATGGAAAGTTTCTCCAGCTGGGCCATGAGCGAAAGCCGGTTAAGTATATAACTCGGAGGGAAATAAGCGGAGAAAGGGATATTGAGAAGCTCGAGAGTGACGAGTCCCGCGGCAGTAGTTGTGAGTAAGGGTGATCCAATTGTAAGGGAAGCCGTCGACAGTCTGAGATGGCGTAGATTGGGGGCTTGAAACGTTTCAGGAAGGACCACTTCGGTCCGAGAATGGATATACATGCGCTCCAGAACGGGGAATTGATCATCCATGACCGTGACGAACTTCGTCACATCGGGATAGATGCGAAAGTCAATGTGACGGATGCGATCCCGGTGAGAAAGTGCGAGAAATAGACCCGATTCCTCTTCTGCTATCCTCCCACCGCTAGAGAGATAACCGATGGCGAGTGGTAGAGGTGGTGAATGTGCGAGCATGTCCGCTACGGGCACACCATTGGTGCAGTAGAGATGAAGGTCGAGCCGGGATGGTGATTCAAGAATAATATTTCGCCATTGTCGACAAACATGTGCCAGTTTGTACCACCAACAGTGGCGGTGCAGAACAGCGACCGTCCCAACTTCGTGATCTTCGTCCGGATCATCTGGCAGTCGATAAAGCTCAAATATATTGAGAAGCACGTCATCGTTCAGGATATGGATAGGTGAGTGGCGTCTATAACCGTTGAGCCCTTATTAATTTGCAAGTTTGTCAACAGGATCAACAGATTAGGGACACAAATATTTGGAACTCACAACTTGGTTCACGTCTGCCGCCGGCGAGTCTTCTAATGAAGGAAGGATAACTTGGCGTCAAGCAGCAACCAGGCATTTTCAGGGTTAGCAACGGCGTGGGTGAGATTGAAGAATTCACGGTTAGACTGGCACTGGCAGTAGTGTGTAGGCTTTATGTGGGCGATGTTCAATCCTCGTGGTGAGTGGTGTCTTTGGGTGCTGAGTGATATCCAGAATCGGACGATAGCAACGCGTCGTCACGAGCCGCACTCCGCACATTCCCACGGCCTCCCATGGTTCATATGCGTGTGTATCATGAAACAGCGCGGATGGGGCAGGCCAATACCCTCGTCCTCTATAAACAGTTCAAGAGCTGCCTACTAACGCTCGGTCGTTAATACGTACTACACAAAACGCCAAGCGCGCGTCTCTGCGCAGCGCCGACGAGCATTCCATGAAGATTGACATTCACACTCTGCTACAGTAGATAGACTTCTTTTGGTGTGCGTTATTTTTTCTCCCAATGACGACCAACTTGAACGAAGCACACGTGGGGATGACTCGCTGACTCTTAGGAAGATCGTATAGATGAGCGCTGCGCAGCTATCCAGAGATTTTTGCCCGAAAGATTCGATCGCTGGCGTGGAGAGTCTGCTGTTCCGATTGTCGCCTCTGCCTTCAGCCTCGAGTACTGTCACGGCGCCCGCACTCGCGCACGCAAGTGAAGACTTGGAAGAGCTGGTGAAAAAGCTGTGGGTTATCAAATTTAATCTCGATTTGCTTTCCCCAGTGCGTGGAGCCGCCCAAATATCGGGATTAATGACTGCTGGAGTTGGTGGCTGTAGCGGGTCCTCCAAGTGCGTGCGTAAGGAGAGCAGTCCGTCTTTGGATATGGGGCTGTGCGACATGGTGGACCTGTCGTTAGTTTCGGCATTCAACACGCACTGTGCGTCAAGTGGTGCCGTGCTTGACTAGGCTGAGATGAGAATGGTCGGGTGGTAACAACTGAACCCCCCAACACATGCCAGACGATGAAAATATCATGATATATTCAGATATATAGGTAGAGTACATGAAAAGCTATACTTTGGAAATTATCGTGATGGATTCTCTCTTCTCCAAACGTCTCATCATCCGCTATGAAGAGGGCATCACATCAAAACATCTCACAAGATCCTTGAAATGACATATACTGTGAGACACCACATTGATAGCGGAGTAACGGGGTGCTAGCCAGGTTCTGTAAAGGACGAACAAGAACGGCTACGATACCAATGAACCACACCATAGCCACCTCGCCAATTTCTGCAGGTGCCAGGTGCGGTCCCCATCACCACACCTTGTTGCGTCACACCGCCCGCCGACCACGATCATGCGGTATCCTTTGCGCCAGAGCCGGATGAGTTTTCGTCGGATGTGAGTTGTGGGGCATAGAGCGTGAGCAGTGAGTGATAGTTGTGTTGAAGGGCGGAGGCACAAGCGACGGAGAGGTGCACGTAGATCCACTGTGCGAGAACACCGGGCTTCGCTTCCGCACGAGCAGAAGTAAATAGGGGAAACTCGACGTTAGGATGGGGGGAAAGGAAACATGCCATGCAAAGAAAGATGGTCTGTTTCATGAGATAAATACGCGGGCTAGCTCGATATTCCGACATCGCCTGAAATGTCTGCAGCCGCCGCCCCGATGATACACTCGTCCGTCGGTGTGAGGGGTCTGTTGAGTACAGCGCAGCGTTGAACGGAAGGTGTACACCTTCGAATACTGTGAAACTGCTGAAAAAGACACGGCAGCCTTCATTTCGCGTGAAAGACAGACTGACCCATTTTCGAGTTACCCTCGTACACCTACATATATGTGAGCTGCCCAAACCTCTTCTCCACAAGTTTAAAACCCAATCTCGACGGGCACGGGCACGGCCAGAACGAGCAACCTGGCGGAGCAATGGGGCACAACCTCAAGCTCCGCGGGATACTCACAGACAAGACTTGGTTCACGTCGGCAGCCCGCGAGCCTTCTAATGAGGGAAGGACAACTTATGGTAGAGAAGCAACCAGGCATTCTCAGGGAGACGTGGATGTGATTGAAGAGTTCACGGTGTAGTAGGGAACATGGACGATGCTCCGTCCTCGTGTCGCCAGTGGCGCTGTCCTTAGGCGCTGAGCTACGTCTAGAATGGGCATGTTCAATTGTCATGTGCGTGCCACGTGCGCATCATGACACAGCGCGGAGATGCTCAGATGTACCTCATCGAAAAACGGTTAAGAATAATGTATCTGTGCCATAGTCGATATTGTCTGGAGCATGTGCTGCCCTTCGTCTTAAGAATGAACTAAGAATGAACTTCTTTTTTGTAATGCGCAAGGGCATGAAGAGCAGAAGACTCCAGATATCTTGGTCAGTACGCCACGAGATTGCAATTTGCAAGACTTTGATATGGCTTGATTAGTAGGCATAAATAATCGCAGAGTGAACGTAAATACAACGAACGGAAATGACACTGTGCTAGAAATGCGAATAACGATCTCCAGCATGTATCGTAAGACAAATTATACTTAGAGAATGTGAGGAAAGGTACGTGATAGTCATCATGAACAGGAGAGTAGGTGGGTGGGTGAACGCGAGTAAGATACGGGTAGTTGTGCTGAGACGTACTTCGATCCACCAATTCGCCCCCTTTCTGCAGCATCCACATGCTACAGATTCCCAGGTAAAAAGAACATCGAACCACCCACCCGCCCCAGGCTCACGGGATGGCCCGATACTTGTCGTTCGTTGATAAATGAGGTAATTGCGTCCCGAGGATCGCTTCCTCCAAAATATCCAACCTCTTCAATGTTCGGAAGGAGTGGCTCTCCATCGTCAGATGGTAAGGAACGTAGGATTTGGCTGATGAGACCATCTTCCATATGAATGACCTTCACGTTGTTGAACGGCCTAAGAAGTTCACGCCACTGACTTCCGTCGACATTGTTATGCGTTTCTGATGAATATGCGCCCGTACCAGGACAGCTTGATGAGAAAGGCGACGAGAGTTGCTGACAAAGCCAAACTTGTCGCGCACGCGCAGGCTTTGCGGTGTCATGTGCGACTCGGACAATCTCACGCCTTGTGGGATTTGGGGAAGGAGGTAAAGATTTGAGAGACGCCCGCAGGCTGGATCGCCATGGCGAGTTGGGCGTTAGATGGGGTCGCATCGTTCAGGGAAAAGTTCATCAATTGTCATAGACTTCGATGAGCTGCTTGGGCGCTATGATTATGTAGGATGATCACGCTGGTTGGACTTTAGCAAACGAGGTTGCTCACACAGTGGCTCAATGACGACATTTGTTTTACAGCAGAAACACCCTCTCTAGGTCTCACTGCATGTCACAAGATCTCAAGTTGATTTAGTTACTGCCGCAGTAAACGTAAATGGCATAGTAATCGTACAGTAATCGTACAGTATATACATCACGGAGAAATGACATCACGCCCAGAGATTATAGTCTGGGAATCCGATGAAATGACTGCCCTTACAGATTAAACTGAAAGGCGTCTCACAGGGCTATGTCGACTAGGATAAGCTAGTCGGGTTCCTTAATGTTGCAATATCGAGGATCTAGCGATGGCCATGAACACGAGAGTTGGTCAGTGTGAAAAACGAGCAGTTGAATTAAGACCTACTTTGCTCCACGATCAAGTCCATTCTTGCAGCGCTCACAAGTACCTAGGATTATAGATCCACCAAGCTCAGGTTCACGGGCTGGCCTGCCACCTGTCGTTCATCGACGAACGCGGTAAGTACGTCCTGATTATCGCCTCCTCCAGAATATTCAACCTTTTCAAGGTTCGGCAAGAGCTCCAGCGGTGGCTCTCCATCGTGAGATAGTAAGGAATGGAAGATTTTGCCGATGAGATCATGTTGTACACGAATGGTCTTCGCGTTGGTGAACGGCCTGAGAAGTTCACGCCACTGTCTTTGGTCGACATTGTCGTGCGTTTCTGATGAATGTTTGTGAAGTTGGTGGCTGAATGTGACTTGCTCGACAGCAGAAAGGACTGGTGAAAGTGTACCACATAATTGCGCCGCGGACGCAACCTGCCAGTCGAGATGGCTGCAAGTGACCCGCAACCAGAAGGGAGAGTCCTTCAGAGGGACTGCACGTAAGGAAATGGAAAGCTCGTCGAAAGCTACCTGAACAACATTAAATCTGAGGTTCTCGGATGTTTGCATGAACTGCAAGAGGTGTGGAACAGTATAGGAGAGCTGATTAAAAAGATAGAGTTCGAGTTGATTGAGGGAAGGAGTGCTGATCCGAGCAACAAGACCGTCCAAATATCTGGCGGTACATTGCAAATAAAAATGGCGTAAATTAGGAAGTGTGATCATGTCTGGGGTCTGGTGCAACTGCCTTTCAACATCACGGTTTGGGATAGGGGATCTAAATATAATGGACAGCCTCTCCAGCTGGGCCATAAGCGAAAGCCGGGTTCGTAGATGACTTGGAGGGAAATAGGCTGATTCCGGGATATCGTGAAGCGAGAGAGTGACGAGTCCAACGGCATTGGTGAGTAATGGAGATCCAATTGGAAGGGAAGCAGTCGACAGAAAGAGATTGCGTAGATTGGGGGCTTGAAACGTCACAGGAAGGACAACTTCGGTCCGAGAAAGAATAAGCATGTCTTCCAGAATGGGGAATTGATCATCCATAACCGTGAAAAACCTCTCCACATTTGGGAACCTCCAAAAGTCAATTTTACGAATGCGATCGCGGTGCGAAAGTGCAAGCAATATACCCGATTCATCTTCGGCTGTTAACCCGCGGCGATAAATGGGGTTATAATCGATGGTGAGTGGTAGAGGTGGTGAATGTGCGATCATGTCAGCTACAGGCACACCATTGGTGCAGATGAGATGAAGGTCGAGCCGAGATGGTGATTCAAAAATAAGATTTCGCCATTGTCGGCAAACATGTACCAGGTTGTACCACCAACGTTGGTGGTGCCAATAAATGAACGGTCCAATTTTACCGTCATATTTGTTTGGATATGCAAGCCGATAAAGATCAAATATATTGAGAAGGATGTCGTCGTTGAGAATATGGTGTCGTCTATTGAGGACTATTAATTCGCAAGTTTGTGAACAGATCAGATCATGATTTGGAATTGCTTACGTCGGCCAAGCCTCCTAATGAGAGGAGGACATATCATGGTAGAGCAGCAACCAGGCATTTTCAGGGAGGTGAGTAATGACGTAGATGCGATTGAAGAGTGTTTTGGACGATTCCGGTGGCGGTGGCGGTGTCTTCGGTCAATATCCAGAATTGGACGCGGGCCCGGGCGTCTACCTTTTCGTCATCATCAACGTCGCCGTCATCATCTCATTCTGAGCCACATCTCCTTTTCCAACCCACTCACCCACATTTTGACCAGTATGTGCTCGAATACAGCGCAGACAGGTAAATTCTTTACCACCTTCAAGTGCTGTCCACAAACGCCACGTCACGGTCACGAACACATCCCGCACAAAGTGAAGTGTCATGAATATGGACGTACAGCCCTACTAGATGGACGTTTTTGGCGTGCGTTGTTTCTTCTCCCAATAGTAAACAACAAAACACGCTCCTACACATGTGATGATACTGGCTGACTGCCAGTAGTTCTTGGAGGATCATCGATCGCGCAGGCCGACGCCACCTTTGGCACGCGAGAGGTCGCATGGATCAAATACGATCTTGTTTTATACTAGCATGACGTCTTTTCTCTGTACTTCCATGGCGCCCTGGAGTAGCAAATATCCAAGACGAGTTGCAAGGGCAGCTAGAGCGTGGACAACGGTTATTGAGTAGTCCTAGTCGTACGTACCACAAATCATACATATTTGATATCTACGTCAAATAAGATGCAAGCTGAACTTGTGCAGCAGAGGAAAGCGGCAGGAAGAGACGTATAGATGGAAAGTCCAAGGAAGCAACGAGTCGTGTGATTGTTGTTGCATTGTCGATTTCTGCCGCTGTGCGCACGTCACTCAGGCTGTCCTTGACTCCCACCCCACCTTTCCGCATCGCATCGTGCCGCCACAGCATGCTTCTGTGAGCCGCACCCCTGATACACATGCATTCGATATCCGTATCCTTGGTACTGGAGCTGGACGGGTATGCGTCAAACATGGAAGTGCCAGTGGTGAGATGGATGCGCGGGGAGTGCTAAGGCAGGTGGAGATCTCCACACAAGCGACGGAGAAGTGGAAGGTCACGAGTTGCAAAATTCGATAAGCGATAGGCATACGAGTAACCTAACTGTGGTAGCAGTCATGGAGCTAGATATACTCAAGCTGTGCGTAGATATATCGCTAGGAAATGACACGGTGCTCAAAACGCAAATAACGATGGGAACTTGAAGGGAACGTTATAGTCATCATAACGCAACCAGAGGCATATCGAACATCGAGCGATCCACCAAACGCAGGCTGACGGTTCGGCCTGCTACTTTACGTTCATTAAGAAATCTAGTAAACGAGTCCCAAACATCGCTTTCTCCTGAGAATCTAATCTCCTCATGGTTCGTAAGGAGTTCCAGTGGTGGCTCTCCATCGTCAGATGGCAAGGAACGGAAGTTTTCGCTGACGAGACCATCTTGCACGTGGATAGTCTTCACGTTAGTGAACGGCCTAAGAAGTTCACACCACTGACTTCGGTCGACACTGTTGTGCGATTCTGGTAATTGGTGGTGGTGCTTGTCATAGCTGAATGTGACTTTCTCGACAACAGAAAGTACGGGTGAAAGTTCACGAAATAATTGCACCGCAGACACAACCTGTTCGTGGAGATTCCAGCACTTGATCTGCAACAGGAAAGGAGTATCCCACTTCCAAGGGGCCGCATGTAATGAGACGGCACGCCAACCAAACGTTACCTGTACAGCGGTAAATTTAAGGTTCTTGGATGTTTGCACGAATTGCAAGAGGCGTGGAATTATAATGGGGGGCCAATCAACGAGACTGACGTGAAGTTTGTTGAGGGAAGGGCCGCTGATCCGAGCAACAAGGACTTCTAAATAGATGCTCGGACCACTGAACGCAAACCAGTATAGGTTGGGAAGTGTGATCATGTGCAGGGTCTGGTGTGGCTGCCTTTCAATATGAAAGCTGGGAAGAGGGTAACAAAATCCAATGAACAGATTCTCCAGCTGTGCCATAAGCGAAAGTCTAGTAAGTATATGACTCGGAGGGAAATAGGCGGGTTCCGGGATATCGAGAAGCGAGAGAGTGACGAGTCCCGTGGCAGTAGTTGTCAGTAAGGGTGATCGAACTGGAAGGTAAGTCATCCGCAGTGTGAGATGGCGTAAATTGGGGGCTTGAAACGTTAGAGGAAGGGCCATTTCGGTCGGAGATTGGATATACATGCGCTCCAGAATGGGGAATTGATCATCCATAACCGTGAGGACCTTCCCCACATTGGAAAGGATGCGAAAGTAAATGTGATGCACGCGATCACGTTGTGAAAGTGCGAGCAATATACCCGATTCATCTTTTGCTTTTATCCATCGTTCAACGTCATAAGAGATGGTGAGTGGTAGAGGTGGTGAATGTGCAAGCATGTCCGCTACGGGCACACCATTGGTGCAGAACAGATGAAGGTTGAGCCGGGATGGTGATTCAAGAATAAGATTTCGCCATTGTCGACAAACATGTGCCAGTTTGTACCAGAAACGTTGGCGGTACCAAACAGCAACCGTCCCAATTTCATGTTGATATTCATCCGGATCTGGCAGCCGATAAAGACCTGGCAGCAGATAAAGCTCAAATATATTGAGAAGCACGTCATCATTCAGGATATGGATGGGTGAGTGTGTTATATTGCTGTGGAGCCCTATCCATTTGCAAATTTGTCAACAGAATGAGCATATCAGGGACACAAAGGATCTGGAACTCACGGCTCGGTTCACGTCGGCCGCCGGCGAGCCTTCTAATAAAGGAAGGATAACTTGGGGTCAAGCAGCAACCCGGCATTTTCAGGGCCAGAAATGGCGTGGGCGAGATTGAAGAATTTACGGGTTACACTGGCACTGGCAGTAGTGTGTAGGTCTCATGTGGACGATGTTCAATCCTCGTGGCGGTGGTGTCATTGGGCGCAGTGATATGAAGACGCTTGGCGTCTATTTTCGGCGCTTCGTTACGAGCCCACTCCGCATATTCCCACGGCTTCCCATGATACGTACGTATCATGAAACAGCGCGGATGGGGCAGGCCAATACCCTCGTCGTCTATAAACAGTTCAAGAGCTGCCTACTTACACTCAGTCGTTAACCCGTACTACAAAAAACGCCAAGCGCGCAACTTTGCGCAGCGCCGACGAGCATTCCATGAGGATTGACGTTCATACCCTGCTACCGTAGATAGACTTCTTCTGGTGTGCGTTGTTTTTTTCTCCCAATCGTGATGACCAATGAAGCACACATGAGGATGACTCGCTGACTCTTAGAGAGATTGCATAGGTGGGCGCTGCGCAGCTATCCAGAGATTTTTGCCCGAGAGATTCGATCGCTAGCGAGGAGAGTCTGCTGTTCCCATTGTCGCCTCTGCCTTCAGTCTCGAGTGCTGTCACGGCGCCCGCGCGCATGCAAGTGAAGACTTGGACGAGCTGGTGAAATAAACTGTGGGTTATCGAATTCGATCTCGATTTCCGAACCCAAATATCGGCTTTGGCGGGTGCTCCAAGTGCGTGGGTAAGGAGAGTATTCCGTCTTTGGATATGGGGTTGTACGACATGGTGGACCTGTCGTTAGTTTCGGCAATCAACACGCTCTGTGCGTCAGGTGGTGCCATGCCTGACTAGGCTGAGATGAGAATAGTCGGGTGGTAACAACTGAATTTCCCACACATGCCAGATGATGAAAATGTCATGATATATTCAGATGTATAGGTAGAGTACATGAAAAGCTATACTTTTAGAAATCACCGTGACGGATTCTCTCTTCTCCAAAAGTCTTATGAAGAGAGCATCACATCAAACTATCTGACAAGATCCTCGAAGGGGGATATATACTGTGAGATACTACATTGATGGCGGAGTGACGGGGTGCTAGCCAGGTTCTGTAAAGGACGAATAAGAACAACTACGACACCAATGAACCACACCATAGCCACCTCACCAATTTCTGCAGGTGCCAGGTGCGGTCCCCATTACCACACCGTGTTGCGTCAGACTTCCCGCCGATCACGATCATGCGGTACCCTTTGCGCCAGAGCCGGATGAAGTTTCGTCCGATGTGAGTTGTGGGGCATAGAGCGTGAGCAGGGAGTGATAAATGGTAAGGGGAAACTCGACGTAAGGGTGGGAGGGAGGAGCGATATAACATAAGTACGCGGGCCAGGCTCGATATTCCGACATCGCCTAGAGTGTCTGCAGTCGCCGCCCTGGTGATGCGCTCGTCCATCGACGTGAGGGGTTTGGTGAGTACAGCCCAGCATTGAACGGACAATGTACATCTTTGAATACTGTGAATTGGCTGAATCAGATGCGGCCGCTTTCATCTTGAGTCCAGGGCTAGCCTACCAAGCGCCGCCATCCTCGTCATTCCGCGTGAAAGGTAGACCGACCCATTTTTGAGTTACCCTCGTACACCTATATATACGTGAACTGCTTGAACCTCTTCTCCACAAGCTTAAATTAATGGAGACGAGCAACCCCACTGCCAGAATGAGCTAAACTGGCGACACAGTATCAATGGATGGGGCCCAACCTCAAGCTCCGCGGGATTTGGAAGATAAGCACAGACGACATTGATAGGTGGGATTCGTTACTGTGCTTAGAAACATGGGCAAAAATATTACATGGACAGATTGAGACTTACGGAAATTCAAAAAAAAATGACAGACGCACCTCAGATATTGTATCGATATTATGGGCGACACTAAATCGATACCCTTCTCGCACTGTTATTCATTATTACGCAGATGCCATCCCTTTATCTTACCTGCATCATGTATACAATCGTCTCAGCGCCAGCAGTGTTTTTCTATATGGGCAGACCAGTCGATGTTGCGGTATTGTTAGTACTTTGACCGGTAACGGTCGGCCCCGTTGGGAAGAGTGAAAGTGGAGAGGTATTACGAGCTTGAAGTTTCACATTTGTAGCAACTACAGAATGCAGGCATGGCGACGGAAAACAAAGAAATGAAAGGTGACTATGTGACTAACTGGCACTGGCAAGAGTCAATCATGGTCAGAAGGCGAGCGCGCTTGAATTAATCAGCACACCACGTAATCTAAAGATGATAATGGAGGCGGCGTACAACTTATCGATAGAAACGGCTCTGTCCTTGGCTCCCGCCCCACCTTTCCGCAATTACAACCACGCTTCTGTGAGCCCCTGACATGTGAAGTCGATATCGGTTGGAGGGTCGGGTGCTGCCTCGAGGATGTAGTGGTTGGGGATGAAGCTGAAGCCGCGTTGTTTCTGTGCTTATCTCAGCGTCGGGTAACTGTACAATGTCCGCTACGCGGTCATCCTGACCCCGCTGTCCCTAATCCCCACTCCACCGTATTCTTGGTACTAGTTTGCGTCAAAGACGAGCGTGCCAGTGGGGAGATGGATGCGCGGGGAGTGCTAAGGCGGGTGAAGATCTCCACACAAGCGACGGAGAAGTGGAAGGTCACGTGTTTGCAAAGACTCGATAAGCGGTAGACATACTAGTAACCTAACTGTAGCAGCAGTCATGGAGCTAGGTATACTCAAGCTGTACGTAGATACATCGCAAGAAATTGACACGGTTCTCGAAACGCGAATAACGATGGGAAATTGAAGGGAACATTATAGTCATTATAACACATCAGGTATATAGAACATCGAGCGATCCACCAAACGCAGGCTGACGGGACGGCCTGCTTCTTGACGTTCATTAAGAAATCTGGTAAACGAGTCCCGAACATAGATTCCTTCACAATATCCAATCTCCTCAAGGTTCGGAAGGAACTGCCCTGGTAGCTGTCCATAGTCAGATGGTAAGGAATGGAAAATATTGCCGGCGAGATTATCTTTCACATAGATAGTCTTCGCGTTGGTGAACGGCTCAAGAAGTTCACACCACTGACTTCGGTCGACACTGTTGTCAGTGTGCCACCGCGATGACGATCGACCTTTGTCTTGTAAGCTAAGTGCTCGTAAGCTAAGTGTGAGATCCTCGACGACGGAAAGTACGGGTGAAAGTACACGGAAGAATTCCACCGCAGACGCTACCTGCTGGTTGAGATGCATGCGGCTGATCCTTAACAGCAAGGGAGTGTCCCACTTGAAAGGGACCGCGTGTAATGAGACGCCACGATTTCCAAACGTTATCTTTACAGCGGTGAATCTAAGGTTCTTGGATGTTTGCACGAATTGCAAGAGGGGTGGAATTATAAAGGGGGGCTGATTAGAGAGATGGACATGAAGTTTGTTGAGGGAAGGGGCCCTGATCCGAGCAACAAGGACTTCCAAATAGATGCTCGGACCACTGAAACAAAACCAGCGTAGGTTGGGAAGTGTGATCATGTTAAGGGTCTGGTGACGCTGCCTTTCAATATCGTGGTTGGAAAAGGGGGGACGAAATCCAATGAACAGATTCTCCAGCTGGGAAAGAAGCGAAAGTCCAAGTATATAACTCGGAGTGAAATGGGCGGACTCGGATGCCTCGAGTGAGCGAAGGGAGAGAGTAACGAGTCCCGTAGGAGTAGTTGTGAGTAAGGGCGATCCAATTGGAAGGGAAACCATCACTAGTGTGATATGGCGTAGATTGGGGGCTTGAAACGTTACAGGAAGGGCCACATCGGTCAAAGATTCGATATACATGCGCTCCAGAACGGGGAATTGATCATCCATAACCCTGACGAACTTCTCCATATTGACATGGCAAAGGTAGATGTGACGCACGCGATCACGATGTGAAAGTGCGAGAAATATACCCGATTCATCTTCTGGTTGTATTACCCAATCAACTTCATAAGAGATGGTGAGTGGTAGTGGTGGTGAATGTGCGAGCATGTCTGCTACAGGCACACCAACGGTGCAGAACAGATGAAGGTCGAGCCGGGATGGTGATTCAAGAATAAGATTTCGCCATAGTCGACAAACATGTGCCAGTTTGTACCACCATTGGCGGTACGAAATAGCGACCGCCCCATTTTCATCGTAATAGTCGTCTGGATCTGGCAGCCGATAAAGGTCAAATATGTTGAGAAGCACGTCATCATTCAGGATATGGATAGATGGAGGTGATCTATTGCCACGGAGCCCTTTTAATTTGCAAGTTTGTCAACAGGATGAACAGATCAGGGACACAAATATTTGGAACTCACGACCGCCGGCGAGCCTCCTAATGAAGGAAGGATAACTTGGGGTCAAGCAGAAACCAGGCATTTTCAGAATTAGCGATGGCGTGGGTGAGCTTGAAGAATTCACGGGTTACACTGGCACTGGCAGTAGTGTGTAGGTCGCTCGCGGCGATGTTCAATCCTCGTATATTGGTGTATTTGGGCGCTGAATGATATCCAGATCGGACGCTGGCGCATATTTTCGGGGTGCTTCGTCACGACTCAACCAGGCATTTTCACAGAGGTGAGCCACGGTACTAATGACGTGGATGCGATTGAAAAGCGTACTGTAGTGTGTAGGCCTCTTGGATGACCAATGCCTCGTTCCCGTGGTGGTGGCGGTGTCCT
Source organism: Lactifluus volemus (assembly GCA_022376515.1). Lineage (NCBI taxonomy): Eukaryota > Fungi > Basidiomycota > Agaricomycetes > Russulales > Russulaceae > Lactifluus > Lactifluus volemus. The sequence continues at coordinate 447,302 of WTXI01000004.1, forward strand.
TGGCCAAAAGTGGGCGCAGACCTTCATCCAGAATTGGACACTGCCAGTGGTGTCCACCTTTCTCGTCATCATCACCGCCGTCGTCACCTCATTATGACCCACATCTCCATTCCCTCACATTTACGCACTCACCTACAGTATGCGCCTGGATATGGCGCAGACAGGTCAATCTCACCACCTTCAAACAGTTCAGGCTGTCCACCAAAGGACCGAACCGCACAAAACGCCACGAATACGGAGCCCTGCTAGATAAAAAGTTTTGCGTGCGCTGTTTCTTCTCCCGATGATAGCCAGCGAGGAATACTGTTATACATGGCTGCAAGGAGGTCGCAAACTGTTTTCACATTAGCATCACGACTTCGCCCCGTACTTCCATGGCGCCCCTGCAGCGCTCGCACCCACGAACGCAAGTGAAAAGAAAAACTACAGACAGAAGAGCGCTGAGAGTGGCGCAAATATCCGGTCCACGGCCAAGAAATGTTTGCAAGCATGTGGACAGCGGTCGCTGGGTAACAGTGGCCCCCGTCCGTACCGTAAATCATGATATATTTGGTATGTATACTTTATATATGTGTGAAATACGTCATGACGAATCTCATTTTCACGAAGTGAGATTACCTGGCGTACCGTACCGATCGCCGCTATCCTTGCCATTCTGCGTTCCCCTGCTTCTCCTGGGCCTTGGCCCTTACCCGCGACATCGGAAGTAGAAGGGCCTCTTTCTTGAATGCCCATGGACAATAACGTCGTCTTTTGAGGAGGGAGATTCGGGTGACTCATGAATATGCGGCCGTACCAGGACAGCTTGATGAGAAAAGCGACAAGATTGTTGACAAAGCCGAACTGGTCGCGCACGCGCAGGCTTTGCGGTGTCATGTGCGACAATCTTACGCTTTGTGGGATTTGGAGGAGGAGGTAAAGGATTGAGAGACGCCCGCAGGCTGGATCGCCATGGCGAGTTGGGCGTTAGATGGGGTCGCATCGTTCAGCAATTGTCATAGACTTCGACGAGCTGCTTGGACGCTATCATTATGTAGGATGATCGCGCTGGTTGGACTGTAGCAAACGAGGTTGCTCACACAGTGGTTCGGTGACGACATTTGTTTTACAACAGAAGCCCCCTCTTTACTTGATCTCGTCGAGTTCCAGACCGCATTGGCACGCTACAACGACACAAAAAACACAGGCACAAGTTATCTTAGTCTCACTGTATGTCACGGGATCTCAAGTTGATTCAGTTACTGCCGCAGTAAACGTAAATGGCATAGTAATCGTACAGTAATCGTACAGTATATGCACATACATCACGGAGAAATGACATCACGCCCAGAAATTATAGTCAGGGAATCCGATGAAATGACTGCCCTTACAAATTAAACTGAAAGGCGTCTCACAGGGCTATGTCGACTAGGATACGCTAGTCGGGTTCCTTAATGTTGCAATATTGAGGATCTAGCGATCGCCATGAACACGAGAGTTGGTCAGTGTGAAAAACGAGCAGTTCAATTAAGACCTACTTTTCTCCACGATCAAGTCCGTTCTCGCAGCGCTCACAAGTAGTACCTAGGATTATAGATCCACCAAGCTCAGGTTCACGGGATGGCCTGCCACCTGTCGTTCATCGACGAAGGCGGTAAGTACGTCCTGATTATCGCCTCCTCCAGAATATTCAACCTCTTCAAGGTTCGGCAGGAGCTCCAGCGGTGGCTCTCCATCGTGAGATAGTAAGGAATCTAAGATTTTGCCAATGAGATCATCTTGTACACGAATAGTCTTTGCGTTGGTGAACGGCCTAAGAAGTTCACGCCACTGTCTTCGGTCGACATTGTCGTGCCTTTCTGACGAATATTTGTGCAGTTGGAGACTGAATGTGACTTGCTCGACAGCAGAAAGGACTGGTGAAAGTGTACCAAATAATTGCGCCGCAGACGCGACTTGCCAGTCGAGATGTCTGCAAGTGACCCGCAACCATAAGGGAGAGTCCTTCTGAGGGACCGCACGTAAGGAAATGGTAAGCTCGCCGAAAGCTACGTGGACAACAGTAAATCTGAGGTTCTCGGATGTTTGCATGAACTGCAAGAGGTGCGGGGAAGTAAAGGAGAGCTGATTAAAAAGAAAGACATGAAGTCTGTTGAGGGAAGGGGCACTGATCCGAGCCATAAGACCCTCCAAATATCCAACCGTACATTGCAACACAAACAAGCGTAAGTTAGGAAGGTTGGTCATGTCCGAGGTCTGGCGCAACTGCCTTTCCACATCACGGTTGGGAACAGGGGATTTAAATTCAATGGAAAGTTTCTCCAGCTGAGCCATAAGTGAAAGCCGGGTAAGTATATAACTTGGAGGGAAATAGGCGGATGCCGGGATATCGATAAGCAAGAGAGTGACAAGCCCTGTGGCAGAAGTTGTGAGTAAGGGTGATCCAATTGGAAGGGAAGCCGTCCACAGTATGAGATGACGTAGATTGGGGGCTTGAAACGTTACAGGAAGGTCCACTTCGGTCCCAGAATGGATATACATGTGTTCCAGAATTGGGAATTGATCGTCCATAACCGCGACGAACTTCTCCACATTTGGGAGCTTCCAAAAGTAAATGTGACGAACTCGATCACGGTGCGAAAGTGCGAGCGATATACCCGATTCATCTTCAGCTGATAACCTGCGAGTAATGGTGTCATAATCGATGGTGAGTGGTAGAGGTGGTGAATGTGCGATCATGTCGGCTACAGGCACATCATTGGTGCAAAATAGATGAAGGTCGAGCCGAGATGGTGATTCAAGAATAAGATTTCGCCATTGTCGGCAAACATGTGCCAGTTTGTACCACCAACGTTGGTGGTGCCAAACAGTGACCGGCCCAATTTCACTGTCATATTCGCCCGGATAGTATGCAAGCCGATAAAGATCAAAGATGTTGAGAAGGACGTCATCGTTAAGGATATGGTGTCGTCTATTGCAGTTGAGCCCTATTAATTCGCCAGTTTGTGAACAGATCAGGAACAGAAAGATCGTGACTGGTATTGCTTACGCCGGCCGAGCCTCCTAATGAGGGGAGGATAAATTATGGTAGAGCAGCAACCAGGCATTTTCAGGGAGGTGAGTAATGACGTAGATGCGATGGAAGAGTGTTTTGGACGATTCCCGTGGCGGTGGCGGTGTCTTCGGTCAACATGGCTGACCTATCCGGAATTGGACGCGGGCCCGGGCGTCTACCTTCTCGTCCATCATCAACGTCGCCGTCATCATCTCATTCCGAGCCACATCTCCTTTTCCCACCCACTCACCTACATTTAAACAGTATGTGCTCGAATACAGCGCAGACAGGTAAATTCTTTACCACCTTCAAGTGCTGTCCACAAACGCCACGTCACGGTCACGAACACATCCCGCACAAAGTGTCATGAATATGGACGTACAGCCCTACTAGATGGACGTTTTTGGCGTGCGTCGTTCCTTCTCCCAATAGTAACCAACAAAACACACTCTTACACATGTGATAATACTGGCTGACTGCCAGTAGTTCTTGGAGGATCATCGATCGCGCAGGCGGACACCACCTTTGGCACGCGAGAGGTCGCATGGATCAAATACGATCTTGTTTTATACTAGCATGACGTCTTCTCTCTGTACTTCCGCCCTGGAGTAGCAGATATCCAAGACGAGTTGCAAGGGCAGCTAGAGCGTGGACAACTGTTACTGGGTAGTCCTAGTCGTACGTACCACAAATCATACATATCTGATATCTACGTCAAGTAAGATGCAAGCTTAACTTGTGAAGCCACCGAGGAATGCGGCAGGAAGAGAGTTATAGCTGGAAAGTCCAAGGAAGCAACGAGTCGTGTGATTGTTGTTGCACTGTAGATTTCTTCCGCTGTGCGCACGTCACTCAGTCTGTCCTTGACTCCCACCCCACCTTTCCGCATCGCATCGTGCCACCACAGCAATCACAATCACGCTTCTGTGAGGCGCAATCGCACCGCTGATACACGTGCAGTCGATATCCGTATCGTTGGTACTGGAGCTGGACGGGTATGCGTCAAACATGGATGTGCCAGTGGTGAGATGGATGCGCGGGGAGACCGATCTCTATCAGAGAGGTCCAAGAGTTGGTTAACTTACAAGTAAGTATCACAGCTCATGATACGTACGTATCATGAAACAGCGCGGATGGGGCAGGCCAATATCCTCGTCGTCTATAAACAGTTCAAGAGCTGCCTACTAACACTCAGTCGTTAACCCGTACTACAAGAAACGCCAAGCGCGCAACTCTGCGCAGCGCCGACGAGCATTCCATGAGGATTGACGTTCATACCCTGCTACAGTAGATAGTCTTCTTCTGGTGTGCGTTTTTTTTTCTCCCAATCGTGATGACCAATGAAGCACACGTGAGGATGACTCGCTGACTCTTAGGGAGATTGCATAGGTGTGCGCTGCGCAGCTATCCAGAGATTTTTGCCCGAGAGATTCGATCGCTAGCGTGGAGAGTCTGCTGTTCCCATTGTCACCTCTGCTTTCAGCCTCGAGTGCTGTCACGGCGCCCGCGCGCACGCAAGTGAAGACTTGGACAAGCTGATGAAATAAGCTGTGGGTTGTCGAGTTCGATCTCGATTTCCGAACCCAAATATCGGGACCAATAGCTGCCAGTGCTGGAGTTGGAGGCTTTGGCGGGTGCTCCAAGTGCCTGGGTAAGGAGAGCATTCCGTCTTTGGATATGGTGCTGTACGACATGGTGGATCTGTCGTTAGTTTCGGCAATCAACACCCTCTGTGCGTCAGGTGGTGCCATGCCTGAACTAAAATGAGAGGAGAATAGTTGGGTGGTAACAACTGAATTCCCCACACATACAAGATGATGAAAATGTCATGATATATAGGTAGAGTAAATGAAAAGCTATACTTTTAGAAATTATCATGACGGATTCTCTCTTCTCCAATAATCTCTTCATCCGCTATGAAGAGAGCATCACATCAAACCATCTGACAAGGGCGATATATACTGTGAGACACTACATTGATGGCGGAGTGACGGGGTGCTAGCCAACGGAGGCGGCGTACAACTTATCAATAGAAACGTCACTGTCCTTGGCTCCCACCCCACCTTGCCACATCGCATCGTGCCGCAACGGCGATTACAACCACGCTTCTGTGAGCCCCTGATACGTGAAGTCGATATCCATTGGAGGGTCGGGTAGACCGTTGGAGGGTCGGGTGCTGCTTCGAGGATGTAGTGGTTAGGGATGAAGCCGCGTTGTCTGTGCTTATCTCAGCGTCGGGTAACTGTATGTACAATGTCCGCTACGCTGTCATCCTGACCCCGCTGTCCCTAATCCCCACTCCACCGTATTCTTGGTACTAGTTTGCGTCAAAGACGAGCGTGCCAGTGGGGAGATGGATGCGCGGGGAGTGCTAAGGCGGGTAAAGATCTCCACACAAGCGACGGAGAAGTGGAAGGTCACGTGTTTGCAAAGACTTAGACATACTAGTAACCTAACTGTAGCAGCAGTCATGGAGCTAGGTATACTCAAGCTGTACGTAGATACATCGCAAGGAAATGACACGGTTCTCGAAACGCGAATAACGATGGGAAATTGAAGGGGGCATTATAGTCATCATAACGCACCCAGAGGTATATAGAACATCGAGGGATCCACCAAACGCAGGCTGACGGGACGGCCTTGTAATTGACGTTCCTTAAGAAATATGGTAAACGAGTGCCGAACATCTCTTCCTCCAGAATATCCAATCTCCTCAAGGTTCGGAAGAAACTGCCCTGGTAGCTCTCCATAGCCAGATGGGAAAATTTTGCAGGCGAGATCATCTTTCACATGGATAGCCTTCGCGTTGGTGAACAGCCCAAGAAGTTCACACCACTGACTTCGGTCGACGTTGTGCCACTGCGATGACGATCGACATTTGTCTTGGTAGCTAAGTGTGAGATCCTCGACGACGGAAAGTACGGGTGAAAGTACATGGAAGAATTCCACCACAGACGCTATCTGCCGGTTGAGATGCATGCAGTTGATATTGGACACCAAGGGAGTGTCCCACTTCAAAGGGACCGCGTGTAATAAGACGCCATGCACTCCAAACGTTATCTGTACAGCGGTGAATCTAAGGTTCTTGAATGTTTGCACGAATTGCAAGAGGGGTGGAATTATGAAAGGGGGCTGTCCAAAGAGATGGACATGAAGTCTGTTGAGGGAAGGGGCCCTGATCCGAGCAACAAGGACTTCTAAATCGATGCTCGGACCACTGAACCAAAACCAGCGTAGGTTGGGAAGTGTGATCATGTCAAGGGTCTGGTGAGGCTGCCTTTCAATATCATGGTTGGGAAAAGGGGGATGAAATCCAATGAACAGATTCTCCAGCTGGGAAAGAAGCGAAAGTCCAAGTATATAACTCGGAGTGAAATAGGCGGACTTGGATGCCTCGCCATTGTGAAGCGAGAGTGTAACGAGTCCCGTAGGAGTAGTTGTGAGTAAGGGTGATCCAATTGGAAGGGAAACCATCTTCAGTTTGAGATGGCGTAGATTGGGGGCTTGAAACGTTACAGGAAGGGCCACCTCGGCCCGGGGATTAGATTCGATATACATGCGCTCCAGAACGGGGAATTGATCATCCATAACCCTGACGAACTCCCCCATATCGGCGTAATTGCGAAGGTAAATGTGACGCACGCGATCACGATGTGAAAGTGCAAGTAATATACCCGATCTATCTTCTGCTGAAATAATCCAATTGGTATAATAGATGGCGAGTGGTAAAGGTGGTGAATGTGCGAGCATGTCCGCTACAGGCACACCAACGGTGCAGAACAGATGAAGGTCAAGCCGGCATGGTGATTCAAGAATAAGATTTCGCCATAGTCGACAAACATGTGCCAGTTTGTACCACCATTGGCGGTACGAAATAGCGACCGCCCCATTTTCATCGTAATAGTCGTCCGGATCTGGCAGCCGATAAAGGTCAAATATGTTGAGAAGCACGTCATCATTCAGGATATGGATAGATGGAGGTGATCTATTGCCATGGGGCCCTATTAATTTGCAAGTTTGTCAACAGAATGAACAGATCAGGGACACAAATATTTGGAACTCACGACCGTCGGCGAGCCTTCTAATGAAGGGAGGATAACTTGGGGTCAAGCCAAAACCAGGCATTTTCAGAATTAGCGATGGCGTGGGTGAGGTTGAAGAATTCACGGGTTACACTGGCACTGGCAGTAGTGTGTAGGTCGCTCGCGGCGATGTTCAATCCTTGTATTGATGTATTTGGGCGCTGAGTGAAATCGGACGCTGGCGTCTATTTTCGGGGTGCTTCGTCACGCGTCACGAGCCGCACTCCGCAAATTCCCACTGCCTCTGTCATGAAACAGCAGCGGATGGCACAATTACCACCTATAAAAGAGCTGCCTACTAACACTCGGTCATTAACCCGTACTACACAAAACACCAAGCGTGCGTCTCTGCGCAGCGCCGACGAGCGTTCCATGAAGGTTGACGTTCACACCCTGCTATAGTATATAGACTTCTTTTGGTGTGCGTTTTTTTTTCACCTAATAATGATGACTAACGACGCACACGTGGGGATGACTCGCAGACTCTTCGTAGGTGGGCGCTACGCAGCTATCCAGAGATTTTTGGCCGAGAGATTCGATCGCTGGCGTGGGGTCTGCTGTTCCCATTGTCGCCGCCGCTGCCTTCCGCCTCGAGTACTGCCATGGCTCCCCGTACTCGCGCCCGTAAGTGAAGACTTGGAAGAGCTGGTGAATAAGCTGTGGGTTATCAAATTCGATCTCGATTTGCCTTTCCCCAGAGTGTGGAGTCGGGACCAGGTCGAGACCAATAGCTGCTGGAGTTGGAGGCTGTGGCGGGTCCTCAAAGTGCGTGCGTGAGGAGAGCGTTCTGTCCTTGAATATGGGGCTGTACCGCATGGCGGACCCGTAGTTAGTTTTGGCATTAAACACGCACTTTGCGTCAAGCGGTGCCATGCCTGACTAGGTTGAGATGAGAATGGTTGATAGTCGCTGGGTAGACACAACTGAATCCCTACATATGCCAGACGATAAAAGGTTCAGTTATCGAGGTAGAGTACATGGAAAGTTTAGAAATTATCGTGACAGATTCTCTCTTCTCCTCATCCGCTATGAAGAGAGCATCACATCAAGACATCTCACAAGATCCTTGAAGGACAATACTGACACCTTACCAATTACTGCCGGTGCCAGGTGCGGTCCCCAACTTCGCCACATCTTGTTGCGTCGGGCGGCAGGCCGACCACGATCATGCTTCTGCGAGATGCCATCGACGCCGCCGATACGTGTGCAGTCGATGTATCCTGCGCGCCAGAGCTGGATGATGTACGTGTCTGATGTGAGTTGTGGGGAATAGAGCGTGAGGAGGGAGTCCCAGTAGTGTTGAAGGGCGGAGGCACAAAGCGACGGAGAATCACACGTAAATCCATTGTTCGAGAACATCGGGCTTCGCTTCCACACGAGCAGGAGTAAATAATAACGGGAAACTCGACGTGAGGGTGGGGAAAAAGAAAAGATGCCACGGAAAGAAAGCCGGTCTATTTCATAAGATAAGTACGCGAGCCAGGCTCCATTCCGACATCCCCTAGAATGTCTGCAGCCGCGGCCCCGACGATGCACTCGTCTGTCGATGTGAGGGGCTTGATCAGTACAGTCGAGCATTATACGGAAGACAGGCACCTTCGAATCCTGTGAAATGGCTGAAAAAGACACGGCAGCTTTCATTCCGCGTGAAAGATAGACTGACCCATTTTCGAGTTACCCTCGTACACCTACGTATACGTGAGCTGCTCGAACCTCCTCTCCTACAAGCTTAAACGCAATCGCGACGAGCGCCGCCACTGCCAGAACGAGCTAACCTGGCGGAGCAATGGGGCGCAACCTCAAGCTCCGCGGGATTCGCAAGAAACTCACAGACGGCATCAATAAGTGGGTCACAAGGCGGGATTCTTTATCACTGAGCCTAGAAAGATGAGTAAAAATATCGGATAGGCAGGATGAGCTCAAAGTACGGGAAAAAAAAAGATGACAGGCTCAACACGGGTATTGTATCGATGTTATTGGTGGCATCAGTTCGATAGGTGAGAGGGAAGGGTAGTATCGGTGCAAATATGAATAGCATGGAGCGCGAGAAGGGCATCCATACATTCGTCTCAGCGCCAGCGGTGGTAAGTGTCGATTTTCTATATGGGCAGACGGGCCGATGTTGCGGTATTGAACTTTGACCGGTAACGGTCGGCCGAGAGTGAGAGTGGAGAGGTATTAAGCTTTAAGTTTCACATCCGTAGCAGCTACGAGCATGGAGGCACGGCGACGGAAAACGAAGAAACGAAGAGGTGACTAAGTGACTGTGACTGACATTCTCAGCAACTCACTGGCACGTGATCGAAAGACGCTACCGAGGTCTGCTCTCTGATCCATCCGCGCATCGAGGCTGTGGCGCCTCTGCCTCTGCCTCTGCCTCTAGTTCTAATGGGTTGGATATAGCACTGTCATACAGTAGCAGTCATTATACGTAACTTGAAATACATCGCAAAGAACTGACACTGCGCTCAAAATGAAAATAAAGATGGTTAACAAATATGTGATACCCATCAAGACGCATACATCTATGTTGACTAAGATAAGCTAGTAGAGCTGCCCAGTGTTACGGTCTCATCAATGACTAGGACATGGTGGTCATCATGAGCAAGAGAGTAAACGGGCGTCACGATGTGAGCACGACTAAGATGGATACATGTGTTGAGGACGTACTTCGGTTCACCAATTAGTTCCATTACTACAGGGCTCACACCTACAGGAACAGAGGCAAATCGAACGTCGAGAGATCCAACAAACGCAGGCTGACGAGACGGCCTGCTACTTGACGCTCATTGACAAATGTAGTAAACGAGTCCCGAACATCGCTTCCTCCAGAATATCCAATCTCCTCAAGGTTCGGAAGGACCTCCAGTGGTGACTCTCCATCGTCAGATGGTAAGGAATGAAATATTTTGCTGACGAGAGCATCTTGCACATGGATAGTCTTCGCGTTGGTGAACGGCCTAAGAAGTTCACACCACTGACTTCGGTCGACACCGTAGTACCACTCCGGTAACGCTTGATGGTACTCTTGGTAGCCAAGTGTGAGATGCTCGACAACGGAAAGTACGGGTGAAAGTGTACGAAAGAATTCCACCGCAGACGCTACCTGCCGGTTGGGAAGTATGCAGCTGATCTTTGACAGCAAGGGAGTGTCCGACTTCCACGGGACCGCATGTAATGAGACGTCACGCAGACCAAACATTACCTGGACAGCGGTGAATCTAAGGTTCTTGGATGATTGCACAAACTGCAAGAGGCATGGAGTTATAAAGGAGGGCTGATTAAAAAGATGGAGGTGAAGTTTGTTGAGGGAAGGGGCGCTGATTGGAGAAACAAGGCGTTCTAAATAGGCGGTCGCACCATCGAACGCAAACCAGCGTAGGTTGGGAAGTGTGATCATGTCCAGAGTCGGGTGTGGCTGCCTTTCAATATCACGGTTGGGAATATGAGATTTAAATACGATGGACAGCTTCTCCAGCTGGAGCATAAGCGAAAGTCGGGTAAGTATATAACTCGGAGGGAAATAGGCCGATGCCGGGATATCGAGAAGCTCGAGAGTGACGAGCGCCGTGGCACTAGTTGTGAGTAAGGGCGATCCAATCGGAAGGGACGCCGTTGACAGCCGGAGGTGGCGTAGATTGGGGGCTTGAAACGTTACAGGAAGGACCACTTTCATCCAAGAATGGATATACATGCGCTCCAGAACGGGGAATTGATCATCCATAACCGTGACGAACTTCCCTACATTTGGGAGCTCCCAAAGGTCAATGCGACGAACGCGATCGCGGTGTGAGAGTGCGAGCATTATACCCGATTCATCTTCTGCTGTTATCTCGCGACCGGTAGTGTGATAATTGATGGAGAGTGGTAGAGGTGGTGAATGTGCGAGCATGTCCACTACAGGCACACCATTAGTGCAGAAGAGATGAAGGTCGAGCCGGGATGGTGATTCAAGAATAATATTTCGCCATTGTCGACAAACATGTGCCAGTTTGTACCACCAACATGGGCCGTACCAAACAGCGACCGTTCCAATTCCATCGTAATATTCGTCCAGCCGATAAAGATCAAATACATTGAGAAGCACGTCGTCGTTCAGGATATGGATAGGTGAGTGTGGTCTATTGCTGTGGAGCCCTATTAATTTGCAAGGTTGAGAACAGATCAGAAAACGCGACTTGAAGAAGGCTTTGTAACTCACGACTTGGTTCAAGACTTAGTCCACCATGACGTCGGCTGGCGGTGAGCCTTCTAATTATGGCAGAGCAGCAACCAGGCATTTCAGGGAGGTGAGTGATGACGTGGACGTGATTGACGAGTTCACGGCGTAGTCATTTGGCGGTGTACGGTTCTTCGGCACTGAGCGCTGAGCTATTCCCAGTATGGGCATGTTCATATGCGTGCCCACTGCCCACGTGCGCATCATGACCACGCGCAGATGTGGGAAGCGGATACCTCATCGCCTCATCAAACAGCTCAAGAAATTACAAGAACTGCCCACTGGCACTTTCGTGAATATGTCCTACACAAAACGCCAAGCGCGCGTCTGCGCAGCGCTGATGAGCATCCCACAAAGCTGGAAGTACAGAGTAGGTGATATGTTTCTCTCATGCGTTGTTTCCTCTTGCCAACGATCTTCCAACTATGACCAGCAAAGCACACGTAGAGATGACTCACTGACTGGTGTTGCACTAGTTATACACCTATAGAAATGTCAAGTCACCTTTTTTTGCTTAGTTTACTAATTAGTTTTCGTGCTGGTGATGCACATTGGCAACTCCGCCTCTCGCGCAGATCGAACGGCCGTTCTGGGCTGCGGGAGAGGTAACAGCTCTCGCTTTATCATCACCTTACACATCGTAATTGTTTTACATCGTGAATATCTCGAATAAACGACAGCGATGATTTGCCCCTTTTCGTTTCCCCCTTCTCGCGTGACTTTGTCTTTAATTTCGTTATCGAGCCTTGCTTCGTTTTCCCCCTTCATGCGTGATCTCGTTTTCCTCTCGTTATCGCCTCGTTATCGCTTAGGAGCCTCAATCTCAACTCTAGAAATGACTAGAATATGGTGGTCGTCATGAACAAGAGAGTAGAAGGGCGTCATGATGTGAGTGGGGCTAAGATGCGTAGATGCGTAGAAGACGTACTTCAAGCCACCAATTGGCTCCATTGCTCCAGCACTCACACCGGAGCCGGGGGTCCACCAATCATCGAACGATTCACCAAAGACGGGATGGCCTGTTACTTGTCGCTCATTTAGAAATCTGGTAAATGCGTCCTGATTATCGCTTCCTCCTGAATATTCAACCTCCTCAAGGTTAGGAAGAAGCTCCAGTGGTGGCTCTCCATCTCGAGATGGTAAGGAACTGAAGATTTGGCTGACGAGAATATCTTGTACACGAATGGCCTTCACATTGGTGAGCAGCCTAAGAAGTTCTCGCCAATGTCTTCGATCAGCATGGTGGTGCGATTCAGATAATTCTATGTTCTCTTTAAATCTGAAAGTGACTTGCTCGACAACAGAAAGTATGGGTGAAAGTGTGCCAAAGAATTGCGTCGCAGACACAACCTGGTAGTCGAGATGTCTGAAACTGTTTCTTAACAACAAGAAAGAGTCCTTCCGAGGCTCCGCAATATGGAAACGTCAAACCTGCCGAATATTACCTGGACAGAGGTAAATGTGAAGTTCTCGGACGTTTGAATGAACTGCAAGAAGCATGGCAAAGTAAAGGTGAGGTGATCAAGCTCGACACGGAGGTCGCTGAGGGAAGGGGCACTGATCCGAGAAACAAGACTTTCCAAAAATGTGGTTGTACCTCGGAAAAGAAACTGGCGTAGGTTAGGAAGTGTGGCCATGTCCGGAGTTTGGCGTGACTGCCATTCGACACCAAGATTGGGGACTCGGATAAGGGATTTAAAGCTAATGGACAGTTCCTCCAGCTGGAGCATAAGCAAAAGTCGGGAGCGTATATGACTTGGAGGGAAATAGGCGAAATCGGGGATAAACTCAAGTTCGAGAGTGACGAGTCTCGCGAGACTTGTTGTGAGTAAGGGTGATCCAATCGGAAGGCAAGCCGACCACAGTCTGAGGTGGCGTAGATTAGGGGCTTGAAACGTCACAGGAAGGTCCGCCGTGACTTGGGTCAAAGAATGGATATACATGCACTCCAGAACGGGGAATTGACCATCCATAACCGTGACGAACTTCCCCACATTTGGGAAATTCCAAAGGTCGATGCGACGAATGCGATCGTGGTGTGAAAGTGCGAGCAATATACCCGATTCGTCTTCTGCTGTTAACTGAGTCGGATAATCGCTATAACGGATGGAGAGTGGTAGAGGTGGTGAATGTGCGATCATGTCAGCTACAGGCACACCGTTGGTGCAAAAGAGATGAAGGTCGAGCCGGGATGGTGATTCAAGAATAAGATTTCGCCATTGTCGACAAACATGTGCCAGTTTGTACCACCAACATGGGCCTAACCAAACAGCGACCGTCCCAAGTCCATCGTAATATTCGTCCAGCCGGTAAAGATCAAATATATTGAGAAGTACGTCGTCGTTCAGGATATGGGTAGATGAGTGTGGTCTATTGCTGTGGAGCCCTATTCATTGCAAGGTTGAGAACAGATCAGTAAAACACATTCGAAGGCTTTGTAACTCACGACTTGGTTCAAGACTTAGTCCACCGTGATGTCGGCTGTCGGCGGCCCTTCTAATTATGGCAGAGCAACCAGGCATTTCAGGGAGGTGAGTGATGACGGGACGTGATTGAGAGTTCACGGTGTAGCCATTTGGCGGTGTAAGGGTACTAGGCACTGAGCGCTGAGCTATTCCCAAATGGGCATGTTCATTTCCGTGCCCACGTGCGCATCATGCCACAGCGCGCCTGAGCGCGGGTCCGCGGGATGTGGGAAGCCGATGCCTCATCCCCTCATTAAACAGTTCAAGAAATTACAAGAACTGCCCACTGACACTTTCGTAAATACGCCTACACAAAACGCCAAGCGCGCGTCTGCGCAGCGCTGATGAGCGTCCCACAAAGCTGGACGTACAGACCCGGCTACAGTAGGTGGAATGTTTCTCTCATGAGTTGTTTCCTCTTGCCAAGGATCTTCAAACTATGACCAGCAAAGCACACCGCGGCGATGACTCACTGACTGTTAGTGGGGTTGCACAGGCGGACGCTGCACAGCTATCGATCGTTGATGTGTCGACTCGGCCGTGTTCACTAGTTGTACGCCTATAGAAATGTCAAGTCACCTTTTTTTGCTTAGTCTACTAATTATTTTTCGTGCTGGTGATGCACATTGGCAGTTCCGCCTCTCGCGAAGATCGAGCGGCCGTTCTGGGCTGCAGGGAGGCAACAGCTCTCGTTTCATCATCACCTCACACATCGTAATTGTTTTACATCGTAAATATCTCGAATAGACGACAGTGTTGATTTGCCCCTTTTCGTTTCCCCCTTCTCGCGTGACAAATCTTCAATTTTGTTATCGAGCCTTGCCTCGTTTTCCCGCGAGGCCTTAATCTCAACTCTATTGAAAAGACGACTTGTAAGGCCATCTGATTGCCCCTTTGTGTTTTCCCCCTTCATGCGTGATCTCGTTTTCCTCTCGTTATCGCCTCGTTATCGCTTAGAAGCCCCAATATTGACTCTAGCAATGACTAGAATATGGTGGTCGTCATGAACAAGAAAGTAGAAGGGCGTCTTGATGTGAGTGGGCTAAGATGGGTAGATGTGTAAAAGACGTACTTCGAGCTACCAATTGGCTCCATTGCTGCGGCACTCACGTTTCGACTCGGAGCCGGGGGTTCATAGCATCGAACGATCCACCAAGCGCAGGCTGACGGGATGGCCTGCGACTTGTCGCTCATTTAGAAATGTCGTAAATGCATCCTGATTATCGCTTCTTCCATAATATTCAACCTCCTCAAGGTTAGGAAGAAGCTCCAGTGGTGGCTCTCCATCTCGAGATGGTAAGGAACTGAAGATTCTGCTGACGAGAACATCTTGTACACGAATGGCCTTCACATTGGTGAAAAGCCTAAGAAGTTCTCGCCAATGTCTTCGATCAACGTGGTGGTGCGATTCAGATAATTGTATGTGCTCTTTAAATCTGAAAGTGACTTGCTCGACAATAGAAAGTATGGGCGAAAGTGTACCAAAGAATTGCGTCGCAGACACAACCTGGGAGTCGAGATGTCTGCAACTGTTTCTTAACAACAAGAAAGAGTCCTTCCGAGGCTCCGCAAATATGGAAACGTCATGCTTGCCAAACATTACCTGGACAGCGGTAAATGTGAAGTTCTCGGACGGTTGCATGAACTCCAAGAAGCATGGCAAAGTAAAGGTGAGGTGATCAAGATCGACACGGAGGTCGCTGAGGGAAGGGACACTGATCCGAGAAACAAGACTTTCCAAATATGTGGTCGGACCTCGGAAAAGAAACTGGCGTAGGTTAGGAAGTGTGGTCATGTCCGGAGTTTGGCGTGACTGCCATTCGACATCAAGATTGGGGACTCGGATAAGGGATTCAAAGGTAATGGACAGTTTCTCCAGCTGGAGCATAAGCAAAAGTCGGGAGCGTATATAACTTGGAGGGAAATAGGCGGATTCTGGGATATTATCAAGCTCGAGAGTGACGAGTCTCGCGATACTCGTTATGAGTAAGGGTGATCCAATCGGAAGGGAAGCCATCCGCAGTTTGAGGTGGCGTAGATTAGGGGCTTGAAACGTCACAGGAAGGTCCACTGCGACTTGGGTCCAAGAATGGATATACATGCGCTCCAGAACGGGGAATTGATCATCCATGACCGTGACGAACTTCCTCGGATGTCCCGTCCAAACCTCGAGGTGATCCACGCGATCGCGGTGTGAAAGTGCGAGCAATATACCCGATTCATCTTCTGCTGTCATCTCAGGCTCCCGATATTGGATGGTGAGTGGTAGGGTGGTGAATGTGTGAGCATGTCCGCTACAGGCACGCCATTGGTGCAGTAGAGATGAAGGTCGAGCCGGGATGGTGATTCAAGAATAAGACTTCGCCAAGTCGACAAACATGTGCCAGTCTGTACCACCACCTTGGCGGCTCCAAGTAATGAATACCCCACATTCACTTTCAAATTCGTCTGGATTTTCCAGCCGATAGAGATGAAATATATTGAGAAGCACGTCATTGTTGAGGATATGGATAGGTGAGTCACGGTATCGTGTATTAATGCTAAGCCCTATTGATTCGTTAGTTTGTGAGCAGATCGGAGGACACAACGATTTGGAACTCACGGATTGGCTCATTGTGAGGTTGGCAGAGCCTTTCTGTGAGAGGATACATCATGGTAAAGCAGCAACTTGGACCAACGTGTCTGACTCGGTCACTCCAAAGGCGCTGACGTCAGCATTGGAGCTGCCAGTGCCGTCCACCTTCCTCGGAGTCGTCATCATCATCGTTCACACCTCCTATTCCTCACTTCAGACTTGACCACTTTCAAATACTTCAGGTGCTGTGCACCCGCCACGTCACGAACGCTTTCCGCACACCGCGCAGAGCAGGACGTTCTGCTATGCTTATCCTGTGCGTTGTTTCCTCTCCCAATGATAACCAGCGAAACACACCGTTAAACACTGACCGACTGACTGACTTATTCTTGAGGGATCATCGATCGCGCAAGCGGTCATCGCCAAGTGCGCAACATCCCAGGATTCGACCCTAGAGATCAACACGATCTTGTTTTCATTTTGGACTAGCACGACGTCATCTTTCTTCCAGCCCCACCAGCACCTCTCGTCGCCTTTTTGAAAGCTACCTGGCACACCCGCAAAGTTATATGTGAGCTACCCGAATCTCCCCTTGGCAGACAAGTTATCATACAGCATGAGGCGCTTTCACGTACTACATTTTGGGCAAAGCTAAGGCCCAGGAGAAGCCGGTGATGCAGATTGCAGAGTGGCGAGGATAACAGTGATATAAGGTGTCACCGGTGTGTCTTATACGCTCCGTTTTTGTGAATACATGTCTGTCTGATTATGGGCTCTTCAAACATGCCCCACATTTGCGAAGACGCGTACTCTCGAGGTGGATGCAGCATACGCTCCAGACAATATCGACGATATCGGGCCTGGCACGCATATATATGTTCATGAAACATGCGGACAAACTCGTTA
This sequence comes from Lactifluus volemus, assembly GCA_022376515.1. NCBI lineage: Eukaryota > Fungi > Basidiomycota > Agaricomycetes > Russulales > Russulaceae > Lactifluus > Lactifluus volemus. The sequence goes on from WTXI01000004.1 coordinate 464,583, forward strand.
TGGTCGCATCTTGTACGTCATCCCGGCGCCCTACACTCGTAAAGGAGGGACTCATTGTGAAAGGAATATTTCACTTCGTGAGAAGAGAATGTATTCAAAATATACCTATCCATATGTTCTACACATCTGACTGATGCGGAGGCACGGATACATACAATTATATTATGATTTGTGGTAAGTATGGGGATTACTGCTAGCAGCGACCGTCACGGTCGTCCACTCTCAACTTCCCACTCTATCGCTATTGCAACTAGCCTTGGCACTGGACAGATATTTGCGCAGCTCCACGCTCTGGGGAAAGGCGAATTGAGACGGAACTCGATCTCCCATAGCTTATTCACCGGTCTTCTCCACTTGCGTCGCAGGGGCTATATGGCAGTAAAATTGGCCGCGCACTCACAAGCTCTGCGGCACCATGTGCCAGTGCAACAACTAACGCTCTGCAGAGTTCGAATTCGTGAAAGACGTGATAAACGCTCGCCGGCCACCATGGCAATACAAACTTTGTACACTTCAGGGTTGCAAGCTCAAAAACAGATGTTGAGAATCTGTCGGATTTGGTGACTTGGACTATTCACCAGCAGACGAGGCTAAACCACCCCTTTGTAACCCCGTTATGTATAGCCTCCACCCGACAAGGTAAACAGCACCCTTGAGCTGATCATCAACACCAATGATAACGCGAACTACGAACTTGAAGCAGGTGTAACGGATTGGTTCCGCGATCTGAGATCTGAGATGCCAACATGCCTTAGTCAGCACGTCACGAGTTGTACACGGACTTTCGGAGCGACGGTGTCTTCATGCGCGTGTGTTCAAGTTCTTAAATGACCAGTCCTCACGACCTTAGCTTGCTCAAGACTAGCAAACCCTCGAACCTATTTGTGAGAGATTGGAGAACAGAGGTATGTCGAGTGGAAATGAATCATGATCTGATTTTGAGTTTGACCACCACGTAACAGGTCGCACGATGCGCTCACCCCAACAAATGCAAAGACTTGCGTGCCACTGCGTCCTCAAATGCTGTCCCACAGAAAAGAGGTCAACAAGAAAGCCCAGGTGATACACATTTGTCCTATGACTCCTATCTCGAAAAATAAATATGAATTGGCAGTACGTGAAGCAACGTTGAATCCTCCTATAAAAAGGCAACGCCTCAATAACGTAAGTGATGCCGATAGGGCAAATTTGTTGTATTGACGCAAAAGTAGGGCCTCGTCCAGATCGTGCACTCCGCGCCAGCGCCAAATCGTGTACGGCATACGGAGAAGCTTACCAATGTTGATATCCTTTCAGGTGTACTGGGTAGCAACTACTGGCGCTTCACCTTCATCCCTACCTATTTGCAATACCTATCAAATCTGGAAGTTGACAACCCTTGGGCTTTCAGCGACGATGAAGTGGTCGGCCTTTTGCAAATGGTCTGGGATCGTTTATATGGGGTAAAAGGACTTCACCATCGTGTTGTGATTGGAGAAGCTGTCTTTGCTGTTGTGAGTATCCCTCGTCTGTTCAATGTTTCATACTCATCGTCTTCCTCAAGGCAAATCAACACACAATCGAGTGGCGTAACGCATTTGCTTCTACTGCACTTTCCATTCTACTGGACTTTTTTGATGACGAAGAGATCGATTCTGATTATGACCGGAAGGATTTGTCGGAGGAATATCTCGAGGATTACGTTTTCTTGTATCGAGATGTCTGGGAAAATGATGGAGAGGTACGTCCAACCCTCATGGCACCTAATCTAGGTTTATTGGGCTGACGTCACTTCAGATGAAGCGAAAGGGTATCTTCGGGGACCCACTTATCACCCAGACATTTTCCGCCCATTACTCCATGACAAGCGGTGCTAAGGTTATACCAGTAATAGGAGACCGTGACAAACCATTTCTTGCACTCGCACTTTCTGCAGCTGCGGTACAGCCCTTCGGTGTGTATACTCTAATTCTCATGCTGATTCTTTTATAGGTTGAACGTGCATTGACGTTATGGCGTGATGGCTTCATTTCCTGTGAAACTGTTGCGGCTCAAAAGGCTGGGAAGAGGTCAAGCGCCATCAAAAAGACTTTGAACAAGTCAACGGGACAAGTATCGAGGAAGTCTACCGATTTTAATGAGGCCAATTGGGGCACCGCAACTTGCTCGTATATCACGTTGATCGAGAGGCATCTCACTCCAAACACGAAAAAGTTTGACCGCATTGCTGATGAGGCTGTGAGGTTTGCTACTAGTAATGATTCCGATTTTGGCGACTACTAGTACCTTACTGCCTGATCTTCAATTGCTTTCCCTACCATTTTGAGGACGATATTCCCTTCCCTTCCATGTTGCCGTCATCATGATGAACCCCAGTCGTTTACTAGTTGAGCTCTTGATCGCATTTCATACCCGTGCTTAGCAAACATCAATCCTACTTCTTTTGTGCCATCAATGCCTGAATGTGTGATTAGTCTCTGCTCGTGTCAACAATACCCTCAAGCTGACCACTTTACGACAGTAGCGGACCTGACCTAATTCATTCAAAAGAAAGCTCAGGCTATGTGGGAAAAAAAGGTACCTTCATGAGGGTGGCGCACGCGGAGTATCACCAGCTGATTGCAGTAAACACGTCACATTCGTAGCAGCTTCAAGTTCCAGCGCAGACGCGTGCCGACAAAATGAAGGAAAATGGGCTCGCTCAAGGGCATGAAGAGTAGAAGATTCCAGATGTCCTAGTTAGTACATCCAAAGATTGCAATGGATAAGGCATAGTTTGACAAGTGGTAGGCGTAAACAGTCATAGAGTGTATGCAAATACATTGCAAGGAAATGATACCGTGCTCAAAACACTGATAACGATGGCCAACATGCATGGAGTGACAGGGCTCGGAAGGTCCTGGAAGGTCCTATGTTGACACATATAAGCTAGTTGGGGGGCATTAATGCGATCTCAACAACGGCTATATCGAGACGTACTTTGATTCACCAATTAATTCTATTGCTGCAGCGCTCACGGGGCCACCTCTGGGTCCAGAGGAGTATCGAACATCGAACGATTCACCAAACGCAGGCTGACAGGACGGCCTGCTACTTGACGTTCATCAAGAAATGTGGTAATTGCGTCCCGTACATCGCGACCTCCACAATATCCAACTTCCTCAAGGTTGGGAAGGAGCTCCAGCGGTAGCTCTCCATCATCCGATGGTAAGGAACGGAAGATTTTGCTGACAAGATGATCTTGCACATGAATAGTCTTCGCGTTGGTGAACGGCCTAAGAAGTCCACGCCACTGTCTTCGGTCGACATTGTTGAGCCATTGTGATGCCAGTGATCGAGAGCGCTCTTGGTAGCCGAATGCGACTTTCTTGACAACAGAAAGTAGGGGTGAAAGTGTACGAAAGAATTGCACCGCAGACGCAACCTGCCAGTCGATACGTCCGCACATGATCTCCAACATCAAAGGAGTGTCCCATTCCCGAGGCACCACGTGTAAGGAAACGGAAATCACACCGAATGTCACTTGGACAGCGCTAAATGTGAAGTTCTTGGATGTTTGCATGAACCGCAAGAGGTGTGGAGAAGTGAAGGAGCGCTGATTAAAAGCATAGACATGAAGTTTGTTCAGGGAAGGAGCACTGATACTAGCAACAAGGTCCTCCAAATAGGTGCCCACACCTTGGAACTCAAACCATTGTAGCTTGGGAAGTATGATCGTGTTCGGAGTCTGGCGCGACTGCCTTTTAACATCACGGTTGGGGAGAGGATGGGAATGAGTCGGCCATGTAGCGAACACCCACCAGCTCTTGTCCATAAGGCTACGTCGGGTAATCATATAACTTGGAGGGTATACAGGCACGCAGGGATATTGGCTACGAGAAGCGAGAGACTGATGAGCGCAATGGCAGGATTGTTACATAAATTGATCCAGTTGATGGAAGGCAAGCTGTCGATAATCTGAGATGGCGTAGATTGGGGGCTTGAAACGCTACAGGAAGCATCACTTCGGCCCGAGAATGGATATACATGCGTTCCAGAATTGGCAATTGATCATTCATAACCGTGACGAACTTCTCCACATTTGGGAGCTTCCAAAAGTAAATGCGACGAATACGATCAGGGTGCGAAAGTGCGAGCAATAGACCCGATTCATCTTTTGCTGTAAACTCGCGTACAACAGCGTAATAACAGATGACGAGTGGTAGAGGTGGTGAATGTGCGAGCATCTTCGCTACAGGCACGCCATTGGTGCAGAACAGATGAAGGTTGAGCTGGGAAGGTGATTCAAGAATAATATTTCGCCATTGTTGACAAACATGTGCCAGCCTGTACCACCAGCGTTGGTAGCCCCAAGCATAGACCGTGACAGTTACGTCGTCATATTCGTCCGGATCTGCCGGCCGGCAAAGACGAAAGATATTGAGAAGGATATCGTCGTTGAGGATGTGGATAGGTGAGTGTCGTCTATTGCAGTTAAGCCCTATTGATTCGGAACAGATCAGGGACACAAAGGTCATGATTTGGAATTGCTTACGTCGGCCGAGCCTCCTAATCATGATGAGAGGATGATGAATTATGTTAGAGAAACAACCAGACATTTTCAGGGAGGTGAGTAATGACGTGGATGCGATTGAAGAGCGTACGTAGCCCCTTGGACCATTCGGTGCTGACATATATCCAGAATAGGGCATCCACCTCATCATCCGATCGTCACCCCTCACATCCCCCTTTCTACACTCAAACACCGTTTTCTCCACCTTCAAGCGCTGTCCACCAACGCCACGTCACGACCGCAAAAAGTGCATGAATATGGACGCACAGACCTACTAAATGGAAGATAATCAATCGCGCAGGCGGACACCACCTTTGGCCCGCGAGAGGTCGCATATATCTTGTTTCATACTACCATGACGTCTTCGCTCCATACTGCCATGGCCCAGAGCCAAGACCAATTTCAAGGCCAGCTAGAGCGTAGACGACGGTCGCTGGTTAGTACTGGTGGTGATCCCCGTACGTACCACAAACCGTAATACGATTGTCGTGGTATTGCCGATTTCTGACGCTGTGCGCAGTTATTCTCACTACACCTAAACTACGTCACTGTCCTTGTCTCCCACCCCACCTTCCCGCATCGCATCGTGCTACCACAGCGATTACAACTATGCTTCCGTGAGCCGCAATCGCACCGTTAATACACGTGCAGTCGAAGCATTCGTATCCTTGGTACTGGAGCCGGACAAGTATGCGTCAAACGTGAATGTGCAGTGGTGAGATGGATGCGCGGGGAGCGCTAAGCGGGTGAAGAGAATTCCACACAAACGACGGAGAAATGGAAGGTCACGTGATTGCAAGACTCGATAAGCGGTATTAGGCATACTAGTAACATAACCTCGCTTCCGAGCTCGAGTGACCAGTAAGTATCTTTATGATCCCGCTCTGACAATTACTAAATTGTGGTGTCATAGAGCTAGAGTATATTCAAGCTGTACGTAGATACATCGCAAGGAAATGACACCGTACTCGAAATGCGAACAACGACGGCCGACACGTATGGAGAGAGAAATTATACTTAGAGAACCTGAGGAGGGGTACGTGAAAACTACCATGAGTGCATACACCTATATTAACTAAGATAAGCTAGTTGGGCCGCTTTTATGCGATCTCATCAAGGACTAAAATCTGGTGGTCATCATGAGCAGGATAGTAGGCGGGTGTAACGGTGTGAGCGCGACTAAGTTATGAGTAGTTGTGTCGAGACGTACCGTGACCTCGATCCACCAATTACTAGTAGCTCCATTGTTGCAGCGCTCACACGCTATACAATCCAAGGGGTATCGAACATTGAACGATCCACCAAGCGCAGACTGACGGGATGGCCTGCTAGTTGTCGTTCATTAAGAAATCTGGTAAACGCGTCCTGAGCATCGCTTCCTCCAGAATATCCAACCTCCTCAAGATTCGGAAGGAGCTCCAGTGGTGGCTCTCCATCGTCAGATGGTAAGGAACCGAAGATATTTTGGTGAGACCATCTTTTACGTTAATGGTCTTCACGTTGGCGAACGGCCTAACAAGTTCTCGCCATTGTCTTCGGTCGAGGATGTTGGACCATTCTGATGGTAGATAGTGCTCGTCGTAGCTGAATGCGACTTGCTCGACAAAACAAAGTACAGGTGAAAGTGTACCAAAGAATCGCGCCACAGACACTATCCGCCAGTCGAGATGTCTGCACATGATCTTCAATATCAAGGGAGTGTCCCACTTCCAAGGGACCGCATGTAAGGAAATGGCAAGGGCACCGAAAGTTACCTGGACAGTCCTATATGTGAGGTCCTCGGATGATTGCATGAACTGCGAGAGGCGTGGAACCGTAAGGGGGAGCACATTAAAAAGATTGACATGAAGGATGCTGAGGGAAGGGGCCCTGATCCGGGAAACAAGGCCTTCCAAATATGTGGCCGTACCTCGGAACACAAACCGGCGTAGGTTAGGGAGTATGATCGTGTCCCGAGTATAGCTCAGCTCCCATCCAACACGATTGAGGAAAAATTCAATGTACAGCCTCTCCAGCTGGGCATAAGCGAAAGTAGGGTAAGTATATAACTTGGAGGGAAATAGTCGGATGCCGTGATATTGAGAAGCGAGAGAGTGACGAGTCCCGCACCACTAATTGTGAGTAAGGGTGATCCAATTGGAAGGTAAACCGACTTCAGTATGAGATGGCGTAGATTGGGGGCTTGAAACGTCACAGGAAGGTCCACTTCGATCCAAGAATCGATATACATGTGTTCCAGAATGGGGAATTGATCATCCATAACATTGACGAACTTCCGCAGATTTGGCAGGTAAATGCGACGAACGCGATCACGGTGTGAGAGTGCGAGCAATATACCCGATTCATCTTCTGCTGTTATCTCCCGATTATTGTGATAATAGATGGTGAGTGGTAGAGGTGGTGAATGAGCGAGCATCTTCGCTACAGGAACACCGTTGGTGCAAAAGAGATGAAGGTCGAGCCGGGATGGTGATTCAAGAATAAGATTTCGCCACAGTTGACAAACATGTGCTAGTTTGTACCACCAACGTTGGCGGGGCCAAACAGCAACCGTCCTAATCCATCATGATATTCGTCCCGATAAAGATGAAATATATTGAGAAGGATGTCATCGTTCAGGATATGGGTTGGTGAGGGTGGTCTATTGCTGCGGAGCCCTATTAATTTGCAAGTTTGTCAACCGAATGAACAGATCAGGGACACAAATATTTGGAACTCACGACTTGGTTCACGTCGGCCGCCAGCGAGCCTCCTAATGAAGGGTTTGGGATCAAGCAGCAACCAGGCATTTTCAGGGTGAGCAATGACGTGGATATGATTGAAGGATTCACGGTGTACACTGGACACTGGAGCTGGCAGTACTAATAATGTGTAGGCCTCATGTGGACCATGCTCGCATCCTCGAGGTGGTAGACTGGCGTCGAGTGATATCCAGAATGGGACGCTGACGTCTATTTTGACGCATCGTCACGAGTCGCACTCCACACATTCCCACGGCTCCTATCTTCATATGCGTGGTATCATGAACCGGACCAGGGCTGCTGGAGTTGGAGGCTGTAGCGGGTCTTTCAAGTGCGTGCGTGAGGAAGCATCCCGTCCTTGGATATGAGGCTGTCCGACATGGTGGATAACTATCTGCCTTAACGCAATTTAATTATGTGGTCGTCATGAACAAGGCAACTGGTATGAGAGTGAGCTCTAGTGAGCTATGGAGATGACGTACTGGTCCCACCACCATTGTCACAGCAGCGCTCACACGTGCCACTGATAGCTTGTCAATCCGAGTACGAGTCATCGAGGACCATTGAATAATGTCGATCTTGTCTAAAACATATGTTGTATCCGCCCCAGGTTCGAGGGTGCGCGTCTTCGCCATTTTTGACGAGCCTACGGTCCGGCGTTAAGCGGAGGATGTACCTCGAGTCCGGTGACGGCTTACCGATCGCTTTTATCCTCGCCATGCTGCACCACCAGCTTCTCCTGAGTCTTAACCTTACCTCGGAATATCGTACATGAAAGCGCCTCTTGCCTATAGCCTTCCACACGACAAGACCCTCAAGATGGTCATTCACGAAGTAGCAAATCTGAACCAATTCGTTTAGAAGAAAGCTGAGGCTAGTTGAAAAAAAAAGGTACCTATCGATGAGAGTGGCGGAGTATCCTCAGCTGATCACAGTAAACACGTCAGATTCACAGTAGCACATGTCGACATATTTTGAAGAAAGGTCTGGGAAGGGTGACTGACTTGTGCACAAAGCAAACGGATGAAGAGACCTCTACTGTACTCCGAGGCGCCAGATTGTCTTAGTCATAGTAGGTCACGGGATTGCAAGACTTGGCATAAACGGCCGTAGAGTGTACGTAAATACATCGCAAACGAATAACGATGGCCAATACGTATGGACAATAGATGCGATCTCATCAATGACTAGTAAAATCTGGTGGTCATCATGAACATGAGAGTAGGCGGGTGTCACGTTGTGAGCACGATTAACATATGGGTAGTTTAAGTCGAGACATACTTCGATCCACCAACTACTATCTCCATTGGTGTAGCATCCACACGCTACAGATACTGAGGGATATCGAACATCGAACGATCCACCAAGCGCAGGCTCACGGGATGGCCCGATACTTGTCGTTCATGGAGAAATGTGGTAAATGCGTCCCGGACATCACCTTCTCCAGAATGTCCAACTTCCTCAAGGTCCGGAAGGAGCTCCAGTGGTGGCTCTCCATCCTCAGATGGCAAAGAACTGAATATTTGGCTGACAAGATCGTCTTGTACATGAATAGTCTTCACGTTGGTAAAGGGCCTAAGAAGTTCACGCCACTGTCTTCGGTCAACATTGCTGTGCGATTCTGATGATTGATTGTGCTCTTGGTAGCTGAATGTGACTTGCTCGACAACAGATAGTACGGGTGAAAGTGTACCAAATAATTGCACCCCAGATGCTACCTGCGAGTCGAGATGGCTGCACTTAATCTGCAACTCCAAAGGGGTGTCCCACTTCCAAGGGAACCCATGTAAGGAAAGGGCACGTGCACTGAAAGATACCTGGACAGCGGTAAATCTGAGGTTCTCGGATGATTGCGTGAACTGTAAGAGGTGTGAAAAAGTAAAGGAGAGCTGATCAAAAAATTCGACATGAAGGAAGCTGAGGGAAGGGACGCTGATACGAGTAACAAGGCCCTCCGAATAGGCACTCAGACCTCGGAACTCAAACCAGCGTAGGTTGGGAAGTGTGACTTGGGTCATGTCCGGGGTCTGGCGCGACTGACTTTCAACATCACGGTTGGGGATCATGATAGGGGATTGAAATTCAATGAACAGCGTCTCCAGCTGGGCCATAAGCGAAAGTTGGGTACGTAGGTGACTTGGAGGGAAGTAGGCGGATGCCGGGATACGAAGAAGATAGAGAGTGACAAGTCCCGTGGCAGTTGTGAGTAAGGGTGATCCAATTGGAAGGGAAGCCGTCAACAGTCTGAGATGGCGTAGATTGGGCGCTTGAAACGTTATAGGAAGGACCACTTCGATCCGAGAATCAATATATAGGCGTTCCAGAATTGGGAATTGATCATCCATAACCGTGACAAACTTCCCCACATTTGGCAGCTGGAAAAGGTCAATGCGACGCACGCGATCACGATGCGAAAGTGCGAGCAATATACCCGATTCATCTTCGGCTGTTATCTCCCGATCTACAGTGCGATAATCGATGGTGAGTGGTAGAGGTGGTGAATGTGCCAACATGTCTGCTACAGGCACACCGTTTGTGCAGTAAAGATGAAGGTCGAGCCGGGATGGTGACCCAAGAATAATATTTCGCCATAGTCGACAAACGTGTGCCAGATTGTACCACCAACGCTGGCGGTGCCAATAAATCGTGGTCACCCCAGTTTCCTCGTCATATTCGTCCAGTTCTCCCAGCCGATAAAGATCAAATATATTGAGAAGCACATCGTCGTTGAGGATGTGGATAGGTGAGTATAGCCTATTAATGTTAAGCACTATCATTTCGCAAGTTTGTGAACAGATCAGGGACACAAAGGTCATGACTTGGAATTGCTTACGATGGCTGAGCCTTCCCACTGGCATTAGGAGAAGATAGCTTTATGATAGAGCAGCGAGTAATGACGTGGATGCGATTGAAGAGTGTACAGTGTGTGTGGCGGTGGCGGTGTCCTTGGCTAAGGTGGGCGTTGACCTATATTCAGATTGGGCGCTTGCGTCCACCTTCCTCGCCATTGTCACCTCATTATGAGCCACTTATCGCACACACCTACATTTATATTATATGCGCGCAGATACGGAGCGGACTGGTCAATACCTTACCACCTTCAAACACTTCTGGTGCTGAGTACCAACGCCACGTCACGAACAGATACCGCACAGACCACCACGAATATGGACGTACAACTTTGCTTTGGCGTGCGTTATTTCGTCTCCCAATGATAATCACTGCAGCGAAATACCATTAAAAACTGACTGGCTTACTGACTGATTCTTGAGGGATCATCGATCGCGCAGGCGGACACCGCCAAGTGGGCGAGAAAGGTCGCAAGGATCAACACGATATATATATTTTGTACTAGGATGACGCCATCTCTCCTTGCTGCTATATGGCTCCTGCAACCGCGAACGCAAGTGGAGAAGAGCGGTGAATAAGCTACCATGAGATCGACTTTCATCTCGATTCGCCTTTCCCCAGAGCATCGAACAAATCATAATCTATTTGTATGTATCCATGATTCCACATCGGTCAGATGGCTATATACAAATAGGTTTATTTTGAATACAAGGATCATAATCACAAACGATTACAATTGTAGCCTGAACGGGAGGCTGCGGTGAGTCTTCCAAGTGCGCGCGTCCATCGTGGGATACTATTAACGAAGATGGGCATGAAGTGGATGTCGCGAGAATGTTGGGCTCACCTTCTATACGCGCCGGGATGACGTACAAGATGCGACCACAACAAAGTTTGGCCGCAATGTTTCATGAGTATATGTATGCATCCCAGGCCCTATATCGTCGATATTATCTGAGGCATATGCTGCATCCACCTCGAGGGGGCGCGCCTTCGCAAATATGGGGCATGTTTGCGAGCCCATGGTCCGGCGTTGAGCGGGGGATGTACCTCTTCCGAACTGTGAGACCGCTGGACCAACTAAGCATATAGATATATAATCAGATGGACATATATTAGCAAAAAAACGGAACCCACAACACACAGGACGTTCGTCAGCTCGGTGACGGCTTACCTATCGCTGGTATCCTCGCCATTCTACATCACCGGCTTCTCCTGGGCCCTTTGCCTTACCCGAAAAATCGTACGTGAAACCGCCTCTGCAGGCTCCGTGGTACCATGTGCAACAACCTAACGCTCTGCGGGGTTTGATGTCGTGTAAAGCGAGCAAAGGCTTGAGAGACTGACCGCATCGCCATGGCGAGACGAACTTTGTACGTTTCCTAGTGGCAAGCTCAAAAACAGAGGTTGATATCTCGTCGGATTTGACAACTTGGACGCTTTGTAAAAAGATCGGTTCGGTTTCACTATTCACAAACAAACGGAGTTACTCACCCTTTTACAACCTCATTATACATAACTTCCCACCAGACAAGGTCAACAACACCCTCGAGCTGATCATCCACACCAATGGGAACTTGAACTACAGAAATAGGTGTACGGAGCGTTGCAGGATCTGGTTGACTGGTTGCTCGCCGTAGATACGCACCAGGTCCATCCTTAAAAGGGCTCAGGCTAGTTGAAAAAAAGTGGAGAGGCATATCGATAAAACAAACAAGTGGGATGAAGAGCAGCTAAAGTCCGAGACCCGGAATGACTTAGTCAGCACGTCACGGGTTTACAAGCTGTCAAGAAGCGGACCAATGAAAAGGAATTACAGTAATGATGGCCCAAGACATACGCATGATTTGTGCAGTCGCAAGGAACGTAGGGGGAAGAGAAATGATAATTAGAGAAACTGAGGAAGAGTGTGCGATCATGCAACGAAATCGAAAGGGTACATGATGGTTATCGACTTTGCGTCTTGAAGACGCAAAGTGAGTATAGACCCATGTTGATTAAGATAAACAAGTTGGGCTACTCAGTGTTGCGATATCATCGACAAAATGAATCCCGGCGGTTGACTGAAGAGTCGGTGTGAATGTGAGCTCGAGTGAAATATGGGTGGTTGTATCGAGACGTACTTCAATCCTTACAACCAGTGCTGCAGCGCCCACACGTACTTAGAAATATTGATCCTCGAGCATCGAGCGATCCACAATGCGGAGGGTCACAGGGCAGCCTGCTACCTGTCGTCCATTGAGAAATGTGATAAATGCGTCCCGAACATCGCTTTCTCCAGAATATCCAACCTCCTCAAGGTTTGGAAGGAACTCCAGTGGTGGCTCTCCATCTTCAGATGGTAAGGAACAGAAGATTTTGCTGACGAGATCATCTTGCACATGAATAGTCTTCACGTTGGTGAATGGCCTAAGAAGTTCACGCCACTGACTGCGGTCGACATCGTTGTGCGATTCTGGTAATAGATAGTTCTCTTCGTAGCTGAGTGTGACTTGCTCTACAACAGAGAGTATGGGTGAAAGTGTACCAAATAATTGCACCGCAGTCGTAACTTGCCGGTCGAGATGTTCCCACCAGATCTGCAACAACACCTTCCGACTCGGAGGGGCCGCATGTAAGGAAAGGCTAACCACACCGAAAGTTACCTGAACAGCAGTAAATCCCAGGTTCTCGGATGTTTGTATGAACTGCAAGAGGCGTGGAAAAGTAAATGAGGGCTGATGGTCGAGATAGACATGAAGCCGGTTGAGGAAAGGGGCGCTGATCCGAGCAACAAGACCTTCCAAATATGTCGCCATACCTGAGAATAGAAAGAAGCGTAGGTTAGGAAGTACGACCATATCCGGGGTCTGGTGCGACTGCCTTTCAACATCGCGGTTGGAAAGAGGGTAACGAAATCCAATGGACAGACTCTCGAGCTGGAGCATAAACGAAATTCGGGTAAGTATATAACTTGGAGGGAAATAGGCGGATGCCGGGATATTGAGAAGCGAGAGAGTGACGAGTCCCGCGGCTGTAAGTAAGGGTGATCCAATTGGAAGGGAAGCCCTGAACAATACGAGACAGCGTAGATTGGGCGCTTGAAACGTTTCAGGAAGGACCACTTCGGTCCGAGAATGGACATACATGCGCTCCAAAATGGGGAATTGATCATCCATAGCTATGACGAACTTCCCCACATTTGGCAAGTCAATATGGCGCACGCGATCACGGTGCGAAAGTGCGAACAATATACCCGATTCATCTTCTGCCGTTATCTTCCGATCATTGTCATAATCGATGGTGAGTGGTAGGGGTGGTGAATGTGTGAGCATGTCCGCTACAGGCACACCATTGGTGCAGAGGAGATGAAGGTCGAATCGGGATGGTGATTCAAGAATAAGATTTCGCCATAGTCGACAAACGTGTGCCAGTTTGTACCACCAACGCTGGCGGTCCCAATCAATCGTGGTCGCCCCAGTGTCGTCATCGAAATATTCGTCCAGATCCGAGACTGCCAGCCGATAAAGATGAAATATATGGAGAAGCACATCGTCGTTGAGGATATGGATAGGTGAGTATAGTCTATTAATGGCAAGCCCTATCATTTCGCAGGTTTGTGAACAGATCAGGGACACAAAGGTCATGACTTGGAATTGCTTACGATGACTGAGCCTTCCCACTGGCATGAGGAGAAGATAGATTTATGATAGAGCAGCGAGTAATGACGTGGATGCGATTGAAGAGTGTACAGCAGTGTGTAGGGCTCTTGGACGACCGATGCCTCATGGCGGTGGCGGTGTCCTTTGCTAAGGAGGCCCGGGCGCTGACCTATATCCAGATTGGACGCTGGCGTCACCTTCTTCGCCATCGTCACCTCATTATGAGCCACTTTTCCACACTTATCACACACACTTGCATTTATATTATATGCGCGCAGATACCGCGCGGGCAGGTCAATACCTTACCACCTTCAAACACTTCAGGTGCTGTGCACCAACGCCACGTCACGAACAGATGCTGCACACAGCACCACGAATATTGACGTACAGCCCTGCTTTTGGTGTGCGTTGCTTCTTCTCCCAATGACAACCGCTGCGGCGAAACACACCGTTAAACACTGACTGACTTACTTGAGGGATCGTCGATCGCGCAGCCTGAGGCGGGCACCACCAACCCAGGGTATGACCCGAGAGAGAGGTCGCAGCGACCAATGCGATCTTTTTTTCATTTTGTACTAGCACGACGCCATGATTCCTTACTGCCATGTAGCTTCCGCCATCACGAACGCAAGTGGAGAAGAGCGGTGAATAAGCTAACACGAGATCGAGTTTCATCTCGATTCGCCTTTCCCCAGAGCATCGAGCTGCGCAGGTATCCGGTCCAGTGCCAAGGCCAATTCCAATTCCAATTGCAGATACAGTAAAGTGGGAGGTTGAGGGCGGACGGCGGTCTCTGGCTAGCAGTGATCCCCGTACGTACCACAAATCATAATCTATTTGTATGTATCCGAGCTTCCACATCAGTCAGATGGGTATAAACAAATAGGTTTACTTTGAATACATTCTCTTCTCACGAAGAGATATATCTCGTCATTCACAATGACTCCCCCTCCCTCTCCCTCCTTAATCCCCGTAACGACCCTTCTTAACCAAGACTGAATACAAGAATTATAACCACAGACGATTACAATGGTGGCCTGGGCGGGAGGCTGCGGTGGGTCTTCCAAGTCCGCGCGCGAGGAGAGTCCATCGTGGGATACTATTAACGAAGATGGGTATGGATGAAGTTGATGTAGATCCACTATTCGAGGATGTTGGGCTCACCTTCTATACGCGCCGGGATGACGTACAAGATGGGACCACAACAAGTTTGTCCGCAATGTTTCATGAGCATATGTATGCATGCCAGGCCTTATATCGTCGATATTATCTGAGGCGTATGCTGCATCCACCTCGAGGGTGCGCGCCTTCGCAAATGTGGGGCATTTTTGACGAGCGCATGGTCCGGCGTTGAGCGGGGGATGGACCTCTTCCGAACTGTGAGACCGCCGGACCAACCAAGCATACTGTGACAGAAATATAAACAGATGGACATATATTCGCAAAAAAACGGAACCGACAACACACAAGACGTTTTTTTTTAGCTCGGTGACAGCTTACCTATCACTGCTATCCTCGCCATTCTGCATCACCGGCATATCCTGGGCCTTAGCCTTTCCCGAAATATCGTACGTGAAACCGCCTCTTGCCTGAATGCCCATGGATGATAACTTGGCCTGTCTATTGAGGGAAATTCGGGTAGCTCATATATAACTTATGAGGGTGTACCAGGACAGCTTGAATAAAGGCGACTAGAGGTGTGGTGGGGCTGGAACAAGCTGAACTAGCCGCGCACTCGCAAGCTCTGCAGCACCATGCGTAACAAACTAACGCTCTGGGGGGTTCAATGTCGTAGAAGGCGAGTAAAGGCTTGAGAGACGCTCGCAGGCCACATCACCATAGCGAGACGAGCTTTGTACTTTTCCTAGTGGCAAGCGAGGTTGAAATCTCGTCGGATTTGACAACTTGGACGCTTTGTAAAACGATCGGGTCGGTTGCGCTATTCACCCTCGAGCTGATCATCCATGCCAACGGGAACTTGAACTACGAAACAGGTGTACGGAGCGTTGCAGGATCTGGTCGATTGGTCACTCGCAGTCACGGTGGACCCGCACCATATCTACAAACATTCGTCTTGAAAAGGGCTCAGGCTAGTAAAAGAAAGTGGAGAGGCATATCGACAAAACAGAACAAGAGGGATGAAGAGCACGCCAAATTTATTAGTCAGCAGATCACGGGGTCATTAAGTCGACTAATGAAACGGAATTACAGTAACCGTAATGATGGCCCAAGACATAAGCATGGTTTGTGCACTCGCAAGGAACGCAGGGGGAAGAGAAATAATGATTAGAGAAACTGAGGAAGGGTGTGCGATCATGCAACGAAATCGAAAGGGTGTATAATGGACGTCAACTTTGCGTGTAGAAGATGCAAAGTGAGCATAGACCCATGTTGATTAAGATAAAAAAGTTGGGCTACTCCGAGTCAGTGTTGCGATATCATCGACCAAATGAATCCTGGCGGTTGACTGAAGAGTCGGTGTGAATGTGAGCTCGAGTGAAATATGGGGTAGTTTTATTGGGACGTACTTCAATCATTAAAACTAGTGCTGCAGCGCCCACATATACTTAGACATATTGATCCTCAAACGCCGAGCGCTCCTCGAACACCGAGCGATCCACAATGCGGAGGGTCACAGGGCGGCCTGCTACCTGTCGTCCATTGAGAAATGTGATAAATGCGTCCCGAACATCGCTTTCTCCAGAATATCCAACCTCCTCAAGGTTTGGAAGGAGCTCCAGTGGTAGCTCTCCATTTTCAGATGGTAAGGGACAAATGGTGCTGCTGACGAGATTATCGTGCACATGAATAGTCTTCGCGTTGGTGAACGTCCTGAGAAGTTCACGCCACTGATTTTTGTCGACATAGTTGTGCGATTCTAATGATCGATTGTGCTCTTGGTAGCTGAATGTGACGTGCTCGACAACAGAGAGTACGGGTGAAAGTGTACCAAATAATTGCACCGCAGTCCTAACTTGCCAGTCGAGATCTACGCACCAGATCTGCAATAACACCTTCCGACTCGGAGGGGCCGCATGTAAGGAAAGGCCAACCTCACCGAAAGTTACCTGAACAGCAGTAAATCCCAGGTTCTCGGATGTTTGTATGAACGGCAAGAGGCGTGGAAAAGTAAAGGAGGGCTGAGGATCAAGACGGACTCGAAGTTGGTTGAGGAAAGGGGCGCTGATTTGAGCAACAAGGCTTCCAAATAGGCGCTCGCACCAACGAACGCAACTGAGCGTAGGTTGGGAAGTGTGATCATGTCCAGGGTCTGGTGTGGCTGCCTTTCACTATCACGGTTGGGAAGAGACTCGGAAAAGCGAAATCCAATGGACAAATTCTCCAGCTGGGGCATAAGCGAAAGTCGGGTAAGTATATAGCTTGGAGGGAAATAGGCGGATGGCGGGATATCGAGAAGCGAGAGAGTGACGAGTCCCGCGGCAGTTGTGAGTAAGGGTGATCCAATTGGAAGGGAAGCCGGCTGAAGTGTGAGATGGCGTAGATTTGGGGCTTGAAACGTTACAGGAAGGATCATTTCGGTCGGAGAATGGATATACATGAGGAATTGATCATCCATAGCAGAATGGATATACATGCGTTCCAGAATGGGGAATTGATCATCCATAGCAGCGACGAACTTCCCCACATTTGGCAAGTGAATGTGACGCACGCGATCACGGTGCGACAGTGCAAGCAATATACCCGATTCATCTTCTGTTGTTATCCCCCGATAGAAGCCTTCATACTCGATGGTGAGTGGTAGAGGTGGTGAATGTGCGAGCATATCCGCTACAGGAACACCATTGGTGCACAGGAGATGAAGGTCGAGCCGGCATGGTGATTCAAGGATAAGATTTCGCCACAGTTGACAAACATGTGCCAGTTTGTACCACCAACGTTCGCGGCGCAGAACAAGGATCATCCTAGTTCTGCCGTCATGGTCATCCAGTCGATAAAGATGAAATATATTGAGAAGCACGTCATCGTTCAGGATGTGGATAGGTGAGTGTCGTCTATCGCTGTGGAGCCCTATTAATTTGCAAAGTTGAGAACAGATCAGAGGACGCGACTTGAAGGATTTGGAACGCACGATTTGGTTCAAGACTTAGCCCACGTCGGCCACCGGCTTGTCTTCTGATGAGGGAAGGACAGCTGATGGTAGTGCCACAACCGGGCATTTTTATGGAGGTGAGTAATGATGTGGATGCGATTGAAGAGTATATAGCAGTGTCCTCAGCCTACTGGGCGCTGACCTATATTCAGAATTGGAATCTGGCGTCTACCTTCTTCGTCATCACCATTGTCGCCGTCGTCATGTCATTATGAGTCACACTTCCATTTCAAACGCTCACCTACATTCATACAGTATGCGCGCGGTTACAGCACTGACAGGTCAATCTCACCACATGCAAACTATTCAAGTGCTATCCGCCACTGGCAACGCGACGTCACGAACACATGCCGCACAATGCGCCACAGATATGGACGTACAACCCTGCTAGATGGACATTTCTAGCGTGTGTCGTTTCTTCTCCAAATGATAACCAGCGAAAAACACCGTTGACTGCCAGTGATTTGGAGGATCATCAATTGTAGAGGCGAACACCGCCAATACGCAATTTTCCAAGTCGCACCGTTCATACCAGCATGACGTCTTAGTTCCGTACTCCCCTGGCGTCCCTGCAGCGCCCGCACCCACGAACGCAAGCGAAACAAAAAAAAAACTATAGACAGAAGAGTGCTGAGTAAGCTATGGGATATCGCGTTCAATCTCGATTCGACTTTCCCAGAGCGTGGAGTGGCGCAAATATCCGGTCAGGGCCAAGGCCAGTAGCAAGCATGTGGACAAAGGTCGCTGGCTATGTACCGTAAATCATGATATATTTAATATGTGATATTTTTATATGAACCGGAATATACAAGACACAGGACGTTTCTTCAAGTTCTTCAGCCGTGACAATGCCTGCCATTCTGCGTTCCCAGTATTCTCCATCGCCTTGGCCTTACACCCAACATCGGACGTGGAAGCGCCTCTTTCCTGAATGCCCACGGACGATAACTTGGACTTTCTATTCGAACTTCGGGAGGGAGATACGGGTGGCTCGTGAATATGTAGTTGTACCAGGACAGCTTGATGAGAAAGGCGACGAGAGGTGCTGACGCGGCCAAAATGAGCCGAACAAGTCGCGCACGCGCAGGGCCGCTGGCTCCGCTGTGTCACGTGCAACAATCTCACGCCCTGCGGAAGGCGGGTAAAGACTTGAGAGCGATGAGTTGGGCATAGATGTGGTCGCATCGCTTGGGAAATCTTGTCATAGAATTCGGCGAGCTGCTCGTGATAATGAGCTTTGCCTATTCGAGAACGGATATTGAGATCTTGTCGGGTTTGATGACTTGGGCCCTATGAAAGATAATCGCGTCAGTTACACTTTTCACGAGCAAATTGAATGAGGTTGTTAAATTCACCCCTGTGTGACTTCGTTATATATAGCCTTCCGAGTCCACCAGACAAGGCCAACGCCACTCAAGCTGATCATCAATGCCAATGGGAACCTGAACTACAGATGCAGGTAAACGGGTCTCTGTCGGATTTGGTTGAAGGTCTGAGAGATCTGAGACGCCCGAATGACTCATTTACAAACTGTGAATAAGTCGACCAATGGAAAGGAATTACAGTAACCGTAACAATGGCCCAAGTCATATGCATGATTTGTGCAGTCGCAAGGAATGTAGGGGGAAGAGAAATAATAATTAGAGAAACTGAGGAAGGGTGTGCGATCATGCAACGAAATCGAAAGGGTGTATGATGGTCATCGACTTTGCGTCTTGAAGACGCAAAGTGAGTATAGACCCATGTTGATTAAGATAAAAAAGTTGAACTACTCAGCATTGCAATGTCATCGACGGAATGAATCCCGGCGGTTGACTGAAGAGTCGGTGTGCATGTGAGCTCGAGTGAAATATGGGTAATTGTATTGAGACGTACTTCAATCCTTACAATCAGTGCTGCAGCGCCCACATATACTTAGGCATATTGATCCTCAAACCCCGAGCGCTCCTCGAACACCGAGCGATCCACAATGCGGAGGGTCACAGGGTGGCCTGCTACCTGTCGTCCATTGAGAAATGTGATAAATGCGTCCCGAATATCGCTTTCTCCAGAATATCCAACCTCCTCAAGGTTTGGAAGGAACTCCAGTGGTGGCTCTCCGTCTTCAGATGGTAAGGAACAGAAGATGTCGCTGACGAGATTATCGTGCACATGAATAGTCTTCGCGTTGGTGAAAGGCCTAAGAAGTTCACGCCACTGACTTCGGTCAACATTGTTGTGTGATGCTCGTGGTAGATAGTGCTCTTGGTAGCTGAATGTGACGTTCTCCACAACAGAGAGTACGGGTGAAAGTGTACCAAATAATTGCGCCGCAGTCCTAACTTGCCAGTCGAGATTTCCGCACCAAATCTGGAACAACAAGGGAGGGGCCTTCCGACTCGGAGAGACCGCATGTAAGGAAAGGGAAACGTCGCCGAAAAAAGTTACCTGAACAGCAGTAAATCCCAGGTTCTCGGATGTTTGTATGAACTGCAAGAGGCGTGGAAAAGTGAAGGAGGGCTGATGATCAAGATAGACATGAAGGTGGTTGAGGAGAGGGGCGCTGATCCGAGCAACAAGATCTTCCAAATATACCGCCGTACTTTTGAATCGAAAGAAGTGTAGGTTAGGAAGTACGATCGTATCCGGGGCCTGGTGCAACTGCCATTCAACATCGCGGTTGGGAAGAGGGGGGTGAAATTCAATGGACAGTCTCTCGAGCTGAAGCACAAGCGAAAGTTGGGTAAGTAGATAACTTGGAGGGAAATAAGCGGATCTGGGGATATCCTTAAGCTCGAGAGTGACGAGTCCCGGGGCAGTTGTGAGTAAGGGTGATCCAATTGGAATGGAAGCCCTCCACACCATGAGATGGCGTAGATTTGGGGCTTGAAACGTGAGAGGAAGGACCACTTCGATCCGAGAACGGATAAACATGGATTCCATAATTGGGAATTGATCATCTATAGCTGCGGCAAACTTCGCCACATTTAGCATCCAAAGGTAAACGTGGCGCACGCGATCACGGTGCGAAAGTGCGAGTAATATGCCCGATTCATCTTCTGCTGTAATCGTCAAATCGGTATAATAGATGGTGAGTGGTAAAGGTGGCGAATGTGCGAGCATGTCCGCTACAGGCACACCATTGGTACAGAAGAGGTGAAGGTCGAGCCGGGATGGTGATTCAAGAATAATATTTCGCCACTGTCGGCAAACGTGTGCCAGTTTGTACCACCAACATCCGCGGATCCAAACAAAAACCAGCCCAATCTCATTGCGATATTCGTCCGACTCCGGATCTGGCGGCCGATAAAGCTCAAATATGTTGAGAAGCACGTCATCGTTCAGGATATGGATAGGTGAGCGTGGCTGGATAGGTGAGTGTGGTCTATGGCCGTTGAGCCCTATTAATTCGCAAGGCTGTGAACAGACCAGATAACACAACTTGAAGGATTTGGAAACTCACGACTTGGTTCAAGATTTGGTCCACGTCGATCGGCGCCAGCGATCCTTCTAATGAGAGAAGGATAACTTATGGTAGAGCAGCAACCAGGCATTTTCAGGGAGGTGAATAATGACGTGTAAATGTGATTGAAAAGTTCACGGCGGTGTCGCGATGGCGGTAGTGTGCATAGGCCATGCTCCGTCCTCGTGATGGTGGTGTACTTGGGCGCTGAGCTATATCCAGAATGGGCATGTTCATAGGCGTGCCGCATGCGCGTCATCATGATGACACAGCGCGGATGTGGAATTGAAGAAGTTACAAGAGCTGCCCACTCGCACCGTGACTTTAGTGAACATGTTTTACACAAAACGTCAAGCGCGTTTCTGTACGTGGCGCTGACGAGCGTCCAAGAAAGATGGACGTACGGTCCCGCGGGCCGAGTCCTGTATAGCCGTTGTTTCCTCTCCTAAAGGTGACCAGCAAAGCACTCGTGGCGAGGA
The DNA here is from genome assembly GCA_022376515.1 of Lactifluus volemus. Taxonomy (NCBI): domain Eukaryota; kingdom Fungi; phylum Basidiomycota; class Agaricomycetes; order Russulales; family Russulaceae; genus Lactifluus; species Lactifluus volemus. The sequence goes on from WTXI01000004.1 coordinate 486,378, forward strand.
CTCACTGATTCTTAGGAGGATCGAACAGGCGGACGCGGCTGTGCAGCTATCCAGGGATTTTGGCCCGAGAGATTCGATCGCTGGTGTGGAGAGTCCGCTATTCCCGTATGGCCTCTGCTTTCCGCCTTGAGTACTGCCACGGTTCCCGCACTCGCGAACACGAGCTGCTGAATAAGCTGTGGGATATTGCGTTTGATCTCGATTTCCTTTCCCCAGAGCGTGCAGTCGCGCAAATATCTGGACCAGTGCCGAGACCACTAGCTTCTGGAGTTGGAGACTGGTGGGTCCTCGAAGAGAGGGGAGCGAGACGGATATAGTACTGTACTGCATCGTGGACGTTTCGGCATTCAACATGCTTTTGTTTCAAGCGGTGCCACGCCTGGATAATAGAAAGTGAATCCCTACACATCTCAGATGATGAAATTGTCATGATATATTAGGTTATATAGGTAGCAAACATGAAAGGCTATACTTTAGAAATCATCGTGACGGATTCTCTTCTCCAAACTCATCCGCTCTGAACCACATCCCTGAAGGACGATGTGTGCTGTGAGATACCACATACACAGCGGAGTCATGGGCTGCTAGCAAGGTTCTGTAGAACCCCATGATAGCCACCTCACCAATTTCTGTCGGTGCTAGGTGTGGTCCCCATCGCCACATGTTGTTCTGTCACGCCACCCACCGACCACGACCATGCTTCTGCGAGATCCCATACATGTCCAGTCGAGGCATCTTTAGCGCCAGAGCCGGATGTGGTTTCGTTGGATGTGAGTTGTGGGGCATAGAGCGTGAGCAGGGAGTGCTAGTTGTGTTGAAGGATAGAGGCACAAGCGACAAGTGCAAGTAAGGGTGAGGGGGAGGCATGCAAAGAAACCCGGTCTGTTCCATAAGATAGGTATGCACGCCAGGCTGGATACTCCGACATCGCCTAGGATGTCTGCAGCCGCCGCCCCGATAATGCACCCGTTCGTCGATAAGGGGTTTGGTGAGCACAGACCAGCATTGAACGGAAGATGTACACCTTCGAAATGGGTGAAAAAGACATGGCAGTTTTCAGTTTGAGTCCAGGGGTAGCCTACCAAGCACTGCCATCCTTATCATTCCGCGTGAAAGATAGACGGCCCCATTTTCGAGCTACCCTCGTAGACCTACATATACGTGAGCTGCTCGAACCTCCTCTCCACAAGCTTAAACCCAACGGTGACGAGCACCGCCACTGCCAGAATGAGCTAAACTGGCGGCGCAGTATCACTGGATGGGGCACAACCTCAAGCTCCGCGGGATTTGGAAGATACGCATAGAAGGCATCGATAAGTGGTTATGCGGTGGGACTCTTTATCACGGAGCTTGGAACAATGGGAAAAAATATCGGATAGGCAGGTTGAGTTCAAAGTACAAAAATTCAAAAACTGATGACAGACGCACCACGTCGATACCCTTCTCGCGCTCCGGCTCCATGCTATTTATATTTGCGCTGATAGTACCCTTTCCTCTCACCTGCATCACGCATACATTCGTCTCAGCCCCAGCGGTAGTAAGTGTTGTTTTCTATATGGGCAGACGGGTCGATGTTGCGGAATTGTTAGTATTTTGACCGGTAACGATGGCCGAGAGTGAGAGTGGAGAGGTATTATGAGCTCGAATTCTCGCATTCGTGGTTACAAGAATGGAGGAATGACGATGGAAAACGAAGAAACGAAGGGTTGACTTGAATTAATCAGCACATCACGTGATCGAAAGATGCTAATGGAGGCGTAAAACTGAATGATAGATGCTGGTTCTGTCAAAGGGAGGAACGAAAAGGACTGGAAATTGTAGTGTACATGTACACACACCACAGGGACGTGCTATCTAACCTCAATATATAGTTGGACAATCCAAGGAACACTGTGAACTCGAAACGAGAATAAGGGCTGTGATAACTATCTGCCTTTACGCCGCGATTTAATTATGTGGTAGTCATGAACAAGGCAGCTGGTATGAGGGTGAGCACTGGTGAGGTATGGGCATTTACACTGAGACGCACTAGAACTGTGTTTCACCACCTATTATGGCCGTCGCCGCAGCGGTCACACGCAATGGCTTATCCCATCAAGGAAACTTGAATGAGCTATCTCGCGCAGGCTCACTGGATGGCCTGCTACCCGTCGTGGATTAACGAAGTGCGTCCCGAGCATCGAGCCCCACAGAATCATATCCAACCTCCTCAAGATTCGGAAGGAGCTCAAGTGGTGGCACTCCATCGTCCAATAGTAAGGGATGAAGGATATTGTGAACGAGCTCATCTTGCACATGAATAGTCTTCGCGTTGGCGAATGGCGTAAGAAGTTCACGCCACTGTCTTTGGTCGACATCGTTGTGCCATTCTGATGATCGTGCCTGCTTTTCGTAGCTGAACGTGACTTGCTCGACAACAGAAAGTAAGGGTGAGAGTGTACCAAATGAGTGGGCTGTAGACGCAACCTGCCAGTCAAGATGTCTACACCTGATCTGCAACATCAAGGGCTGTCCCAACTCCAAGGGACCGCATGTAAGGAAACGGCAAGTGCACCGAAATTTACGCGGACAGAGGTAAATCTGAGGTTCTTGGATGTTTGCATGAACTGTAAGAGGCATGGAAAAGTAAAGGAGAGCTGATTAAAAAGGTAGACATGAAGTTTGTTGAGGGAAGGGGCACTGATCCAAGGGACAAGAGCTTCCAAATATGTGGCCGTACCTCGGAACACCAAACGGCCTAGGTTGGGAAGAGTGGTCATGTCCGTGGTCTGGCGCGGCTGCCTTTCAATATCACTGTTGGGGATAAGGGATTGAAAGTCAATGAATAGTAACTCCAGCTGGAGCATAAGCGAAAGTCGGGCAAGTATATAACTTGGAGGGAAATATGCGGATGCCGGGATATGGCGAAGCTGGAGAGTGACGAGTCCCGCGGCAGTTGTGAGTAAGGGTGATCGAATTGGAACGCAAGCCGACTTCAGTATGAGATGGCGTATATTGGGGGCTTGAAACGTTCCAGGAAGGTCCACTTCGGTCCGAGAAATGATATACAGGCGTTCCAGAATTGGGAATTGATCATCCATAACCGTGATGAACTTCCCCAGATTTGGCAGCTTGAAAAGGTCAATGCGACGAACGCGATCACGGTGCGAAAGTGCGAGCAATAACCCGATTCATCTTCTGCTGTCATCTTCCGATTATTGTGGTAATCGATGGTGAGTGGTAGGGTGGTGAATGTGCGAGCATGTCCGCTACGGGCACACGATTGGTGCAGTAGAGATGAAGGTCGAGCCGGGATGGTGATTCAAGATAATATTTCGCCATAGTCGACAAACATGTGCCAGATTGTACCACCAACGCTGGCGGTCCAATAAATCGTGGTCGCCCCAGTTTCCTCGTCATATTCGTCCGGATTGCCAGCCGATAAAAATGAAATATATGCAGAAACACGTCGTCGTTAAGGATATGGATAGGTGAGTATAGTCTATTAATGTTAAGCCCTATCATTTCGCAAGTTTGTGAACAGATCAGGGACACAAAGGTCATGACTTGGAACTGCTTACGATGGCTGAGCCTTCCCACTGGCCCGGGCATGAGGAGAAGATAGATTTACGATAGAGCAGCGAGTGGTGACGTGGATGCGATTGAAGAGTGTACAGCAGTATGTAGGCCTCTTGGACGACCGATGCCTCATTCCCGTGGCGGCGGTGTCCTTTGCTAAGGAGGTCCGGGCGCTTACCTATATCCAGATTGGACGCTGGCGTCACCTTCTTCGCCATCGTCACCTCATTATGAGCCACTTATCACACACACCTGCATTTATATTATATGCGCGCAGATACCGCGCGGGCAGGTCAATACCTTACCACCTTCAAACACTTCAGGTGCTGTGCACCAACGCCACGTCACGAACAGATGCTGCACACAGCATCACGAATATTGACGTACAGCCCTGCTTTTGGTGTGCGTTGTTTCTTTTCCCAATGACAACCGCTACCAGTGCAGAAAAACACACTGACTGACTTGAGGGATCATCGATTACGTAGCCTGAGGCGGGCACACCAAGTGCGCAACATCCCAGGGTATGACCGGAGAGAGGTCGCAGCAACCAATGCGATCTTTTTTTTCATTTTGTACTAGCACGACGCCATGATTCCTTACTGCCATGTAGCTTCCGCCATCACGAACGCAAGTGGAGAAGAGCGTGAATAAGCTAACACGAGATCGAGTTTCATCTCGATTCGCCTTTCCCCAGAGCATGAGCTGTGCAGGTATCCGGTCCAGTGCCAAGGCAAATTCCAATTCCAATCGCAGATGCAATAAAGTGGGAGGTTGAGAGCGGACGGCGTTCCCTGGCTAGCAGTGATCCCCGTACGTACCACAAATCATAATCTAGTCAGATGGATAGAGTATACAAATACGAGGTATACTTGGAATCCATTCTCTTCTCATGAAGTGAATATCTCGTCATTCACAACGAGTCCCCCTCCCTCTCCCTCCTTAATCCCCTTAACGACTCTTCTTTACCACTTATAACCACAGACGATTACAATGGCAGCCTGAGCGGGAGGCTGCGGTGGGTCTTCCAAGTGAGAGTATATCGCGGGATACTATTAACGAAGATGGGCGTGGATGAAGTGGATGTAGATCCACTGTTCGAGAATGTTGGGCTCACCTTCTATACGCCTCGGGATGACGTACAAGATGGGACCACAACAAGTCTGTCCGCAATGTTTGATGAGCATATGTATGCATGTTAGGCCTTATATCGTCGATATTATCTGAGGCGTATGCTGCATCCACCTCGAGGGTGCGCGCCTTCGCAAATGTAGGGCATGTTTGACGAGCCCATGGTCCGGCGTTGAGCGGGGATGTACCTCTTCCGAACTGTGAGACCGCTGGACCAACCAAGCATACAGATATATGATCAGATGGACATATATTCGCAAAAAAAAAGGAACTCACAACACACTGGACGTACTTCAGTTCGTTGACTGCTTACCTATCGCTGCTATCCTCGCCATCTACATCAGCGGCTTCCCCTGGCCTTAGCCTTGCCCGAAATATCGTACGTGAAACCGCCTCTCGCTTGAATGCCCATGGATGATTGGCATGTCTATTGAACGAAAATTCGGGTAGTTCATGTATAACTTATGAGGGTGTGCCAGGACAACTTGAAGGAAGGCGACGAGAGGTGTTTTGGAGCTGGAACAAGCTGAAATAGCCGCGCACTCGCAGATTCCGCGCACCATATGCGCTTGAGACGCTCGCAGGCCACATCACCATAGCGAGACGAGCTTTGTACTTTTCCTAGTGGCAAGCGAGGTTGAAATCTCGTCGGATTTGACAACGTGGACGCTTTGTAAAACGATCGGGTCGGTTGTGCTATTCACCCTCGAGCTGATCATCCATGCCAACGGGAACCTGAACTACGAAACAGGTGTACGAAGCGTTGCAAGATCTGGTCGATTGGTCGCTCGCAGTCACGGTGGACCCGCACCATATACAAACATTCGTCTTGAAAAGGGCTCAGGCTAGTTAAAGAAAGTGGAGAGGCATATCGACAAAACAGAACAAGCGGGATGAAGAGCAGCCTAAGGTCCGAGACTCCGAGACGCCAAATTTCTTAGTCAGCACATCACGGGGTCATTAAATCGACTAAGTCGACCAATGAAACGGAATTACAGTAATGATGGCTCAAGACAAGCATGATTCGTGCACTCGCAAGGAACGCAGGGGGAAGACAAGTAATGATTAAAGAAACTGAGGAAGGGTGTGCGATCATGCAACGAAATCGAAAGCCTGAGGGTGTATGATGGACGTCAACTTTGCGTGTTGAAAATGCAAAGTGAGTATGGACCCATGTTGATTAAGATAAACAAGTTGGGCTACTCCGAGTCAGTGTTGCGATATCATAGACCCAATGAATCCTGGCGGTTAACTGGAGAGTCGGTGTAAATGCGAGCTCGAGTGAACTATGGGTAGTTGTATCGAGACGTACTTCAATCCTTAAAACCAGTGCTGCAGCGCCCACACGTACTTAGAAACATTGACCCTCGAGCACCGAGCGATTCACAATGCGGAGGGTCACAGGATGGCCTGCTGCCTGTCGTCCATTGAGAAATGTGATAAATGCGTCCCGAACATCACTTTCTCCAGAATATCCAACCTCCTCCAGGTTTGGAAGAAGCTCCAGTGGTGGCTCTTCATCGTCAGATGGTAAGGAACAGAAGATTTTGCTGACGAGATGATCGTGCACATGAATAGTCTTCGCGTTGGTGAAAGGCCTAAGAAGTTCACGCCACTGACTTCTGTCGACATTGTTGCGCGATTCTGATGATTGATTGTGCCTCGGTAGCTGAATGTGACTTGCTCGACAACAGAGAGTACGGGTGAAAGTGTACCGAATAATTGCGCTGCAGTCGTAACTTGCCAGTCGAGATGTCCGCACCAGATCCTCAACAACACCTTCTGACTTGGAGGGGCCGCATGTAAGGAAAGGGAAAATGCGCCGAAAGTTACCTGAACAGCAGTAAATCCGAGGTTCTCGGATGTTTGTATGAACTGCAAGAGGCGTGGAAAAGTAAACGAGGGCTGATGATCGAGATAGACATGAAGTTGGTTGAGGAGAGGGGCGCTGATCCGAGCAACAAGACCTTCCAAATATGTCGCCATACCTTTGAATAGAAAGAAACGTATGCTAGGAAGTACGATCATATCCGGGGTCTGGTGCAACTGCCTTTCAACCTCGCGGTTGGAAGGAGGGAAACGAAATCCGATGGACAGCCTCTTCAGCTGGGCCATAAGCGAAAGCTGGGTAAGTATATAACTTGGAGGGAAATATGCGGATGGCGGGATATCGAGAAGCGAGAGAGTGACGAGTCCCGCGGCAGTTGTGAGTAAGGGTGATCCAATTGAAAGGGAAGCCGGCTTCAGTGTGAGATGGCGTAGATTGTGGGCTTGAAACGTTACAGGAAGGGCCACTTCGATCCTATTATAATGTATATCGAAAATATACATGCGTTCCAGAATGGGGAATTGACCATCCATAGCAGCGACGAACTTCCCCACATTTGGCAAGTGAATGTGACGCACGCGATCACGGTGCGACAGTGCAAGAAGTACACCCGATTCATCTTCTGCTGTCATCTCAAGCTCCCGATAATTGCAATATCGGATGGTGAGTGGTAGAGGTGGTGAATGTGTGAGCATGTCTGCTACAGGCACACCATTGGTGCAGAAGAGGTGAAGGTCGAGCCGGGATGGTGATTCAAGAATAATATTTCGCCACAGTCGACAAACGTGTGCCAGTTTGTACCACCAGCGTTCACGGGGCAAAGGAGCAGCCGTGTCGAGTCCATCGTAATAGTCGTCCAGCCGATAAAGATGAAATATATTGAGAAGTACGTCATCGTTCAGGATATGGATAGGCGAGTGTCGTCTATTGCTATCGAGCCCTATTAATTCGCAAGGTTGTGAACAGATCAGAGAACAAGACTTGAAGGATTTGGAACTCACGACTTGGTTCACGTAAGGCGGCGAGCCTTCTAATGAAGGAAGGGTAACTTGGGGTCAAGCAGCAACCAGGCATTTTCAGGGTGAGAAATGATGTGAATGTGATTGAAGACTTCACGGCGTACACTGGACACTGGAGCTAGTAATGTGTAGGCCTCGTGTGGGCCATGCTCGCATCCTCGAGGCGGTGTCCTAGTACATGTTGGCGCTGAGTGATATATCCAGAAATGGGACGCTGACGCGACACTTCGTCACGAGCCCCACCATACATTCCCACGGCCTCTATGCGTGCGTATCATGAAACAGCGCGGACGGGGCAGGTCAATACCCTCATCGTCGATAAACAATTCAAGAACTGCCTTCTGACACTCGGTGTGTACATGTACTACACAAATCGCCAAGCGTGCGTCTCTGCACAGAACCGACGAGCGCTCTATGAAGATGGACGCACATACCCTACTACAGTCGATAGACTTCTTTTGGTGTGCGCTGTTTATTCTCTCAATGGTGACCAACGAAGCACACATAAGGATGACTCACAGACTCTAGGACGATCGCACAGGTAGACGCTGCGCAGCTATCCAGGGATTTTGGCCTAAGGGATTCGATCGCTGGCGTTGAGAGTCTGTTGTTCCCAGTGTCGCCTCTGCCTTCCGCCTCGAGTACTGTCACGGCGCTCCGCACTCGCGCACGCAAGTGAAGACTCGGACAAGCTGCTGAATAAGATGTGGGTTATCAAATTCGATCTCGATTTGTCTTTCCCCAGAGCGTGGAGCCGCGCAAATATCGGGACCAGGTCGAGACCAATAGCTGCTGGAGTTGGAGGCTGTGGCGGGTCCTCCAAGTGCGTGCGTGAGGAGAGCATTCCGTCCCTGGATATGGGGCTTTACGACATGGTGGACCTGTCGTTAGTTTCGGCATTTTGCGTCAAGCGGTGCCAACCCTGACTAGGCTGAGATGAAAATGGTCGGTGGGTAACATCTGAATCCCCACACATGCCGGACGATGAAAATGTCATGACATATAGGTAGTGTACATGAGACTCTATACTGTAGAAATTATCATGATAGATTCTCTCTTTTCCAAAAGTCTCTTCATCTGATGTGAAGAGAGCATCACATCAAAACATCTCACAAGATCCCTGAAGGACGATACTGTGAGACACCACATAGACAGCGGAGTCATGGGGTGTTAACCAGGGTGTGTAGAACCGCATAGCCACCTCGCCAATTTCTACCGGTGCCGGGTGTGGCCCCCATCGCCACATCTTGTTGCGTTGCGCAGCCCGCCGACCACGACCATGCTTCTGCGAGATGTCATCCGCGCCAGCGATACGTCTGCAGTATCCTTGGCGCCAGAGCTGGATGATGTATGTGTCGGATGTAAGTCGTGGGGAATAGAGCATGAGCAGAGAGTTCTAGTCGTGTTGGAGGGCGGAGGCACAAGCGGCGGAGAAGTGCACGTAAATCCAGTTCGAGAACGTCTGGTTTAGCTTCTGTACGAGCAGAAGTAAATGGTAGGGGGAAACTTGACATAAAGGTAGGAGGGAGGAAAGATATAACTGAAGTACGCGGGCCAGGCTCGATATTCCGACATCGCCTAGAATGTCTGCAGCCGCCGCCCTGATGATGCGCTCATTCGTCGATGTGAGGGGTTTGGTGAGTACAGTTCAGCATTGAATGGAAAATGTACACCTTCGAATACTGTGAAATGACTGAAACAGATGCGGCCCCTTTCATCTTGAGTCCAGGGATAGCCTACCAACCAGCGCCATCCTCGTCATTCCGCGTGAAAGATAGACTGACCTATTTCAAGCTACCCTCGTACACCCACATATACGTGAGCCGCCCGAAACTCCCCTCCACAAGCTTAAATCAAAAGCGACGAGCACCGCCACGGCCAGATCGAGCTAAACTGGCGGCGCAGTATCACTGATGGGGCACAACCTCACGCTCCGCGGGATTCGCAAAATATGCACAGACGGCATCGATCAGTGGTTACACGGCGGGATTCATTATCACGGCGCTTAAAACGACTGACAAAAATGTCAGACAGGCTGAGCTCAAAGTACAAAAACCATAAAAAGAAAAACGTTGACAGACGCACCACGGATATTGTATCGATATGATTGGTGACACCACATCGATACCCTTCTCACGCTCCAGCTCCATTCCATTTATATTTGCGCCATACTACCCTTTCCTCTCACCTGCATTATCCATACATTCGTCTCAGCACCAGCGGTAGTAGATCTATATGGGCAGACGGGTCGATGTTGCGGTATTGAAATTTGACCGGTAACGGTCGGCCGAGAGTGAGAGTGGAGAGGTATTAAGCTTTAAGTTTCACAACCGTAGCAGCTACAAGCATGACGGAAAACAAAGAAACGAAGGATGACTGGGTGACTAGGTGACTGTGACTGACTGAATACCATCATTTACTGGCACGTGATCGAAAGACGCTACCAAGGCCAAAGACGATTAGGGTAGACAAAAGCATCACTTTCCGGAGGTGATTTTGAAAAGATTTACACTTCTTGAGCCTAAACCACTTTCGAAACCACATCACTTTCGTCTACTGCGAACAACCCTATTATTACATATCCTGCCAGTGCGACATAGAATGTGTTCGGTAAGTGTCGTTATTCCATACGTGCAGACGCGTCGAGGTTGTCGTGTTGTTAGTACTTTGGCTGGCGACAATCGGCCCCATTGGGGAGAGTGAGAGTGGAGAAGTGTTATTAGCTTGAAGGTTTCACATTCGTGGCAGCTGCAAGCATGGAGGCATGGCGACGGAAAGCGAAGGAACGAAGGATGACTCAATGACTGGTAGGTGACGTAGAGCTAGAGTATACTCAGGCTGTACGTAGATATATGGCAAGGAAATGACATGGTGCCCGAAACGCGAATAACGATGGGAACTTGAAGGGAACATTATAGTCACCACGACGCACGTCTATGTCGACTTGAAAAAAGTTGGGCCGCCTTGTTGTGATCTCATCAGTAACTAGCGTCTGGCGATCGTCATAAATGGAGACTCTGAGTAGGTGGGTGGGTGAGCGCGGCTAAGCCATGGGTAACTGTATCGAGTCGTACTTTGATCTACCAATTAGCTCCATTGCTGCAGAGCTCACACCTACAGACCCAGAGGCATATCGAACATCGAGCGATCCACCAAACGCAGGCTCACGGACGGCCTGCTACTTGACGTTCATTAAGAAATGTAGTAAACGAGTCCCGAACATCGCGTCCTCCAGAATATCCAATCTCCTCAAGGTTCGGAAGGAGCTCCAGTGGTGGCTCTCCATCGTCAGATGGTAAGGAACGGAAGATTTTGTTGACGAGATCGTCTTGCACATGGATAGTCTTCGCGTTGGTGAACGGCCTAAGAAGTTCACACCACTGACTTCTGTCGACACTGTTGTGCCACTCCGATGACGATTGAATGTGCTCTTGGTAGCCAAGTGTGAGATGCTCGACGACGGAAAGTACGGGTGAAAGTGTACGAAAGAATTCCACCGCAGACACTACCTGCCGGTTGAGATGTATGCAGCTGATTTTTGACAGCAACGGAGCGTCCGACTTCCAAGGGACCGCATGTAATGAGACGGCACGCACACCAAACGTTACCTGGACAGCGGTAAATCTAAGGCTCTTGGATGTTTGCACGAATTGCAAGAGGCGTGGGATTATAAAGGAGGGCTGGTTAAAAAGGTGTACATGAAGTTTGTTGAGAGAAGGGGCGCTGATCCGAGCAACAAGGCCTTCCAAATAGGCGCTCGCACCATCGAACGCAACCCAGCGTAGGTTGGGAAGTGTGATCATGTCCAGGGTCTGGTGTGGCTGCCTTTCACTATCACGGTTGGGAAGAGAAAAGCGAAATCCAATGAACAGATTCTCCAGCTGGGGCATAAGCGAAAGTCGGGTAAGTATATAATTCGGAGGGAAATAGGCCGACGCCGGGATATCGAGAAGTCCGAGAGTGACGAGTCCCGCCGCACCAGTTGTGATTAAGGGAGATCCGATTGGAAGGGAAGCTGTCGACAATCTGAGATGACGTAGATTGGGGGTTTGAAGCGTTACAGGAAGGACCACTCTCATCCAAGAATGGATATACATGCGCTCCAGAACGGGGAATTGACCATCCATAACCGTGACGAACTTCCCCACATTTGGGAGCTCCCAAAGGTCAATGCGACGAACGCGATCGCGGTGTGAAAGTGCGAGCAATAGACCCGATTCATCTTCTGCTGTTATCTTGCGACCGGTAGTGTGATAATTGATGGAGAGTGGTAGAGGTGGTGAATGTGCGAGCATGTCCGCTACAGGCACACCATTGGTGCAGAAGAGATGAAGGTCGAGCCGGGATGGTGATTCAAGAATAACATTTCGCCATTGTCGACAAACATGTGTCAGTTTGTACCACCAACATTGGCGGTACCAAACAGCAGCTGTCCCCAATTCATCGTGATATTCGCCCAGATCTGGCAGCCGACAAAGCTCAAATATATTGAGAAGCACGTCGTCGTTCAGGGTATGGATAGGTGAGTGTCGTCTATCGCTGTGGAGCCCTATTAATTTGCAAGGTTGAGAACAGCTCAGAGAACGCGACTCGAAGGATTTGGAACTCACGACTTGGTTCAAGACTTAGCCCACGTCGGCCGCCGGCGAGCCTTCTAATGAGGGAAGGACAACTTATGGTAGTGCAGCAACCGGGCATTTTTAGGGGGGCGAGTGATGACGTGGACGCGATTGAAGCAGTGTGTAGGCCTCTTGAACGATTCCCGTGACGGTGGCGTTGTCCTATATTCAGAATTGGAACCTGGCGTCTACCTTCCTCGTCATCATCGCCGCCACCGTCGTCATCTCATTATGAGCCACACTTCCTTTTCAAACACTCACCTACATTTATACAGTATGCGCGCGGATACAACACTGACAGGTCACCTTCAAACGGTTCAAGTGCTGTCCACCACTGGCAACGCGACGCCACGAACACTGTCGCACACAAAGCGCCGCGGATATCCCTGCTAGATGGACATTTTTAGCGTGCGTCCTTTCTTCCAATGATAACCAGCGAAAAACACCGTTACACGTGACTGACTGCCAGTGATTCTTGGAGGACCATCGATTGTACAAGCAAACACCGCCAAGTACGCAATTTCCCAGGTCACACTGTTTCATACCAGCACGACATCTTCACTCCGTACTCCGATGGCGCCCCTGCAGCGCCCGCACCCACGAATGCAAGTGAAACAAAAAAAAACCATGGACAGAAGAGTGCTGTCAATCTCGATTCGACTTTCCCAGAGCGTGGAGTGGCGCAAATATCCGGTCAGGGCCAAGACCGATTGCAAGCATGCGGATAAAGGTCGCTGATATAATTGATATGTGAACTTTTTATGTGTGAAACAAACCGGAACCTACAAGACACAGGACGTTTCTTCAAGTTCTTCAGCAGTGACAGTGGTCACTACTCCTGCCATCTGCATTCCCAGGATTCTCCATGGCCTTGGCCTTACCCGCAACATCGGACGTGGAAGCGCCTCTTTCCTGAATTCCCACGGACGATAACTTGCTTTCTATTCGAATTTGAGAAGGGAGATTCGGGTGGCTCGTGAATATGCAGTTGTACCAGGAGAGTGTCTAGGGATTTCTGTTCTGGTTCTTCCTCTTTTCCCTCAGGCGTAGGCGGGCGTGGCACGTAGCGCGGCGAAGAGGGGGTGCTAGAGAGTGGGGAAGGGTTCTGCAGGTCAGCTTGATGAGAAAGGCGACGAGAGGTGCTGACGTGGCCAAAATGAGCTGAACAGGTCGCGCACGCGCAGGGCCGGCTCCGCCGTATCACGTGCAATAATCTCACGCTCTGTGGAAGGCGGGTAAGGACTTGAGCTGAGAGACGCTCGCAGGCCGGATTGCCACAACGAGTTGGGCGTAGTTGTGGTCGCATCGTTTAGGAAAAGTTCAGATTTTGTCATAGAATTCGGCGAGCTGCTCGTGATAGTGAGCTTTGCACGTTCGAGAACAGATGTTGAGATTTCGTCGGGTTTGATGACTTGGGCGCTATCGAAAGATGATCGCGTCAGTTGCACTTTTCACTAGCAAATTGAATGAGGTTGTTAAACTCACCCCTGTGTGACCTCGTTATATATAGCCTTCCGGGTCCACCAGACAAGGTCAATGCCACTCTCAAGCTGACTATCGACGCCAATGGGAACCTGAATTACAGATGCAGGTAAACGGATCTTTGTCGGATTTGGCTGATCGATCACCGGCCATGGATCCGCACCAGGTCTACAAACGGTCATGTAGAAAAAGGTTCAGGCTAGTTGAAAAACGTGGAGTGGCGTATCGACCAAAAAAATTGTGCAAAAAGCAAACAGGATGAAGGGCAGCGTAAGGTCTGAGAGATCTGAGACGCCCGAATGACTTAGACAGCATTTACAAACTGACAATAAGTCGACCAAGTCGACCAATGAAAAGGAATTACAGTAACCGTAATGATGGCACAAGACATACACATGATTTGTGCAGTTGCAAGGAACGCAGGGGGAAGAGAAATAATAATTAGAGAAACTGAGGAAGGGTGTGCGATCATGCAACGAAATCGAAAGGGTGTATGATCATGATGGTCATCAACCTTGCATCTTGAAGACGCAAAGAATCCTGGCGGTTAACATGAATAGAAGAGTCGGTTTGAATGTGAGCTCGAGTGAAATAAGGGTAGTTGTATCGAGACGTACTTCAAATCCTTAAAACCAGTGCAGGCAGCAGCGCCCACACATACTTAAGGCATATTGGTCCTCATTTATCACATCTCTCAATGAATGAAGTAGCAGGCCATCCTGTGACCCTCCGAGTCGTGGATCGGGAAGTATAAATCCCTCCTCATCAATTCTTCCTCCAACTACCTCAAGGTTTGGAAGGAGCTCCAGTGGTGGCTCTCCATCGTCAGATGGTAAGGAACAGAAGATTCCGCTGGCGAGATCATCTTGCACACGAATCGTCTTCGCGTTGGTGAACGGCCTAAGAAGTTCACGCCACTGACTTCGGTCAACATGGTTGTGCGATTGATATCGCCCTTGGTATCTGAATGTGACTTGCTCGACAACAGAGAGTATGGGTGAAAGTGTACCAAATAATTGCACCGCAGTCGCAACCTGCCAGTCCAGATGCACGCACCGGATCTGCAACGACAAGGGAGGGACCTTCCGACTCGGAGGGACCGCATGTAAGAAAAGGGCATCGCCACCGAAAGTTACCTGAATAGCGGTAACTCTCAGGTTCTCTGATGTTTGTATGAACTGTGGAAAAGCAAAGGAGGGCTGGTGATCAAGGCGGACATGAAGCCGGTTGAGGAAAGGGGCGCTGATCCGAGCAATAAGGCCTTCCAAATAGGCGCTCGCACCATCGAACGCAAACCAGCGTAGGTTGGGAAGTGTGATCATGTCCAGGGCCTGTTGTGGCTGCCTTTCGATATCAGGGTTGGGAAGAGCTATACGAAATCCAATGAACAGATTCTCCAGCTGGGGCAAAAGCAAAAGTTGGGTAAGTAGATAACTTGGAGGGAAAGATGCCGGGATACTGAGAAGCGAGAGAGTGACGAGTCCCGCGGCAGTTGTGAATAAGGGAGATCGAATGGGAATGTAAGCCAGGATCAGTTTGAGGTGACGTAGATTGGGGGCTTGAAACGTTACAGGAAGGTCCACTTCTGTGAAAGAATCGATATACAGGAGCTCCAGAATTGGGAATTGATCATCCATAACCGTGACAAATTTCTCCTGATTTGGGAGCATCCAAAAGTAAATATGACCCACGCGATCACGGTGCGAAGTGCGAGAAATATACCCGATTCATCTTCTGCTGTTATCCCCCGATACGCTGAGGCCTGCATACTCATGGTGAGTGGTAGAGGTGGTGAATGTGCGAGCATATCCGCTACAGGAACACCATTGGTGCACAGGAGATGAAGGTCGAGCCGGCATGGTGATTCAAGGATAAGATTTCGCCATTGTTGACAAACATGTGCCAGTTTGTACCACCAACGTTCGCGGCGCAAAACAAGGATCGTCCTAGTTCTGCCGTCATGGTCATCCAGTTCTGCAAGCCGATAAAGATGAAATATATTGAGAAGCACGTCATCATAGAGGATATGGATAGGTGAGTGACGTCTATAGCAGTTGAGCCCTATGAATTTGCAAGTTTGTCAACACAATGAACAGATTAGGGTCTCAAATATTGGGAACTCACGACGTCGGCCGCCGGCGAGCCCTCCAATGAAGGAAGGATAACTTGGGGTCAAGCAGCAACCAGGCATTTTCAGGGTGAGCAATGATGTAAATGTGATTGAAGAATACTGGGCACTGGAGCTGGAATACTAGTAATGTGTAGGCCTCGTGTGCATCCTCGAGGCGTACAGGCGCTGAGTGATATCCAGAATGGGACGCTGACGCGGGGCTTCGTCACGAGCCCCCACCATCCATTCCCACGGCCTCTATGCGTGTGTATCATGAAACAGCGCGGACGGGGCAGGTCAATACCCTCATCGTCTATAAACAGTTCAAGAACTGCCTACTGACACTCAGTCGTGAACACGTACTACACAAACCGCCACTGGCAAGCGTGCGTCTCCGCGCAGCACCAACGAGCGTTCTATGAAGATGGACGTACTACAGACCCTACTACAGTTGATAGACTCTTTTGGTGTGCGTTGTTTATTCTCTCAATGGTGACCAACGAAGCACACATAAAGATGACTCACCGACTCTAGGACAATCGCACAGGCAGACGTTGCGCAGCTATCCAGGGATTTTGGCCTAAGAGATTCGATCGCTGGCATTGAGAGTCTGCTGTTCCCATTGTCCCCTCTGTCTTCCGCCTCGAGTACTGCCATGGCGCTCCGCACTCACGCGCGCAAGTGAAGACTCGGACAAGCTGCTGAATAAGCTATGGGTTATCGAATTCGATCTCGATTCGCCTTTCTCCAGAGCGTGGAGACGCGCAAATATCGGGACCAGGTTGAGACCCATAGCTGCTGGAGGTGGCGGGTCCTCCAAGTGCGTGCGTGAGGAGAGCGTTCTGTCCTTGGATATGAGGCCGTACCGCATGGTGGACTCGTCCGCATTCAACCTGACTACGCAGAGACCTGCGGGTAACAACTGAATCCCCACACATGCCAGACGATGAAAGTGTCATGATATATTCAGATATATAGGTAGAGTACATGAAAAGCTATACTCAGGCTTTAGAATTGTCTTGACGGATTCTCTATTCTCCAAAAGTCTCTTCATCCGCTATGACGAGAGCATCACGTGAAAATATCCCTGGAGGACGATATATACCGTGAGACACCACATAGGCGGTGGAGTCATGGGCTGCTAGCTAGGTTCTATAGAACCACACTATAGCCACCTCGCCAATTTCTGCTGGTGCCAGGTGAGGTCCCTATCGCCACATCTTATTGCATCACGCCACCCGCCGACCACGACCATGCTTCTGCGAGATGTCATCCACGCCACCGATACGTGTGCAGTCGATGTATCCTTGGCACCAGAGCTGGATGGTGTGTGTCGGATGTAAGTCGTGGGGCATAGAGCGTGAGCAGAGAGTTCTAGTATTGTTGAAAGGGCGGAGGCACAAGCGGCGGAGAAGTGCACGTAAATCCACTGTTCGAGAACTTTGGGCTTAGCTTCTGTAGGAGCAGAAGTAAATAGTAACGGGAAACTCGACATAAGGTGGGGGAAAGAAAAGATGCCTTGCATTAAAGCCGGTTCTGGTCCATAGGATAAGGACGCGCGCTAGGCTCGATATTCCGACATCGCCTAAATGTGTGCAGCCGCTGTCCCGAGGATGCACTCGTCCGTCGATGTGAGGGGTTTGGTGAGTACAGTCCAGCATTCAACGGAAGACGGACATGTTCGAATACTGTGACATGGTTGAAAAAGACATGGCAGCTTTCATCTTGAGTCCACGGTAGCCTACCAAGCGCCGCCATTCCGCGTGAACGATAGACCGACCCATTTTCAAGCCCTCGTACACCTACATATACGTGAGCTGCCCGAACCTTCCTCAACGCAATCGCGACGAGCACCGCCACTGCCAGAACGAGGTAAACTGGCGGCGCAGTAACACTGGATGGGGGCACAACCTCAAGCTCCGCGAGATTCGCACAACGGCATCGATAACTGGTTACACGGCGGGATTCTTATCACGGCGCTTAAAAAGATGGGGGAAATATCAGGCAGGTTGAGCTCAATTTAAAAAAAATCATAAAAAGAAAAACGTTGACAGACGCACCACGGACATCACATCGATACCCTTCTCGCACTCCAGCTCCATGCTATTCACATTTACGCCGATACTATCCTTTCCTCTTACCTGCATCATGCATACATTCGTCTCAGCGCCAGCGGTGGTGAGTGTCATTTTTCTATATGGGCAGACGGGTCGATGTTGCGGTATTGTAGAACGTTGACCGGTAATGTCGGCCGAGAGTGAGAGTGGAAAGGTATTGTGAGCTTTAAGTTTCACATTCGTAGAAGCTACAGGCACGAAGGCATGGCGACTGAAAACGAAGAAACGAAGGGTGACTAGGTGACTGACTGGCTCTGGCAACTGGCGGTGAAACTTGAATTAATCAGCACATCACGTGATCGGAGATGACCGACGATAGATGTTGGTTCTGTCAGAGGGAAGAAGGAAAAGGACTGGAAATTGTAGTGCACATGCGCATACATCACAGGGACATAATGTCTAAGCTCAAGTTATAGTTGGACAATCCAAGGACAGTGTGTAGACACGAAACGAGAATGAGGGCTGTGATAGCTATCTGCCTTTACGCTGCGATTTAAGTATGTGATCGTCATGAATAAGGCAACTGGTATGAGAGTGAGCGCTAGTGAGATATCGACACGTTATACTGAGACGCACTGACACTGTGTTCCACCACCTATTATGGGCGTCGCCAATGCGCTCGTGCACAATGGCTTATCGATTCAAGGCCATATCATCGAAGAAAATTGAATGGGCTACCTGGCGCAGTCTCACTGGATGGCCAGCCTTCCACCGTGCATCGACGAATGCATTAATTGCGTCCCAAGCATCGGGCCATACAGAACATCCAACCTCCTCAAGGTTCGGAAGGAGCTCCAGCAGTGGCTCTCCATCGCCCGATAGTAAAGAGCGAAAAATATTGTCAACGAGGTCATCTTGCACACAAATAGTCTTCACGTTGGTAAATGGCCTAGAAGTTCACACCATTGTCTTTGGTCGACATTGTTGTGAGATTCTGATGATTGTCCGTGCCTTTCGTAGCTGAATGTGGCTTGCTCGACAACAGAAAGTAGGGGTGAAAGTGTACCAAATAATTCCGCGGTAGACGCAACCTGCCAGTCGAGATGTCTGCAGCTGATCTCCAACATCAAGGGACTGTCCCAACTCCAAGGGAGCACATGTAAGGAAACGGCAAGTGTACTGAACGTAACCTGGACAGCGCTAAATCTGAGGTTCTCGGATGTTTGCATGAACTGTAAGAGTGGAAAAGGAAAGGAGGGCTGATTAAAAGAAAGACATGAAGTTGGTTGAGGGAGGGGGCGCTGATCCGAGCGATGAGACCTTCTAAATATGTGTCCGTACCTCGGAACGCAAACTGGCGTAGGTTAGGAAGTGTGATCACGTCAGGGCTCTGGCGCGACTGCCTTTCCATTCCACGGTTGATGAGAAGGGAATGAAATGTAATGCGCAGTATCTCCAGCTGGTGCATAAGCGAAATCCGTGCAAGTAGATAACTTGGAGGGAAATATGCAGATGCTGGGATATGGCGAAGCTCGAGGGTGACGAGCGCCGGGGCACTAGTTGTGAGTAAGGGTGATCCAATTGGAAGGCAAGCAGGCTTCAGTCTGATATGGCGTAGATTGGGGGCTTGAAACGTTACAGGAAGGTCCACTTCTGTCGGGATATTGCCAGTGACATACATGCGTTCCAGACTTGGAAATTGATCATCCATAACTGCGACAAACTTCCCCACATTTGGGAGCCTCGAAAAGTAAATGTGACGCACGCGATCACGGTGCGAAAGCGCGAGAAATATACCCAATTCATCTTCTGCTGTTATCTCCAGATCAGTGTGATATTTAGTGTGATAATCGATGGTGAGTGGTAGAGGTGGCGAATTTGCGAGCATGTCCGCTACAGACACACCATTGGTGCAGTAGAGATGAAGGTCAAGCCGGGATGGTGATTCAAGAATAATATTTCGCCATTGTCGACAAACGTGTGCCAGTTTGTACCACCAACGTTGGCGATGCCAAACAACGACCGGCCTATGTGTACCATCATAGTATTCGTCCGGATCTGCCAGCTGGTAAAGATGGAATATATTGAGAAGCACGTCGTCGTTGAGGATATGGATAGGTGAGTGTGGTCTATTGTCGTTGGGCCCTATGATTTTGCAAGTTTGTGAACAAAAATTTGAATAAACAGATCAAGGACACAAATATTTGGAACTCACGACTTGGCTCATGTCGGCTGCCGGCGGGCCTTCTAATGAAGGAAGGATAACTTGGGGTCAAGCGGCAAGGCATTTTCAGGGTGAGAATGACGTGGATGTTATTGAAGGGTTCACGGTGTACACGACACTGACACTGCAGTACTAGTAATGTGTACGCCTCACACCATGAGGCGGTGTCCTTACAAAACTTAAATTAGACGCAGGCGTTGAGTGATATCCAGAATGGGACGCTGACGACTATTTTAGATGCTCGTCACGAGCCGCACTCCTTACATTCCCACGGACCTGTCGTTAAGTTTACACGCACTTTGCGTCAAGCAGTGTCATGCCTGACTAGGCTGAGATGAGAATGGTCGGGTGGTAACAACTGAACCCCTCACACATGCCAGACGATGAAAATGTCATGATATATTCAGATGTATAGGTAGAGTACATGAACAGTTATACTTTAGCACGGATTCTCTCTTCTCCAAAAGTCATCCGCTATGATGGGAGCATTAAAACATCTCACAAGACACTTGAAGGACGATATATGCTGTGAGACACCACATTGATTCACGGGGTGTTAGCCAGGTGTTCCGTAAAGGATGAATAAGAACGCCTCGCCAATTTCTGCAGGTGCAGGTGCGGTCCCCATCACCACACCTTGTTGCGTCACACCGCCCGCCGACCACGATCATGCGGTATGCTTTGCGCCAGGGCCGGATGAGGTTTTGTCGGATGTGAGTTGTGGGGCATAGAGCGTGGGCACGGAGTGATAATTGTGTTGAAGGGTGGAGGCACAAGCGACGGAGAAGTGCACGTAGATCCACTGTTCAAGAACATCGGGCTAGCAGAAGTAAATAGCAAGGGGAACTCGACATTAGGGTGGGGGGAAAGGAATGATGCCATGCAAAGAAAGCTGGTCTGTTTCATGAGATAAATACGCGCGCTAGGTTCAATATTCCGCCATCGCCCGAAATGTCTGCAGCCGCCGCCCCGACGATACGACCGTTCGTCAATGTGAAGAGTCTGGTGAGTACAGCGCAGGATTTAACGGAAGATGTACACCTTCGAAAGCTGTGAAACGGCCGAGAAAGACACGGAAGCTTTCATTTTGAGTCGAGGAATAGCCTACTAAGCGCCGCCATCTTCATCATTCCGCGTGAAAGATGAACTGACCCATTTTCAAGTGGGTCACGGAGCTTAGAAAGGTGGGCAAAAAAAATGTCGGATAGGCAGGATGGGCTCAAAGTACAGAAATTCAAAAAAAACGTTGACAGACGCACCACGGGTATTGTATCAATTGTCATAGGTGGCGTCAGTTCGATACCCTTCTCACACTCCTTTAAATTTGCGCCGGTAGTACCCTTTCCTCTCACCTGCATCATGCATACATTCGTCAATTTCGTCTCAGCGCCAGTGGCGGTAAGTGTCGTTTTTCTATATGGGCAGACAGGTCGACGATGCAGTTTTGAACTTTGACCGGTAACGGTTGGCCGAGAGTGAGAGTGGAGAGGTATTAAGCTTCACATCCGTAGCAGCTGCAAGCATGGAGGCCATGGCGACGGAAAACGAAGAAACGAAGGTCACTGGCACGTGACCGAAAGGCGGCTCATAACTTCCATCCGCATCTGCAACAGGGCGCTTCGAGTCTGCTTCCTGTGGCGCCTCTGCCTCCGCCTCTAGTTCTAATACTAAACAACGGTTGGATATAGTACTGTCATACGATAGCAGTCATTGTACGTAACATGAAATACATCGCACACAAAGTGAGAATAAAGATGGTCAACGTGTATGTGATAATCATCGAGACGCATACTCCTATGTTGACTAAGATAGGCTGCCTAGTGTTACAGTCTCATCAATGACTAGGATTTGGTGATCGTCATGAGCAAGAGAGTAGACGGCACTCATGGACTCACGGGAGTCACAATGTGAGCACGATTAAATGGATAAATGTGTGGAGGACGTACTTCGATCCAGCAATTCTCTCCATGGCTGCAGCGCTCACACGTATATACCCGGGGGTCTATCGAACATAGAACAATCCACCAAGCGCAGCCAGATGGGATGGCCTGCTACTGTTCGTTCATCGAGAAATCTGGTAAATGCATCCTGGGCATCGCCTCCTCCAGAATACTCAATCTCCTCAAGGTTCGGAAGGAGCTCCAGTGGTGGCTCTCCATCGTCAGATGGCAAGGAACAGAAGATGTTGCTGACAAGATCATCTTGTACACGAATGGTTTTTGCATTGATGAACGGCCTAAGAAGTTCACGCCACTGTGTTCGGTCGATGTCGTTGTACCATCGCGATGATTCATCGTAACCTCGGTAGCCAAATGTGACTTGCTCGACAACAGAAAGTATGGGTGAAAGTGCACCGAAGAATTGCACCGTAGACGCAACCGGCCAGTTGAGATCATGTCTGCAACTGATCTCCAACGTCAAACGAGTGTGCCGCTTCCAAGGGAGTGCATGTAAGGAAAGGGTAGATGCACAGAAAGTTACCTGGAGAGCAGTAAACGTAAGGTTCTCGTATGCTTGCATGAACTGAAAAAGGCCTGGAAAAGTAAAGGGGAGCTGAGGATAAAGATGGACACAAAAAGTGCTGAGGGATGGGGCGCTGATCCGAGCCACAAGGGCCTCCAAATAGGTGTTCATGCCAACGAACGCAAACCGGCGTAGGTTAGGAAGTGTGATCACGTCTGGGGTCTTGGACTGCCTTTCAATACCACGGTTGGGGATGTTGGATTTAAATGCGATGAATAGCTTCTCCAGCTGGACCATAAGCGAAAGTCGGGCAAGTATATAACTCGGAGGGAAATAGGCGGATGCCGGGATATCGAGAAGCTCGAGAGTGACGAGTCGTGTGGCAGTTGTGAGTAAGGGTGATCTAATCGGTAGATAAACCTTTGACAGTTTGAGATGGCGTAGATTGGGCGCTTGAAACGTTACAGGAAGGGCCATTTCGATCCGAGAATAGTAGCCTGGGATATAAATGCGCTCCAGAACGGGGAATTGACCATGCATAACCGTGAGGATCTTCTTCACATTGCCACGGAGGCAAAAGTGAATC
Organism: Lactifluus volemus; assembly: GCA_022376515.1. Taxonomy (NCBI): domain Eukaryota; kingdom Fungi; phylum Basidiomycota; class Agaricomycetes; order Russulales; family Russulaceae; genus Lactifluus; species Lactifluus volemus. The sequence continues at coordinate 509,452 of WTXI01000004.1, forward strand.
TGACGCACGCGATCACGATGTGAAAGTGCGAGACGTATACCCGATTCATCTTCTGCTTCTATACCTGATTCATCTTCTCCTTCTATCTCCCGATCCATAACGTCATAAGAGATGGAGAGTGGTAGAGGTGGAGAATGTGCGAGCATGTCCGCTATGGGCACACCGTTGGTACAGTAGAGATGAAGGTCGAGCCTGGATGGTGATTCAAGAATAACATTTCTCCATTGTCGACAAACATGTGCCAGTTTGTACCACCAACATTGGCCGAACCAAACATCAACTGTCCCAATTTTATTGCGATATTCGTCCGACTCCGGATCTGGCAGCCGATAAAGCTCAAACATATTGAGAAGCACGTCATCGTTCAGGATATGGATAGGTGAGTGTGGCTGGATAGGTGAGTGTGGTCTATTGTCGTTGAGCCCTATTAATTCGCAAGGCTGTGAACAGACCAGATAACACAACTTGAAGGATTTGGAAACTCACGACTTGGTTCAAGACTTGGTCCACGTCGATCGGCGCCGGCGACCCTTCTAATGAGAGAAGGATAACTTATGGTAGAGCAGCAACCAGGCATTTTCAGGGAGGTGAGTAATGACGTGTAAATGCGGTTGAAAAATTCACGGTGTCGCAATGGCGGTAGTGTGCATGGGCCATGCTCCGTCCTTGTGACGGTGGTGTACTTGGGCGCTGAGCTATATCCAGAATGGGCGTGTCCATACACATGCCGCGTGCGCGTCATCATGATGACACAGCGCGGATGTGGAAGAGCTGCCCACTCGCACCGTGACTATAGTGAATATGTTTTACACAAAACGTCAAGCGCGTTTCTGTACGTGGCGCTGACGGGCGAGCGTCCAACAAATATGGACGTACGGTTCCGAGTTCTGTTACAGCAGATGGCCAGACGATGAAAATGTCATGATATTTTCGGTTATATAGGTAGCGTACATGAAAGGCTATACTTTAGAAATTACCGTGACGGATTCTCTTCTCCAAAGTCATCCGCTATGAATCACATCCCTGAAGGACGATGTATGCTGTAAGACACCACATAGACGGCGAAGTCATGGGCTGCTAGCCAGGTCCTGTAGAACCCCATGATAGCCACCTCACCAATTTCTGCCGGTGCCAGGTGCGGTCCCCATCGCCACATGTTGTTCCATCGCGCCACCCACCGACCACGACCATGCTTCTGCGAGATCCCATACATGTGCAGTCGAGGTATCTTTAGCGCCAGAGCCAGATGTGGTTTCGTTGATTGTGAGTTGTGGGGCATAGAGCGTGAGCAGGGAGTGCTAGTTGTGTTGAAGGGTGAAGGCACAAGCCACGGAGAAATGCAAGTAAGGGTCGGGGAAAGACATGCAAAGAAACCCGGTCTGTTCCATAAGATAAGTACGCACGCCAGGCTGGATATTCCAGCATCACCTAGGATGTCAGCAGCCGCCGCCCCGATAATGCACTCGTTCCTCTATATGAGGGGTTTGGTGAGCACGGACCAGCATCGAACGGAAGATATACACCTTCGAAATCCTGTGAAATGGGTGAAAAAGCAGCTTTCATTTTAAGTCCAGGGGTAGCCTACCAAGCACTGCCATCTTTATCATTCCGCGTGAAAGGTAGACGGCCCATTTTCGAGCTACCCTCGTACACCTACATATACGTGAGCTCCCGAACCTCCTCTCCACAAACTTAAACCCAACGGTGACGAGCACCGCCACTGCCAGAACGAGCTAACCTGGCGGCGCAGTATCACTGGATGGGGCAGAACCTCAAGCTCCGCGGGATTTGGAAGATACGCACAGACGGCATCGATAAGTGGTTACACAGTGGAATTCTTTATCACGGAGCTTAGAACCATGGGAAAAAATATCGGATAGGCAGGTTGAGCTCAAAGTACAAAAATTCAAAATACGATGACAGACGCACCACGGATTTTGTATCGATATTACTCGTGACACCACGTCGATACCCTCCTCGCGCTCCAGCCGCCGATACTACCCTTTCCTCTTACCTGCATCACGCATACATTCGTCTCAGCGCCAGCGGTAGTAAGTGTTGTTTTCTATATGGGCAGACGGGTCGATGTTGCGGAATTGTTAGTATTTTGACCGGTAAGATGGCCGAGAGTGAGAGTGGAGAGTATTATGAGCTCGAATTCTCACATTCGTAGCAGTTACAAGAATGGAGGAATGACGATGGAAAACGAAGAAACGAAGGGTTGACTGGCGGTGAAGAGGCTTGAATTAATCAGCACATCACGTGATCGAAGATGATAACGGAGGCGTAAAACTGAATATAGATGCTGGTTCTGTCAAAGGGAAGAACGAAAAGGACTGGCAATTGTAGTGTACATGTACACGACCACAGGGACGTGCTATCTAACCTCAAGATATAGTTGGACAATCCAAGGAACACTGTGTGAACTCGAAAGAGAATAAGGGCTGTGATAACTATCTGCCTTTACGCTGCGATTTAATTATGTGGTAGTCATGAACAAGGCAGCTGGTATGAGGGTGAGCGCTGGTGAGGTATGGTCATTTACACTGAGACGCACTAGAACTGCCTATTATGGCCGTCGCCGCAGCGGTCATACGGAATGGCTATCAAATCCTGGCCAGTTCATCGAGGAAGATTGAATGAGCAATCTCGCGCAGGCTCACTGGATGGCCTGCTACCCGCCGTGCATTAACGAATGCATTAAGTGCGTCCCGACCATCGAGCCCCACAGAATCATATCCAACCTCCTCAAGATTCGGAAGGAGCTCAAGTGGTGGCTCTCCATCGTCCGATAGTAAGGGATGAAGGATATTGGGAACGAGCTCATCTTGCACATAAATAGTCTTCACGTTGGCGAATGGCGTAAGAAGTTCACGCCACTGTCTTTGGTTGACATCGTTGGGCCATTCTGATGACCATTCGTGTCTTTCGTAGCTGAATGTGACTTGCTCGACAAGCGAAAGTACGGGTGAAAGTGTACCAAATGATTGGATGGTAGACGCAACCTGCCAGTCGAGATGTCTGCAGATGATCATCAACATCAAGGGACTGTCCCAACTCCAAGTGACCGCATGTAAGGAAACGGCAAGTGCACCAAAATTTACATGGACAGAGGTAAATCTGAGGTTCTCGGATGTTTGCGTGAACTGTACGAGGAGTGGAAGAGTAAAGGAGAGCTGATTGAAGAGGTAGACATGAAGTTTATTGAGGGAGGGGGCGCTGATCTGAGCGACAAGACCTTCCAAATATGTGGCCGTACCTCGGAAAATAAACCAACGTAGGTTAGGAAGAGTGGTGATTTCCGGGGTCTGACGTGGCTGTCTTTCCATTTCACGGTTGGTGATAGGAGAATCAAATGCAATCCACAGCATCTCCAGCTGGTGCATAAGCGAAAGCCAGGTTCGTAAATAACTTGGAGGGAAATAGGTGGATGCCGGCATATAGCGAAGCTCGAGAGTGACGAGTTGTGTGGCAGTTGTGAGTAAGGGTGATCCAATTGGGAGGGAAGCCGACTTCAGTCTGAGATGGTGTAGATTGGGGGCTTGAAACGTTATAGGAAGGACCACTTCGGTCTGAGAATCGATATACATGCGTTCCAGACTTGGAAATTGATCATCCATAATTGTGACAAATATTTCTACGTTTGGGAGCTCCCAAAACTGAATGTGATGCACGCGATCACGGTGCGAAAGCGCGAGAAGTATACCCGATTCGTCTTCTGCTGTTATCTCCAGATCAGTGTGATAATCGATGGTGAGTGGTAGAGGTGGTGAATGTGCGAGCATGTCCGCTACAGGCATACCATTGGTGCAGTAGAGATGAAGGTCGAGTCGGGCTGGAGATTCGAGAATAACATTTCGCCATTGTCGACAAACGTGTGCCAGTTTGTACCACCAACGCTGGCGGTACCAATAAATCATGGTCACCCCATTTTCGTCGTCATATTCGTCCGGACGATAAAGATGAAATATATTGAGAAGCACATCATCATTAAGGATATGGATAGGTGAGTGACGTCTAAAGCAGTTGAACCCTTATTTATTTGCAAGTTTGTCAACGGAATGAAGAGATTAGGGACACAAATATTTGGAACTCACGACTTGGTTCACGTCGGCCGCCGGCGAGCCTTCGAATGAAGGAAGGATAACTTGGGGTCAAGCAGCAACCAGGCATTTTCAGGATGAGTGGTATGATTGAAGGATTCACGGTGTACACTGGACACTGGCACTGGCAGTACTAGTACTAGTAGTATGTACGCCTCGTATCCATGAGGCGGTGTCCTTACAAAACTTAAATTACTGGCGTTGAGTGATATCCAGAATGGGATGCTGACGTCTATTTTGGATGCTTCGTCACGAGCCGCACTCCTTACATTCCCACGGACCTGTCGTTAAGTTTACATGCACTTTGCGTCAAGCGGTGTCATGGTTGGGTGGTAACAACGGAACCCCTCACACATGCCAGACAACGAAAATGTCATGATATATTCAGATGTATAGGTAGAGTACATGAACAGCTATACTTTAGAAATTATCGTCACGGATTCTCTTTCTCCAAAAGTCTTTTCATCCGTTATGAAGAGAGCATCAAAACATCTCACAAGACCCTTGAAGGACGATATATGCTGTGAGACACCACATTGATCGCGGAGGTGCTAGTCAGGTGTTCCGTAAAGGACGAATAAGAACGCCTCGCCAATTTCTGCAGGTGCCAGGTGCGGTCCCCATCACCACACCTTGTTGCGTCACACCGCCGCCGACCACGATCATGCGGTATGCTTTGCGCCAGGGCCGGATGAGGTTTTGTCGGATGTGAGTTGTGGGGCATAGAGCGTGGGCAGGTAGTGATAATCGTGTTGAAGGGTGGAGGCACAACCGACGGAAAGTGCAGCCGTCGCCCCGACGATACGATCGTCCGTCAATGTGAAGGGTCTGGTGAGTACAACCCAGCATTGAACGGAAGATGTACACCTTCGAATCCTGTGAAACGGCCAAGAAAGACACGGGAGCTTTCATCTTGAGTCCAGGGATAGCCTACTAAGTGCTGCCATCCTCGTCATTCCGCGTGAAAGATGAACTGACCCATTTTCAAGCTACCCTCGTACACCTAAATATACGTGAGCAGCCCGAACCTCCTCTCCACAAGATCGCGACGAGCGCGGCCACGGTCAGAACGAGCTAAACTGGTGGCGCAATGGGGAACAACCTCGAGCTCCGCGGGGTTCGCAAGCTACTCACAAACGGCATTAATAAGTAGGTCACGGAGCTTAGAAAAATAGGCAAAAATATCGGATGGGCAGGATGAGCTCAAAGTACGGAATTCAAACAAAAAAAAGATGACAGACGCACCACAGGTATTGTATAGATGTTATTGATGGGATCAATTCGATACCCATCTCGCGCTCCGGAACCATGGACCGATACTACCCTTTCCTCTCACCTGCATCATGCATACATTCGACTCAGCGCCAGCGGTGAAAAGAAGGATAAATAAAGAAAAGACTAACCTTGCGATTATCACGTATTCTGCCGGTGTGGAATAAAATGCGATCGGTAAATGTCGTTTTTCAATACGGGCAGACGCGTCAATTTTGCGGTGTTAGTACTTTGACCGGTGAAGATCGGCGCCGTTGGGGAAGGTGAGAGCGGAGAGGTATTATTAGCTTGGAGGTTTCACATTCGGAGCAACTGCAAGCATGAAGGCATGACGACGGAAAACGAAGGAACGAAGTGACTGATCGCTTATTGAACAGCAACTCACTGGCACGTGATCTAAAGATGCTACCCCATCCGCATCTGCGACAAGGCGCTTCGACTCTGCTGCCTGTGGCTTCTCTGCCTCTGCCTCTAGTTCTTATACTAAGGAGAGTTGGATAGCAGTCATTGTACGTAACTTGAAATACATCGCAAGGAACTGCAGTGACACCGTGCTCAAAATGAGAATAAAGATGGTCAACATGTATGCGGTAGTCATCAAGGAACATACACCTATGTTGACTAAGATAAGCTAGTAGGGCTTCCTAGTGTTACAGTCTCATCAATGACTATGGTAGTCGTCATGAGCAAGAGAGTAAACGGGGGTCACGATGTGAGCGCGACTATGATGGATACATGTGATGAGGACGTACTTTAATCCACCAATTCGCTCCATGGCTCCAGTGCTCACACATTTAGAGCCGGGGTTCATCGAACATCGAACGATCCACCAAACGCAGGCTGACGGGATGGCCTGCTACTTTCCGTTCCTTACGAAATCTTGTAAATGCATTCCGGGCATCATTGCCTCCTCCAGAATATTCAACCTCTTCAAGGTTCGGAAGGATCTCCAGTGGTGGCTCTCCATCCTCAGATGGTAAGGAACGGAAGATTTTGGTGACGAGATCATCTTGTACACGAATGGTTCTTGCGTTGATGAACGGCCTAAGAAGTTCACGCCACTGTGTTCGGTCGACATAGTGGTACCATTGCGATGATAGATGGTGCTCTTCGTGGCTGAGTGTGACTTGCTCGACAACAGAAAGTACGGGCGAAAGTGCACCGAAGAATTGCGCCGTAGACGCAACCTGCCAGTCGAGATGTCTGCAACTGATCAAAAGAGTGGCCGCTTCCAAGGGACTGCATGCAAGGAAACGGCAAATGCACTGAAAGTTACTGGAGAGAGGTAAACCTGAGGTTCTCGCATGCTTGCATGAACTGAAAAAGGCCTGGAAAAGTAAAGGGGGGCTGAGGAAAAAGATGGACACAAAAGGTGCTGAGAGAAGGGGCGCTGATCCGAGCCAAAAGGCCCTCCAAATATGTGTTCACGCCAACGAACGCAAACCGGCGTAGGTTAGGAAGTGTGACCATGTCTGGGGTCTGGCGCGACTGCATTTCAATATCGCGGTTGGGGATATCGGATTTAAATGCAATGAACAGCTTCTCCAGCTGGACCATAAGCGAAAGTTGGGTAAGTATATAACTTGGAGGGAAATAGGCGGACTCGGATGCCGGGATATCGATAAGCTCGAGAGTGACGAGTCGTGTGGCAGTTGTAAGTAAGGGTGATCCAATTGGAAGGTAAACCGTCGACAGTCTGATATGGCGTAGATTGGGCGCTTGGAACGTTACAGGAAGGTCCACTTCGATCGAAGAATCGATATACATGCGTTCAAGATTTGGGAATTGATCATCCATAGCCGTGAGGAGCTTCCTCACATTGGAAAGGACGCAGAAGTGAATCTGACGCACGCGATCACGGTGTGAAAGTGCGAGACGTATACCCATTCATCTTCTGCTTCTATCTCCGTTCAACGTCATAAGAGATGGAGAGTGGTAGAGGTGGTGAATGTGCGAGCATGTCCGCTACGGGCACACCGTTGGTGCAGTAGAGATGAAGTTTGAGCCGGGATGGTGATCCAAGAATAATATTTCGCCACAGTCGACAAACGTGTGCCAGTTTGTACCACCAACATTGGCGGAACCAAACACAACCGTCCCAATTTCATCGCGATATTTGTCCGACTCCGGATCTGGCAGCCGATAAAGCTCAAATATATTGAGAAGCACGTCATCGTTCAGGATATGGATAGGTGAGTGTGGTCTATTGCTGTTGAGCCCTATTAATTCACAAGGCTGTGAACAGACCAGATAACACAACTTGAAGGATTTGGAAACTCACGACTTGGTCAAGACTTGGTCCACGTCGACCGGCGCCAGCGACCCTTCTAATGAGAGAAGGATAGCTTATGGTAGAGCAGCAACCAGGCATTTTCAGGGAGGTGATTGAAAAGTTCACGGTGTCGCAATGGCGGTAGTGTGCATGGGCCATGCTCCGTCCTCGTGATGTGGTGTACTTGGGCGCTGAGCTATATCCAGAATGGGCATGTTCATAGGCGTGCCGCGTGCGCGTCATGACACAGCGCGGATGTAGAAGAAGTTATAAGAGCTGCACACTCGCACTTTCGTGAACATGTTCTACACAAACGTCAAGCGCGTTTCTGTACGTGGCGCTGACGAGCGAGCGTCCAACAAATATGGACGTACGGTTCCGAGTCTGTTACAGCAGATGGCCAGACGATGAAAATGTCATGATATTTTCGGTTATATAGGTAGCGTACATGAAAGGCTATACTTTAGAAATTACCGTGACGGATTCTCTTCTCCAAAGTCATCCGCTATGAATCACATCCCTGAAGGACGATGTATGCTGTAGACACCACATAGACGGCGAAGTCATGGGCTGCTAGCCAGGTTCTGTAGAACCCATGATAGCCACCTCACCAATTCTGCCGGTGCCAGTGGCCCATCGACATGTTGTTCGTCGCCACCCGCCGACCATGACCATGCTTCTGCGAGATTCCACACATGTGCAGTCGAGGTATCTTTAGCGTCAGAGCCGGATGTGGTTTCGTTGGATGTGAGTTGTGGGGCATAGAGCGTGAGCAGGGAGTGCTAGTTGTGTTGAAGGGTGGCGACGGAGAAGTGCAAGTAAGGGTGGGGGGAAAGGCATGCAAAGAAACCCGGTCTGTTCCATAAGATAAGTACGCACGCCAGGTAGGATATTCCGACATCGCCTAGGATGTCTGCAGCCGCCGCCCGATAATGCACTCGTTCGTCGATATGGTGAGTACAGTCCAGCATTGAACGGAAGATGTACACCTTCGAAATCCTGTGAAATGGGTGAAAAGACATGGAAATTTCATTTTGAGTCCAGGGGTAGCCTACCAAGCACTGCTATCCTTATCATTCCGCGTGAAAGATAGACAGCAACCCTCGTAGACCTACATATACGTGAGCTGCCTGAACTTCCTCTCCACAACTTAAACGCAACGGTGACGAGCACCGCCACTGCCAGAACGAGCTAAACTGGCGCGCAGTACCACTGGATGGGGCAGAACCTCAAGCTCCGCGGGATTTGGAAGATACGACAGACGGCATCGATGAATAGTTACAGCGGAATTCTTTATCACGGAGCTTAGAACAATGGGAAAAAATATTGGATTGGCAGGTTGGGCTCAAAGTACAAAAATTTCAAAAAACGATGAAAGACGCACTACGGATTTTGTATCGATATTATTGGTGACACCGCGTCGATACCCTTCTCGCGCTCCAGCCGCCGACATTATCCTTTCCTCTTGCATCACGCATACATTTGTTTCAGCGCCAGTGGTAGTAAGCGTCGTTTCTCTATATGGGCAGACAGGTCGATGTTGCGGAATTGTTAGTATATTGACCGGCAATGATAGTCGAGAGTGAGAGTGGAGAGGTATTACGAGCTCGAATTCTCACATTCGTAGCAGCTACAAGAATGGAGGCATGGCGATGGAAAACGAAGCAACGAAGGATGACTAGGTGACTGACTGGTAACTGGCGCGAAAGCTGTGAACAGGCTTGAATTAACCAACACATCACGTGATCGAAAGATGCTAACGGAGGCGTAAAACTGAACGATAGATGCTGGTTCTGTCAAAGAGAGGAAGGAAAAGGACTGAAAATTGTAGTGTACATGTCCACACACCACAGGGACGTGCTATCTAACCTCAAGATATAGTTGGACAATCCAAGGAACACTGTGTGAACTCGAAACGAGAATAAGGGCTGTCACCGGCTGTGATAACTATCTGCCTTTATGCTGCGATTTAATTATGTGGTAGTCATGAAAAAGGCAGCTGGTATGAGGGTGAGCGCTGGTGAGGTATGGTCATTTACACTGAGACACACTAGAACTGTGTTTCACTGGCTGTCGCCGCAGCGCTCACACCCAATGGCTTATCTATTCCGAGTCTGCACCATTCCGGCGAAGAAACTTGAATGAGCCACCTCGCGCAGGCTCACTGGATGGCCTGCTACCCGTCGTGCATCAACGAATGCATTAAGTGCGTCCCGAGCATCGATCCCTACAGAATCATATCCAACATCCTCAAGGTTCGGAAGGAGCTCAAGTGGTGGCTCTCCATCGCTCGATAGTAAGGAACGAAAGATATTGTCAACGAGATCATCTTGCACATGAATAGTCTTCGCGTTGGTGAATGGCGTAAGAAGTTCACGCCACTGTCTTTGGTCGACATCGTTGTGCCATTCTGATGACAGTTCGTGTCTTTCGTAGCTGAATGTGACTTGCTCGACAACAGAAAGTACGGGTGAAAGTGTACCAAATGATTGGGCGGTAGACGCAACCTGCCAGTCGAGATGTCTACCCTGATCTGCAACATCAAGGGCTGTCCAGACTCCAAGGGACCGCATGTAAGGAAACAGCAAGTGCACTGAAAGTTACCTGGACAGCGGTAAATCTGAGGTTCTCGGATGTTTGCATGAACTGTAAGAGGCGTGGAAAAGTAAAGGAGAGCTGATTATAAAGAGTGACATGAAGTTTGTTGAGGGAGGGGACGCTGATCCGAGCGGCAAGAGCTTCCAAATATGTGGTCGTACCTCGGAACGAAAACCAACGTAGGTTAGGAAGTGTGGTCACGTCCGTGGTCTGGCGCGGCTGCCTTTCAATATCACGGTTGGGGATAGGGGATTGAAATCCAATGAACAGCGTCTCCAGCTGGAGAAAAAGCGAAAGCCGGGCAAGTATATAACTTGGAGGGAAATAGGCGGATGTCGGGATATGGCGAAGCTCGAGAGTGACGAGTCCCGCGGAAGTTGTTGTGAGTAAGGGAGATCGAATTGGAAGGCAAGCCGGCTTCAGTCTGAGATGGCGTAGATTGGGGGCTTGAAACGTTACAGGAAGGGCCACATCGGTCAAAGATTCGATATACATGCGTTCCAGAATGGGGAATTGATCATTCATAACCGTGATGAACTTTTCCACGGTTGGGAACTCCCAAAACTGAATGTGATGCACGCGATCACGGTGCGAAAGCGCGAGAAGTATACCAGATTCATCTTCTGCTGTTATCTCCCGATCAGTGTGATAACCGATGGTGAGTGGTAGGGTGGTGAATGTGCGAGCATGTCCGCTACAGGCACACCATTGGTGCAGTAGAGATGAAGGTCGAGTCGGGCTGGTGATTCAAGAATAACATTTCGCCATTGTCGACAAACGTGTGCCAGTTTGTACCACCAACGCTGGCGGTACCAATAAATCGTGGTCACCCCAGTTTCGTCGTCATATTCGTCCGGATCTGCCAGCCGATAAAGATGAAATATATTGAGAAGCACATCATCATTAAGGATATGGATAGGTGAGTGTGGTCTCTTGCTGTTGTGCCCTATGAATTTGCACGTTTGTGAACAGAACTTGAGTCAACAGATCAGGGACGCAAATATTTGGAACTCACGACTTGGTTCACGTCGGCCGCCGGCGAGCCTTCTAATGAAGAAAGGATAACTTGGGGTCAAGCAGCAACCAGGCATTTTCAGGGTGAGTGGATGTGATTGAAGGATTCACGATCTACACTGGACACTGGAGCTAGCGGTACTAGTAATGTGTACGCCTCGTATCCATGAGGCGGTGTCCTTACGTAGACCCTGGCGTTGAGTGATATCCAATGGGACGCTAACGTCTATTTTCGACGCTTCGTCACGAGCCGTACCACACATTCCCACGGCCTCCCATGTTCATATGCGTGCGTATAAGTTATCATGAAACATTCCAGCCTTGTATATGGGGCTGTCCGACATAGTGGACCTGTCATTAGTTTACACGCACTTTGCGTCAAGTGGTGCCATGCCTGACTGGGCTGAGATGAGAACTGTCGGGTGGTAATAACTGAATCCCCCAGACCTGCCAGACAATGAAAATGTCATGACATATAGGTCGAGTAAATGAAAAGCTATATTATCGTGACGGATTCTCACTCCTCCAAAGTCTCTTCATCTCACATCCGACGAAACCTCATCCAGCTCTGGAGAAAAGGATACCACATGATTGTGGTCGACGGGCGGTGCGACGCAACAATATGTGATGACGGGACCGCACCTGGCACCGGCAGAAATTGGCGTAGGGTCGGTTCCACAGAACTTGGCTAGCACCCCGTGACTCCGCCGTCTATGTGGTGTCTCACAAAATCGTCCTTCAGGGATCTTGTGAGATGTTTTGATGTGATGCTCTCTTCACAGCTGTGGGGCAAAGAGTGTGAGCAGAGTGTGATAGTTGTGTTGAAGGGAGGAGGCGCAAGCGACGGAGAAGTTCACTTAGATCCATTGTTCGAGAACATCGGGCTTCGCTTCCACACGAGCAGAAGTAAATAGCAAGGAGAAACTCGACGTTAGGGTGGGAGGAAAGGAAAGATGAAAGCTGGTCTGTTCCATGAAATATATACGCGCGCTAGGCTCGATATTCCGACGTCGTCTGAAATGTCTGCAGCCGCCGCCCCGATGATATACTCGTCTGTCGATGTGAGGGGTCTGGTGAGTACAGCCCAGCATTGAACGAAAGATGTACACCTTCGAATCCTGTGAGCTGGTTGAAAAAGACACGGCAGCTTTCATCTTGAGTCCAGGGGTAGCCTACCAAGTGCCGCCATCCTCGTCATTCTGCGTGAAAGATAGACTGACCTATTTTCGAATTACCCTAGTACACCTACATATACAGTAGCTGCCCGAACCTCTCCACACGATTAAACGCAATCGCAACGAGCGTGGCGACTCCCAGCACGAGGTAAACTGGCGGCGCAGTATCACTAAATGGGGCACAACCTCAAGCTCCGCGGGACTCGCAAGATACTCAGACGGTATCAATAAATCGGTCACAAGGCTGTTTTCTTTATGACGGAGCGTAGAACGATGGGCAGGATGAGAAGAACGGAAAATTCCATAAAATAAAAAAGATGACAGACGCACCACGGGTATTGTATCGATGTTATTGGTGGCATCAATTCGATACAGTTCTCGCGCTCCAGCTCTATGCTATTTGAATTTGCGCCGATACTACCCTCCCTCTCACCTGCATCATGCATACATTCGCCTCAGCGCCAGCGGTGGTACGTGTCGCTTTCTATAAGGGCAGACGGGTCGATGATGCAGTATTGAACTTTGACAGGTAACGATCGGTCGAGAGTGAGAGTGGAGAGGTATTAAGCTTTAAGTTTCACAACCGTAGCAGCTACAAACATGGAGGTATGGCGACGAAACCGAAGTTGATGACTGTGACACCATCATCAGCAACTCACTGGCACGTGACCGAAAGACGGCCTGCTCTCTGTTCCATCCGCATCTGCGACAGGGCGCTTCGAGTCTGCTTCCTGTGGCGCCTCTGCCTCCGCATCTAGTTCTAATACTAAACAAGGGTTGGATATAGTGCCGTCATACAGTAACAGTCATTGTACGTAACTTGAAATATACATCGTTGGTCAACATGTATGTGATAATCATCGAGACGCATACTCTATGTTGACTAAGATAGGGCTGCCTAGTGTAACAGTCTCATCAATGACTAGGATATGGTGGTCGTTATGAGCAAGAGAGTAGACGCGAGTCACGGGAGTCACAATGACAATGTGAGCACGATTAAGATGGATAAATGTGTGGAGGACGTACTTCGAACCACCAACTCGCTCCATGGCTGCAGCGCTCACATATACACACCCGCCTATCCATCGAACATAGAATGATGCACCCAGCGCAGGCTGACGGGATGGCCTGCTACTTCTCGTTCATTGAGAAATCTGTCAAATGCATCCCAGGCATCATCGCCTATTTTAGAATATTCAACCTCCTCAAGGTTCGGAAGGACCTCCAGCGGTGGCTCTCCATCGTCAGATGGCAAGGAACGGAAGATGTTGCTGACGAGATCATCTTGTACACGAAGGGTTCTTGCGTTGATGAACGGCCTAAGAAGTTCACGCCACTGTCTTCGGTCGATATCGTCGTACCATCGCGATGATCCATGGTAATGTTGGGAGTAGAATGTGACTTTCTCGACAACAGAAAGTATGGGCGAAAGTGCGCCGAAGAATTGCACCGTAGACCCAACCTGCCAGTTGAGATCATGTCTGCAACTGATCTTCAACATCAAAGGAGTGTGTCCTCGTCGCTTCGGGGGGGATGGATGTAAGTAAAGGTTAGATGCACAGAACGTTAGCTGGAGAGCGGTAAATGTGAGGTTCTCGTATGCTTGCATGAACTGAAAAAGGCCTGGAAAAGTAAAGGGGAGCTGAGGATAAAGATGGACACGAAAGGTGCTGATGGAAGGGGCGCTGATCCGAGCCACAAGGCCCTCCAAATAGGTGCTCACTCCAACGAACGCAAACCGGCGTAGGTTAGGAAGCGTGATCATGTCTGGGGTCTGGGACTTCCTTTCAACATCACGGTTGGGGATAGGGGATTGAAATCCAATAAACAGCTTCTCCAGCTGGACCATAAGCGAAAGTCGGGTGAGTATATAACTCGGAGGGAAATAGGCAGATGTCGGGATATCGGGAAGCTCGAGAGTGACGAGTCGTGTGGCAGTTGTGAGTAAGGGTGATCCAATTGGAATGCAAGCCGTCAACAGTCTGAGATGACATAGATTGGGCGCTTGAAACGTTACAGGAAGGACCACTTTCATCCAAGAATCGATAAACATGCGTTCCAGAATTGGGAATCGATCATCCATAACTGTGACAAACTTCCCCACATTTGGGAGCTTCGAAAAGTAAATGCGACGCACGCGATCACGTTGCGAAAGCGCGAGAAGTATACCCGATTCATCTTCTGCTGTTATCTTCCGATCCATAGGGTCATAATAGATGGTGAGTGGTAGAGGTGGTGAATATGCAAGCATGTCCGCTACCGGTACACCATTGGCGCAGTAGAGATGAAGGTCGAGCCGGGATGGTGATTCAAGAATAATATCTCGCCATTGTCGACAAACATGAGCCAGGTTGTACCACCATCGTTGACGGTCCCATCTGTAGTTCAACAAGCCATTCTCGTCCTCGTATTCATCCGGTTCTGCCAGCCGATAAAGATGGAATATATTGAGAAGCACGTCATCATTAAGGATATGGATAGGTGAGTGACGTCTAAAGCAGCTGAACCCTTATTTATTTGCAACTTTGTCAACGGAATGAACAGATTAGGGACAAATATTTGAAACTCACGACTTGGTTCACGTCGGCCGCAGGCGAGCCTTCTAATGAAGGAAGAATAACATGGGGTCAAGCAGCAACCAGGCATTTTCAGGGTGAGTGGATGTGATTGAAGGATTCACGGTGTACGCTGGACACTGAAGCTGGCAGTACTAGTAATGTGTAGGCCTCATGTGGGCCATGCTCGCATCCTCGAGGCGCTGACTTAGTAGACGCTGGTAGACATTGGCGTTGAGTGATATCCAGAATGGGACGCTCGTCTATTTTCGACGCTTCGTCACGAGTCGCACTCCACACATTCCCACGGCGACCCATGTTCATAGTGCGTGCGTATATCATGAAGCAGGACCAGGGCCGAGACCTATAGCTGCTGGAGTTGGAGGCTGTGACGGGTCTTCCAAGTGCGTGTGTGAGGAGAGCGTTCCGTCCTTGGATATGAGGTCTGACATGGGGGACCCGTTGTTAGCTTTCACACACTTGCGTCATGCCTGACTAGGCTGAGATGAGAAAGGTCTGGTAGTAACAACTGAATCCCCCACACATGCCAGATGATGAAAATATAGGTCAAGTACATGAAAAGCTTAGTGTGCAAAAATCAGGAGGAATGAGTGGCGGCAGCGGCAGCAAAGAATAAAGTGAGGGAGCAGGCAGGCGTACGCGTGGAACGGGGAACAATAGGACAAGACTCTTTTGGAGTCTTGTCTGGTTACTATATATTGTTTTGTAGACTAGTGAAATTGCTAATTGAAGAGGGGGGACTAGTAGTTTAAGGGAATGGTCTCGATCTTGGCCTCGAGAGCGGCCGCTCGTAGTGAACATGGGCACGGGACTAAGTCCTCAGCGCGGGGAATATACTAACTAAATAAAAGGGTGTCGAGGATAGAAAAGGAATGGTATAGTAGGTGAACAGCTGTGGGCGATCACCCCCAACGGGGAGTGGTCGTTATCCACGCCGGCGGGTCCTCGGGGTGCCTAGGACGTTGGCTGTCCCGTCCTTGGTACCCCCTAACGCTGGGCGCCGTTCTCGGCCGCCAGCCTTTCTCCCGCGTCCTCGTGATTCCTCGTCAAAGCTATACTTTAGAGATTATCGTGATGGATTCTCTCTTCTCTAAAAGTCTCTTCATCTCACATCCGACGAAACCTCATCCGGCTCTGGAGCATACCGCATGGTTGTGGTCGACGGGCGGTGCGACGCAACAAGATGTGGTGATGAGAACCGGACCTGGCACCGGCAGAATTCGGCGAGGTGGCTATAGGGCGACCTGGCTAGCACCCCGTGACTCCACCGTCTATGTGGTGTCTCACAGTATCGTCCTTCAGGGATAGTTGTGTGGAAGGGCGGAGGCACAAGCGACGGAGAAGTGCACGTAGATCCACTGTTCGAGAACATCGGGCTTCGCTTCCACACGAGCAGAAGGAAATTGCAAGGGGAAACTCGACGTTAGGGTGGGGGAAAGGACAGATGCCATACAAAGAAAGCTGGTCTTTTTCATGAGATAAATACGCGCGCTAGGCTCGATATTCCGACATCGCATGAAACGTCTGCAGCCGCCGCCCCGATGATACACTCGTCCGTCGATGTGAGGGGCCTGGTGAGTACAGCCAGAGTTGAACGGAAGATGTAAACCTTCGAATCCTGTGAAACGGCTGGGAAAGACACGGAAGCTTTCATTCAGCGTGAAAGATAGACTGACCCATTTTCGAGTTACCCTCGTACACCTACACCTGCATATAGCTGCCCGAACTTCCTCTCCACAAGATTAAACGCAATCGCGACGAGCGTGGCCATGCCCAGAACGAGGTAAACTGGCGGCGCAGTATCACTGGATGGGGCACAACCACAAGCTCCGCGGGATTCGCAAGATACTCACAGACGGCATCACAAGGCGGGATTCATTATCACGGAGCTTAGAACGATGGGAACAAAAATCGGATAGGCAGGATGAGAAGAACGGAAAATTCCATTAAAAAAAAAAAAGATGACAGACAGACCACGAGTATTGTATCGATGTTATTGGTGGCATCAGTTCGAGATCCTTCTCGCACTCCACCTCTATGCTATTTGAATTTGCGCCGATACTACCCTTTCCTCTCACCTACCTCATGCATACATTCGCCTCAGTACCAGCGGTGGTACGTGTCGCTTTCTATATGGGCAGACGGATCGATGGTGCGGTATTGAACCTTGACCGGTAACGGTCGGCCGAGAGTGAGAGTGGAGAGGTATTAGGCTTTAAGTTTCACATCCGTAGCAGCTACAAGAATGGAGGTATGGCGACGGAAAACGAAGAAACGAAGTTGGTGACTGACGCCATCATCAGCAACCCACTGGCACGTGACCGAAAGACGGCCTGCTCTCTGTTCCATCCGCATCTGCGACAGGGCGCTTCGAGTCTGCTTCCTGTGGCGCCTCTGCCTCCGCATCTATTTCTGATACTAAACAAGGGTTGGGTATAGTACTGTCACAGAAGCAGTCATTGTATGTAACATGAAATACATCGCACTCAAAGTGAGAATAAAGATGGTCAACGTGTATGTGATAATCATCGAGACGCATACACCTATGTTGACTAAGATAAGGGTTTCCTAGTGTCACAGTCTCATCAATGACTAGGATATGGTGGTCGTCATGAGCAAGAGAGTAGACGGGAGTCACGATGTGAGCACGACTAGGATGGGTACATGTGTGGAGGACGTACTTTGATCCACCAATTCGCTCCATGGCTCCAGTGCTCACACATTTAGAGGCGGGGGTTTATCGAACGTAGAACGATCTACCAAGCGCAGGCTGACGGATGGCCTGCTACCTTTCGTTCATTGAGAAATCTGGCAAATGCATTCCGGGCATCATTGCCTCCTCCAGAGTATTCAACCTCCTCAAGGTTCGGAAGGAGCTCCAGTGGTGGCTCTCCACCGTCAGATGGTAAGGAACGGAAAATGTTGCTGATGAGACCATCTTCTACACGAATGGTTCTTGCGTTGATGAACGGCCTAAGAAGTTCACGCCACTGTCTTCGGTCGATATCGTTGTACCATCGCGATGATTCATAATAACCTCGGTAGCCGAATGTGACTTGCTCGACAACAGAAAGTACGGGTGAAAGTGTACCAAATAATGTCGCGGCAGACGCAACCTGCCAGTCGATATGTCTGCAGCGGATCTCCAACAACAAGGGACATTTCCAACTCCAAGGGACCGCATGTAAGGAAACGGCAAGTGCACTGAAATTTACCTGGACAGAGGTAAATCTGAGGTTCTCAGATGTTTGCATGAACTGCAAGAGGTGTGGAAAAGTAAAGGAGAGCTGATTAAAAAGGCAGATATGAAGTTTGTTGAGGGAGGGGGCGCTGATATGAGCGACAAGACGTTCCAAATATGTGGCCGTGCCTTGGAATGCAAACCAGCGTAGGTTAGGAAGTGTGGTGATTTCCGGGGTCTGGTGCAGCTGGCTTTCAATATCGCGGCTGGGGATAGGGGATAGAAATTTAATGGACAGCCTCTCCAGCTGGAGCATAAGCGAAAGTCGGGTTCGTAGATAACTTGGAGGGAAATAGGCGGATGGCGGGATATGGCGAAGCAAGAGAGTGACGAGTCCCGTGGCAGTTGTGAGTAAGGGTGATCGGATTGGAAGGGAAGCTTTAAACAGCCTGAGATGGCGTAGATTGGGGGCTTGAAACGTTACAGGAAGGTCCAATTCTGTCGGGGTATTGCCAGTGACATACATGCGTTCCAGACTTGGAAATTCATCATCCATAACCGTGACAAACTTCCCCACATTTGGGAGGTTCGAAAAGTAGATGTGACGCACGCGATCACGGTGCGAAAGCGCGAGAAGTATACCCGATTCATCTTCTGCTGTTATCTCCCGACTTGTCTCCCGATCAGTGCGATACCAGATGGTGAGCGGTAGAGGTGGTGAATGTGCGAGCATGTCCGCTACAGGCGCACCATTGGTACAGAAGAGGCGAAGGTCGAGTCGGGATGGTGATTCAAGAATGATATTTCGCCATTGTCGACAAACGTGTGCCAGTTTGTACCACCAACACTGGCGGTACCAAAACATCGCGGTCGCCCCAGTTTCCTCATCATATTCGTCCGGATATGCCAGCCGATAAAGATGAAATATATTGAGAAGCACATCATCATTAAGGATATGGATAGGTGAGTGACGTCTAAAGCAGTTGAACCCTTATTTATTTGCAAGTTTGTCAACGGAATGAAGAGATTAGGGACACAAATATTTGGAACTCACGACTTGGTTTACGTCGGCCGCCGGCGAGCCTTCTAATGAAGGAAGGATAACTTGGGGTCAAGCAGCAACCAGGCATTTTCAGGGTGAGTGGATGTGATTGAAGGATTCACGGTGTACAGACACTGGCACTGGCAGTACTAGTAATGTTTACGCCCCACATCCATGAGGCGGTGTCCTTACAAAACTTAAATTAGACGCAGGCGTTGAGTAATATCCAGAATGGGACGCTGACGACTATTTTAGATGCTTCGTCACAAGCCGCACTCCTTATCCCACGGACCTGTCGTCGTTAAGTTTACACGCACTTTGTGTCAAGCGGTGTCATGCCTGACTAGGCTGAGATGAGAATGGCCGGGTGGTAACAACTGAACCCCTCACACATGCCAGACGATGAAAATGTCATGATATATTCAGATGTATAGGTAGAGTACATGAACACCCATACTTTAGAAATTATCGTGACGGATTCTCTCTTCTCCAAAAGTCTCTTCATCCGCTATGAAGAGAGCATTAAAACATCTCACAAGACACTTGAAGGACGATATATGCTGTGAGACACCACATTGATGGCGGAGTCACGGGGTGTTAGCCAGTGTTCCGTAAAGGACGTATAAGAACGCCTCGCCAATTTCTGCAGTTCCCAGGTGCGGTCCCCATCCCCACGTCTCGTTGCGTCACACCACACGCCGGCCACGATCATGCGGTATCCGTTGCGCCAGAGCCGGATGAGATTTCGTCGGATGTGAGTTGTGGGGGATAGAGCGTGAGCAGAGTGTGATAGTTGTGTTGAAGGGCGGAGGCACAAGCGACGGAGAAGTGCACTTAGATCCATTGTTCGAGAACATCGGGCTTCGCTTCCACACGAGCAGAAGTAAATACCAAGGAGAAACTCGACGTTAGGGTGGGAGGAATGGAAAGATGCCATGGGAAGAAAGCTGGTCTGTTCCATGAAATAAATATGCGCGCTTGGCTCGATATTCTGACATCGTCTGAAATGTCTGCAGCCGCCGCCCCGATGATATACTCGTCTGTCGATGTGAGGGGTCTGGTGAGTACAGCCCAGCATTGAACGAAAGATGTACACCTTCGAATCCTGTGAGCTGGCTGAAAAAGACACGGCAGCTTTCATCTTGAGTCCAGGGATAGCCTACCAAGTGCCGCCATCCTCGTCATTCTGCGTGGAAGATAGACTGACCCATTTTAGAATTACCCTCGTACACCTACATATAGCTTCCCGAACCTCTCCATTAAACGCGATCGCGACGAACGTGGCCACGGCCAGAACGAGGTAAACTGGCGGCGCAGTATCACTGGATGGGGCACAACCTCAAGCTCCGCGGGATTCGCAAGATACGCAGACGGCGTCAATAAGTGGGTCACAAGGCGGGATCATTTATCATGGAGCGTAGAACGATGGGCAGGATGAGATTTCCATAAAATAAAAAAGATGACAAACGCACCACGGGTATTGTATCGATATTATTGGTGGCATCAGTTCAATACCCTTCTCGCGCTCCAGCTCTATGCTATTGAATTTGTGCCGATACTACCCTTCCTCTCACCTGCATCATGCATACATTCGCCTCAGCGCCAGTGGTGGTACGTGTCGCTTTCTATATGGGCAGACGGGTCGATGATGCGGTATTGAACTTTGACAGGTAACGATCGGTCGAGAGTGAGAGTGAAGAGGTATTAAGCTTTAAGTTTTTCACAACCGTAGCAGCTACAAGCATGGAGGTATGGCGACGGAAAACGAAGAAACGAAGTTGGTGACTGTGACACCATCATCAGCAACTCACTTGCACGTGACCGACAGGGCGCTTCGAGTCTGCTTCCCGTGGCGCCTCTGCCTCCGCCTCTAGTTCTAATACTAAACAAAGGTTGATATAGTACTGTCATTCGGTAGCAGTGATTGTACGTAACTTGAAATATACATTGCACTCAAAGTGAGAATAAAGATGGTCAACATGTATGTGATAATCATCGAGACGCATACTCATATGTTGACTAAGATAAGCTAGTAGGGCTGCCTAGTGTAACAGTCTCATAAATGACTAGGATATGGTGGTCGTTATGAGCAAGAAAGTAGACAGAGTCACAATGTGAGCACGATTAAGATGGATAAATGTGTGGAGGACGTACTTCGATCCACCAATTCGCTCCATGGCTGCAGCGCTCACACATATACACCCGGGGATCTATCGAACATTGAATGATCCACCCAGCGCAGGCTGACGGGATGGCCTGCTACTTCTCGTTCATTGAGAAATCTGGCAAATGCATTCCGGGCATCATCGCCTCCTACAGAATATTCAACCTCCTCAAGGTTCGGAAGGAGCTCCAGTGGTGGCTCTGCATCGTCAGATGGTAAGGAACGGGAGATGTTGCTGATGAGATTATCATGTACACGAATGGTTCTTGCGTTGATGAATGGCCTAAGAAGTTCACGCCACTGTCTTCGGTCAATATCGTTGTACCATCGCGATGATTCATCGTAACCTCGGGAGTTGAATGTGACCTTCTCTACAACAGAAAGTACGGGCGAAAGTGCACCGAAGAATTGCACTGTAGACGCAACCGGCCAGTTGAGATCATGTCTGCAACTGATCTTCAACATCAAAGGAGCGTGCCGCTTCCAAGGGAGTGGATCTAAGGAAAGGGTAGATGCACAGAAAGTTACCTGGAGAGCGGTAAATGTGAGGTTCTCGTATGCTTGCATGAACTGAAAAAGGCCTGGAAAAGTAAAGGGGGGCTGAGGGAAAAGATGGGCACGAAAGGTGCTGAGAGAAGGGGCGCTGATCCGAGCCACAAGGCCCTCCAAATAGGTGCTCACGCCAATGAACGCAAACCGGCGTAGGTTAGGAAGTGTGATCATGTCTGGGGTCTGGGACTTCCTTTCAATATCACGGTTGGGGATATTGACTTTAAATGCAATGGTCAGCTTCTCCAGCTGAACCATAAGCGAAAGTCGGGTGAGTATATAACTCGGAGGGAAATAGGCGGATGCCGGGATATCGAGAAGCTCGAGAGTGACGAGTCGTGTGGCAGTTGTGAGTATGGATGATCCAATTGGAAGGTAAACCTTCGACAGTTTGAGATGGCGTAGATTGGGCGCTTGAAACGTTACAGGAAGGGCCATTTCGATCCGAGAATAGCCTGAGATATAAATGCGCTCCAGATCGGGGAATTGATCATCCATAACCGTGAGGAGCTTCTTGTCAAGGATCCAAAAGAAAATGTTACGCACGCGATCACGGTGTGAAAGTGCGAGACGTATACCCGATTCATCTTCTGCTTCTATCTCCCGTTCAACGTCATAAGAGATGGAGAGTGGTAGAGGTGGTGAATGTACGAGCATGTCCGCTATGGGCACACCGTTGGTGCAGTAGAGATGAAGGTCGAGCCTGGATGGTGATTCAAGAATAAGATTTCTCCATTGTCGACAAACATGTGCCAGTTTGTACCACCAACATCGGCGGAACCAAACAAAAACCGTCCTAATTTTATTGCGATATTCGTCCGACTCCGGATCTGGCATCATGATCCGATAAAGCTCAAATATATTGAGAAGCACGTCATCGTTCAGGATATGGATAGGTGAGTGTGGTCTATTGCTGTTGAGCCCTATTAATTCACAAGGCTGTGAACAGACCAGATAACACAACTTGAAGGATTTGGAAACTCACGACTTGGTTCAAGACTTGTCCACGTCGATCGGCGGCGGCGACCGTTCTAATGAGAGAAGGATAACTTATGGTAGAGCAACCATGCATATTCAGGGAGGCGAGTAATGACCTGTAAATGTGATTGAAAAGTTCACGGTGTCGCAATGGCGGTAGTGTGCATTGGCCATGCTCCGTCCTCGTGACGGTGGTGTACTTGGGCGCTGAGCTATATCCAGAATGGGCATGTTCATAGGCGTGCCACTGACACAGCGCGGATGTGGAAGAAGTTTCAAGAGCTGCCCACTCGCACTTTTGTGAACATGTTTTACACAAAACGTCAAGCGCGTTTCTGTACGTGGCGCTGACGAACGTCCAAGGAAAGATGGACGTACGGTTCGGCGGGCCGAGTCCTGTTATAGCCGTTGTTTCCTCTCCTAACGGTGACCAGCAAAGGACTCATGGCGATGACTCACTGATTTTTAGGAGGATCGCACAGGCGGACGCTGTGCAGCTATCCAGGGATTTTGGCCCGAGAGATTCTATCGCTGGCGTGGAGAGTCCGCTGTACCTGTATGGCCTCTGCCTTCCACCTCGAATATTGCCACGGCGCCCGCACTCGCGAACACGAGCTGCTGAATAAGATATGGGATGTTGAGTTTGATCTCGACTTTCCTTTCCCCAGAGCGTGAAGTCGCGCAAATATCTGGACCAGGGCCGAGACTACTAGCTGCTGGAGTTGGAGACTGGTGGGTCCTCGAAGAGAGGGGAGCAGTCCGTCCTTGGATATGGGGCTGTACTGCACGGTGGACCCGTCATTAGTTTCGGCATTCAACACGCATTGTTTCAAGCGGTGCCATGCCTGGATGATAGAAACTATATCCCTACACATGCCAGACGATGAAAATGTCATGATATTTTCGGTTATGTAGGTAGCATACATGAAAGGCTATACTTTAGAAATTATCGTGACGGATTCTCTTCTCCAAACTCATCCGCTATGAATCACATCCCTTGATACACGGGAGCGTGCGAAACGTCCTTGGATTCAAACATACCACATGTGCAGTCGAGGTATCTTTGGCACCAGAGCCGGATGTGGTTTCGTTGATTGTGAGTTGTGGGGCATAAAGCGTGAGCAGGGAGTGCTAGTTGTGTTGAAGGGTGAAGGCACAAGCGACGGAGAAGTGAAAGTAAGGGTGGGGGGAAAGAAACCCGGTCTGTTCCATAAGATAAATACGCACGCCAGGCTGGATATTCCGACATCGCCTAGGATGTCTGCAGCCGCCGCCCCGATAATGCACTCGTTCGTCTATGTGAGGGGTTTGGTGAGTACAGACCAGCGTTGAACGGAAGATGCACACCTTCGAAATCCTGTGAAATGGGTGAAAAAGACATGGCAGCTTTCATTTTGAATCCAGGGGTAGCCTACCAAGCACTGCCATCTTTATTATTCCGTGTGAAAGATAGACGGCCCCATTTTCGAGCTACCCTCGTAGACCTACATATACGTGAGATACCCGAACCTCCTCTCCACAGGCTTAAACCCAACGGTGACGAGCACCCCCACTGCCAGAACGAGCTAAACTGGCGGCGCAGTATCACTGGATGGGGCACAACCTCAAGCTCTGCGGGATTTGGAAGATACGGACAGACGGCATCGAAAATTGGTTACACAGCGGAATTCTTTATCACGGAGCTTGGAATAATGGGAAAAAATATTGGATTGGCAGGTTGGGCTCAAAGTACAACAATTCGAAAACGATGACAGACGCACCACGGATTTTGTATCGATATTATTGGTGACACCACGTCGATACCCTTCTCGCGCTCCAGCCGCCGATATCCTTTCCTCTGACCTGCATCACGCATACCTTTGTTTCAGCGCCAGTGGTGGTAAGTGTCGTTTCTCTATATGGGCAGACGGGTCGATGTTGGGGAGTTGTTAGTATATTGACCGGCAATGATGGCCGAGAGTGAGAGTGGAGAGGTATTATGAGCTCGAATTCTCACATTCGTACCAGCTACAAGAATGGAGGCATGGCGATGGAAACGAAGAAACGAAGGATGACTAGGTGACTGACTGGTAACTGGCGCGAAAGCTGTGAACAGGCTTGAATTAACCAACACATCACGTGATCGAAAGTTGCTAATGGAGGCGTAAAACTGAACGATATTTGCCGGTTCTGTCAAAGAGAAGAAGAAAAAGGACTGGAAACTGTAGTGTACATGTACACACACCACAGGGACGTTTTATCTAACCTCAAGATATAGTTGGACAATCCAAGGAACACTGTGTGACCTTGAAACGAGAATAAGGGCTGTGATAACTATCTGCCTTCACGCCGCGATTTAATCATGTGGTAGTCATGAACAAGGCAGCTGGTATGAGGGTGAGCGCTGGTGAGGTATGGTCATTTACACTGAGACGCACTACAACTGTGTTTCACTGGCTGTCGCCGCAGCGCTCACACCCAATGGCTTATCTATTCCGCACCATTCCGGCGAAGAAACTTGAATGAGCCACCTCGCGCAGGCTCACTGGATGGCCTGCTACCCGCCGTGCCTTAACGAATGCATCAAGTGCGTCCAGAGCATCGATCCCTACAGAATCATATCCAACCTCCTCAAGGTTCGGAAGGAGCTCAAGTGGTGGCACTCCATCGTCCGATAGTAAGGGACGAAGGATATTGTGAACGAGCTCACCTTGCACATGAATAGTCTTTGCGTTGGTGAATGGTGTAAGAAGTTCACGCCACTGTCTTTGGTCGACATCGTTGTGCCATTCTGATAACCGTTCGTGTCTTTGGTAGCTGAATGTGACTTGCTCGACAACAGAAAGTAGGGGTGAAAGTGTACCAAATGATTGGGCGGTAGACGCAACCTGCCAGTCGAGATGTCTGCAGGCGATCACCAACACCAAGGGACTGCTCAGACTCCAAGGAACCGCATGTAAGGAAACGGCAAGTGCACCGAAATTTACGTGGACAGAGGTAAATCTGAGGTTCTCGGATGATTGCATGAACTGTAAGAGGGGTGGAAAAGTAAAGGAGAGCTGATTAAAAAGGTAGACATGAACTTTGTTGAGGGAGGGGGCGCTGATCCGAGCGACAAGACGTTCCAAATATGTGGCCGTACCTCTGAACGAAAACCAGCGTAGGTTAGGAAGTGTGGTCATTTCCGGGGTCTGGCGCGGCTGCCTTTCAATATCGCGGCTGGGGATAGGGGATAGAAAGTTAATGCACAGGTACTCCAACTGGAGCATAAGCGAAAGTCGGGCAAGTAGATAACTTGGAGGGAAATAGGTGGATGCAGGGATATGGCGAAGCGAGAGAGTGACGAGTCACGCGATACTCGTTGTGAGAATGGGTGATCCAATTGGAAGGGAAGCCATCGACAGTCTGATATGGCGTAGATTGGGGGCTTGAAACGTTACAGGAAGGACCACTTCGGTCAGAGAAGTGATATACAGGCGTTCCAGAATTGGGAATTGATCATCCATAACCGTGACAAATTTCTCCAGATTTGGGAGCATCCAAAAGTAAATATGACCCACGCGATCACGGTGCGAAAGTGCTAGCGATATACCCGATTCATCTTCTGCTGTTATCTTCTGATTAGTGCCATACTCGATGGTGAGTGGTAGAGGTGGTGAATGTGCAAGCATGTCTGCTACAGGCACGCCATTGGTGCAATAGAGATGAAGGTCGAGTCGGGCTGGAGATTCAAGAATAACATTTCGCCATTGTCGACAAACGTGTGCCAGTTTGTACCACCAACGTTGGCGTTTCCAATTAACGACCAACTTAGTTTCGGTGTCGTATTCGTCCGGATCTGCCAGCCGATAAAGATGGAATATATTGAGAAGCACGTCATCGTTGAGGATAGGGATAGGTGAGTGACGTCTAACGCCGTTGAGTCCTTATATATTTGTAAGTTTGTCAACGGAATGAACAGATTAGGGACACAAATATTTGGAACTCACGACTTGGTTCACGTCGGCCGCCGGCGAGCCTTCTAATGAAGGAAGGATAACTTGGGGTCAAGCAGCAACCAGGCA
Source organism: Lactifluus volemus (assembly GCA_022376515.1). Taxonomy (NCBI): domain Eukaryota; kingdom Fungi; phylum Basidiomycota; class Agaricomycetes; order Russulales; family Russulaceae; genus Lactifluus; species Lactifluus volemus. The sequence goes on from WTXI01000004.1 coordinate 536,419, forward strand.
TTTTCAGGGTGAGTGGATATGATTGAAGTGATTCACGGTGTACACTGGACACTGGCACTGGCAGTACTAGTAGTATGTACGCCTCGCACCCATGAGGCAGTGTCCTTACAAAACTTAAATTACTGGTGCTGAGTGATATCCAGAATGGGACGCTGACAACTATTTTCGACGCTTGGTCACGTGCGGCACACCACACATTCCCACGGCCTCCCATCATCAAACAAGGCAGGGCCGAGACCTATAGCTGCTGGAGTTGGAGGCTGTGGCTCGTCTGCCAAGGGCGTGCGTGAGGAGAGCATTCCGTTCTTGGATATGGGGCTGTCCAATATGGTGGACCTGTCGTTAGTTTACACGCACTTTGCGTCAAGCGGTGTCATGCCTGACTAGGCTGAGATGAGAATGGCCGGGTGGTAACAACTGAACCCCTCACACATGCCAGACGATGAAAATGCCATGATATATTCAAATATATAGGTAGAGTACATGAACAACTATACTTTAGAAATTATCATGACGGATTCTCTCTTCTCCAAAAGTATCTTCATCCGCTATGAAGAGAGCAACATCTCACAAGACCCTTGAAGGACGATATACACCACATTGATGGCGGAGATACGGGGTGCTAGCCAGGTTCCGTAAAGGACGAATAAGAACGCCTCGCCAATTTCTGCAGGTGCTAGGTGCGGTCCCATCACCACATCTTGTTGCGTCACACCGCCCGCCGACCACGATCATGCGGTATCCGTTGCGCCAGGGCCGGATGAGGTTTTGTCGGATATGAGTTGTGGGGGATAGAGCATGAGCAGGGGTGATAATTGTGTTGAAGGGTGGAGGCACAAGCGACGGAGAAGTGCACGTAGATCCACTGTTCGAGAACATCGGGCTTCGCTTCCACACGAGTAAAAGTAAATTGCAAGGGGAAACTCTACGTTAGGGTGGGGGAAAGGAACGATCCATGCAAAGAAAGCTGGTTTGTTCCATGAGATAAATACGCGCGCAAGGTTCGATATTCCGCCATCGTCTGAAATGTCTGCAGCCGCCGCCCCCACGATACGATCGTCCGTCAATGTGAAGGGTCTGGTGAGTGAACGAAATATGTACACCTTCGAATACTGTGAAACGGCCGAGAAAGACAGGGGAGCTTTCTTCTTGAGTCCAGGGATAGCCTACTAAGCGCCGTCATCCTCGTCATTCCGCGTGAAAGATAGACTGACCCATTTTCAAGCTACCCTCGCACACCTACATATACGTGAGCTGCCCCGAACCTCCTCTCCACAAGATCGCGACGAGCGCGGCCACGGCCAGAACGAGCTAAACTGGCAGCGCAATGGGGCACAACCTCGAGCTCGGCGGGGTTCGCAAGACACTTACAGACGGCATCAATAAGTGGGTCACGGAGCATAGAAAGGATGTCGGATAGCAAGGATGAGCTCAAAGTACGGAAGTTCAAAAAAAAAAAGGTGACAGACGCACCACGGGTATTGTATCAATGTTATTGGTGGCATCAGTTCGAAACCCTTCACGCGCCCCAGCTCCATCCTATTCATATTTGCACCAATACTATCCTTCCTCGTACCTGCATCATGCATACATTCGACTCAGCGCTGGCGGTGAAAAGAAGGATAGATAAATAAAACACCAACCTAGCGATCCTGCCAGTGTGGTACAAAATGCGTTCGGTATATGTCGTTTTGTGAGAGTGGAGAAATGTTAATAGCTTGAAGGCTTCACATTCGTGCCAACTGCAAGGCGACTAGGTGACCGTGACTAATTGAAGTTACATCAGCAAATCACTGGCACGTGATCGAAACCGCTACCGTTCGCATTTGCGACAGGTTCTTCGAGTCTGCTTCCTGTGGCGCCTCTGCCTCCGCCTCTAGTTCTAAAACTAAACAACGGTTGGATATAGTACTGTCGTACAGTAACAGTCATTGTACGTAACATAAAATACATCGCACTCAAAATGAGAATAAAGATGGTCAACATGTATGTGATAGTCATCAAGGCGCATACTCCTATGTTGACTTAGTAGGGTTACAGTCTCATCAATGACTAGGATATGGTGGTCGTCATGAGAAAGAGAGTAAACGGACGTGACGATGTGAGCACGATGATGAATAGATGTGATGGAGGACGTACTTTGGTCCACCAACTCGCTCCGTGGCTGTAATGGTCACACACGTAGAGCCGCGGGTTCATCATCAAACATCGAACGATTCACCAAGAACAGGCGGACGGGATGGCCTGCTATTTTCCGTTCATTGAGAAATCTCGTAATTGCGTCACGAGAACAGCCTCCTCCAGAATATCCAACCTTCTCAAGGCTTGGAAGGAGGTCCAGCGGTGGCTCACCATCGTCAGATGGCAAGAAACGGAAAATATTTCCGATGAGATCACCTTGTACACGAATGGTCTTTGCATTGACGAACGGCCTAAGAAGTTCACGCCACTGCCTTCGGGTAACACGGTTGCCAGCACGCCATTCTTGTAAATCAAAGTGATCTTGGTAGCTGAATGCGACTTGCTCGACAACAGAAAATACGGGTGAAAGCGTAGCAAAGAGTTGCACCGCAGACGCAACCTGGCAGTCGAGATGTCTGCGCCTGATTTGCAACATCAAAGGAGTGTGCCGCTTCCATGGGACCGCATGTAAGGAAATGGCACATGTACCGAAAGTTACCTGCAGAGCGGTAAATGTGAAGTTCTCGGATGATTGCATGAACTGCAAGAGGTGTGGAAAAGTAAAGGGGAGATGAGGAAAAAGGTAGACACGAAAGGTGCTGAGGGAAGGGGCGCTGATCCGAGCAACAAGGCCTTCCAGATAGGCGCTCACGCCCATGAACGCAAACCAGTGTAGGTTTGGAAGTGTGGTCGTATCCGGGGTCTGGGTCTGGCGCGACTCCATTTCGACATCGTGGTTGATAGGATATTTAAATGCGATGGACAGCTTCTCCAGCTGAAGCATAAGCGAAAGTCGGGAAAGTATATAACTTGGAGGGAAGAAGGCGAATTCCGGGATATTGAGAAGCTCGAGTGTGACGAGTCCCGCGGCAGTAGTTGTGAGTAAGGGTGATCCAATTGGAACGGAAACTGTCGACAGTCTGATATGGCGTAGATTGGGGGCTTGAAACGCTAAAGGAAGGACCACTTTGATTCGAGATCGGATATACACGCGTTCCAGATTTGGGAATTGATCATCCATAACTGTGACGAACTTCTCCGTGTTTGGGAGCTGCCGAAAGCAAGTGTGACGCAAGTAAATGTGATGCAAGCGATCACGGTGCGAAAGTGCGAGCAAGATACCCGATTCATCTTCTGCTGTTATCTTCCGATCAGCATAATAGATGGTGAGTGGTAGAGGTGGCGAATGTGCGAGCATGTCCGCTACAGGCACACCATTGGTACAGACGAGGTGAAGGTCGAGCCGGGATGGTGATTCAAGAATAATATTTCGCCACTGTCGGCAAACGTGTACCAGTTTGTACCACCAACGTTGGTCAGGCCAAACAATGGCCGACTCAGTTCCGTCGTCATCTTTTCCCAGATCCGCCAGCCGATAAAGATCAAATATATTCAGAAGCACGTCGTCGTTGAGGGTACAGATAGGTAAGTGTCGTCGATCGCTGATGAGCTCTATTAATTCGCAAGGTTGTGAACAGATCAGAGAACACAAAGCATTTGGACTCACGACTTGGTTCAAGACTTGGTTCACGGCGGCTGCCGGGGAGCCATTTCATGAAGGGAGGATATCTTATGGTAGAGTAGAAGCCAGGCATATTCAGGGAGGTGAGTAACGACATGGATGTGATTGAAGAATTCCCGGTGTAGCAATGGCGGGAGAGTGCATGGACCATGCTCCGTCCTCGTGGATGGTGGTGTCCTTAGGCGCTGTGCTATATATGGGCATGTTCATATGCGTGTCGCGTGGACATCATGACACAGCGGACGTGGCATGCTAGTACTTCATCGTCTACAAAGAGTTCAAGAAGTCACAAGAACCGCCCACTGATCCTTTCGTGAACACGTTCTACACAAATGCCAAGCGAGCTTCTGTGCGCAGCGCTGATAAGCATCAAAAGATGGGCATACAGACCTTTCTACAGCAAATGTAATTTTTTTGGCTACCCTCCCAATGATGACCAGTAAAGCACACGTGGCGATGACCACTGACTCTGAGGAGGATCGCACAAGCGGACGCTGCGCCGCTATCGAGGTATTTCGGCCCGAGAGATTTCATGGCGTGGCGAGTCTGCTGCTCCCGTGTCATCTCTGCCTTCTACCTCGAGTACTGCCACGGCGTTCGCACTCGCGAACGTAAGTGAAGCTGCTGAATAAGCCGTGGGATATCGACTTCAATCTCGATTGATCTTTCCCCAAGGCGTGGAGACCAATAGCAGCTCGACTCGGAGTTGGACGCTGTGGCGGGTCCTCCAAGTGCGTGCGTGAGGAGAGCATTCCGTCCTTGGATATGGGGCTGTACCGCATGGTGGACCCGTCGTTAGTTTCGGCATTCAACACGCCCTGTGTGTCAACGGCGTCATGCCTGACTAGGTTGGTATGAAAATGGTTGATGGTCGCTGGGTGGTAGCAACTGAATCCCCACACATGCCAGACGATGATATATTCAGTTATATAAGTAGAGTACATGAAAAGCTATACTTTAGAAATTATCATGACTGATTCTCTCTTCCCCAAAACTTCATCCGCTATGAATAGAACGTCACATCAAAACATCTCACAAGATCCCTGAAGGACGATATATACTGTGAGACACCACATTGACGGCGGAGTAACGGGGTACTAGCCAGGCTCTATAAAGGACGAATAAGAACGGCTAAGATACCAACGAACCACACCATAGCCACATCGCCATTTTCTGCTGGTGAGGTGCAGTCCCCATCGCCACATCTTGTTGCGTCGCGCCGCGACCACGACCATGTTTATGCGAGATGCCGTCTACGCCACCGATACGTGTGCGGCCGAGGTATCATTGGCGCCAAAGCCGGATGATGTATGCTTCGGATATGAGTTGTGGGGCATAGAGCGTGAGCAGAGAGTGCTAGTTGTGTTAAAGAGTGGAGGCACAGACGATGGAGAACTGCACGTAGATCCATGGTTCGAAAACGTCGGGCTTAGCGTCTGTACAAGGAGGAGTAAATAGTAACGGAAAGAGTGGGGGGAAAGGAAAGATGCCATGAAAAGAAGCCGGTCTGTTCCATAAATAAGTAAGAGCGCCAGGCTCGATATTCCGACATCGTCTAGAATGTCTGCAGCCGTCGCCCCGATGATGCACTCGTCCGTCGAATCGTCGATGTGAGGGGTTTGGTGAGTACAGTCCAGCATTGAACGGAAGATGGCCTTCGAATACTGTGACATGGTTGAAAAAGACACGGGAGCTTTCATCTTGAGTCCGGCGGTTGCCTATACGCACCGCTATCCTCGTCATTCCGCGTGAAAGATAGACTGACCCATTTTCAAGCTACCTTCGTACACCTACATATACGTCGAGTTGTCCAAACCCCTCCTCGACAAGCTTAAACCATGGGCGACGAGCGCCACCACAGCCAGAACGAGCTAAACTGGGGACGCCGTATCACTGGATGGGACACAACATCAAGCTCCGCGGCATCGATAAGTGGTTACACGGCGGGATTCTTAATCACGGAGCTTAGAACGATGGGAAATGGGCAAAATATTAGATAGTCAGGTTGAGCTCAAAGTACAGAAATTCAAAAAAAAAAAAGATGAGACGCACCACGAATATTGTATAGATGTTCTTCAATTCGATACCCATCTCGCGTTCCAGCATGCTATTCATATTTGCGATGATACTAACCAACCTCGTGAATATCGCGTATCCTGCCAGTGTGGTATGAAATGCGTTCGGTAAGTGTCGTTTTTCTATACGGGCAGACGCGTTGCTAGTGCCGTGTTAGTACTTTGACCGGTGACGATCTGCGCCATTGGAGAAAGTGAAAGTGGAGAGGTGTTATTGACTTGAAGGTTTCACATTCGTGGAAGGAGCAAGCATGGAGGCATAACGACGGAAAAGAGAGGTGACTGAGCTGCCGAACACGTGATCAAAAGATACTCACCAGGCCACAGCCTTCAACAGGAAAAGCACTGGCAATTGCAGTGTAGATACATCACAGGGACAAGCTATCTAACCTCAAGTTATATTTTTACAGTCCAAGGAACAGGGTGTGAACACGAAACGTCGGAAACGAGAACTAGTAGGGAGTGAGTGATACGAAGTACTGTCATAACTATCTGCCTTAACGCTGCGAATTAACTGCATGGTCATCATGAACACGGCAGCTGATATGAGAGTGAGTGCTAGTGAGATATGGACAATTATACTGAGACGCACTGTGTTCCCCCACCCATTCTGGCAGTCGCTGGGCCCGGGAGCGCTCACATTCAATAGCTTATAGATCCGAGTCCGAGTCCCAAAACGAGTCCAACTCGGAGTCATCGAGGGTCGTTGAACGATTCACCACGCGCAGGCTCACGGGATGGCCTGCTTCTCGTCGTGCATCGACGAACGCATTCAAATCAAGTGCGTCCCAAGCATTGAGCCTTCCAGAATATTCAAACTCTTCAAGGTTCGGTAGGAGCTCCAGTGGTGGGTCTCCATCGTGAGATAGCAGGGAACGTGTGATGTTGCCAACGAGGTCATCGTGTACATGAATAGTCCTCACATTGGTGAACCGTGTAAGAAGTTCACGCCATTGTCTTCCGTCAACATGGATGATCCAACCTGATGATTGATCACGCGAATCGTGAGCGAGGGTAACTTGCTCCACAGCAGAGTATACCGGTGAAAGTGCACCAAGGGCTCGCATTGAGGCCCAGTGAGAAGTGGATAGAATTAAATATGATCTGATCGAATAAAATTGAATGACATGAATACGATTGATGTGAATTGATATAAAATGATAACAATAATATTAATTCGATTTAATTGATAAAATTTGAATAGCGCTCGATCACATTCAATCGCTAGCTGAATTCAATTGAATAGAAATGATCAAGTCACGAGATTTATTTCTTGATCGAAAGCAACTGATTAGAATTGAATAAATTGAATCGTGCACTGTTTATCCAGTTCATTGAACTCTGCATCGAGTACTTACTGACCCAGGCACTGTCCTATTTGTGGTTGTTTGTCATGCTACATCTATCGACTTTGTGTTGCGCGCATACTTTTCTTCCTTCCTCCTCTCATTCTCAAAGTGTTTCCCAGTTCTTTCCTCTGCTGCCCGTGAGGCCTGTATACTCTCCACAGACCTTCGTGAGTGTCTCCCTTCCTGTTTCTTCAGACCAGCATCATTTGGGTCTTTTTTTGGGGCTGCATCTTCGGTTGAGCTTATGGCCGCACTTTTCTCCCCTTGCCCCCCAACGTGCTTCCTCTCCCTCCTGCTCTTCCAGCGTGCCTCTCCTAATTACCACCACCACCACCACCACCACCACCATGACATCACTCACTGCCATCACTGTTGTCACCTGCCTCCCCTCTGGCCCTCCCGTGCTGTTGCCGTCATGAAGAGATCCTCACGGTGTTGTCAGTTCAGCAAATTCACGGAATTTTATGCGTCTGAAAACGCGGCATTGATGTACTTTGCCCAGGATGGCTGCTACCTAGGCCTAATTTCAGGGGAAAAGCCCTAGGGGAAAAGCCCGCTCCTGTCACTTCCCACGTCAGCTTCAACGAGAATGCGACACTACCGTTTGAACCCGGCAAGACTTATCGACTCCGCATCGTGAACACTGGCATGTTCGCCACGTTCTTCTTCTGGATTGATGGCCACGATATGCGTATTATAGCCTAGTGAGTTCGTCGATTGCAGCGCTCGATAGTGGATCATAACTTCTGAATTCCAGACGTAACCTCACCAGAGCAACAGACCTCCTCTCAACCTTGGCATCTCCATGCCAACCTCCCCTTCCCCTGGCCGCCGGTGCCGCTCAGGTTTTGTTGTCTATAACTAACTTTTTTCCCTTCCAGTGTTACCTGCATCCTTGGTGCGTGTGCTGTTATCAAACTCTGCAGGGTGTGGTTAATATCTGGAAGCGAGCTCTTTTCTCACCCTGTTCCCTTTTTTTTGGTGTAGTTTGGGGAAAAGTGGTGGTACCACCTCGTATGAGCGGCAGGTGGGGTCTTCAACATCTTGCTATTGATGGGTGCAAATCTCGTTGGTTTCGTCCTCGGTGTGGACGGTGCGCAGTACTTTGTGCATGAACTGACTGGTGGCTGGGATGGTATGTCTCTCCTAGAGACCTTTGTAATGCTATATTTCGTTGATTGAAGTAATCCCAGGAATTCGATCCGCACAAACGATGGGGTAGCACCTTGTGGTGGTCTGGGTCACGCTGTCATCGGCAAGGTCAGCCCTTCCCTACAAGGGATCCCACCATTGACATCTTTCCTGATGGTTTCCAACACAGATAGATCACCAAACCCAAGAGCAAGAACAAAACAATGATGACAATGACGATGACGACCCTGACCTCACTCTCGCCGCCGCCGCCCCATGGAGAGTCCCACAACATCTCCGTCCCACATCCGCCCCCCTCTTGCACAAACAGCCGCAGATCCACGCGCATGCCATTGCAAGCTCGAGGACGAGGAGCTCCCACGCCCACGCCCAGAGTGGACGATGGGGACAAAGATGATGACGTGCAGGTGGTGGATTGTTGACCACAGTAGTCGGGTTTGCAGACATGGTGGGTATCAAGATGACTTGGATTGTTTGACGCGTGGCCAGCCTGGGGTAAGGTGATTAGCATCGAGGGTAGAATAAAATTGAATAGAACTGTAACCGTAAATAGAAAATAAATGGTTATTAATTCAATTCTCCTGATTCGATCGCAATCAAATAAATTCAATCCGATCTGATCTGGTATTCAATTCGATTCAGAATAATCATAATGCCTTCAATTTTCCATTGAATTAAAATGGCTATTGTTCGGATTTTTGAATTGAATTGAATGGTTCAATTTTTTGCAGTTTACTTCGGATTACTACATTCCACTTCTCACTGGGATTGAGGACCCTAGCGGCCAGTCGCGGTTGCTCCATTTGATTTCCAACTCAAAGGGGGGGTTGTTCGGCGGTTCCGCCGATACGGTAACGGCATATTTGTAGAAAGCTTCGCAGAAAGTTATCTTGATACCGCTAAATCCGAGGTTCTCGAATGTTTTCATGAACTGCAAGAGGTGTGGAACAGTAAATGGGTGCTGACAATAAATACAGACAACAAGTTTGATGAGGGAAGGGGTGCTGATCTGAGCAAAAAGAACCTCCAAATATGTGGCCGGACCTTCGGACAAAAGCACGTGTAGGTTAGGAAGTGTGACTTGGGTAATGCTCGGAGTCTGGTGAAACTGCCTTTCAACATCGTGGTTGGGAAATATAATGGCCAAATGCTCCAGCTGGGGCATAAGCAAAAGCTGGGTAAATACATAACTTGGAGTGAAATAGGCGGATGCCGGGATTTTATGAAGCACGAGGGTGGTGAGTTCCGCAGCAGTTGTGAGTAAGGGTGATCCAATTGGAATGCAAGCCTGCCTCAGCATGAGATGGCGAAGATTGGGGGCTTTAAGCGTTACAGGAAGGACCACTTCGGTCTGAGAATTAATATACATGCATTCCAGAATTAGGAATTGATCATCCATAACAGTGACAAACTTCCCCACATTTGGGAGCTTCGAAAAGTAAATGTGATGCACACGATCACGGTGGGAAAGTGCTAGCAATATACCCGATTCATCTTCTGCTGTTATCTTCTGATTAGTGCCATACTCGATGGTGAGCGGTAGAGGCGGTGAATGTGCGAGCATGTCTGCTACAGGAATACCATTGGTGCAGTAGAGATGAAGGTCGAGCCGGGACGATGATTCAAGAATAAGATTTCGCCACAGTCGACAAACGTGTGCTGGATTGTACCACCAACGTTGGTGGTCCAAAACAGTGATCATCCCAGTTTCACAGTTATAGTACTCATCTGGATCTCCCAGCCGATAAAGATGAAATATATTGAGAAGCACATCATCGTTGAGGATATGTATAAGTGAGTGTTGTTTATTGCCGCTGACTCGGAGCCCTATTAATTTGGAAGTTTTTGAACAGATCAGGAGTACAAACGTCACGATTTGGAACTGCTTACGTCGGCCGAGCCTCAGGCTTCTAATGAGAGGAGGATATATTGTGGGAGCGAAGCAACCAGGCATTTTCAGGGAGATGAGTAAAGATGTGAGATTGAAAAGTTCACGGTGTACACTGGACACTGGCACTGGCAGGACTAGTAGTGTGTAGGCTTCATGTGGATCATGCTCTCGTCCAAGTCGTGGCGGTCAGGGGCATTGAGTGATATCCGCTGATGACTATTTCGTCACGAGCCACACTCCACACATTCCCACGGCCTCCTATGTTCATATGCGTGCGTATCATGAAACAGCGCGGACGGGGCAGGTAAACACCCTGATTGTCTATGAACAGTTCAAGAATCGCCTACGGACACTCGGTGATGAACACGTACGACATCAAAAGCCAAGCGCGTGTCTCTGCTCAGCGCCAACGAGCGTCCCATGAAGATGGACGTACATACTTACTACAGTTGATAGACCCTTTTTTTTGTATCTTATGTTACTTCTCCCAAGGATTTTAGTCCGGCGCCCGCACGCAAGTGAAGACAAGCTACCGCTAAAAATCCATAGGGTATCAACTTCGATCTCGATTTGCCGTTCCGCAAAGCGTGGAGTCGCGCAAATACAAGTATCCGGACCAGGGCCGGGTGGGTCCCCCAAGCGGGTGCGTGAGGAGAGTCCGTCCTTGTATAACCTTAGCACCGTTCGTCATAGACTAATGGGCGGAAAATGCCTGGGTGATAAGTGGGTCCCCGAAGATACCCTTTCGCTTCATCTGAAATGACGGCGAGCGTTTCTCACGTCTATACTCGCCTGAAACTCGAATCCGAACTCTGCAGAGCGTTAGGTTGTTGCATTGGCACATGGTGCCGCAGAACTTGTGAGTGCGCGGCCAGTTCAGCTTGTTTACTGCCATACTATAGCCCCTGCGACGCAAGTGGAGAAGACCGGTGAATAAGCTATGGGAGATCGAGTTCCGTCTCGATTCGCCTTTCCCCAGAGCGTGGAGCTGCGCAGATATCTGGTCCAGTGCCAAGGCTAGTTGCAATAGCAGATAGAGTGGGAAGTTGAGAGTGGACGTCCGTGACGGTCGCTGGATAGCAGTAATCCCCGTACTTACCACAAATCATGATATAATTGTATGTATCCGTGCCTCCGCATCAGTCAGATGGGTAGAATATATGAATAGGTATATTTTGAATACATTCTCGTCTCACGAAGTGAAACCTACCGGGCTCATCGCTCACAATGAGTCCCCTCCTTTACGAGTGTAGGGCGCCGGGATGACGTACAAGATGCGACCATAACGAGTTTGTTTCATGAGCATATATATGCGTGCCAGGCCTGATATCGTTGATATGTGCACCCACCTCGAGAGTACGGGTCTTCGCAAATGTGGAGCATGTTTGAAGAGCCCATAATCAGACGGACATGTATTCACAAAAACGGAACCTATAAGACACACCGGTGACACCTTATCGATCACTGCTATCCTCGCCACTCTGCAATCTGCATCACCGGCTTCTCCTGGGCCTTAGCTTTGCCCAAAATGTCGTACGTGAAAGCGCCTCATGCCGGATGATAACTTGTTTGTCGAGGGGAGATTCGGGTAGCTCACGTATAGCTTTGCGGGAGTCCCAGGGTAGCTTTCAAAAAGGAGACGAGAGGTGCTGATGGGGTTGGAAGAAAGATGACGTTGTGCTGGTACTGGTACAGAATGAAAAACAATACCGTATTGGTCCTTGTGACCACTCTAGAGTCGAATCCTGGGATGTTGCGCACTTGGCGGTGTCCGCCTGCGCGATCGATGACCCCTCAAAATGAGTCAGTCAGTCAGTCAGTGTTTAACGGTGTATTTCGCTGGTTAACAATGCACGGTATAAGCACGGCAGTACGTCCTGCTCTGCGCGGTGTGCGGTAAGCGTTCGTGACGTGGCGTCTTTGAAAGTGGTCACGTGCGTACTGAAAGTGAGGAATAGGAGGTGTGGACGATGATGATGACGACTCCGAGGAATATGGACGGCAGCGCCTTTAGGCTCAGGCGCCCGAGTCAGACGCGTCAGGGGCCAAGGAATGTTGGTCCAAGTTTACCATGATGTATCCTCTCACAAAAAGGCCCAGTCAACCTCACAATGAGCCAATCCGTGAGTTCCAAATCGTTGTGTTCCCCGATTGCTCACAAACTAACGAATCAATAGGACTTAGCATCAATAGACGATACAGTTACTCACCTATCCATATTCTCAACAATGACGTGCTCCTCAATATATTTCATCTCTATCGGCTGGGAATTCCAGACGAACGTAAATGTGGGTTATTGTTTTCTTGGAGACACCAACGTTGGTGGTACAGACTGGCACATGTTTGTCGACAATGGCGAAGTCTTATTCTTGAATCACCATCCTGGCTCGACCTTCATCTCCTGTGCACCAATGGCATGCCTGTAATGGACATGCTCGCACATTCACCACCTCTACCACTTACCATTTTTGTGGCCGGAAGGTAACAGCAGAAGATGAATCGGGTATATTGCTCGCACTTTCACACCGCGATCGCATTCGTCGCATTGACCTTCGGACCTCCGAAATGTGAAGAAGTTCTTCACTGTTATGGGTGATCAATTCCCAATTCTGGAACGCATGTATATCTATTCTCATCCCAGAGTGCCAGTGGTCCTCCTGAAACGTTTCAAGCTCCCAATCTACGCCATCTCGAACTGTCGGCGACCTCCCTTCCAATTGGATCACCCTTACTCACAACTGCCGCGGGACTCGTCACTCTCGTGCTTCACAATATCCCGGCACCCCCTATTCCTCTCCAAGTTATCTACTTACCCGGCTTTCGCTTATGCTCCAGCTGGAGGAACTGTCCATTGGCTTTCAATCCCTTATCCAAGTCCCCAATCTTGATGTCGAATGGCAGTCGTGCCAAACTCCGGACATGACCACACTTCCTAACCTACGCCAGTTTATCTTCCAAGGTCCGGCCACATATTTGGAAAGTCTTGTTTCTCGGATCAGTGTCCCTTCCCTCAGCGACCTGCATGTCGATCTTGATCACCTCACCTTTACTATGCCATGCTTCTTGCAGTTCATGCAAACGTCCAAGAACTTCACATTTACCGCTGTCCAGGTAAAGTTTGGCAGGTTTGACGTTTCCATATATGCGGAGCCTCGGAAGGACACTTTCTTGTTAACAAACAGTTGCTACATCTCGACTCCCAGGTTGTGTCTGCGACCCAATTCTTTGGTTCACTTTCACCCATACTTTCTGTTGTCGAGCAAGTCACTTTCAGATATAAAGAGCACATACAATTATCTGAATCGCATGACCATGTTGATCGAAGACAGTGGCGAGAACTTTTTAGGCCGCTCACCAATGTGAAGGCCATTCGTGTGCAAGATGTTCTCGTCAGCAAAATCTTCAGTTCCTTACCATCTCGAGATGGAGAGCCACCACTGGATCTTCTTCCGAACCTTGGGGAGGTTGAATATTCTGGAGGAGGCGATACTCAGGACGCATTTACAACATTTATAAATGAGCGACAAGTAGAAGGCCAGCCCGTCAGCCTGCGCTTGGGTGAATCGTTCGATGCTCGATGAACCCCCGGCTCCGAGTCGAAACGTGTAAGTGCTGCAGCAATGGAGCTAATTGGTGGCTCGAAGTACATCTTCCTCACATCTACCCATCTTAGTCGCGCTCACACCATGACGCCCATCTACTCTCTTGTTCATGGAGACCACAATATTTTAGTCCTTGCTAGAGTTGAGATTGAGGCTCCTAAGCGATAACGAGGGAAACTAGATCACGTATGAATGGGGAAAAACAAAGGGGCAATCAGATGCCATTACAAATTATATTTTCGAAGGATTTAATAGAACTGAGATTAAGGCTCCGAGCAGGAAACGAGGCAACGCGCAATAACGAAATTGAAGACAAAGTCACGCGAAAGGGGGAAACGAAAAGGGGCAAATCAACACTGTCGTCTACGATGTAAAACAATTACGATGTGTAAGATAATGTAATGATAAAACGAGAGCTGTTACCTCTCCTGCAGCTCAGAACGACCGTTCGATCTGCGCGAGAGGCGGGACTGCCAATGTGCATTACCAGCACGAAAACTAATTAGTAAGCTAAACAAACTTGATGCTATTAGTGTACATGAACTTATCGAACCGTACAACTAGTGCAACACCAGAAGGCAGAGGCGACACGGGAGAGGTAGACCTCGCCACACCAGCGATCGATAGCTGTGCAGCGTCCGCCTGTGCCTCCCTAACAGTCAGTGAGTAATCGTCACGTGTGCTTTCTGATCATCGTTGGGAGATCGTTAGAAGAGGAAACAACGCATGAGAGAAACGTTCCACCTACTGTAGCTGGGTCTGTACGTCCAGCATTGTGAGACACTCATTAGCGCTGCATATGGAGCTGCACTGCGTGGTGTACCCGTCATTAGTTTCGGCATTCAACATTCACTGTGTGTCAAGCGGTGCGGTGCCTGACTAGGTTGGTGGTCGCTGGTGGCAACAACTGAATCCACACACGTACCAGACAATGAAAATGCTATGACGTATTCAGTCACATAGGCTGAGTACATGAAAACTACCTTGGATTCTCTCTTCTCCAAAAGTCTCTTCATCCGCTATAAAGAGCATCACATCAAAACATCTCGTAGAATCCCTGAAATAAGGAGTATACGCACACATCACATAGACAACGGAGTCATGAGTGCTAGGCAGGTTCGAATAACAGTGGGTAAGATGCCAACGAACCACAAATAACCACCTCGCCACATCTTTTTGCGTCGCGTCGCGCCGCCCGCCAACCCCAATCATGCTTCTGCAACATGCCGTCCACGTCGCTGATACACGTGCAGTCAAGGTATCCTTAGCGCCAGAGCAGGATGAGGTTTCGTCGGAAGTGAGTTGTGGACCATAAAAGCCAGTCCAAGCACGCGCTAGGCTCGATATCAAGACATCGCCTAGAATGGATGCAGCCGCCGCCTCATGACTTAATTGTCCGTCGAGTGCATGGTTGAATAAGACACGAGATCTTCCGCCTTGAGTCCAGGGGTTGCCTACCAAGCCCCACCATCTTCATCGTTCCGCGTGAAAAATAGACTGACCCATTTTCAAGCTACACATATACGTGAGCTGCCAGGACCTCCCCTCCACAAGCTTAAGCGCAAATCGCGACGAGCGTCGCCACGGCCAGAGCGAGCTACGCCGTATCACTGGATGGGACTCGCAAGATACGGACAGATGGCATCATAAGGGGTTACACGACGGGATTCTTTACCACGGAGCTTAGAACGATGGGAAAAAATATCGGATAGACAGTTGAGCTCAAGGTACGGAAATTCGAAAAACGTTGACAGACGCACCACGGATATTGTATAGATATCGTTGGTGACACCACATCGATACAACCAGCTCCATGCTATTGTATTTGCACCGATACTACCCTTTCCTCATACCTACATCATGCATACATTCGACTCTGCGCCGGCAATAAGAATGGAAAAAATACCACCTCGTGATTATCACCAGCGTGGTATAAAATGCGTTCGGTAAGTGTCGTTTTTCTAAACGGGGAGACGCTTCGATGTTGCGCTGTTCATAGTACTTTGACCTGTGATGATCGACCCGTTGGGGAGAGTAAGAAGCGGAGAGGTATTATTAGCTTGAAGGTCTCACATGAAGGCATGACGTGACGACGGAAATCGAAGGAACGAAGTGGTGACTAGGAACCCACGTGATCAAACGATGCCAGCGCTACACTGGACCTCAACTTTAGATGCTGATTCTTCAAGGAGAAAAAGGAAAAGCACTGGCAATTGTAGTGAGCATGTACATACATCACAGGGATGTGCTATCTAACCTCAAATTATAATTGGACAGTGTGTGGACACGAAACGTCTAAAACGAGTAGGGAGTGATGCAAAGTGCTGTGATAACTACTAGTATCTGCCTTGAAGCTGGGATTTGATTATGTGGTCATCACGAACACGGCAGCTGGTATGAGAGTAAGCGCTAGTGAGACATGGTCATTTATCCTGAGACACACTGTGTTCTATCACCTATTTGGCCGTCGCTGCAGCGCTCACACCAATAGTTTATCAATCCGAGTCCGAGTCCCGGAACGAGTCTGAGTGTGACTCGGATCATCGAAGAACATTGAACGATCTACTACACGCAGGCTCATGAGATGGCCTGCTTCTCGTCGTGCATCGACGAATCTGTTCAAGTCATGTGCATCCCAAACATTGAGCCCTCCAGAATATCCAAACTCTTCGAGGTTTGGTAGGAACTCCAGTGGTGGCTCTCCATCGTGTAATCGTAGGAAACGTGTGAATTCTCCAACAAGATCGTCTTGTACGTGAATAGTCCTCACGTTGGTGAACAGTCCAAGAAGTTTAATCCATTGTCTGTCTTCAAAACGGGTAATCCATCCTGGCACTTTTTTATGCTCCTGATGAGCAAGTGTAACTTGCTCCATGGTAGAGAATACCGGTGAAAGTGCACAAAGGGCTTGCATTGAAGTTCGTAGCGCGATGTGTGGCAACCAGCTGCGGTAGCTTTCAGTCCCTTTGATGTGCAACTGAAATGGGGGTTGTTGCGTGACTCTGCCCCTACGGCGACAACAGACGTGTGGAAACCTTTGAAAGTTATCTTGGTAGCACTAAATCTGAGATTCTCTGATGTTTGCATGAACTGCAAGAAGCTTGGAACATCAACTTGAAGGGGGTAATGACAGTAAATACAGACAGCAAGGGTGCTGAGGGAAGGGGCGGTGATCCGAGCAGAAAGGCCGTCCAAATATATGTCTGGACCTTGGTACACAAGCAGGTGTACGTTAGGAAGTGTGACTTGGGTAATGTTCTGACTCTGGTGTAACTGCATTGCAACGTCACGGCTGGGAATGGGACGAAATCCAATGCCCAATTTCTCCAGCTGGGGCATAAGAGAAAGCTGAGTAAGTAAATAAGTTGGAGTGAAATCGGTGAAATCTGGGATTTTGAGAAGCGTGAGAGAGACGAGCCCCCAGCAGTTGTGAGTATGGGTGGTCCGATTGGAATGCAAACCCGCTCCAGCTTGAGATGGCGAAGATTGGGGGCTCGAAATGTTACAGGAAGGACAACTTTGGTCCAAGCATAAGAATGGATATACATGCGTTCCAAGATTGGGAATTGACCATTCATGACGTTGACGAACCTCCCCACATGTACGAGCTTCGACAAGTGAATGTGATGCACACGGTCACGGTGCAAAAGTGCGAGAAATATACCCAATTCATCTTTTGCTGCCATTGTTATCCCCTCACAAGTGGGATAATAGATGGTGAGTGGTAGTGGTGGTGAATTTGCGAGCATGTCCTCTACAGGCACACCATTGGTGCAGAGGAGATGAATGTCGAGCCAGGATGATGACTCAAGGATAATATTTCGCCATTGTTGGCAAACGTGTGCCAGATTGTACCACCAACGTTGGTGCTTCAAATCCGTGACCATCCCAGTTTCAGAATCATAGTACTCGTCTGGATCTCCGAGCCGAAAAAGATGAAATATATTGAGAAGCACATCGTCATTGAGGATATGGACAGGTGAGTGTTGTCTATTCCCATTGAGCCCTATTAATTTGAAAGTTTTGAACAGATCAGGGATACAAATATCACGATTTGGAACTGCTTACATCGTCCGAGCCTTCTAATGCCAGTGAGGGGAGGATAAATTATGGGAGAGAAGAGACCGGGCATTTTCAGGGAGACGCGTGTATGTGATTGAAAAGTTCACGGGTGAGGCTCTCAGGGGCGCTGCCAATGAGTGATACTGACGTCTATTTTCCACGCTTCGTCACGAGCCGCACTCCACACATTCCCACGGCCACGACCTATGCGTGCGTATCAAAAAACAGCGCGAACGGGGACGATTAATGACCTGATCGCCCATAAACAGTTCAAGAACTGCCTACTGATACTCGGTGATGAACACCTACATAAAAAACTAAGCGCGCGTCACTGCTCAGCGCTGACGAGCGTCCCATGAAGATGCCTGCTACAGTAGATAGTCTTTTTTTGGTGTGTTGTTTCTTCTCCCAATAATGACCAACGAAGCATACGTGGGCCCGGGTATGACTCACTGGCTCCAGGAGGATGGCACAGGCAGAGGCGGCGAAGTGAAAGAAGTTATGGACTCGGACATCGCGCCTGCACTATGTGCCAAGTGGTGCCGGGCTTGACAGATGAAATTCTCCTTGTATGCTCCTTGTATGCTATTCAAGTTCGGAGTTGCCGCAATTATTGACAGCCGTCTGCATTCAAGTATCGTCGAGAAGGACACGCATGGCCGGATGGCACGAGAAGAGAGATGGTATATTCGATGCCTTCACACCTACATGCGTAGTCACCAAAGGGAAACTATAGCTCCCAAACTATGTCGTTGCTACAGTCCTTTCCACCACTCGCCCTTGCTGCGTCACGCCGCCACCGCAACGTCCCATCACGACCGCGCTTGTGTGAAGGAACGCTCTCACGCCCAATACGCGTGAACGGATGGGAGTTTAAACCGCCCCCTCCGAAGGTCCGCCTGCAAGTGAAGATCAACAACAGAGTCATCTGATGTCTTCTGCGGTTCGCATAAAATGGAAGAGAAGTGCAACAGTAAAGGAGCGCTAATTAAAAAGAAAGACATCAAGGACTCTGAGGGAAGGGGCGCTGATCCGACCAAAAAGGCAGTCGAAATATGCGCTTGGACCTTGGAACATAAACCAGTCTAGGTCAGGAAGTGTGAGTTGGGTCATGTTCGGGGTCTGGAGGAGCTGCCCTCAGGCTCAACGGTATCAGAGTCGGGGAGAGGGAAATAAAAACATATGGACAGCATCTCCAGCTGAGGCATAAATGAAAGCCAGGTAAGTAAATAATTGGTGGTAAATAAGCAGGTTCTGGAATCTTATCGAGAATGAGAGTGACGAGACCCGGGGCAGTTGTCAGCAGAGGAGATCCGATGGGAGGGGAAACCGGCGCCCACAGTATGAGGCGGCGTAACTTGGGTGCTTGAAATGTTGTTGGTATTGAAAATACCTCTTCGGTCCGAGAGTCGACGTGTAACTGTTCCAGAATTGGGAATTCATCGTCCATAGCCGGAATAAACTTTTTCAAATTTGAGTTTGACATTCGAAAGCAAACGTAGCGAACGCGATCACGATGTGAAGAGAGGGCAAGCAGTATGCCCGATTCGTCTTCTTCCGTTAACTCGCGATCGATGTTGTGATAACAGATGGTGAGAGGCAAGGGTGGTGAATGGGCGAGCATGTCCGCTATAGACATACCGTAGGTGTAGACCAGATTAAGGTTTAGCCGGGATGGTGATGCAAGAATAAGGTTCCGCCACAGTCGACAAACATGTGCCAGTTTGTACCACCAACGTTGACGGAACCAATTAATCCACCGCCTGCCCTCTTCATCTTGATACTCTTCCGGATAGGCTAGTCGACAGAAATGAAATACGTTGAGGAGCACGTCATCATTGAGGGTACGGATAGGTGAGCGTCCCAGCAATCTACTGGCGTTGAGCCCTATTACGTTGGTTCGCAAATTGATATACGGTTCAGGGACACGAACTGAAGACTTTACGCACGATTTGATTTACCTCCGAGTCGACCGACTCGGAGCCTTCTAATGGGGGGAGGACAAAGTATGGTGGAACAGCAACCAGGCATTTCAGGGAGGTGAGTAATAGCGTGGAAGAGTGAAGTTGATGGGCTTTATAGTCACCTCATGATCCTCATCCCAGTGGCAGTGTCTTCGGCATTATGGGCGCAAAGTTTAATCCAGAATCGGACACCGGTATCCCATCGTATCCTTTTAGCCTGGTCGTGAGTCATACCCTTGTTTCCACACTTTCTCACACCCACCAACGCCATATGCACGCAAGTATAGTGCATTTAGGCTGGGGTAGATAATATACAGAAACAGTTCAGTACTACTGCCCACAGACCGTGATGCCATTCGCCGACATCTAGACAACGCTCCAATCGCGCTCAGGTCCATGCATACAGCATCCGCAAGCATCTTACGCATGGGAAAGATGGTCATTCCGAGTCAGTCTTGGCGTTTGTTGTTTCGATATCCAGTTAAACACGGTCATGACTGACTAGGGAGATCGCATAGGCGGACGCTATGCAGCTTTCGCACTTCCCAATATTTGGCTCAGAAAAGCAAAAGTCATCGCGTCTGGAATGTCCGCGAGGTCGAGGAGGAAGTGGCTTTTTCGAATCCCATGATGGAGACCCCTCGCACTTGATTACGCGAGGCTTTCGCGTTATTGAGAGAGAGGATGGGAGGTGCCAGTGAAGGTCCAAATGTATGCCAGTGTACAGGTCCTAATATATTCGATATGCATCCCCGCCTCCAGATCGATCAGATCAGTAGAATACACGAATAGGTATATCAGAGGGAGCTTTATCCCCGGGGACTCTTCGTATGCATGATGGACCCACCCTTCCCTACTAATCCCGGGAACGATTCTGCTAACCACAATCTGCGACATATTTGACGGTGAAATTCCGTACAAATTGTGGCGGCCGCAACGCCGACTCGCCGAGATTGAGCTTGAGCTCACGTGCCAGATCGCTGCCGATCTCGTGACGTACGCGCCCTTTTTTTTTTTCTTTTCTCATTTGTTCCATCCTCCGTCGCGTCACTGTGACTCTCCTGTTGCAATTTCAATTTACAATAAAGGGAAGAACATCAGCCCTGCTCGCGACATTCACGAGGTCATGCGTCACCTTCCTGTTAATCACTCTCATCCTTTTTTTTCGCCGCTGGGTGCTGATAAGTTATGTGACGCAGGTCCCAGTGAGAGAAAAAGGATAATGTCGGCGCCGCAACAGTATGGAGCCCGTAGTGGATGATGAAAGGTCCAGATCGGGACTGCAATCTGCAACTGGAACGCAAAATCCGCCACCAGCAACAGGGGAATACTGGTAGGAAAAGTATGCTATCGACATTCCTGGTGCGTCCGTCCCCCCCCCCCCCTTTTTTTTTTTTTCACTTCTCACCTCTACCCAGGTAACGTATATTCCACGAGAGAAGGGCCCTGGGATGATGTGGGATCGTCATAAGCACGGGAGCTGGTGTGAGTGATACAGATGGTTTACCCACCGTAGACGTACTGTGTTCAACGTATTAGGTCAGTACTTGCACTACTCACATATACATTCAAGCTCACAGGATGGCTTGCTATTCTTCGTTCGTCGAGTAATTCCGTAAATGCATCCCGAGCATCATTTCTTCTGGAATATCCAACCTCCTCCAGATTAAGGAGCGGCTCCAGTGTTCGTCGCTCTCGGATTATAGAGAACGAGAAAGCATGTAAAGTGAAGTATCTTCACATTGCTAGAACAGTCTGCCACATCACGGTGGCTGAGCGTGACTCCATGACAGAGTGCACGGGGGCCGAGTTGTACTACAAATGTTACTTACCGGTCGACCTTGGGCTGGTCCAGGTCTCTGCACTCGATTCACAAGAGTAATGGGAGTTGAAACTTCCCTCTCCGAGATTGTGCCTGTAGATCAACACAAATGTCATTGAACCCGAGCTTGAAAGTGCTAAAATCTGAGTCATTGGAATTATTGCATGAACCACAAGAGGTACGGAATGGTACTAAAGGAGAGTGGCTAATACTAAAGAAAGACATGAAAAACGCTGAGGGAAGGGGCGCTGATCTGAGTAATAAGATTCTTCAGATAACCAGATGAACCTTTGAATATAAACTGGCGTAGGTTAGTAAGTGTGACGTGAATCAAGTTTGGGATCTGCCCAGGTTCAACATCACGGATTAAATAAGAGTTGACCAGCCTGAGAGTCTCCAGCTGAGGCACAAATGAAAGTAAGATAAGCAAATTATTTGGCGGGAGAAATTCCCAAAAATGGTAAAGAATGAGACAGCGTAGATTGGGCGCTTGAAATGTTATAGGTATAAAGTAAATGTTGTTGCTCACTGGCACATCGTCGATATATAACTGTTCCAGGATTGGGAATTCACCGCCCATAGCCGTGATGACATTTTCCAGATCTGAGCCTAGTCTCCGACTTGATAAGCAAACGTGGCGCACGCGATCACGGTGCAAGAGGGCAAGCAGCATATCCGATTCATCCTCTGGCGTTGGTATTCGGCGCCGATAAATGTGGTTATAATAGATGGTGAGGGGTAGGGGTGGCAAATGTGCGAGCATGTCCGCTACAGGCACACCGAAGGTGCAGACGAGTTGAAGTTTGAGCCAATATGGCGATGCAAGAATGAGGTTCCGCCAACGTCGACAAACATGTGCCAGGTTGTACCACCAGTGTCGATGGAACTGATTAGCCAATGGTATCCTCGGCTCGGCCATGAACTGGAATCCCTCGTTTTCATATTCTTCGAGTCCGTGAGCCAGTTGATAGACATGAAATATGTTGAGAAGTAGGTCATCGTTGAGGATATGGATACTAGTAGGTGAGCGTCTTCTATGTCTGTTGGACCCTATTCGCAAGTCGGTAAACAGATCAGGGGCACTGAAAGCCTTCGAACTCACAACTTACACGTTGGCGGAGCCTTCTGGAAAGGCACCAACCAAGCATTTTAAGAGGTAACGACGTGAGTGTCATGCCAGTGGGTGCTGTACAACTTGAGTCAACCCCTATCCCACAACTTCCACACGTTTCCCAGTTTCCCACCGAGGTGACGTGGGAAAAACAGGACTCCAACCGTGCTTCCGCATACAGCACTTGCAACCATCTTCAAGTTCACGTGAGAAAGTTGGACATTCTAACTCTCCTACTAGCGCACCAGTTTTTTTGGGGTGTTGTACTGCATTTTTTCTTCTCACTCCCTTTAATATTCAGCGATGTTAATGACTACCAGTGAAGTTTGGGAGGATCGCACAGGTTGACGCTGTGCAGCTTTCGCACTTCCTAAGATTTGGCCCCAAAAAAGCCTGAGGTCGCACCGACCACGTCACGGCCAGTCTTCCCATAGCTCTGTCCGCGCCTGAATTAGGAATCTCCGAACCTGCGCAGGCACCCTCGCCCCAGCGTGGTCGTGAGCCACACTCTTTCCTCAATTTCGCATACCCATCCGTGTTCTTAGGCACGCGCGTACGTTCCAGACAGGACAAGCAAACACTCACCACCTACAAAGGATCCAAGCGCCACCTACAGATGCTCATTTGCAAACACGTAGACAAACCGCTGACCACGCTCATGCTTGCAACGCTGACGAATATTCCACCCGTGTCGTCACATGCTACTAAGACCCAAACTGCGCGACCGAGCACACATAATCCTTCAGTTGTCGTAAACTCGACATGACCTACGTACAGTCAGTGAGCTCCAAAAACGCAAGTGAAGATAACATTGCGACATATCAAAGGTATTGGTTGTATCGTGCCGGTGACTTGGTGTCCCAGTCACAAAACATGTCCGCACTCTGGATGACGATACTCCTCCCTCGCTATAGCTCCACACTATCCATCGTTGTGTCTTTTCCACTGATCTGCGCCACGTACTCTCGTCTCAGTTCCGCCGGAAAAAAAAAACAAGAGTAGACAAGAAAGAACTCAAGTGAGGAAACACAAACCACATGAATATCATGATCGCGTACCCTGCCAGTGTAGTGAGGCATGGCGACGACAAGACTGGCACATTGGCCCGGGCCAAGCCTTCTAATGAGGGAAATATGGATGAAGGTAGAACTGCAACCAGGTGTGTTCAGAAATGTGAATAATGACATCGATGCGACTGAAGAATGAAATGGTAGAATTGCAACGTCAGCAGTGGCGGTGTCTCGCGAGTCGTGACAGCATTTTGGGCCGAATCAGGTGGCGAATAAGACTCTTTTACATCAGGTTATTTCTTCCTCAGAAGCCTCTTCATAGACCTTGAAACATATTAAATAAAATGAAGACTTCGTTCCACAGAGGAAGGTCTAACTGACGTTTTGGTCTGCTCCCAGAGTCGGCCAAGCTAGGTAGGTTCGGTGACTTCAGTCAAGGAGAACAAACAAAGCAGTGGTAGTGTGCATGTAAATACACACATTATAGTTAGAAGAGCGATGTACTGACACAGAACAGAAACTATTAAAACTAAGGGGCATGCTCAGGATTGTCTAAGCCTCTCTCGATGTTGCGACTCAATGATGAACTTGAAGGTCCTGGTAGCTGTCATGAACATGGGGGAGTCGGTGTGAGTGTGAGCGCAATCGAAATATGGACAGCTGTATTGAGACGTACTGTATTAGGACGATTCCTGCAGTGCCCACAAATATTGGCTCGTCAATCCTCCGAGTCGTCCAAACGATCCAACAAGATCAGGTTTACCGGATGACCTGCTACCTTCCTTTTGTCAACGAACGCGGTGAATGCGTCCAGACAGTGGCCTTCTCCAGAATATCCAACCTCCTGAAGGTTAGGAAGGAGCTGCGGTAGTGATTCCTCTTCCACAGATAGTAGAGACCGAGAGATCCTTCCGACAAATCCATCTTGTACACGAAGGGCCGTCGCATTGTTGAAATGTCTGAGAAGATCACACCATTGTGTTCGGTAGACATCGTTGTGCCATTCGTTGTACCATTCTAGTGACTGCCAGTCATCGTACTCCCTGTGGCTGAGAGTGACTCTCTCCACGACAGAAAGTATTGGTGAAAGAATGTCGAGGGTTTGTGCTGCAAGGGCTACCTGCAAGTCGAGGGATCTGCACATGATCTTCAAGTCCAAGGCCGGGTCCGCTGGGAGGTGTTTAAACCATACCCCCAACAGGTCTACCTCGAAACGGACTGTGACACCAATGCTATCGAAACTGATCTCGGCAGCGTGAAATCTGATGTTCTCAGACGATTTTATGATCTGTAAGAGGTGTGGAACAGTAAAGGGGAATTGATGAAATAGACCGACACGAAGGTTGCGGAGGGAAGGGGCGCTGATCCGACCAACGAGGCCTCTAAATATGCGCTCGTACCTTGGAACACAAACAGGTGTAGGTTAGGAAGCGTGATTTGGGTCATGCCCATGACCCGGGCACGCAGCAACTGCCTCTCAACATCACTGTTAAGGGGGCGCTCAAAGGCGATCACAAGTCTCTCCAGCTGGGGAATAAGATGAAGCTGGGTAAGTAAATGACTTGGGATAAAATAGGCATATCCTGGACCACCATAGTAGAACTCGAGAGTGACGAGGGCTGTGGCAGTTGTGAGTAAAGGAGATTGAATTGCCAGTGGAAGGGAAGCTCGCGATAGACTGAGGTAGCGTAGATTAGGTGCTTGAAATGTTGCAGGAAAGACCGCTTTGGTAGAAGAACGGAAATACATGAATTCAAGAATTGGGAACTGGCCATCCATAGCTTTGATGAGTTTACCCAAATCTGGGTTTGGCGTCGCTACGTAAATACGATGCACGCGATCACGGTACCGGGGCGAGAGTGCGAGCAGTATACCTGCTTCAGTCTGTGCCGTCATAATGATCTCGCAATCACGGTCCTCTAAATGGATGCTGAGTGGCAAGGGAGGCGAATGCCAGTGTGCTAGCATGTCCGCTACGGGCACACCATAGGTGCAGTAGAGGTTCAGGTCTAACCTGGATGGAGAGGCAAGAATGATACACCGCCAGAGTCGGCAAACGTGCACAAGCTTGTACCACCACCGTTGGCGCCGGAACCATAGGTAACTCGATCTGCGATCTGCGAATAATCTCCGGTTTCATCTGGCACCGAGTCGGGTGGTCGATAAAGATCAAATACTATAAGAAGTACATCACCATTGAGGGTATGGATAGGTGAGTGTGGTCCCTTGCTGGTCTCTACAGCCAGCGATTCACGAGTTGGGAGGACGTGACAAAGATACGAACCACTGGCACATGAGGCACGTTGGTGTAGCACTCGATTGAGGGGGGACCCGGAGGCGTGGTGGTAGACTGGTGATTGGACATGTTAGAAAAGCAACTAATCACGAAGGTGTGGTTGAAGGTAGAGTAGGGTAGCCCCTCATACGCCTTATTCCAATGCCGGCGCTCGGCTTCATCCGGACTGGGCGTCAACGCCACCGCTTCCAAGTCAAAGGCTCGTAGCCTGGTCGTGAACCACACTGCTTCCACCCACCAGCGTCCTTCGCACTGCACACCCACTATCCAAGCATTACCTACCGATCCGAACTTGTTGGGGATGCTGCAAGGATTGCGCGTCTCCCAGGATTTAACCCAAAAGAGACCTTCGTCCTAATCATGCAGTGTTAGAGCGTTCTGGATGGTCACGGTGATGCCGTGACTCGGAGCAATCTCGCACTCCAGCCTCATATTATCCATCTTTGTACCAACACTATCTTTTCTTCCCACCTGCGGAAAGTGAGGGCAAATCTGAGCGATTGACAGGGAGACAGAGGGAAACCAAACTTTGTGAGTATCATGTATCCCGTCAGCGTTCAAAAGTTTACCATCGATTCTATGGCTGCTCTCTTTTCGGGGTCTACGGGCCCTAGCCAGTCTGACTCATTGTCGGCCTCTGTGAGCTGGAATTTCTGGAGCATGAGGGCGCAGCAGGGTATCCTTAGCTGATTTCATAAAAGCATCATATCCTCAGGAGATGCGAGCTCAGAGGAATCACGACGGAAAATAAGGAATGGCTGAGTATCGTACCGTTTGCACGCCGGGTAGAGTTCGGCCAAAGGAAGAAGCAATAACAATTGTAGTGTATGTGTACATAGATCCCAGAGACAATTATAACTAGAAAATCTAAGGAAAATGTGCAGACACCGGAACGGAAACTAAGGGGTACGCGATCATTTGGCCCAGGAATCTTGATATTGCGACCTCACTATGAATTATATCCCATAAACACGGTGTTTTGGGTAAGCGGCGTGAGCGTCAGTGAGTGCCCTGATATTAATGTCCGATGGGGTTAAGGCCACAATTTGAAGTTCGCCACCAAGGATCTGCCTCCAATAAGCCGACCGTGAAGCTATCGTCTGCGTTAAATCTGAGTCTCTTAGATGATTGCACGAACTGTACGAGGCGTGGAAAGGTAACTTGAAAGGGGGCACATAGAAAAGGTAGACTTCGAAGTTGCGGAGGGCAGGGACATTGATCCGGCTAACGAGTTCTTCCAGACATGCAAGTGTACCCTTGAACTGGAGCCTGCGTAGCTTAGTAAGTGTGACTTGGAACATGTCCGGTGGACGGAGCAACTGAGTCTCAGCATCACTGACAAGAGGAGGGTCCTCAAACGTAATCAAGAGCCTCTCCAGCTGGGGGAGCCGGGAAAGAAAATGACAATACGCAGATCTCGGGATAGAATAGAGCCGAGAATGACGAGACCAGCGTCGGTTGTGAGTAAAGGAGGTTCGATTGGAGGGTAAGACGTCGAAAGACTGAGGTGGTGTAGATTGGTGCTTGAAAAGTTGCTGGAAGGGCCACGTTTGTCCGAGCCAGAAATAAATGCATTCCAGAATGGGGAATTGGTCATCCATAACCTTGATGAGCTTCCCCAAATTCGTATTTGGCGCCAAAATGCCAATGCGACGAACGTGACGGGGATGCGAGAGTGCGAGTAGAATATCCTCCTTCTGCCTCACGTACGCCGCTCAGGCTGTGCCTCGCGGCCCTCGCCACATCATCCATCCCCGCCTCTTCTGCTCTGTTCCTCCTTCCTCCTCCTCTGCCGTGCCCGCACTGCTGTGCCTTCATGGCGTTCGCACCTGTCAACGCAAGTGAGTAAACGACGGACGAGTATGTGAGGAATTGAGCTTTTGATCTCAATTTACATCAACCCCCGAATGTGGACTGGCGTAAACCCCAGGGCAAGGGCCGGAGCCAGAATCAGCTTCAAGATGGGTGCCAATGTCACTGGGGAGGCGGAGGTAGGTCTTCCGAGCACATTCTTCAGGAGATTACCCGGTGGGATATGGACATCGTGTTCGCGCTGCGTGCAGTGTGGTGCATCATGATCAGATCGGGACTCGGCTTACCCATCCTTGTCGATGACCGATGAACCCCACATTATTCCTTCTTCCCACCTGCATCACGGCGATCGTCCGCGTTCTTCCAGAGTCTGGAAATGAGCCAATGAACCAATGGACACTGGCATTTGCATTGGTACGCTAACTGCTGATAGTTGGCATCTGTTAGCTAGTGTTTCTGGGAGAGGTGGCGGTAGGGTATCCGTAGTTGATCTTGTAAAAGCTGTAGCAGCGAATGAGGAAGAACCGGGTTGAGCCGACACAAAGCGCACGTGACCATGTTCGACAGGTTCAATGTCACGTGATTGCATGAACGTATCTGTACTTGGTTGGCTGTCATGGGAAGCGATTGTAGCGTACATGTAAGTTACATGAATCACAGAGACAAGTCATAACTTGAAAATACACAGAAGAATGTGCGGACACAGAACGGGGATTAAGGGGTACGTGATATGGTCATCAAGGTGATTCGATCCGGGGCGATTTATGTTGCGACCTCATGTGCGACTAAGATCCGACTGGTTTCCATAAACACAGGGTGGGTGTGGATGTAAACGCCAGCGAGTGGATATTTTTTATCGAGACGTACTGTGTTACATGTATTAGGACTATCCCTTTCATCGATCCGCGTCATCGAGGTATCACCACTCATATTACGAGTCTACGGAGTCCAAGTCCACATGATGGCCTGCTACCTGTCGTTCATTAACGAATGCGGTGAATAGGTCCCTATGATAACATCCTCCAGAATATACAACCCATTCAAGGTTAGGAAGGAGTTCCAGTGGCGATTCTTTGTCTACAGATCGTAGAGACTGAGAGACTCCTTCGACGAGATCCTCATGCACATGAAGAGCCTTCGCATTGTCGAAATGCCGGAGAAGATCGCGCCACTGTGTTCGGTCGTTGTGGTTGTGCTGCTCTGGTGGATGGGATGCCGTGTAGCTGAGAATGACCTTTTTCACGCCAGAGAGTATGGGCGACAGTGTGTCGAGGATGTTTACCGTGGAGGCTACCTGCAAATTGAGGGGGTAGCACATAGTAAAATAGAGCAAGGGAGGGTCATCACTCCAACTTAAAGTTCGCCGCCAAAAACTTTCGTTGAATAACCTAACCCTGACGCAAGAATCTTCGAAACAGAGTCCGGCAGTGTTTGATCTGAGTTTCTTAAATGATTTCACGAAAGGTAAAAGGCGCGGAAAAGTAACTTGAAAGGGGGATTGTTGAAAAGACCGACTTGGAAGCTGCGGAGGGCAGGGACATTGATCCGGCTAACAAGGCCTTCCAGACATGTAAGTGTACCCTTGAACTGGAGCCGTCGTAGGTTATTAAGTGCGACTTGGGACATGTCCGGTGGACGGAGCAAATGAGTCTCAGCATCACTGATAAGAGGAGGGTGCTCAAACGTGATCAAGAGCTTCTCCAGCTGGAGAAGAAGTGGAAGCCGGGAAAGGAAATAAAAATACGCAGATGTCGAGATAGAATAGAGCTCGAGAATGACGAGCCAGCGGCGGTTGTGAGTAAAGGAGATTCAATTGGAGGGCAAGATGTCTCTAACTGAGGCGGAGTAGATTGGGTGCTTGAAAAGTTGCTGGAAAGACATCTTCTGTCGGAGACTGAAAATACATGCATTCCAGAATGGGGAATTGGCCATCCATAGCCTTGATGAGCTTCCCCAACCTCACTGGCGCCCAAATGCCAATCCAACGCACACGATCGCGATGCGAGAGTGCGAGTAGGATACCCGCTTCATTTTGTAAGATCTTCACAGGCGCATACTCTTGGTCATAAAAAAAAATGGTGAGTGGCAGGGGTGGTGAATGTGCGAGCATGTCAGCTATGGGCACACCATGGGTGCAGACGAGATTCAGATCTAGTCGGGATGATGATTCAAAGATGATATTACGCCAGAGTTGGCAAACATGGACGAGCTTGTACCACCATCGTTGGCGGAGCCAATTGGGACCCACTCCATAATTTCCGTCGTCTCTTTCATCTGGCTTGGGTGGCCGACAACGATCGAATATTGTGAGGAGCATATCGTCGTTGAGGGTGTAAATGGGCGAGCGTGGTCTATTGGTGGTCTCTACTAATTCCTGAGTTGGTGAACGGACCAGGGACACAGAATTTTGGCACTCACCACTTGAGGAACTTTGGTGTATCCCCCGATTGAAGGGAAGAGAAGTGGTACTAGTAGATTGGTGATCAGACATGTCGAACTATGAGGTGTGGTTGAAGCACTCTTTGTACTACCCCCGGCTTTCCCTAGAAAGGAACTTGCTGGCGATCTTTAAGGGGCCTCGCCACCCCCTTTATTCCATGCGGCCATCCACGCGCATAGGGCTGGCCCCTGTTTCACTTTGAAGTACGTTTACATTGGAATCAGTGTGCTTGTTCCCAAAGAAGGCATGGGGGGCACGCGCAGTGGCACTCATGCCTCTTTTTGCCCGCGCACGCTGCTGCGCCCCGCCGCCACATGTGCTTTCAAGTTCCCGCCACCCCTCCTTGCTCCTGTAGTTCCTGCTCCCTGCTCCCCCGCCGGGCGCGCGCGCCGCTGCCCCACACCACCCTTTCCGCCTTCCTGCTCCTGCGTCCACTTCCGCCTCACCCGCGCCCCTTTGCCTTGCCACATTGTCCGTCCTCCCTCTGACGTGCGTGCGCGCACCTGTGTCTCGCCACAGCGTCCATTCCCGCCTCCTCCACCTCCTGCTTCTCTTTTCCCTGCCGCGTGTGCGCCGCTGGGCATCATCACACCGTCATTTTCCCTCTTCCATTTTCCGCTTGTTGTTCCACCCTTTTGCCTGCCGTATTGTCCCGCCCCGCGCTCCTGCTCCTTTCCCCTCTTCCCTGCCGCGTGCACGCAGTCGAGCCATCATATCGTCTATTCCTGCTTCCTCCGCCCCCGCCCCCCCTGTTGCTCCTCCCGCTTCCCTACCATGTGTGCAGCAACACCAAACATGTCAAGCCATATTCATTTCCCGCTCAACCTTCGCCATGCGTGCCTCTGGTGGCCGGTCCTGATGTACCGGACCGAGGGCTGTGGTTAGTACGCACAATATATCCGTATTTTACACACGCGTGTGCTAGTTATAGCATTTCATAAATCACAGAGATAATTAATGTTGGAAAAAACATAAGGAAGGAAGTGCAGACACGGAACGGGAAACTGGAGCTAAAAGGGTACGTGTCATCAATATGGGTTGGGCCCTCTAAGGTCACCGCCTATTAATGTTGCTCACCTACGACAAGGATCTTAGTGACTTCCATGAATACGGGATCTGTGTGGGTGTAAGCGCCATTTTGGTAGACAGTTATATCGAGACGTACCGTGTTCAGTGTATCAAGAGCGTTCCTACACCCCCCTCCCCGGCTCCTTCAGTGAGCCCACGTCCGCATATGTTCTCCGTACCCTATGGTGTGGGACTTTCGAGCTTGGTCCTAGTTTGTCATACATTGATGGGGTTTTCCAAATACGCGCGTGAGGAGAGACTGGAGAGTGATTGTAGGATATTGAAGCTGGGTTGTGCTGTGTTGTGAAGTCTGCGATCGGACTCGGACAGAGGACCACGATAATATGGACATCGCGCCTGCGCGAAGCATCGCTGTTTTACGCTCAGGCTGTTATTGGCAATTGAGTCTTATTGGCGTGGAAGACGGCCACTAGCTGGCAGTAAACTCCGAAATATCGTAATAGACTCGACGTCCATCCACCGGGACTGAGCTTTCAGTCTACTAGTCCACCTGCTGTCCCCACGTCTGACACGGTCAAATGGGCAAGAGTGCATGAATAGGGATACTTCATATCTGTGTGGAACGCATCATGACGAATTCTCTTCTCCCGTGCGAAATACGCATGGCCCATAATTCTCAACTCACCCATGATTCCTCTGAATATTACAAATTTAGCATTCGGTGAATTTACTCAGCTCCGCCGTGATGAACTTCGGGGTTTCTTTCCACAAGAGAAGGAAAATAGCCGGGTAATCCGCGGCAGGGGCCCATACGAATCGCGTTGTTACAGCCTTCCGCGTTGGAAGTCCAAATAACAACAACTTGAGCTGCAGCCGACAGTTAGTGGTGTCAGCAGGAACCTCGTGGCGACCTCCATCGACTTAGAGAACGTTTCTCCAACGGCATCCCGGCTTTCGTAAGCCGGCTCGATAGTGAGAAATGAAGCAGCTGAAGGTATGCTGATGAAAAAGGTAGACTTCTAGAACGCTAAGGGAATATCCGCTTCTGCAGTTATCCTCCGATCACCTCCTCATAATAGATGGTCTGTGGCAGAAGGGGGCGAATATGCCAGCATGTCAGCTATAGGTACGCCATAGGTGCAAAGGAGATTAAGATCTAGCCGAGATGGCGACGCAAAGAATCAGATTCCGCCAGAGTCGACAGACATGTGCCAGTTTGTACACCAACGTTGGTGAGGCCAATAAAAGTATAATTATCCATCCACATTTTCATATTCAACCGGGAAGTCCAGAGTCGATAGAGATAAATATGTCGAGAAGCGCATCGCCGTTAAGGGGAACGGATAGGCGAGTGTCGTCTATTGGCGGCTATTGGCTTTCCAGGTTGGTTTCAGGGTTGAATCAGAGAAATGCAGATTTGGAAATTCACGACCTGGCCGATATCGGTCGAGCCTTCAGGGAAGACCAATGATGGTAGAGCAGAAACCTGGCATTTCTGAGGAACGAATAATAACGTGGGCGGACATGACTGAAGCCTGAGGCCTTAGGCCGGTGAGGTGGTAACTTTGACTTTGGAAATTTCATCTCGGTAATTCCCGGCCGGTAATAATCAAAAACTTATGTTATTTAATCTTGGTTACGGTCACCGGCGCGCGGTCACCGGTGTCACCGGTAGCGTTGAACTTTATGGGAAGCCAAGTTGCAGCGCAGTGGGGCGAAACTGATACACACCATCATCATCTTCTTCAAATAGTCCGAGTACCGTACTCCCCATCGAAGCTCATTTCCGAAAAAATGCGAAACGTGCGTGCTCATGCGCTCTCCAATGCTGCCCGAGTTGTCCTACGTATGAGCAATGACGGACATTAGAGGTCTTTTACTCATGGTGAATATCCAATCGAATCAAATCCCAAATCTTTGAAGAAACCGAGACCCAGTTGGTCCACTATTCGTAAAAAACGTCTTACCACACACCTTGTCTATCAGTACACATGCGACAACTGGATACCCGGAGATCCCTCCCACCTCATCCCCCGGTTCGCAAAACCGCTCTCTCGCAGGTCTGCCTCGACTCGTGAGTTAAAAACACACTCTCGACGACTGCTTTTTTTTCCCCTCTAAAAAGAAACGGTGAGACAAATTTGCCGTAGAGGTAATAAAAAAGAAACGTATTATCTATTTTCTGCGATCACTACTTTGGTGGCGACAATGACTCGATTTTTCGATGGTTCATGAGGTCTACGACGGCCATGGAGCATAGAATGTATACTAGTAGCGTGTGGCTCCCATGCGACAAGATTATTTCTACCTTGAGTAACATCCCGACGAGTTTTGTCATCGGCCGGAGAGGCCGATTCGAGTAGTGGATCTTTTGATAATCTTTTGGCGTATGTCGACTGAGAACTGTCCTCATTTACTCCGCCACAGCGTGATCTGATCCTCACTCTTGCAGCTCAAAGTACTTTAAGGGTGGCTGTCGGCTACTTTGTCGGATTTCGGTGCTAAGGTAACATGATCAATCACATGGCGTCGGAGAAAAAAAAAAGCGTGAGATCCGATATTGTTCAGATCGCACTGATACTGATTGATGAATGGTTTACGCGGCCGCGGACGGCCCACAAAAGCCTACACTTGCGGATTATATGGGGCAGGTTTCATGGGTTGGTCCCTACTTTTTTACGAGTTACATTACGAACATACTCGATAACACGACGCCGCCATTACTTCGAGGGTGCAACCTGTACCCCAACTGCAAACCCTGAGAAAGCGCCCCCCCCCGTCTTTGTAACAGTAAAGAAACAAAGCAGAAGGAAAACGAAATCAGCTTTGAGGGTCCATGATAACAATAAATGTGGTATGAATGCAAATGCGAATAAAGAAACTGGTGCACTAGATTATTGATCAAAAAAAAATTGTGTGATCGTGGAGAAAGCGTCTCAGATAGCAAAGACAATTAGTTTTTGGGGTATGATGTCAAGCAAAAAAGAGTCGTGAATGTTTGCGAGGGTCAGATATAATTGCCCCCCCCCCTCTATCGACATCATCTATTATTATAACGTCCGGCCGGCGAAAGCGCCATCGTGATGAAGAGCAGCGTCCACAGGACACTGTTTGACATGGCAATCCTTGCGGACGAATTGAAGTTTCCACTAGAGCCCGAGTGGGAGCTCGAGGAGCTGCTGTTCGGATTGGATGCAGTACCCGTCCCAGTCCCAGTATTTGAGGTGTTGCTGGCTACCGTAACTTGGCCAGCTATGTCTGTTATGAATAAAAAGAGGCTATGAGTCTCTCATGCATGGCTATCGGTCAACACCTACATTGGTCGAACGTCGGCAGGCTATAGTTCGTCTCTTTGTATGGTTGCGTCTTGTTGAGCGCAACCCCAATAGGGACGATGTACTAGCACAAAGGGACAAGACGAAAAGAAGGATCAGAGCCTGACGTGAGGGGGGTGAGCCAAGTGACGCACTTTAAATGTCGTTTTGAGCTGAGGATAATAGTTGATCGCCTCCTGCATCGTATAATTGTTCACCTCATGTGTGAGCAAGATACCTCCAACAGTATCGAATGAACCCGAGGTTGCGTTAGTTATAAACAGGTTATAGTTTGCGTCAACGGAAGCGGTGGTAACATTGGGCGAACCGGCACGCCAGTCATTCGAGTCATACTTCCAAACGATCGTGTGCAGACCAAGTGCATGGGCGATTGCGCGAATGCGGTCCTACACCATGATGAAAAACGTCGGTATCACGATGTTCCTAAAAAATACCGGAATCAAAAAAGCGTACATCAATGTCTCCATATGGAGGACGCCAGCAAGTCGGAGTGACACCAGTGACGAGCTTGATAGCTTGGATCTATTATGGAAAAGCACATCAGGACATGTGACGTCATCCATTGCGGGGATATCTCGGTTGCTCACGGAGTACCACAATTCCGCGAAAGCGTCTTGGCTCGCGAATGCGGTCACTACGAATAGATATCAGGAACAGAAACCATCGCACCGGAACTGAAAAGGCTCACTATAGCGATGTGACCAGGTGTCTGTCAGTCACGCGATACCAATAATGAGCTCCAAGTGTAGTCTGAGTGATTCCCAGAATAGCACTCACGCGCGCAAATCTCGTGGCCATCTGCAAGGGCACGCTGGGCTTCAAGGGGCCAATCCAACACATTACTCCCAATATAGAACATCGTCGCTTTTTGGTTCTGGCTCGCGAGATAGTCGTAGAACACGTTGTGAGTGCAATTAGGCCCGTCGTCGAACCCGTAACCCATCGACCTCGGCTCTGGTATGTCTGCCTGGTCATTAGGCAGTCCCGGAATGCGTGGCGTCGTGCATTGATGTATCGTCCACCCTAATTTCGAAGGAGATGTGAGCTCTCCGTTATTTTGGGAGGGGTGATGAATCACAAGAAGAGAAGGTCAATTTCTGGGTTTGTGTGCAGAAACGCGCCGCGGGCGAGCGGAAGCCGCGGGGTTCTCACATGTTCCTTGGAACATGCACGCAAAGCAGGACACGACGACATGGCACGAAAGTCACACGATTCCCGCTCGTCTCAACAGCACCAAACGAGGTCAGTGAAAGACCACGCACAACAATCCGGATCAGTCACTTTATCATAGGTCACGTTGATGGTGCTTCCGTTCAACTGGCCCTTTGGCTGAATGTTGGTCGGAATGGAACTCGCGATACTCGCCCACATCGCTTGGCCTGCGGTATCGGTCGACAGCAGCGTCGCAGGTTGCCATATCGGTGGAAAATTATGGATGTTCGCGACAACTGGAGCATAGGAATACCGTGTGCACTCGAGGTGGATCTAAGACGTCAATATAGAGTGGGGTGAGCTAGTGCAAAGAAGGGCACAAGGGTGCAGGGCGCACCATGTATCTGAGCCTCAGACTGTTCAGAAGAGTGGTCTTGCGCAAGGACAGAGGTCACAAAAAGAGCGGCGAGGAGCTTGGATGCGGGTAGACTGAACATCAGGTGCAAAGAACCGGCTTTACAAGACAACACAACCTCTCAGAACCCAATTGGGTATAGAAGTGAGCTAGGACGATGCGGGTTGGAGGAAGGAATGGAGGCAATCCGAAAAGCAACCCGGGTATGTTTCATTTTTAAGCATGAGGCAGGCCAATAATTGCGACCTGTTCTCAACCCGCGGCTTAAATGACCACAAAACCGAAGGAGGGTTCCATATCTGTTGAAAATTTCGATGCTAAATGAGGAGTGGGTGCCGTGAATGGAAGAGTTAGAGCCGGTCAGTTATTATAATTGCCACGTCCGGCCGAGTTTATCGGGGCCCAGGCAACGTTTCATGATCTCAGAAGCCATTGTGTCGCTCAATAATGTGACCCAACTTCAAATACCACGTGACAATCGGACCGCTTTATTATTCGGCCGTTGCTAGCCATCAGTCCGGTTCGGAATATGATGCGATCACACGGCTCGGCTCGGACCGCACCCTCTTCCCCGCGGCCTCACGGTGTGTTTGAACGTGTTCAATTCCACATGGTACACTTTCTTACCTCATACCACCGCAGAACTGGAAAAAAAATGTCTGAAGATCCCGTCGGCATATGTTGTTCCATTGCGGTCATAGCCTGTCTCGATGTCTACGCAGGCATCTGCGTCGATTTCATGTCGTTCCGTATGTTCTCCTCACCGATTCGTCCCATGACGAAACTCATATTTTTGCACTCTTTAGGGCATAGTTTTACAGAGACGATGTGCAAATGTCGATGTTGTCAACGTTCCGAGAAGGTACTAGCCCTCGACGAAGGAGAGCGGGCCCCTTTGATACAGCATACTCAGCCAGCACCATCCCAATCTATGATTATCGACGGCAGTTGACCAGAGAAGATTGGTTTGGGTATCTAACTCACCCTGTGGGAGTCACCGAACTCTCAGTTCGCTCATTCCGCTCCGCGTAACGACAACTCCGAGCTCCGAGGCCGTTGTTTGTAATTTATGGGGTAGTGTACGAATTTTGCGAGCACCTTCTGCTACCGATACTCGGCTCGCACCTTTCGCCAGCCACTGTATCGATCAACTCGAGCCTTAAATATAGTCGTATCCTCATTCGTTTGAACCCATCCCGTGCATAAAATATGAGATAGTACTAGCATCAGTGACCTTTTTTGAAGCGTTGTCAGGCAGACTTGCCGCCTATCCGCTTGTCGGATCTTTAAATGTCTTGGGTAGCAAGCACGCTCTCCAACTATCAGGTTTCTTAGAAGCTTGGGCCAGTTCTACAATGTCCACATTCCCCTTTCTCGTGTGAAGTCGTACGCACCCTATACTTTCCATCCAACCACGCATGCAGTACAACATTCCGAGTCATCCACTGGCAACGATGTAATCTGGTCCGATTCGAAAGCTGACAAAAGGTCTGCCTGTCCAGTAAGCTACACCTCCCTTTCTATACATCCGGACACTCGCCCATGCGTGCATATACTGTAGTACGGCTCAGATGAGGACGTTCACACCACCTACAAAACAAGCCGAGCTCCGCCTGCCAGCTTCCGGGGATCACTAGAAGCGCGCTTCTACGCACATCGCAAGCAAGCGTGCCAAGTCTGTGAACAAAGACGGACGTTGAAACTGGAAACCCCTCCATAGTGTCATTTTGACGTGCGTTGTTTTTCTTTCCACGGTTTGCTCGACAATCATTTGAAGCGCACGACGGTCTCGAGAGCTAGCGGTGATTCTCCCAGACGTTTCATATGACTGATAAATCATGACGTGCTCAAGGTAGTATATGAAGCGGTCCTAGGCCACTGCATGAGGCGCAAGTCATGGTTTTCCGTCTGTCGATGAGGAAAATAGACGCCAGCGTCCCATTTCTAGTATAGCTCAGCGCCCAAGGACACGAGGATGGAGTACCGTCCACACAAGGTACTGCCGGTGTACACCGTGAACTCTTCAACCACATCGCCCATCTCCCTGAAAATGCCTGGTTGCTGCTCTACCATAAGCCGTCCTTCCCTCATCAGAAGGCTCACAGGCGGCCGACGTGAACCAAGTCGTGAGTTCTAAATCTTTGCGTTCCCTTGTGTGTCTCTGATCTGTTCACAAGCTTGCGAATTAATAGAGCTCGGTAGCAATACTAGTAGACGCGGCTCACCTACTAGTCCGACTCACGGTATCCGCACCCTCAACGCTGACGTGCTCCTTGATATATTTGATCTCTATCGGCTGGCCAATGCAGACGAATATTACGATGGAACCATGATGGTCATTTCCTGGACCCGCCAACGTTGGTGGTACGACCTGGCGCATGTTTGTCGACAATGGCGAGATATTATTCTTCAATCACCATCTCGGCTCGACCTTCATCTCGTCTGCACTCATGGTGTGCCTGTAGCGAAAATGTTGGCACATTCACCACCTCTGCCACTTGTCATACTCTACAATTACACCGACTCGGACCAGGGTCCCGTGATAACAGCTAAAGATGAATCGGGTATACTTCTCGCACTTTCGCACCGTGATCGCGTGCGTCGTGTTTTGTTTCGGAGGCTCCCAAATTTGGGAAAGTACATCAAGGTTATGGACGGTCAATTCCCAATTCTGGAACGCCTGTATATCAGTTCCAAGACCGCATTAGTCCTTCCTGTAACGTTTCAAGCGCCCAATCTACACCGTCTTGGACTGAAAACGGTTTCCCTTCCAATTCGATCACCCTTACTCACAACTACTACGAGAGTCACCTATCTCCATCTCAGCGATATCCCGGAATCCGCCTATTTCCCCCCAAGTTACTTACTTGCCCGACTTTCAGTTATGCTCCAGCTGGAGATACTGAGGATTGAATTTCATTCCCCTCCTCCCAACCTTGATGTTGAGAGGCAGCCACCCCATACCCCGCGCATTACCCAAGTCGCACTTCCTAACCTACATCGGTTTGTGTACCTAGGCGTGGCTACATATCTGGATGGCCTTGTTGATCGGATCAGGGCCCCTTCCCTCAACAGCCTTATTGTCGATCTTTTCAAAGAACCTCCCGTTACTGTTCCTCACCTCTTGCGTTTCATGCAATCATCTGAGAATCTCATATTTAGCGCTTTCAAAGTCGCTTTCAAAGAGCGTTCTGTCAAATTAGATGCGGCTACGCAGAGGTCCCCCCGCTTGGAGTCGCACATCCTGTGCCGTGACATTGACAGCCAGGTAGCGTCCGTGGTGGATATCCTCAGTGTACTGTCACCCGTACTTTCCGTCGTAAAGAAAGTCACCCTCACCGACAACGTTGTCGATAGATCGCCAGCATGGCTCGATGATGTCGGTCGAGGACAGTGGCGTGAACTTCTCAGGCCGTTCATCAATGTCAAGGCTATTCACGTGCACAAAAATCTCGTTGAAAAAATCTTCCATTCCTTACTACCTGCCGAAGGAGAACCACCACTGGAGCTCCTACCGAACCTTGACGAGGTTAGATATTTTGGAGGGCTCCAAGTCGTTGCTCAGGACGCAGTCAGTGCATTCATCAATGCAAGACGTGTAGAAGGTCGTCTCGTTAGCCTTCACATAGTGGAATCTTCCGTGATCCCCGATGACTCAGACGTGGACGTGAATTGATAAGCAGAAGTACAGGGGAGCACTGCCGCAGATACGGACCTTACAAAGGCGGAATAAAATACAAATATCCAACTTGAACTCACTAGCGTTTACTTACTGACATGTTGACCTCGAATGACTATGACATGCTCCTTCCCTTCCTTCGATTGTTCCAGCCATAGTTTAAGACTAGATAGCGTGTCGCTGTGGTGTATTCATTACCTCAACCAGTTTTCGCGTAACTTGTACCCCTAACGATCTCGTGAAATGCTGACTAATTCACTCAGGCTTGACACCACCTTTTTTTTCGTTCTTCTCGCCATGCTCACGAATGCGAAACCCCTCACGGCGAGGTTACACTAACTAACGAATCACACGCGGTTTATTTTACGCTGGAAGAATGCGTAGTCACTCCAGAGTGCGGCTACATTCTGAGACTGGGAGGGACAGGAATGTATGCGATCAATATCATCAACATTCTTGGTGGGCCCAGGTCTCAGCTGTCGCCATTTTTTCTTACTTCGCTTCTTTCGAGCCTTTTCTGGTTTGGGTCACGTAGATTCTATGACGTATGCTTGATGGCGCAGTTTCCTGGATAGTCGCTCATCATTTCCTGCTCACCGGAATTTTCAACTTTCGAACGTCACTCTTTCCTTCCTTGTCTATAAGTCACGTTGGGTATGGGGGCCTAGCATATCGTTGAATAGTAATAAGGTCTTGTAGATGATTGAGCCGTCTCCACCACTCACTGCCACCATGATCAAAAATAGGTGTGTGCAGTGAGTGACCTCATGTCTTTTTTTTTTTTTTTGAATTGGGGTTTATAGTCCCCGCGTATATTGCGACAAGACTAAGTTACTCTGTACAAGGTACTATCCAATCGGAGACACAGGTAAGGGAACAAGGTAAATGAGAAGGGGAGAAAGAAGGAGTATAATAAGAGGGGGGGTTAGAAAGAGGGGAGCGCGGCCAAGGCCGGAATCATTCAAGGGGGGTCAGGGCGGGGTGGGAGGGGCCGGAGGCCTTGTTGTGAGAGGAGTAGGAATTGGGCGAGACGTCGGCCACCTGCTTCGGTAGAGAAGAGGTACTGTGAGGAGAATCCTTCGATAGTGGAGGCGCGGTGATCAGAGTGGAGGCGGCAGTCAAAGAGGACGTGATTGATGGAGTAGCGGTGAATGGGGGCCGGTGTGGGTGGGCCTGAGTGAAGTGGTGAGAGTGTGGGTGTGAAGGGGACGTCGTTGCAGGGGCAGAAGGTGTTGTCTCCCGCTAGTGGCCGGAACTGGTCGCTGTAGTCTGCGAAGAAGGCGTGTTGACTGAGGATTTGTAGCCCGGAAGTGAAGAGGTGTCTGTTTTTGTGGGAGAGTAGTCCCCGCACGAATGGTGGAGGTCGGTTCGACGGGGTGTTGGGGCACGCGCGCCAGGCCTTGTGGCCCGGCGTGCGAGGGAGCTCCCCAGAGGCGAGCTCTTTCCCCCAGAGTGACCTCATGTCGACGGCGTCTGTGGCCGTTGAATTTAGTTGGGGCGCTGAATAAATGGGATGGAGTGGCCCGAGTGGGCAGCGGAATAATCTGGCCTTCTAGCGTTGCTAGCTGAGTTCATGCGGGAAGCGTCGACTCGGAACTGGTAATATAAATGGTCGTATAACCTATACGGCCTCGGACCTCGGATTCACGCTGCTTCGGCATTACCACCGGACCGCCTGCTCAGTCGCGCGCGCTATGTCGATGCCGCCTTTCAACTAGGATCGCGTCACACATCCGGACGTTCACTCCTCATTCCTTCGACTCATTTCCTTATATCATCGCAAATTGGAAGCAGGCTTCAAGTCCTCCTACGCGAGGCGGAAACGCAAAGGCGGCACAGAAGCAGCAGACTCAGAACTTCCCAACGCGAACGAGGACAGAGTGACGAGGCTGATGAGCGGACTCT
The DNA here is from genome assembly GCA_022376515.1 of Lactifluus volemus. Lineage (NCBI taxonomy): Eukaryota > Fungi > Basidiomycota > Agaricomycetes > Russulales > Russulaceae > Lactifluus > Lactifluus volemus. Next base: position 578,223 of record WTXI01000004.1, read on the forward strand.
GTCGTCACGGTGCTAGTTTGAAAATCGACCGTGTTTGATCCGTGCGACCTCAGAGGTCTCGGGCCAAACCCTGGAAAGCTTGCGGTGTCCGCCTGCGCGATCCTCCAAGAACCAGCCAGTCATCGCTATGTTTGTTTCGCTATCCTTGGGAGAAGAAACTATGCACACCGAAAAAGGAGGCTGTAACTATATGTCTAGATTTGTACATTTGTCAGTGCTGCGACCTGCGTACAGACGTTTTGTGCATCACATGTTCGTGACGTGGCGTCGGACCAGTACTTCAACTATTTGTAAGTAGTAGCGTATTGGCCCATCTGCCGCGGCGCTGAGCGCTCACATATGTGAACGTATATGAGCGTGCGAAGTGTGGGATTGAGGCCACGACAGCGAGGAATGTGGTCTGCCACTGGGAGAGTCGGTATCGCCGGTATCTTACCCGCACACCACAAGTAGAGTTGACTAGTATTACTGTAACTCGTTCAAGTTCCCATCACACAAATCTGTGACATAGGACTTGTATTTGGGTTTCAGTGGGGGAATGCGGCCTCGTCGAGCGCAGCTAATGACGAGGAAAATAGACGCCAGCATTCTTAGCTCAACGCCTAGAAAAGGAACACCATCATCGGGTATCAGCGGTCACGCATCACGTTGCGTGTCACAGCAGTGTTGGCTCGACTTACGCATCTGATTGCGAGCTGCGTTCCCAACAACTAGTACTACGGTAGTACTGCCAGTGTACGCCGTGAACTCTTCATTCACATCCAAGTCGTTTCTCACCTCCCTGAAAATGTCTGGTCTCTTCTCTACCTCTTCCCCGGGCCTCATTAGAAGTTCCACGGGCGGCCGACATGAACTTGAACCAAGTCGTGAGTTCTAAACCTTCGTGTCTCCCTTTGTATCCCGGATGTGTTCACAAACCTGCGAATTAATAGGGCTCAACAGCAACAGACACTCACCTACTAGTCCCAATCACGGCGTCCATATCCTCAATGATGACGTGCTTCTTAATATCTTTGATCTCTATCGGCTGTCCAACCGAGACGAATATTACCGTGACGATGGAAACTTGATGGTCGTTTGCTGGACCCGCCAACGTTGGTGGTACAAACTGGCGCATGTTTGTCGACAATGGCGAAATATTATTCTTCAATCGCCGTCTCAGCTCGACATTCATCTCTTCTGCACTCATGGTGTCCCTGTAGCAGACATGTTGGCACATTCACCACCTCTGCCACTTATCATCTACTACAATTGCACCGACCAGAGTCCCATGATAACAACAAAAGATGAATCGGGTATACTTCTCGCACTCTCACACCGTGATCGCGTGCGCCGTATCTTCCTTTGGATGCTCCCAAATTTAGGCAAGTTCATCTCAGCTATGAAGGGTCAATTCCCAGTTCTGGAACGCATGAATATCCGTTCTGTGGCCCAAGTTGCCCTTCCTGTAAAGTTTCAAGCTCCCAATCTACGCCAGTTTGGGCTGAAGACGGCTTCCCTTCCAATTCGATCACCCTTACTCATAACTACTACGAGACTCGCCTATCTCAATCTTGACAATATCCCGGCATCCGCCTATTTCCCCCCAAGTTACTTACTTGCCCGACTTTCACTTATGCCCCAGCTGGAGACATTGTCCATTAGATTTCATTCTCTTCTTCCCAACCGTAATGTTGAGAGGCAGCCACTCCATCCCCCGGGCATTACCCAAGTCTCACTTCCTAACCTACGTCGGTTTGCGTTCCGAGGCGCGGCCACATATCTGGATGGCCTTGTTGATCGGATCAGGTCCCCTTCCCTCAACAGCCTTAGTGCCCATCTTTTTAGTGAAACCCCCGTTACTGTTCCCCACCTCTCGAATTTCCTGCAATCATTTGAGAATCTCATATTTAGCGCTGTCAAAGCCACTTTCAAAGTGAATTCTGTCCACATTGACGCGACTACTTCGAGGATCCCCCGCTTGGAGTTGCACATTGTGTGCCTGTGCTGTTACCCTGACAGGCTGGTAGCGTCCGCGGTGGATATCTTCAGTGTACTTTTGTTGAAATGCAGCGGCTGAGGATAAGATAAGATAACGCTAGATCACTAGATCACTAGCGTTCAGTTCGAGGTTCACGAGACTATATTAAATAAGCGAGATGTACCTAGATCACTAGCGCTAGATAATAAGACGCGTCAATCCAGAATGGTATGTAGGGTGATGTAAGCGATACTCACTTCAGTTCGAGGTTCACGAGACTGAAGTGAAAGACAGTAAATACGACTCTTTAAATATCTAGAACGAGTGTGCATTGGCTAAAGCCTCATACAATAAATCTACAATAAAGACAATGAATTAATTGTAATTAAGCGATAATGAGAGCGTGCACAATGCAAAGGAATGTATATAATCATTATCTACTAGTATCTACATTGTACGCTTGGACGGTTAGATCGGTCCGTGACACTGTCCGTACTGCCCGGGAATGTTCCGCGCTACCGGCCGTCTCACAACTTTCACTCGTACTTTCTGTCGTAAAGAAAGTCACACTCACTGCCGACCGTATTTTCAATCGATCGCTAGCATGGCGCTATGATATCGGCCCCCAAAGACAGTGGCGTGAACTTCTTAGGCCATTCACCAATGTCAAGGCCATTAATGTGCAAGGAAATCTCGTCGACAAAATCTTCCATTCCTTACTATCTGATGAACTTGAAGGAGAACCACTACTGGAGCTCCTGCCGAACCTTGAGGAGGTTAGATGTCCTGGAAGGCTCGATCCTCTGAGTCAGGATGCAGTTAGTGCATTCATCGATGCACGACGTGTAGAAGGCCATCTCGTTAGCCTTCACATGGTAGAATCTTCCATGTTCCCCGATGACTCAGACTCGGACGTGAATTGATAGGCAGAAGTACAGGTGAACACTGCAGAGACTGATCTGCCAGTGGTAGAGGTGGAACACAATGCGTTCTCGATATCGTGACAAATATCCATCTCACTGGCCTAAAGGTTTACACTTACTGGTACGTTGATAACTATGACACAGCCCTTCTCTTTCTTCGATTTTTTCAGCTATAATTTAAGCCTGGATAGCTTGTCACTGTGGCGTATTCATTACAACTTGAATTTCTTTGCCTTCCTCGACCAGTTTTCGTGTAACCTGTAGCTCTTACGATCTCACGAATGCTAGTGACTCATGCCAGTGCTGACTAATTCACCCGGTGTTACTGCCTTCACGATAGAAAATGCCACTGTGCAACCACTTCTCTATGGTGTCTGTGCATATCTTGCCAGTCCCACAGAGTGTGGAATTGTCGCTGTGCCGCCACAAGTATGTCACCAGTTCAGCTTGTTCCGGCTTCGGCGGAGCGCCGCTCGTTGCCGTTCTTGTGGTGTATTACAAGTTACGTACAATGACTGCTACTGTACGACAGTACTATATCCAACCCTTCCTTAGTATTAGAACTAGAGGCGGAGGTAGAGGCACCACAGACAGCACAGTATGAAATCCTTGGCCCCGGTGGCATCTTTCGATCACGTGCCAGTCAGTTGCTCACACAGTCAGTCACCCTTCGTTCGTTCGTTCTCCGTCGTCATGCCTCCATGCTTGCAGTTGCTACGAATGTGAAACTTTCAAGCTAATAATACCTCTCCATTCTCACCTTCCGCCGATCGTCACTGGTCTAAGTACTAACGCCGCAAAATCGATACGTCTTCTGTATAGAAAACCGACATTTACCGAACGCAACTTATACCACGCTGGCAGGATACGTGATAATCGCTAGTTTGGTGTTTTCTTTTGTCCTTCTTTTTACTGCAGGCGCTGAGGCGAATGTATGCATGATGTAGGTACGAGGAAAGGATAGTATCGGTGCATGAAGCTGGAGCGCGAGAAGGAGAAGGGTATCGAACAGATGACACCAACTGGTACAATACCCGTGGTGCGTCTGTAATTTTTTTTTTTGAATTTCCGTACTTTCAATTCAACCGGCCTACAGCTCCGTGGTAAAGACCCACTTATTGATGCTGTCCGTGAGTATCTTGCAAATCCCGCGGAGTTTGAGGTTGTGCCTCATTGCGCCCCCAGTTTGGCTCGTTCTGGCCGTGGCGGCGCTCGTCGCGATTGCGTTCAAGCTGTGGAAGGAGATTGGGGTAGCTCACGTATATTAGGTATACGAGGATAGCTTGAAAATGGGTCAGTCTATCTTTCACGCGGAATGACGAGGATGGCGGCGCTTGGTAGGATACCCTTTGACTCAAGATGAAAGCTCCGTGTCTTTTTCAACATGTCACAGTATTTGTCTTCCGTTCAATGCTGGGCTGTACTCACCAAACCCCTCACATGGACGGACGACGGGGCGGCGGCTGCGAGTTTCCCGTTACTATTTATACAGAAGCTAAGCTCGACGTTCTCCGAGTCGAACAGTGAATTCACGTGCAGTTCTCCGTCACTTGTGCTTCCGCCCTTCAACACAACTAGAACTCCCTGCTCACCTCAATGCCCCACAATCACATCCAGCTCTGGCGTAAAGGATACCGCATGGTCGTGGTCGGCGGGGCGATGCGACGCAACAAGATGTAGTGATGGGACCGCACCTGAACCTGCGCAAATTGGCGAGGTGACTATGGTGTGGTTCATTAGTATCGTAGCCGCTCTTATTCGTCCTTTACAGAACATGGCTAGCACCCCCCGTTACTCCGCCGTCAATGTGGTGTCTCACAGTATATATAGTCCTCAGGGACCTTGTGAGATGTTTTGATGATGCTCTCTTCATAGCGGATGAAGAGACTTTGGAGAAACGTAACTTTTATTCGCAATTTCATACCACACAGACACATATTTGGCCCAAATAGCTACTATTTATCTGCATAGACCTCCGGCATTTAAAAAAAATCCAAATCCCAGATCAGAGGGGTTCAGGGGGCTGTGCGCAGCATTGTCTGTCGGCGAGGAAAATAGACGCCGGCGTCCCATTTTAGTATAGCTCAGCGCCGGGGGTCCAATGACACCCGTGACCAGCGCCACACATCATGATGAGGCTACCGCCACATTTATGGATGAGGTCTATTAGTACTGTACCGCCAGTGTACACAGTGAACTCTTCAATCACATCCAAGTCATTGCTCACCTCCTTGAAAATGCCTGGTTGCTGCTCTACCATAACCCATCCCTCCTTCATTAAAAGACTCGCCGGCGGCCGACGTGAACCAAGTCGTGAGTTTTAGATCTTTGTATCCCCTGTGTGACTCTCATCTGTTCACAAGCTTGCGAATTAATAGGGCTCAACAGCAATAGACACACACATACTAATCCCAGTCACGGTACCCATATCCTCAACGTTGACGTGCTTCTTAATATCTTTGATCTCTATCGGCTGGCCAATCCAGAAGAATATTACGATGGAAACACGCTGATCATTGCCTGGACCCACCAACGTTGGTGGTACAAATTGGTGCATGTTTGTCGACAGTGGCGAAATATCATTCTTCAATCACCATCTCTGCTCGACCTTCATCTCGTCTGCACGCATGGCGTGCCTGTAACGAAAATGTTGGCACATTCACCACGTCTCCCACTTATCATCTCCTACAATTGCACCGACCAGAATTCCGTGTTAACAGCTAAAGATAAATCGGGTATACTTCTCGCACTCTCACACCGCGGTCGCGTGCGTCGTATTTTGCTTTGGATGCTCCCAAATCTAGGCAAGTTCATCACGGCTATGGAGGGTCAATTCCCAGTTCTGGAACGCATGAATATCCATTCTCAAACTGAAGCGGTTCTTCCTGTAACATTTCAAGCCCCCAATATACGCCACCTTGGGCTGACGACGGCTTCCCTTCCAATTCGATCACCCTTACTCACAACTACTACGAAACTCGCCTATCTCAATCTTAGCGAAATCCCCGTATCTGCCTATTTCTCCCCAAGTCACTTACTTTCCCGACTTTCATCTATACCCCAGCTGGAGATACTGACCATTAAGTGTCACTCTCCTCTTCCAAACCGTGATGTTGAGAAGCAACTCCATACCCCCCAAGTCACACTTCCTAACCTACGTCGATTTGTATTCCGAGGCACCGCCACATATCTGGATGGCCTTGTTGATCGGATCAGCGCCCCTTCTCTCAGCCATCTTAGTGCCTATCTTTTTAGTGAAACCCCGGTTCTTTTTAGTGAAATCCCGATTACCACTCCGAGCCCGCACCTCCGGCATTTCCTGCAATCATGTCAGGGTCTCACAATTAGCGTCAAAGTCACGTGGATTTCGTCCAATTAGACGGGGCTACTACGAGGTTCCCACTGTTGAAGTTGCGCATTCAGTGGTAGCGTCCGCGGTGGATCTCGTCAGTGCACTTTCACCCGTACTTTTTGTCGTGAAGAAAGTCACACTCACCGACGACGTTATCTATCGATCGCTAGCACGAAGCAATGATGTCGAGGGCCGAAGACAGTGGCGTGAACTCCTCAGGCCGTTCACCAATGTTAAGGTTTTTGATGTGGAAGGTCTACCAAGTCTTCCATTCCTTACTACCTGCAGAAGGAGCGCCACCACTAGAGCTCCTGCAGAAACTTGAAGAGGTTAGATATTATGGATGGCTCGATGCTCTGAATCGGGACGCAGTTACTGCATTCGTTGATGCGCGGCGAAGGGTAGCGGGCCATCTTCTTAGCATGAAAATGGTGAAATATTTCATGTTCCCCGATGGCTCAGACTCGGGCGTGAATTCATGAGCGGCAGGTACAGCCTGTACAGGTGAGCGCTGCATACACGGACCTAATACATGTGGAACTCAATGTCCATCTCACTAGCGTTCACACTTACTGGCATGTTGATGACTATGACACACCCCTTCTTTTCATTATATTGTTCCAGCTATTATTTAAGACTAGATAGCGTGTCGCTGGAATGGTGATGTATGTATTTCCGTGACGATTGTATTGCTTTCTTCAACTATTCTCTTACTGTGCTCGTACCCCTTACGATCTCGTGGAATGCTGACTAATTCACTCGACCGTGACGCTGGCCCAGGTTGTTCACTACATCACCTTTCTTTTTTCGTTTTGATCGCCAAGCTCACGAATGTGAAACCCTCTCCGCGAGATTACACCAACCAACGAACCATTCTTTCCTCTTATTGGACCGACGATCATCACCGACTGGTTAAAGTACCAACGCAATATTGGCATCTAGGCTCATCGAGCGCATTTTATGCTACGTTGGCAGAATACGCGTAATCATTCCATATTGCGGCTACATTCTGTGACTGGGAGGGACAGGAAATTTATGCGATCAATATCGTCAACATCCCAGGTGTGTCTGTCGCCATTTTTCTTACTTCGGCTCTTCCGAGCTTACTCTGGTTTGAGTCACGTACTAGTAGATTTCATGATGGAGGTAGAGCGCGCGCTACGTATGCTTGATGGCGCAGTTGTCTCTCGTCATTTCCTGCTCACGGAACGTTCAGCTTTTGAACCTCCCTCCCTCCTTGTCTACAAGTCACGTTTAGTATGGGGGCCTAGTATATCATTTAACAGTAATAAGGCCTTGTAGATGATTGAGCCGTCTCCACCACTCACTGCTACCATGATCAAATATCGGTGTGTGCAGTGACCTCATGTCGACGGCGTCTGGCCATTGATTCTGGTAGGGGCGCTGAAAATGGGATGGAGTGGCAAGCGGCATAATGACCTTCTAGCTCTGCTAGCTGAGCTCACGCGGGAAGTGTCGACTCGGAACCAGTAATATATTGGCAACTTATGCGGCTCGGACCTCGGACCTCGGATTCAAGTCGCTGCGGCTATGCTTCCATTTCCGGGCCCCTGCGCGCACTATGCCGATGCCCTCCTTATTAGGTTTCATTAGACTCATCATCGCAAACTCGAGGCGGAAGGCAGAGGCAGCAGACTCAGAAATTCCCAATGCGAATGAGGGCATGGTGACGAGCCAAACCCTGGAGAGTTGCGCAGTGTCTGACTCTGCGATCGTCCAATAATCAGCCAGTCATTGCTATGTTCGTTTCACTGGGAGAAGAAACAATGCGCGCCCAAAAAGAGGAAGGGCTGTAATAGTAGGTCCATCTTTGCGGTACAAAAGACATTCTCCAGCACTGCGGCCTGCGCACAGAGCCGCTTGGCGTTTTGTGAAGTACAGGTTCGTGACGTGCCAGTGGCGTCGGTGGACAGTACTTGAACTATTTGTAAGTAGTAAGGTATTGGCCCATCTGCGCTGAACGCTCACATATATGAATATAGATGCGCTTGCGAAGTGTGGAATTGAGGCTACGACAGCGAGGAATGTGGTCCATGTATTGCCGCTGTTGTTCTCCAAGTCGAGTTTGATTATTAACACTTTCCCATCACACAAATTTGCCAATCACTTATAGCCATAGGCTCTTGAACCGTGTGTAGACGATGAGGTATTTCGTTGCCTGTCACATAAGCGCTGTATTATGATACGCACGCGATGAACATGGGGGACTGGGTGTATTCGTGGAGTGCGGCTTATGACTGCAAGACGACTCGGAAGTGTCGTCCGTCGATGAGGAAAATAGACGCCAGCGTCCTATTTTAGTATAGCTCAGCGCCCAAGGACACCAGCGGATGGAGCACCGTCCACATGAGGCCTACATACTACTAGTAATGTCAGTGCACACCGTGAACTCTTCAATCACATCCAAGTAACTGCCCACCTCCGTGAAATGCCTGCTTGCTACCTCACCATAAGCCATCCTTCCCTCATTAGAAGGCTCACCGGTGGCCGACGTGATCGAAGTCGTGAGTTCTAATTCTTTGTCCCTTGTGTCACTGATCTGTTCACAAACTTGCGAATTGAATTGATAGGGCTCAACAAGAATAGACGCGCACCTACTAGTCCGAGTTACGGTATCCATATCCTCAACGTTGACGTGCTTCTTAACATATTTGATCTCTATCGGCTGGCCAATCCAGACGAATATTACCGTGACGATGGAGACACGATGGTCGTTTCCTGGAACAACCAATGTTGGTGGTACAAACTGGTGCATGTTTGTCGACAATGGCGAAATATTATTCTTCAATCACCGTCTCGGCTCGACCTTCATCTCTTCTGCACTCATGGTGTGCCTGTAGCGAAAATGTTGGCACATTCACCACCTCTCCCACTCATCATCTCCTACAATTGCACCAACCAGAGTCCCGTGATAACAGCTAAAGATGAATCGGGTATACTTCTCGCACTCTCACACCGTGATCGCGTGCGTCGTATTCTGCTTTGGCCCGGAATGCTCCCAAATTTAAGCAAGTTCATCACGGCTATGGACGGCCAATTCCCAGTTCTGGAACGCATGTATATCCATTCTCAGACCGAAGCCGTCCTTCCTATAACGTTTCAAGCCCCCAATCTACGCCACCTTGGACTGAAAACGGCTTCCCTTCCAATTCGATCACCCTTACTCACAACTACTACGAGACTCACCTATTTCAATCTTCACGAAATCCCAGCATCCGCTTATTTCCCCCAAGTTACTTACTCGCCCGACTTTTAGTAATGCTCCAGCTGGAGATACTGACCATTAAATTTCTTTCCCTCTTCACAACCGTGATGTTGAGAGGCAGCCACTCCATACCCCGAGCACTACCCAAATCACACTTCCTAACCTACGTCGGTTTGTGTTCCGAGGTGCGGCCACATATCTGGATGGCCTTGTTGATCGGATCTGCGCCCCTTCCCTCAGCGGCCTTATTGCCTATCTTTTTAATGAACCCCCCTTCCCAGTTCCACGCCTCTCGCATTTCCTGCAATCATCTCAGAATCTCAGAATTAGCGCTGTCAAAGTCACGTTCGATGCCAATTCTATCCACTTAGCCGCGGCTACTCCGAGGTTACCCTTCTTGGAGTTGCACATCTCGTGCGAAAACCTTGACAATCAGGTAGCATTAACTGTGGATATCTTCAGCGCACTTTCCCCCATACTTTCTGTCGTGAAGAAAATCACACTCACCGACAACGCTATCTATCGGTCACTATCATCGCGCAATGATATCGACCGGCGAAGACAGTGGCGTGAACTTCTCAGGCCGTTCACCAATGTCAAGGCTATTAATGTGCAAGGAAATCTCCGGAGACAAAATCTTTCATGCCTTACTACCTGCTGAAGGAGAACCACCACTGGAGCTCCTGCCGAACCTTGAGGAGGTTAGACATTCTGGAGGGCTCAATGCTCCGAGTCGGGACGCAGTTAGTACCTTCATCGATGCACGAAGGGTTACAGGCCATCTCGTTAGCCTTCGCATGGTGGAATATTTCGTGTTCCCCGATGACTCGGACTCGGACGTGAATTGATCAGCAGTACAGGTGAGCAATGCAGAGACGGACAGTGCTTCTTGATACAAATGTCCATCTCACTGACGTTCACACTTACTGACATGTTGACTCGGATGACTATGACATGCCCCTTCTCTTCCTTCGATTGTTCCAGCTATAAATTGAGACTAGATAGCGTGTCTCTGTGGTGTATTCACTGTCATTGCTTTGCCTTCTTTAACCAGTTTTCGCGTAACTTGTACCTCTTACGACTCTTAGCGACATCATCGATTACCGACTGCATATAGGCTGACAACCTGTATTAGTTACCAACTCAATACACCGGCCGGGCGTCTCTGAGGTTCCCGTCAAATTGACAAGTCCATAAGTTTTCCCGTAGCCAGGTTTCAGGCCCACTATGTAATGCTAGATCGGTTCTGGTATCACAATAACAACTTCTCACGAAAAGGGAATGTGCCTCACCCTTTTGCATATTGCACCTCAATAATGAAATCTGTTTTATCTCACGTACATGTTATTTAAGATTTAATTTGGTCACCAACTCCAGACGAATGCAGCCGACGTCTAACCGCTAATATTGGCCAGTCGGGCGCAAAATCGTTGTTAATGCAAAGTAGCGCAGGCTAAACCCCGTGTGACATGACTGGAACGATAAGGATAGGATAAATCGATATTTCAATCTATTGGTTCTTGCTAGTATTCAATCACCTGCAACCGGCTGTATGAGATTTGCTATCTCAATTACAGGTTGCCTCAGGTTACTTCTGTTCTTCTGAGCTTAGTCTGGTTTGAGTCACGTAGGTTTTATGGAGGTACAGAGCGCGCTGCCGTGCGTATGTGCGATGTCACAGTTTTACTTATGTGCGGAATCTGGTGTACAGGTACGTTTTCCTGTAACGCTTCATTCGTCCATTTAGACATGAGAATACCTCATCATAGACTCAAATTATCACTGTCGATCGGGAGACACGGGGGTATAAAGTCCCTTGGAGACCTGGCACGAATCCCATGGCGAATGATCAGCTAGATCCAGGCAAAGCTCCGTATACCGGCTACTTCTGTTCAGCTCCCCATTCCCACGGAGACCTAGCTCGAGGATGATGTTGACTTTGTCCTGATTGAAGGAATGAGATATCGCCAGAGTCACAAAGAGGCGCCAGGTTTTTATTACCAAACATTCGCCGAGCAGTTAACCATCAATCCTTAATCCTCGTGATCGAGGTCGGCTAGTCGATATAGATTAAAGTCTGCTGCTCTATCGGGATTGTCATCCAACATCACGCGGTTTGCTCGACAACTATTTGAAGCGCACGATGGTCTCTAGGGCTATCGTGACCTCCCAGAACGTTTAATATGACGGATATACTCGATATTTTGATGTTTGTTTGCCCGGACTGAACTTTTCTACCAGTCCACCCGCGTCTCTTGGTGCTGAATATGACAGTAACCAGAGCCAGTGTCGATTCGGGCTTGGGACAAATGGATGCTGAGATTTTAATATTACGAACTTGGTAGCATGCGTAGGATCCTAGACCACTGCACGAGGCACAGGTCATGAAATGCAAGAGTCATAGTTTCTGTCCGTCGACGAGGAGAATAGACGCCAGCCTCAGCGCCCATTTTAGTATAGCTCAAGCCTGAGCGCTGAGCGCCTAAAAACAAGGACACCCTTATTATAGTATAGCCAGTGTTCATCCGAGTCGTGAGCTTTTCAATCACATCCGAGTCATTGCTCACCTCCCTGAATATGTTTGGTTACTTCTCTACCATAAGCCATCCTTCCCTCTTCAGAAGGCTCATAGGTGGCCAACGTGAACCAAGTCGTGAGTCCTAAATCTTTGCGTCCCCCTTTGTGTCCCTGATCTGTTCACAAACTTGCAATTATAGGGCTCAATAGCAACAGACGCGCTCACCTACTAGTTCGACTCAAGGAATACACACCCTCAACGTCGACGTGCTTCTTAATATATTTGATCTCTATCGGCTGGCCAAACCAGACGAATATCACGATGGAAAATTGATGGTCGTTGCCTGGGTCCGGCAATGTTGGTGGCACAAACTGGTGCATGTTTGTCGACAATGGCGAAATATTATTCTTCAATCACCATCTCTGCTCGACCTTCATCTCTTATGCACTCATGGTGTGCCTGTAGCGAAAATGTTGGCACATTCACCACCTCTGCCCCTTATCATCGCCTACGATCACACCGACCAGAGTCCCGAGATAGATGAATCGGGTATACTTCTAGCACTTTCGCACCGTGATCGCGTGCGTCGTGTATTTTTGAGGAAGCTCCCAAATTTAGGCAAGTTCACCACGGTTATGGACGGTCAATTCCCAATTCTGGAACGCATGTATATCGATTCTCGGACCGCATTGGACCTTCCTGTAACGTTTCAAGCGCCCAATCTACGCCATCTCGGACTGTGGGGGGCTTACCTTCCAATTGGATCACACTTACTCACAACTACTACGAGACTCACCTATCTCAATCTTCCAATGCATCCGCCTATTTCCCTCCAAGTTACCTACTTGCCGGACTTTCAGTATGCCCAGCTGGAGATACTGACCATCAGATTTGAATCCTTTCCTCTCACCCTGATTTTAGGAGGCAGCCACCCATACCCCGAGCATTACACAGGTCACACTTCCTAACCTACGTCGGTTCGTGTTCCAAGGTGCGGCCACATATCTGGATGGCCTTGTTGATCGGATCAGCGCCCCTACGCTCAACAGCCTTAGTGTCTGTCTTCATAGTAAAATCCCTGTTACTATCCCCCACCTCTCGCATTTCCTACATTCATCTGAGAATCTCAGATTTAGCGCTGTCAAAGTCACTTTCAAAGTGAAATCTGTCCATATAGACGCGACTACTTTGAGGTTCCCCTACTCGGAGTTGCACATCGTGTGCCTGTGCAGTTACCCTGATAGGCAGGTAGCGTCTGTGGTGCATACCTTCAGAGCACTTTCACTCGTACTTTCTGTCGTAAAGAAAGTCACACTCACTGACAGCGTTATCAATCGATCACTAGCATGGCGCCATGACCGGCGAAGACAGTGGCGTGAACTTCTCAGGCCGTTCACCAATGTCAAGGCTATTAAAGTGCAAAGAAATCTCGTCGACACAATCTTTCATTCCTTACTACCTGCCGAAGGAGAACCACCACTGGAGCTCCTGCCGAACCTTGAGGAGGTTAGATGTCCTGGGAGCTCGATGCCCCGAGTCGGGAGGCAATTACTGCATTCATCGATGCACGAAGGGTAGCAGGCCATCTCGTTAGCACTGCAGAGACAGATCTAATAGAAGTGGGACAAAATGCTAGTGCGTCTTGATACAAATGTCCATCGTGATCTCACTAGCGTTCACACTTGCTGGCATGTTGATGACTATGACCATACCCCTTCTCTTCCTTCGATTGTTCCAGCTATGACTTAAGACTAGATTGCGTGTCTCTGTGGTGTATTCATTACCATTGTTTTGCCTTCCTCAACCAGTTTTCATGTAACTTGTACCTCTAACGATCTCGTGTTCTCTTGACACCACTTTTCTTTCATTCTTATCACGAATGTGAACCCTCACGGCGAGATTACACTAACGAATCACACGCGCTTTATGCTACGCTGGCAGAATACGCGTTGTCATTCCAGAGTGCGGCTACATTCTGTGACTGGGAGGGACAGGAAATGTATGCGATCAATATCATCAACATTCCCTGGTGGGTCTCTCACCATTTTTTCTTTTTCGATTCTTCCGAGCTTACTCTGGTTTGAGTCCCGTAGATTTTATGATGGAGGTAGAGCGCGCGCTGCGTATACTTGATGGCGCAGTTTTTCGGATTGTCAGTCTCTCATCATTTCCTGCCCACCGGAACGTTCAGCTTTCGACTCGGACTGGAACTTCCCTCCTTCCTTGTCTACAAGTCACGTTTAGTATGGGGGCCTAGCATATCATTGAATAGTAATAAGGTCTTGTAGATGATTGAGCCGTCTCCACCACTCACTGCCACCATGATCAAACATCGGTGTGTGCAGCATCAGCAAAATGATTTGTGACTGGCGTTACTAGACTAGGTCACCTAGTCACGTCTAGTTGCCAAGTTTGGCACCTAGACCCAGCGGACTTGCCGAGGCCAGTACGCGCGATACTGGCTCTAGGTGGGCCAGTATTGCATCTGGCACTAGTTTCGTGTCTAGGGCTAGTTTTTCACCTAGGACTAGTTTCTCACCTAGGACTACTGTCTTATCTAGGGCTAGTTTTTCACCTAGCTTCAGTCATCGCACTGGGACTATTCCCTTGTACTGGGAAATTATGAATGCAGTTTTACTTATTTTCACACGCTCATGTCCGAATTAGGCAAGCATTGTCATTTGAAATAACTAAGATAAGATCACGACGACTATGGAACATCAAGAGAGCATCAGAATGTCAGAATTAAGTTCAATTAACTGTCCAGACTCGGGGATTCACAAAATAACGACGAAAACGTGGGGGTCAGCGGCAGGGTATCTGAGATCGACGCGTAACAGCGCAACACGGGGACCGGAACATAATGGCGCTAACTTGAACGTGGGGATCGGCCGCAGGGTATCTGGAATCGATGTGCAATGGCGTAACATGAGGACCGGCAGTATCTGGGATCAATCGATCAACGCTTAAGCAAAGAATGGCTGTAAGTGTATAATAAACCATACCAGTTAAGTGCAACGCAAGAGCGAAGATCAACTTCGTATTCATCTCCACCTTCGGCACAATCCCCCTCCGCAATCTGCTCACCTTCTGGGATGTAAGCACACGCATCGTTGACAACTTTGTGCCAGTGGTCTTCATCAAGCCGTTGGGTACTCCCGGCCCACATGCGAGCCTTCTTCCCCAGGGGTTGTCACTGAAACTCCACTCCCGAGGATTGACCTTGGCTTTTTTATGTTCGCCTGACGCCCTGGCCCTCCGTTTTTCACGTTCACGTGCGGTAACATCCTCCCCGGTCGTGAACAAGGTCAGACCACGCTCGACCTGTAGCGTTAGATAAGTAGCAACATCGATTAAAACGCAACGAGACCTTACCGCAGCGGTTGCAAGTGCCAGTGCCCCAAATTGCATGTTTGCCAGTGGTAGGATCTTCCGAAGGTGCACAGAAACACTTTGGAGATCAGATTGGAGCAGAACGCGGCACGCGCACCCTGTTGATTGTGTCAGATGGTGTAAAACTCTGTATATACACTTACCTCTGCATCTGGGTATTTATATATGAACCTGAGCCTTCTAATTCCATTTTAATGTATTGTGCACGAGCTTCCGCGTCGTTGAATGAGGCTGGGTCCTCAAGCCACATATCAACGATTGCTCGATGCCCAGCCTTCCCAATTTCGCTGCGCCAGTTGTTAAGCGCATTCTCGGCCTGAAAGCGTCAATAGGATATATGTGCCCGTAGAATCGTAGTACGTACCACAGTCAAGACTATTTCAAGTCCCCTTTCTTCAAGCAGCACATCCGGGAACGTGGTCGACCAGATGACACTTACTGGGCCTCTCATCCGGCCGTTCGTGCCAAACGGATCAGCTTGCTGTCCGGCCCAGCTCAGGAGGGAAGGTATGAACGTCTTGCGCCACATCTCCATATAGTTGTCTTTGTCCACCGCTGGGAAAGGAAGATCTGTCATCACATATTTTGGCTTCCTGGAACGCTTAGCCTGAGACACTTGGGCATCGCCCTCTGCGCCCCCGGAAAGGACGATGCCCATCTGTTTTGACAAGGAGTTTTACTTGAACCAGATGTCAAATCACCACGCTCACCTGCGCCGTTTCCCGTGCTCCAACCCTGCCACTGAATGCCGCACCTTTTGATCCACTCCGAGCCACACTGGAAGCTTGACCCATGCTGGTAGACTTGCTAGGCTTCGCTCGACTCAGTACGTCTTCTGATTCTTCATTGTGGAACTCGCCCACCGTCGCACTGGAACCTGAGCTGATGCTGATGATTACCTCTGAGTCTTGATCCATGGGCCCAGGTGTCCTATGGCTGGGCTCGTGCATGTGTCTCGTCTGTCTTATCCCGGGCTGTGCTCCTGTATATACCTGTCAAGATGGGTAGTTAACTCAGAGGGCGGGGGCGGTTACCTGCTATTGGGGCTTCGAGTCTCTTTTGCCAGTCGGTTAGCAGACCACCTGGTTCTGCCCTTGCACGCTTAGATTGATGCCTGCTAATCATGGTGAGTCTCGAGCTCTAGGGAATGTCTATAACTCACCTTGAAAACTGAGGCTGGGATTTTCGTTTAGTGCTGGTACTTAGCCTGGTCACCTCCCGTGGCTGCGTTGGTGGTGGAGGTGACGGAGTCCGAGTCACAGCTGGTGTCAGGGCACTTGGTTCATCCCTCCTAATTACTGTGGGCTTGGGTCTAAGCTGGAGGCGACATCACTTACTGAGAAGTGGATCTGTATATTGCCCGGGGCCTGGGACGAGATGGAGGCAGAGGGGCTCTACTTTGGGCGTTATCGACTTCGGCATGCCAGTGAGGGTTCAACGGCCGCGTTGCCTATTCGGTACGCCTCAGTTCCCATCAAATGAGTAAAAAAACACGCGGCAGGCAAACCTTGGAATTTTTTTTGTTCTTGTTCTCAGGCTGGGCGTCCTTATCAAGCCAACCATCGATGTTCCCTTCGTCTTCATTATCGCCATCATCCTCATATCCCGCGGCATCGTTTTCTTCTCTGGTCGCTCTCTCCGAGTCTTCATTGCTAAGAACATCGAGTATCGGTTCTGCATCTGTGAATGATGCTGGCGATATTGTTGATATGTCGTCGTAAGACGCAGTGACACTGGCCCCGTAATAGCTCCTTGGAGTTTCTATTCTATTGCCAAGGTCAGAAAAACGATCACAAAAAAGGTGAGTTTTGAAATACTCGTCTTCCTCATCAATCAGCTCATCTGTGTCTTGTTGAGCAGCTAGGGCGTGTTTCATGTGCCTCGTCATGAACTTCTGAACCGCCGTTGACTGTCCGCTAGCACTGTGACGCAAATCCGGCCTAGCTGCGTGCTCTTGTGCCAGCTGCGAGCCTTGCTGGAGTTCTTCTTCCAGCTCATTGATACGGCTGACGACGGCCTTGAGCTTGGCGTTAGCATCCTCTGCGGTTGAAGCGGCTGCTGCCTCGGCCAGCATTCTATCCTCTGCGGCCTGCTGAGGAGTACGACGCTTTTGCTGAGCATCGAGAATAATTTTACCTGGGTGCGCCTCTGCATTCTTTTTCCGCGTAATGATTGGCATACTAACTGAGAGAATCTTAGGCAGGTGTGTGGGAAGGTTCGTTGTCTTTGCGCATCAAAATTCGAGCTATTTCTGAGACCCTGCGCCAACCCTCTTTCCCGACGCTCCCTTTCAGTTCAGCCCGTAGTCCCGACGGCATTTACTGTCATCGACTGCTAGTGTGCATTCTCGCTTGTCAAGGATATGTTGCGCTGACTATTCCCACTTCAATACGCCCTCCTCACTGCCCTTCAGTCTCATTCTGTCAATGTCTTTCCTGCCAGTGTGACTTTCATTGTTTCTCTGGAATAACTGAGAGAATCTTAGGCAGGTGTGTGGGAAGGTTAGTCGTCTTTGTGCATCGAAATTCTGAGACCCTGCGCCAACCCTCCTTCCTGCCACTCCCTTTCTGTCCAGCTCACAGTCCCGACGGCATTTACTGTCATCAACTACTAGTGTCCATTCTCGCCTGTCAAGAATCTGTCGCGCTGACTACTCCCGCTTCCTTGCACCTCCCTCACCGCCTCTCATTTACAGACATTTCTGCGTTGATTTCCTGGTCTCAGACCTGCTGGCACTCGCAAACGTCCTGAGTGAGTTCATGGCAATTTCATGCCTACTGGCGCTTTGAATCAGTAACTTCGTGTTCCCGCTCCCCGCAATTCACTCAGGTCGGGTGTACACTTTTTCTCAGTAGCAACCGGTGCGCATTTTTCTCCGGTCCTTTGTCGCTTAGCAGCAACGGTGCATAAACTTTCCCGGTTCCTTAACATTCAGTAGCGACCGGTGCAGAAATTTCCCCGGTACTAGTTTGTTATTCACTGTTGCTGGCACACGTCAAATTCTCTCCATTTTCTCCGGTGTATGTGTATCTCCTGTTGCCTCATGACCCATTGCATTCATTGTACTGAAATCTTTTACCCATAGTTTCATTTCGCCTCTGACTTCTGGCATGGAACGCCCCCGATTTCCACCTACCCGTGTCCCTCTTCCCACGACCAATGCCTAGCACGCCCGTGCCTGCGGGCTAAGTAAATTATCAGGCTCTCCACGTAAGTCCTTCCTCACTGGCACCACTTTCTCCTGCCTTTCTTACTCACCATGTTGTCATCGTACAGACTCCCGTGCTTGGTTTCTGGATGTCCCTCTACATTCAAGAGTCAGCACGGCCGCACATATCACTTCCGCACATTTCACACAAATTCCAACCTCCAGGCAAATCCAGGACAACGACAATCTACTCCCGAACTCCCACAAGCGCCACAACAACAACGCAGCGAACGCATAGAACACCCTCACCTAACTGGTAAGTATTTTCTACATATCCCAAGTACTATGAACATTACTGATGCTCCTTCAACCAGCCCTTCCTTGCGATGCTGATGGGAACTTCCTGCCACCTGGGGCTCAGTCAACACCCCGCGCACTCGCATCGCCCGACGATTGGACCCCATTTGAGAACAAAGTCCAGTTTCTCGTTGCCGATCTTCTGTACCGCCGAGTCGAGATGTCTGCCGCCAATATCGACTTGCTAATGGAGCTGTGGGGATTGTCTGTTGAAGGTTCCGATGAGTCCAGCCCATTCCAAAATCACCAACACCTGCACGCAACAATTGATTCATCAGCTCTTGGTGATGTGCCATGGAAATGTCTGATCACTGGATTCTCTGAGGATGTTGCAAGGGACGCTCCTAGCTGGAAACAGACGGACTACGAAGTGTGGTATCGTGATCCTGATGAGGTTGTACGCACGATGTTGGATAATCCGGGTTTCAATGGGCAATTTGATTTTTGTCCATATGTCGAGCTTGACAAAGATCGTAAGCGTTGCTGGAGCAATGTAATGTCTGCAAACATCGCCTGGTATCATTGTGTAAGTTTGTATTCATTGTCCATACATTAGGCTGACTTCGTAATCATAGGATGTCATTGCCACGCTGCGCGATGTCGAGACACGTGGCGCGATGTACTGCCCGATTATTTTAGGCAGTGACAAGACCACAGTCTCAGTCGCCACTGGACATGTCGAATATCATCCGTTGTACCTATCAATCGGCAATCCACACAATACAGTGCGACGTGCACACCGCAATGCCGTGATACCGATAGCGTTTCTCGCTATCCCCAAGAGTACGTTACATCATATTTTATAACGACTAAGGTATATTTATATGAACACGATGATCTAGGTGACCGGCGATATGACAACGATCCGGAGTTTCGCAAATTCAAGCGGCAATTATTCCATGCGTCGATATCTGCGGTGCTACAGCCGCTTCGACCTGGGATGACAAGGCCAGTCGTCCGACGATGCCCCGATGGCCACTACCGGCGGGTCATCTACGACTTGGTAGCTTTCATCGCTGACTACCCTGAACAAGTCATGTTGACAGGGATTGTCCAGGGTTGGTGCCCGAAGTAAGTAGTTTAGTTTGACTCGGACTCGGAGAGTCGGAATTGGGCAACTGAATCCCAATACTGGAATAGGTGTACCGCCTCGCCAAATAACCCAGACGCCATTTCAGTGCCGCGAACGGGCGTGCTCACGGACGAGCTCATTTGTCTTCTAGATTCCAAGTCGCTTTGGGAAAAATATGGAATCAATGACGACATTATTGTGAGTATTGGATTCTCATCCCATCTATGTATTATTGATGGATATTACAGCCATTCACCGCTGATTTTCCACGTGCAGATATCAACGAGATGATTTCGCCCGATCTACTACACCAAGCTATCAAAGGCGCGTTCAAAGATCACCTTGTAACGTGGGTTGTGGACTACTTGAGAATCGCTTGGAATGAAAGTCAGGCAAACAAGATCCTTGATGACATTGACTGTCGGTGCGTCACGGATTTCTTTCCATACTGGCATCAAGCTCACACACCAAGGAAGAATCGCTGCCGTACCACCATTCCCAGGTCTTCGCCGCTTTCCTCATGGTCGCCGCTTCAAGCAGTGGACAGGGGATGACTCTAAAGCCTTGATGAAGGTATTTTCACACTGCTAGTGATGCGATTCCCCATGACTTATACTTGAGATAGGTGTATCTTCCTGCGATTGTTGGCTATGTACCAGATGACATGGTAGCATGTATCGCGTCCTTCCTCGACGCCTGCTACATCTCCCGCCGCCAAGACATAAACGAGGACGCCTTGAACAACTTCGATCACTCACTTTCCAAGTTCCTGCGATTGCGTGAAGTATTTCGTACTACCGGTGTCCGACCAACAGGTTTTTTCCTTCCGCGTCAGCATATGCTGACACACTATCACACCCTTATCCAAGACTTCGGTGCCCCAGGTGGGCTTTGCTCATCCATCACAGAATCTCGTCATATTACTGCCGTCAAGAAACCATGGCGGCGCTCTAGTCGGAATAACGCGCTTGGACAAATGCTCATGACAAACCAGCGCCTCGACAAGCTCGCAGCGATGCAGGCTGACTTTGTTGCCCGCGGGATGCTGCCAGCTGGCCATATGCCTCCTCCCAATGTCTCGTTCCTCCCCCGCCCAATCGATAACCCACCTGCACGCGACAATGACAGTGATGGTGACGATGACGATGAAGGGCCTGTGGACTCAGATATGAACGTGCTTGGGCACGTTGTCCTTGCACGTTTTTGTGGTAAGTACTGTAACACCGCTACACATTTTATATGAGTTTGAATCTAATATACTGTGCTGGAACTAGTGAGATCCTATCCCGGGGCTCTGCAAGAACTTGCGGCCAAAATAAATGAAGCTGATCTCCCCACACTGACACAGGCATTCCTTTCCGAGCAGCTTGGAATAGATGGAATACCAGCGGGCTTTCTGCCATACACCATCGATGTGAAAGTCTTCCATTCTGCGATTGCAACTTTCTTTGCACCGAGCGATCCCAGTGGCGTCTGCGGCATGCGGCGCGAGCGCATACGAGCAACGCCTTCGTGGCGAGGAGGGGGACCAAGATATGACACCGTGTTTGTGGTCGAGGACGATGAGAGGCCGGGAATGCGTGGACTCAACGTTGCCCGCATCCGGACATTTTTTTCATTTGTGTACAATGATGTAGTGTTTCCATGTGCGTTTGTCGAATGGTTCACAACGGTAGGCGTGGACAGCATCACTGGAATGTGGGTGGTGCATCCCGATTATATCTGCAACAGACGCCACAAGGCTGTTATTCACCTCGACGCGATCCTGCGCGCTGCTCATCTTATCCCGATTTATGGTCGTAATCCCTTACCAATACAAATAAATTCAG